>CM052544.1:73601696-73625893 GCA_028533065.1 Trachops cirrhosus
CCAGAAGAGAATGGCAAGAAATATTCCAAGTACTGAGAACCAGAGGCCTGCAACCAAGGCTACTTTACCCAGCAAGGTTCTCAATCAGGATGGAAGGCCAAATAAGGAGCTTCCCAGACAAAAGAAATCTAAAAGGATACACCTCCACCAAACCAGCTCTGCAAGAGATGCTAAAGGGACTGCTTTAAGGAAAGGAAGGAAAAGAGGGACAAAGAGAGGAACACAGCTATGTAAATGGCAATGAATAAGTGCTTATCAATAACAACCTTAAATGTAAATGGATTAAATGCCCCAATCAAAAGACATAGAATAGCTGAATGGATAAGAAAGCATGACCCACACATATGCTGCCTTCAAGAGACCCACCCCAGAAAAAAAGACCTCAACAGACTGAAAGTGAAGGGCTGGAAAAAAATTTCACAAGCAAACAGGACAAAAAAAGCCAGGGAAGCAACACTCATATCAGACAAAACAGACTTCCAAAAAAGAGCCATAAAGAGAGACCCAGAAGGTCACTTCATAATACTCAAGTAAAGAATCCACCAAGAAGACATAAACATTGTAAATATATATGCACCCAACATAGGAGCACCCAAATACATAAAGAAAATCTTAGAGGACTTCAAGAAAGATATTGACAGCAACACAATTATAATGGGCGATTTTAACAACTTACTGTCAAAAGTGGACAGATCTTCCAAACAAAATATCAACAAAGATATTGTGGTATTGGACAATGCCTTAGTTGAAATGGACTTAACTGATATATATAGAGCCCTCCATCCCAAAGAAGCTAAATACACATTCTTTTCAAATGCACATGGAACATTTTCCAAGATAGACCACATGATAGGACACAAAGCAAGCCTCAACAAATGCAAGAAAATTGAAATCAAACCAAGCATTTTCTTGGATCACAAGGGACTGAAACTAGAAACCAACCCCAAGGGAATAAAACCCAAACACTCAAAATCATGGAGCTTGAATAGCATGCTATTAAACAATGAATGGGTCAAGAATGAGATTAGGGAAGATATCAAAAAGTTTCTGAAAACAAATGAAAATGAACTTACAACAATCCAAAACTTATGGGACACAGTGAAGGAAGTTCTGAGAGGGAAGTTCATAGCAATACAGGCCTACCTAAAAAATGATAGAAATATTTCAAACAAACAACCTAAACATACACCCACAAGAACTCAAGGAACAACAACAAAGACAGCCCAGAGCAAGTAGCGGGCAAAACAGCAAGAAACAAAGTCAATATCCAGAAATCAAAGGCATTTTTGTACACCAACAATGAAACAGCAGAAGCAGAAATCAAGAAAAAAATCCCATTCGATATAGCAAAAAGAAAAATAAAATACCTAGGAATAAACCTAACAAAAGAGGTAAAAGACCTGTATTCAGAAAACTACTGAAAACTACTGAAGAAAGAAAGCAAGGAGGACACAAACAAATGGAAACATATACCATGTTCATGGATTGGAAGAATTAACATCATCAAAATGTCCATACTACCCAGAGCAATTTACATATTCAGTGCAATACCTATTAAAGTACCAATGGCATATTTCACTGACATAGAACAAACACTTCAAAAATTTATATGAAACCATAAATGACCCCGAATAGCTGCTGCAAGTTTGAGAAAGAAGGGTAAAGTAGGAGGGATCACAATACCTGATACTAAACTGTATTACAAGGCCACTGTAATCAAAACAGCCTGGTACTGACATAAAAACAGGAACATGGACCAATGGAACAGAACAGAGAGCCCAGAAATAAACCTAAATCTCTATGGTCAATTGAAATTTGACAAAGGGGGCAGCAACATAAAATGGAGTAAAAATAGCCCCTTCAACAAATGGTGTTGGGAGAACTGGACAGCTCCATGCAAAAAAATGAAACTCGAGCACCAAATTACACCATACACAAAAATAAATTCAAGGTGGATAAGAGACTTAAATATAAACCATGACACCATTAAAGTCCTAGAGGAGAACATAGGCAGGAAAATCTCAGCTATTTCATGCAGAAACTGTTTTACTGACATGTCCCCTAGAGCAGGGGACATAAAGGAGAGAATACACAAATGGGATCTCATAAAAATAAAAACCTTCTGCACAGCTAAACAGTATTAAAACAAAAAGAGAACCAACTGTATGGGAAAACATATTTGCCAATGATACCTCAGACGAGGGTTTAATCTCCAAGATATATAAAGAACTTACATGTCTCCACTCTAAGAAGACAAGCAACCCTATTAAAAAATGGGCAAAGGACTTGAATAAACACCTCTCCAAGGAGGACACACAGAGGATCCAGAGACACATGAAAAGATGCTCAGTATCACTAGCTATCAATGAGATACAAATTAAAACCACAATGTGATACCACTTCACACCAGTCAGAATGGCCATCATAAACAAAGCAACCAACAACAAATGCTGGAGAGGTTGTGGAGAAAAGGGGACCCTAGTGCACTGTTGGTGGGACTACAGGCTGGTACAACCACTATGGAGAACAGTATGGAACTTCCTCAGAAAACTGAAAATGGATCTCCCTTTTGACCCAGCAGTTCCACTGCTGGGACTATATCCTAAGAACCCTGAAACACCAATCCAAAAGAACCTATGCACCCCAATGTTCATAGCAGCACCATTTACAATAGCTAAGTGCTGGAAACAACCTAGGTGCCCATCAGTAAATGAATGGATCAAGAAATGATGGTACATTTACACAATGGAATTCTATGCAGCAGAAAGAAAGAAGGAGCTCCTATCCTTTGCAACAGCATGGATGGAGCTGGAAAGCATTATGCTAAGTGAAATAAGCCAGGCAGTGAAAGACAAATACCATATGATCTCACCTTTGACAGGAACCTAATCAACAAAACAAAGAAACAAACAAGCAAAATATAAGCAAAGACAGTGAAATAAAGAACAAGCTGACAGTGACCAGAGGGGAGAGGGGAGGGAATTTTAGGGAATTTCAGGGGAAAAGGAGAAGGGTTTACAGGAACAAGTATAAAGGACACATGGACAAAAACTAGGGGGGTTGGAAATGGGAGGGAGGAGGCAAGGGATGGGTGGCTTGGTTGGAATGGGAGTAAAGGACAGAAAACTAGTTGAACAATGATTAAAATAAAATAAGAAAAATTGAAAAAAATTAAAATAATAAAATAATAAAAGCACTAGTAAAAGGAAAAAAATCAGTGGCATTCAAAATAGCATCTTCTCAAGTGCAGTTCCAGTGCAACTAACTACTATACCTACACTACATTACAATACTAACTGACAGTTAGAAGGGTGTCCTGATACTCTCTAACATGTTGGGGAAAAGTTAAATAGTAACAATATAAGTAAATATGGATAAGGCAACCATGAACCATCTTCCTAAATAATCAAAGCAGTTAGAAAACTGTAGTTTTCATGCAATTATTAGATGAAATTTATAGGACAAAGTTCTATTCAACAACATAAATTTGTTAGTCAATAATATTGAGACGTAAGGTCAAGACATACACATCATAGGAATTTTCTTATGAACTCTTAGAATTTGGAAAGTATTTGGTTTTCTTCTTTGTTAAAACTGGGAAATAATGATAAGAACACTTAATCTAAAACATTATTCAAACCCTTCTAGAGTTTTCCAAGGTAGAGTGTGTTAAATATTGTGACCATTTCTTCATAATACTTATGGTTACCTAAAATAGTACATCATTCACTTTAACAAGTTTCTCACTTGAAATAAAGAAAACAAATCTGTTAATAACCCAAGCAGTGTACATAGATTTTCATAACCAGAATATTTCAATACTGCCAATGTACTCTGTTTTGTGGTAACTGTAGATAACAGAAAGAACTCCTTAGTTTATTACTTTGAAAATGATAACTTATTGAGATCTAAAAATCAAGCTTTAAAGGGATATTAATATCTTCTTTTAATATTAATGAAAACCAAAGATTTTTTAACAGAGATGGAAAAATCACTTGAAAATTAAGACTGGCCCTTTCAAATATAACCAAAAAGTAAAGAGGAAATAAAAAGTATATGATTATTGGATAGATTCTTTTTTTTTCACATCTAAGGTTATCATGTAGCTTATTGTCCAAAGTGGGACACTTTCTAAGAGTGAAAGGAGATACTGCTAATAATTAGCATGGGACAAAAGGCATTAACCAGGGCATCGTCAGTAAAATCAGGATGTATGGCACCCTATGTAAGGGGACATGGTAGGTGAGCTTTTCATCAGTTTCTCCCTCTTTCCTCACCTTTCCCTGATCACGTGAGGCCAAGTGCACAGAGTGGTGCATTTTCAGGACACCTTTCAGGGAAAGCAGAGAAGCATGGATCTAGAAAGAGGACCACAGAAGCTAAAGAACAGAATATTTGAGGCATTTTAATCAAAACCCAATGTTTTCTATCTTTTCTATTTTTTATACTTACTTTCTTCCAAGCTTTCAACCAGTTGTCTGCATACATTATATATTTTAGAAAGAGAAAAAATCTCCAAACAAAATAAACCTTCACAGACTGGCCCAGTCCTTTTATGCTACGCCCTGTGAGCACCTCTAAATTATTATGCCACCCATGTCTCATGTTATGGGAAAAGCACAAACAACCTAATCTGTACACCTGGGCTGTAGAAAGGAAGGAGCAAGATGGAAAGAAACAGCATGACTGGCACACACACTAGGCCGCTGGCAGTCTTAGACAAGAGCTGGGGTACTGCTGAGCCCAGAGGTGCCTCGACAGAGGGAGATCTTGGTGAGGGCTCATCACTGTATTGGCTCATTTTGGGGAGCCCATTTATGGTTTAATGGTTATCACTAAGAAAGTCATCAGAAAGCTAAACTGGGCAGCATCGTTTGCTTCACAGTGTGTGTATGTATATGCACAACATGTGAAAGTTCTGTTCTTGGACTAAAAGGAAATAATTTATGGCCCTGTTGTAATACCTTTCTTTTTTCACTCAATGCATTAGAATAACTGATCCACTAACTATAAATAGAATGGAATGTTCTGCATTCTTTTTCTGTTGGTGAGCTCTTGTTTTATTTGGATTCATTTTCATTTTACTATTTTGGTGACTTGAAAGGCACACACTCTAATTTAGTTAGAAGAGTGAGTGTGGTTCTCAGTTGGGTACCCAAGCAGGCACCATTACCTGGGAAACTCACAACATTGACCTATGACTCTCAGAAAGCTGTAGTTCCAGGGACAGAATCTGTACATCTGCCATCACCAGCTTCCCTCTTGATCCAAAGATGACTAAGGTCTCCAACCCTTAGTCATCTTCCCACACTTGCTTTAGGTACTGCACTGCACCGTGCCAGTGGTGAACATGCGGGTGTGTGGAGGTGATGAGCCAGAAGTATGAAACCCAGTTATTCCTTCCCACCCACTCTATGCATTTTCCATAGACTTTTCCTGCCAAGGAAAGTAAACTGGTTCTTGTGGGGAAGGGTGAAAAAAATCTTAGCTATTACAATAGTTGGAAGCCCTCCAAACTCCACCCCACCTGACAAAAATCTTATTCCTTAGTATTTAGTTTCTCTCTTTAGGGAGAATTTAAGTTTAACTCAATTTTTCTTCTTGGGGGGCCATTAATAAATAAAAGTTGAGAAATAATTCTCTATCAGTCTTTGTCTCATTCTTGAGCCAGGGAGGGATGGAGGGAGAGCCAATGGGGAAAAATGTAGGAAGTTGAGTCCTTAGGTAAATAAGCAGTAGCTGTGGATAAATAGGGATGCTGGGGAGAGGGAAGCAGAAAATAAACAATACCCCCCACTGAGCCCTGGACCCTGGCCCACAGGTGCTGGGTGGCCTTCACTGTACTGGCTCAGATGAACAGAAATGTCTTTCTTCAGATTTTGCCTCTTATGGTGCTTATCCAATAAGAGCTGCTTACAATCTAGCTTCCTGATCTGACACTTGGCATGGGCCTCTTGGCTGGCACTGTCCTGAACATCATGTCCATTTACGTGCCCAGGATCCTAACTGGATTTGCTTAAAGACCAGGCTGACTTCCTCTGTTCTTGACCTTCTTCCGAGATCCAGAGTGAGGGTGCCATATGATACCATGGAGTCCAGTTCCTTGCAGTTCTCAGGCGGATGTGCCCCTCCTGGTGATTGTGTCCTCACACAGGTTGATCATACTGCATGCCATCTTGCCCAGCCTCTGACATGCTTTCAAACACCTAGTGGACTGACATCTCTGTGGACAATATTCAAAGACAAACAGCTACTGCCATTCCTTTGGGCAGAGGCCAAAGAAAAGAGAGAAAAATGTTTCCAATCCAGAGGCTGACTAAATTGCCCTGGGCTGGAAGATGCACAGAATTGAGTCAAATTCTAGCTCACTGCCTAGGAAACTGGCAGCTGGGTAAGCCCATCTCCTGCCCTTGCACGTTCCCAGGAAAGGCACACCAGAGACAGCAATGCCATGTCATGGTAACCAAGAAATCTGTGCCATTCAGGTTTAAACTCTGCACATGACCTCTACATGAGGGTATATATACAGAACATATACAGTCACACAGGGATGAGGATCAAAGTCTATCTATCACATAGACATAAACTTGTGTTGCATTACTAGATCATACCAAACCACAGAAAATTATAAAATAACAATTCCTACTACAGCCCTGTCATTATTTTGTTAAAAAAGTAGATTTCATGGTATTTTGTGTAGGTAAAATGTTATTTTGTTAAATATACACATTTCAAATATACCAAACTTTAAACTCTGTTTTGGCATTTTTTCAGTTACTAATATACCAGAAAGTTCAATCAATAGAAGTGACATCAAGAAGCATGTTCTCTAAGAGCCAAATTGTTATTGTCAAGATCACACCCAAAGGCAAAGTACAACAGGCCAATGAGCCTTGCAATAACTTTGGGTATCATAGTGGATGCACACAGCATAGCTGAAGAATTATTACTTAATTGATTACTGAGTATTCATTCCATGATAATGAAGTTTTTCTTCCTATGCAAAGGATCTGGCAAGTAATCTCATAACTTTTACACTTTATTGCAGAGATATTATAGATAAATTATAAAATACAAAAAAGCCAAAAGAGAAAAAACAGCAAATATTTTTAAGGACATAAAATCCCTGTTTAAGCTAAAAGAATATTTTTTAAATTCTGGAGAGAAGGGAGTGTCTTTCTACATGCACACATTAGTGTCTGCAGTGCACAGAGAGCATTCTATGTATGTTCTACTGAACTACCAAACTGAATGAGCAATAATTGAAAAGGAAAAATAAACAAAATTCTCCTCCAATGATCTTACATCCTAAGCGGGTTAAGAAAACACAGAGATTACAAGCATTCCAGCAGAAGAGCTTTACAGTGTGAGTAGGATCCTGATGTGGCCATAACATTAATAGTGAGGGCTAGAGTATCATTCCACGATTGTTCCAATTGTTCCTAAATTGTAAAAAGACTACTTACACAAACCTAGCATTAGCTCCCCCATCACCAAGACTTATTCTGGAGAAATACCAGGTTATAGGATTTGAGAGAGTACAGGAAAAGGTAGTAGATTATAGAAGGCACCATACAGAGCTGTTTTTAAAAGGTTCCAAACCTCAGACAAATGAACAGTGCTTTCACTAAACTACCATATAATCAAATATAAATAATTTCCATAATAATTCACCATTCAAACAGAAAGAAAAATTCAGAGTCTCAAGTAAGCACACAGAAATCCTGCATAAAAATTTAGTAAAGGCTCTAATCACATTAGCAAAGATTTGCTTATCTCAATTAATAATTTGGAAACAAATTTATTAATTATATAACTACATAAAATTTTCCAACCTAGTATCCTTAACTGCTGGGTATAGTTTGTAGGTAGATATTTGTGCATACATAATTTGAAGGCAATTTAAATTACCTGTCTGATGCATAGGGGTATATAATGATACATTGTAACAACCCATTATCAACATTACCTTCTTAGCTTCTTCTAAAACTTCTGGATTAAATGAACTCCCTCATCTGAGAAATCAAGTTATTGACCCTAGTTCATCCTACTAGAAATTCTTCAGAAAAAATACATGTATGTTTTAAAATTTTTCTATAATAGGACTTAATTTTAGATATATGTTAAAATGCTGTTATAGGCAAATAAACCACATTAACCTTTCCAGTTTTCTTATTTTCACATATTTGTCTAACTCCTTCTGGAACACTTGGTGGAACAATGATTTATCCCTCATCTGCCTAATGGCTTGAGAGAATTAATTTAACACCCAACATATTCTTTTAAATCCAGAGCTTATCCCATTCATCTTCAAAATTTGCTCCATATTTTTAAGAGTAACTCAAATATATAACTAAACACTTGACATTGGAAAGAGCAGTAACCTTCAAACTAAACCCCACAAATGTAGCACATCTATTTCTTTCTTACAGGTAAAACACAGGGAAACAAATTATGCATAGCTACAAAAAGATCTGATTAAAATCTTTCATTTGCTGCAAAATGTGCATTGGCTTATTTGGTATAACGGAAATACAGTTTATTTCATTTAGTTCTATGTCCTGGCTGGAAAGTAAAATTAGAAGTCTTTAGAAGTCGACAAGATGCAAAATCAGACATGTCAAACAAGAAGTTTTATGATCGTCTATTTCCATTATTTGTATATTGCAGGTTATCATGTGAAATCTTAATTTCTAGCCAAAGGTACATAATGCATATTATAGTTCTGTAATCTTTACTGTTTATAAGAATGATTAATTGAAGAAACCATAATTTAAAGAATTCATATGATGACACACTCTTTATATTCCATTTTCATATAATATGCACAAAATAGCAATACTATATTTCTCAGCTAACAGTGACTCTTTTTACTTTTTCTAATAATTTGTATTGCAATGTAGAACTAAATGTATGGGATGAAAACTCAGTTTGAGCTAACTCCTAAAGCTCCAAATAAAGTTAGATAAACAGAATCACACAGTTGAATTAAATACTGAAATTACCGGCAAAACAATTTACTCTGAGACTTGGATATATGCAGGCACAATGGAAGCGTACGAAGTTGATACCTTCATTTTAGGCAAACACTTTATGAACTCCCAGATATCGTAATAGGTCAGCTGTGGAAACAACTTTACCCTAACAGCAGAAACATTGTCAGAGTAGTTCTCACAAGGAGAGGTCAATGGGAGCGTCTGGACATTAACTAGTGCCCTACAGAGCTCAATAAGGCCTCCCCTTGCTCCTGTGAGGGGCTGCCAGACCTCTGAGCTACAGGACACTCTCCCTCCCTGCATCTCTAGAGAACCAAACCAGGAGGCACCTCCTACACTTTCAAAGACAACACCTTGCCTTTACTCAGGGTGGGGCCCAGACCCCAGCCCTCTGCAAGACTCCATGCCTGATGGATATGAGCTGGTAACTTCTCTGCCTTCAAGTTATCAACACATGGTGCGGGGAAACCAGACTCCCCAACACTTGTTGCCCAGACCTGTTCCTACATAATAATACATATGGAATACTAACACCATTTGATGACATTACACAGGCAGAATAACTCTATATGACTAAAGATTTTGGAAAGAATCTTCTCCTGTCTCTGTAGCCACCATTTTGTTCTGTCTTACCCAAACATCTTCAGTGAAGATCATACCCTCTGGAATGCAGGCAACACCTTTCCTGACCACACACAGGAAAGCAACGCCACGCTTTTCTTACCTTTGCAGCCACTGAGGAGTTGGGTTTCTCCAGCAAGTCCCATAGCTTCTTCCTTTTCTCAGGGCAGCAGGTGTTATCGAACTCTTCTCCCTCCCGCTCTCGCATGGTCTCTGCTTCACGCCTCAGTTCTTCATTCATTTGCTCTTTCTTTTGGTGATACCTGGCTTGGCAACAGGACTCTAGGTAGATCTCATCAATACCCCAGTAATCAAGTTCCTGACCAAAAGACAGAGCACACATTTCTTCCATCATGTGGAGTTTCCCTGTCCGGTAGAAATTTAAAATGGAAGTGAAG
This sequence comes from Trachops cirrhosus, assembly GCA_028533065.1. Lineage (NCBI taxonomy): Eukaryota > Metazoa > Chordata > Mammalia > Chiroptera > Phyllostomidae > Trachops > Trachops cirrhosus. The sequence goes on from CM052544.1 coordinate 73,611,712, forward strand.
GCGCCTGGATGCCGATCAAAGAAATACTCATTTTCGTTCAGATTGTAGTCATCGCACACCTCCAGGAGGCTCTCGTGCGTGTTGCAGTCTCGCAGCTTCCCCAAGCGTGTCCTGGGTAGGCGGTCCAATGTTCTCCACAGGACCTCATGGTTCAGGCCCCCCACGTTGATTTTGACTCTCCGTGAGCATGTTTTGCTCCGAATGATGTCCACAGGTTCTGGTGGAAGGGAGAGTGTTGACCTTGAAGCCTTCCTGTTTAAGCCGGGGGGAGCCTTTTCTGCCATTTTGAACTGAAAACAGCTGCGGAGTCAGTGTCTTCCACAGAATGAGCAGTGGGAACGTCAGAGAAAGTGACATCCCTCTGAGGCAGGCATTTCCACAGCCACACTACAAAAGAACAACCACAATTTGGTTACTCACAATTTTCCTAAAGCATTTCCTCTTCTATGTGATCACTCTGTTATGTATGCACAACTAGGAAGTATAATATTAATATTGTGCATTTATAGGGATCTAAATGTTTGTTTCAAGATACAAACAGAAGGAAAAGACAACACAATATACTATGAAGAACAGGCTGTGTATTCAATTAAATGAACCTATAGGTTGACAATTCCCAAATTTGTCACCAGAGACCCCTTTCTCAAGTTCTATACTAAAATATCCATTTGCTGATCACCTCTTCCTAGATAAACCAGATACCTTAAACTAAACTGACCATGCCTCCAAACTGGCTACACCAGTTTCTGGTCCTTCACCACAGATATGGCCTTCCACACCCCCATGCCCAACCACCAAAGATAAAACTCTGAGAAATCCTGATCCATCCAGCCATCCACATCCAAATCAGCAACACATATTAACTAACTGTATCTCCTAAATGTGTAAGCCCTCCACCACCACTGCCCAGTTCCTGTTACCCTTGAACCATGATGCTGATTGAAACTCTCAGCATCTCTCACCTGCATTTTTACATCAGCTTCTAAACTGGATCCCAAACCCAGGTTTTGTCTACCTAAAGCCCATTGTCCACACAACTACTAGAATGATTCTTTAAGATACAAATTTGATCTTGCCAATCTTTAAATCCTGCAAAGGCTAATCATGACTGGCAATGCAAAGTCCACTTAGCCCTATTAGATCAGGCCTACCTCTCCACCCTCTCTCTTATCTTCCCTCATCACTATATGCCAGCCACCCCAGACTACGCACATGATTCTGTCTCAGGCTCCTGACCTCTCTTTATGACTATCTGTTGCTTGCTCTTCCAGACTCAGCTCAGACATCACCTCCTCCAGAAAGCTCTCCAGATATCCCTCCACTAGAAATTCTTTGTGAATGTCTTTTCTATTTCATCATGCCACTGCAATAATGCCTTTCCCACATGATGCTCAGTGCTCTTAAAGACAAAGACTATCTTCTCTCTTATTATATCCTTATCACTAAGCACAGTGCTTACATATTGTGAGGGTTTAATAAATCTTAAATAATGAATCCATTCTTTGTTTTCCAGAATGCAGCTGACAAAAGATCTAGTAGGACTAATGTATTTAGCCAGAAAAACACATAAATGGAATTATTTGGATAACTTGCCTAAAAACCATCCATGTTTGTATGTCTGTGTGGATATAGGATGTCAGCATCCATGTGTGTGTGTGTGTATTTTTTGCTCCAAAGTTCTTTTCACCTTGTACCAATTCTTTAAGGCATTATGCTCCAATATTCTGTCTTGTTGGTCCAGTGTTCCTTATTCTGATCTACAGCAGCAAGCATCTTCTTATGTGGTCTTCCCCTATTTTTGAAGAAATTCCAAGAGCTTCAAGCAATTCATCCAAAAATACCACTTTTAATGAAAACACAATGTTTCACAAAGTCAATGGCTTATACCAAAGGGAAAAAGTTTTTAGATTTAAGAGTTCCTTATAATTAGAACTCTCTTTTAAGATACATGGCAATTTCTGCATGTTTCTGGTTTCTGCACTCTTACAAGTTTAAGTTATTTCTCCATCTGGAAATCAAGTATCCTCTCAAATGATTATAAGTCAAATTTATGAGAAAAATATAGATGGACTATATAAGAAGTACTTCAAATATGGTCAATAAATACACTTGAATTGGGAGTTTTTTCAACTAAATATTTGCAGAAATATTTTAAGCATATACATTCACAGTTTATTGTAGAGATGCCTATTTTACAAAGTAGAATTACAATGACTGAGTAACTTAAATTCTCCGAATCTCAATTTCTAAATCTAGAAAATGAGGATAATAGTATCTACTTCACAGGCAATATTATGACAATTAAATGAGATAGTTTATGTACAGTGCTCACCACAGAGATGTATATCAGAGTAGAATAAGAAAATTCTTTCTCCTTTAAGTTTGGTTTCTAATCACTGGCAGAAAACTGAGATTAAAACTGATACTAGTATCTAGTCAATAAATACTAGCATTACATTTTTCTTTATGCATATGTTCTATCTTCTCAAGTGGAATTACAAACTCTGAGGCCAAGAACTGTTGTTTCCACCTTTCCTTTGCTGAGCACTGTACCTATACATAATAGGCACCCCAAACCATGCATGTCTGATGCCACTGATCCCTATGTATTCAGGTGACAATACACTATATATATTAAAACAAAATTAAGTAGTGATATTAGGGTCAGGCAAAACTGATGAAAATATTAGAGAGGTGGCAAATCCAGTGATGAATCTGAATGTCTCTCTGCCATTAAATAACTTGGCTGTAGGCACCAATAACATCTCAGCAATCCCTGCAAATTATGTGAACAGTCTCTGTGAACAGTAAGCAAGAAGGCCAATCCATTTTAACTTGGCTACCAATAAACATAAAATGAATTTACTCTTTAAGGAATATCACATCTTATACTAATGTAAAGAACACAAATGGTTTTTGAATTGATTATATTATCAGATGAGAGCTTTTCCAGAAAAAGTGAGAACAAACTCCAATGTGATACAAACACCTCATGTCTGTGCTCAAGGGCTTAGTGTGACTTGCTTTCTTGTAAATCATTACTAAAAGTATAAATGCTACATCATAGTCACCAGTAGGTCACCCTTTCTCTTAAATAATTTCAAACTCAGTACTTATAGTGAATTTTCCTTTCTGCAGAGTGTGTGTTTCAAGAGAAGAGAGGACATAAGAGATAAATTTAAAAATATCATCTTTACTGATCAAGAACTTTCTATTATAAGAAATCCAGTGTTGATTACAAATCCCACAATAAAAGACAGACTGAAATTCAATGCCCTTTCTACAAAGCAAGGGTAGAGAAACTCAGAATAAGAGAATGTGGTCTGTTGATTTGATTTTCCTAAAACCTAATAATGATGTGCTCTGATTATTGTAGCTAAAATTTTATTCTCCCTTGGCAGAATGTTCTGCTTGTTACCTGATAAGAAGTGAAGGCTCAAAGGCATAAGTTGTCGAGCAGTTGAAGAGCTGTGAACAGTGCACAGCATAAGCCCAGATCAGTAGTAATTTTGAAACTCACTGGGCTTTTCTGCCTGCCTGTCTGTCATTATTCTCCCTTTTCTCTCTTCCCCTGTGGTTTTTCCTCCCACTTTACCCTGTCTCTATTTCCTCACACACTGCTTATCTTTCTTCTAGTCCTCTCCCTCTCTTATCCTATTCCCTAGATCTTTCTATCCTCACAGCCTCTTAACCAACCACAAAACCAAACTCTATATATTCAGACTTATACATACTTCATGAAGTTCTCTATATCCTTGTCATGAAAACCTCCTGAGCTGAAAATACCATGTCTCTCTCCAGAAAAAAGAGAGAAACATCTAAATTGAGTTGTTTTTTCATGAGCGGTTGTATGAGATCACAAAAGGGAGCTCTGCTCAGAGGCTCAGGACCCTAAATCCAGGTGGACTGACATCTGCCTCCCTGTCTCTTTTGTGATTGAAATTCAGTTCCCTCACCTGTTAAACAAGGGTACTTCCATGCCTGCAATCCTGTGTTTTGCTATGACACTTGCTGAATTCTTTCCTTCCTATGATTCTGTGGCCTTCACCACCCTGTCCCACCAATCACCATCCTCATTTAGATAGAAATAAACATCGTGCCATCTCAGAGTACATGAAAACGTTTTTTGAGTCTAGTTTCTTAAGAAAAGGTGGTTTTCAAATTTCATTTCAAGAACCCTTTGATATTTATCAGGGTTCGAAACAGACTACCTTCAAAGCATCATAAAAGCTTCATTTATTTTACTTAGTATTTAGTTGTTTTTCTGTATTTTAACTTTTCACTTTTAATATATGTTCTTTCTGTCATACTAATTTTACTTCTAACAACAAATCTGTCAGCTCTTGCTGGGTTAGGTATCATGACTTGCCATTCTTAAGAGCTTGAAAAATTTATGTTTTTATTTTTAGTCATAAAACTGGATATGCTGCTATATTTTCTCACATATAGTTTTATAAGTGAAAGCCCATAAGAGTTAATCATGTAATTCAATTTAGTATATAAGTATAATACAAAAAGTAGTAATTCACTGTGTAGATGTTATGCAACTTGTAGAATTTATATAAATAAAGTCAGTTATAAACAGAACACACATTTTTATGTCAAGGGCAGAATCTCAGTGACTCTTTTCTTTGGGCAGTTTGTTGATTTGTTTCACCTCACTCGATCCACTGAAATGCAAAGTCAAGCTTGCAAGAGTCCAGTGCAAATGTGTAAACATCCCTCCATTAGGTCGTTAGAGAAAAATACCATTCCTTAAACAATAAACAACAACAAACATTCTGAATATGCACAGCTGCACCATGCTCTAACCAGCAGTGTGAAATTATGCTGCCACCCATTTAGGGCCAAACCTGACAAAACACAACTTTCTGATCATGGCATCATAATTACAGCTTGAGGCTGCAGGTTTGAAGGCAGCAGGGGGAGGGGAGTAATATAATCTCAAAAATACTAGCATTATGTCATATACTTGACACTCCTTAGTGTGGCAAGGCAGGATAAGTCCCATGTATGATCCTGTAAAGATGAAAAGTAGATCTTTCTAAAGATCTAAGTGTTTAACAGTTCGTTTCTCTGTTGCTAATACACACTGAGCAGTATTTGCAAACAAGCAGCTCTGAGACCTTTAAGTCTAAGTCACTCTGTGCATTTCCTTAAATTTTCATGTATGGTTTTAAGTAGTAAATGCATCTTTTTTCTAACAGCTATTTTTGTTTCAGAGCACCACAAAGATTATTTGCAGTAAATGTGTGGAGAGTAAGGCACTGAAACTGTTAATTGGATAATCAATGCATTAAACAAAGTTAGTACTCACTGAAATTTTAAAAAGCATCTCTGGGATTTACTAATAAAAAACTATAAAATTATAACAAGTGAAAAGCAAGCACATTTATTTGAGAAAGATAGGTATTATTTTAAAAGTAAGGCTTTAAAAACATAAAGTGAAGCTTTAGAAACTTTTAACTATCCTAAGAAATTCAACAAACCTGCTGAATTACTTTAGAACCTGGTCAGAACAGTGTGGTGATTACCAGAGGGAAGGGGGAGGTGGAGGAGGGTAAAGGGGGATCAATGGTGATAGAAGGAAACTTGACTTGGGGTGGTAAGCACATCATACAATATAGAGATGATGTGTTGTAGAACTGTACATATGAAACCTACATAGTTTTATTATCCAATGTCACCCTAATAAATTCAATTAAAAATATTAATGAATTTTATACTGTGCATTGTTTTTTAACATGTCAAATTCTAGTGATAACTAAAACATTGTCCTTGTCTTCAGAAAGGTAGTACGTGGTAGTTTTCTGCAGTGAAAGGCTGCTAATATCAATGTGGTCCTTGACTTTAGCACAACTGTTTACTCCTTAGATAAAAAAAATCCAGGACTTTTATCCTTGACATAACCGATGCTTTTTTTAGATACACTCAAACAAAATCCTAAAAGCTTTGCTTTCAGTGGTCAAAGGAAGCATTGTGTTGCAGTAAGAAGAGAAGCTGACAAGTAATAAGTAGAATATGTAATATGAGTATCTTTCAATATCATAGATGTCTCCAAACAACCAAATTTATAAATAAACTATTTTATTTAGACACATTATATAATTTTTATTCATCAGACTAGAGAACTATATAAAGAGTTAGATCCTATATATGTGTTTGCTATAATTACAGAATAAAACATTCAGTTTGCCTTTAGAAAAATGACCTTTATAAGATAAAACCAACAAAAAAAATCCTTGTATACTCTGAAAAATACAATACTGATGTTATAATGCATCTTACACATGTATAAACTACCAAGTATAGTTGTCACGGAAAATTTTCAGTCTGTTTCAAAACACACACAAAAAGGCTCAAACTTTTATATGAGCATTCAGCCATTCAGCTGCTGGAGGGTTCTCTATTCTGAAGTTGAATGTGCCCTTTACATGGGGGCCCAAGAAGTGTTCTTTTCACTGTCTCCTTTTGCGAAAGTCTTCCCAATGTCACAGTGGAGTGAAGGGGGTAAATACAGATGAAAGGTGATGAGACAAAAGGGAAAAAGGCAATGAAGAGAGAAACTATTGATGCCACTGCAAGGGATGTAGAACAAGGCTGGGCCACCCTATAATATCCTGATTTAAAAAAAGAAAATCACCAGCTTCGCTTGCTACCTGGTGTTCTATGTGGATAGCACAATCTTCTATTTGTGTAATTAACTTAAATTTGATATTCTTCTGGGTGTCTTGTCATATTAGATTAGGCCTCTATGAAACCAAATAAAAAGTGTTTATGAAGTTTGGATAGGATTTGAACATTTTGTTGGGTTTCTTCCAATATAATTAGCCTTTAGATCATGGGATGATTGGTCTGGAATGTTCAGTAGTAAGATTGTTGACCAGGGATGATTCTCAGTTGAGTTCCATTTAACAGTAAAAATACACTTTCCATTTGCATTCCAGCCTCTTCCTTCTTCATAATCAACACTTTATAGGCCATGTGGCTTTTTAGAAGCTCAAATACTGAAGTCTGATTTGAGATTAGTCTCTGTGACTTAAACATTATACCATACTTTACATATCTCCATGTTTGAAGAGTAGAATCACAGATCATGGCAGAAGGAAGCTGGGATCTGATCTGGTCCAATGTCCTTATTTACAGCTTTGAGAACTGAGGTCACATGACTTGGCTGACCTCTGGTAGTTACTGAACTTGAACTAGAACCAGATCTGTAGATGCCTATAGAAGTCTCCTTCCATTATACCCCATTACTATTCTTTGCTTTTCACCTTCTAGTCAAAAATTTTAAAAGCTTTATTTCTTTGTGTACCCCCATGTTAAAATATCGATTCCAACTACATACATTAAACTGCATTATTTCCTATATATTGTTTCTTTCTTTAAAGAGCAATGACTGCAGGCTGGGAACTTGACTATTTTCTGAAAAAGATGCACTTCATAGAATTGCTCTCATGACCTCCGCCTTCCCTAAGTACTGGTTTTTATGGTAGCTCCCTCCTTCTGCTCCTGATCGCTCTGGTCACTTCTGCACACTGCAGCCCCAACACCAGCAGATCAGGGCCATCTCCTGTAGAAGACACTCCCACACTGCCCACTCTCAGGATAAAGACACAATCCAAAGACTTATAAGGTCTGTCCTCTACTTACTTCTGCAGTTCTATCACCTACTCTGCTCCCTCTCACTCCCTCTGTTTTAAGTTTTTTCTTTCTTTGCATGTGCCAGTCTCTCCCCATCATAGGGAATCTGCATACCTATCTTCCCCCCTCTTCATCTGCTGATAGCAACTCAGGGATCAGATCTTAGATAGCCCCCTGATTTCCTTGATTATATAATAATTCTCCTATTTTAAGAACTGATATATTTATAATATCAGCTGCCTTTTACCTGGAGCACTTGTCACAACAGTAGTTTTATATTTTTGGAGATGAGCATTTTGATTATTTGGTTAATATCCAATCTCCCCACTAGACTTTAAGTTCCTTGAGGGCATGGATCACATTTGATCTTATTTCTTATTTTATCCCAAGTGCCTGGCATATAGTAGACACACAGTAAACATTAGCTGGATGAAAAAGTAAATGATCAGATTTCTATTTTATTTAAAAATCATTTTCCTCTCATTCCAGCTACCTCACATTACATGCCACTCCCAAATTCCAGTATGACTTTCATATATAAAATGCTCTTTTCCACATTCTCCATCTGATGAACTCTTACTCATTATTCAAGGTCAAGAACAAATATCTTGTACAGGGAGAATTAATCTCTTCTGCCACAATAGTCTAGAAGTTTGTTCTATCCATTACAGTGCTTTTCTCATTGTAGCATAACTATTCACTTAGAATTCTTTCCTATTTGTTCATTCTGCAAATATTTATGAGGCCTTATTCTGCTGGAGGAACAGTCTCTGACATCATGAAATTTATCTTCTAATGGAGGTAGATAGACATTCTATATACAAATATACCAGCAACTAAGTATGACTCACAACAGCTGCAATGGAGAAGAAGGAGGTACATGTGAGCTTTAACTGAAAACACATTCTTGACTGTGAGTACTTAGAAGTGATGAACATGTCTTGTCCGTTTGCATTCCTATTTGCATCTTTGGTACACGAGTGCTTTAAGAAATATTTGTGAATTACCCAAAAGAACAAATGATTGAGTGAATAATGAATTTCAAAGCACTATTATCATTTTTGTTTTTGGTTAATATCATTAAATATCAGTTTATTGTGGTGACTTCTAATTTGCTTAGTTCTGCTGGCCCTGATTTGCCTATTTTAACAAGGCCTGGGTTCAAAATAAGAGCTAGATTTACTGGAACTATGTAGGGAAGAAGTGATGAATTAAGTCTCACCAATAATTACTTGCTGACCCAAAATGGAATATGTTGCGTCAAAACACTATTGGACCCAATAATATTCTGGTGGATTCCCAGGTAACCACTGACAGGGAGGCACAGAAGCAACTTCTCCCCTGTTGAGGTATTGACAAGATTGCCTCCAAAGTGCCTTCTCTCACTGAAATTTTAAGGGTCAATGAGATTTTTGTGTGAATACCTCATATCTACACATCCCCCTGGAAAGATGACAAACAGGAAAAAGTTCAGGCTTGTAAACTTATTGGCCTGTAAATTCTTAAGTTTAAAATTTAACAAAAGTGAATTTCTATTTCTCAGCTTCTACTCACTCCTACGAAAAATATTCAAGTCAGCAAAGCCAATACGATAAAATTTCTACCAATAAAAGAATAAAGAAAAACTGTCAAAGTTAGTGAATCCCAATATTTTTTAAAAGATGAGCTTATACTCTTCAAGAATGACCTTTTCTTTTTCTAAGTAATATAAGTATTGTTGTATGAAGACTTTAAAAGAAGGGCAAAGTTGTCAAAGGAATGACCCAACAGTAATGGAAATACAAACAGAGCAGTATTTGGGTCAGGAAAATAACTTAAGGTGAAGGGTAGAAATTTTTCCCACTGCATTCAAATCACAATAAGTAGGTGGCCACATTTTCAAACTCTAAGCAGACTACTGCCAAAACTTACCCCAAGATACTCAGTGTAGTCACATCCATCGGTACCTTTCCTGATTGAGCATATTTTTAAAAAATGGTTTCTAGATTCTAGCATGAAAAAAATACAGTGTCTAACAAACCAATGGGCTCCTTCATTAATGGAACTAATTTAAAAAATCAGAATATGTCACATGTATTTGTATGCTTGGTATTTTTTTGGTTCATTAAGGAGAAAAGGGAAGAGGTTCACTGAACTGTAGACATCCAACTCCATGTCCCTCATGAACAATGTTTTTCACTCACCCTGTCATCAGTGAGGATCATTAAACAATATTTATTAGCATCCATCTGTGAATGGCACTTTATAAATATTCCTCCTCTCATCACTGCCCCCTTCTTAATCTACCATGTGTCTCTGTTGGGCAAAATGCTAGGAAGCTACAGTGATAATAAATAATTAATGGTAAGAACATTAAGGTAGATGGATAAGATGACTGGCATCTATGAATCTTAGAATGTTAAAATTTACTGCTAATAATCTAATTTAGCACAATTTTATAAGCAAATATCAAAGCATTTGATAAGGAAAATGAGCTCAGAGTATTCCATCAACATTTTCTAAAATAAAAATGTGAAAATTAAGGACCACAGATGGATTGACTAAAGCCCCAAGTTCATGTGACTTGTATCAGATCATACAGGCTTGAAATAAATAATTCAAAAAACAGTGTGAAAGAATCATAAAAATTATGATTACAATAGTATAATAAGGAATGTTATTTTGGACCTAGAGTGAAAATATCCAGAAATAAAAAAGAGCTATTGTTTTCATTGAAAGAAGTAGCTTGATTAAAGATGGAGAAATCATGGATGTTTCCCCCTTTTTTCAGTTCTTCTTTAATGCTATTATACTATTTATTTTTTTTCTTCAAATAAATTCTTCTAGATTTGGAGAAGGTGATATCTGAAGCACTCAACTCTGCAAGCCCTCTGTAGTCAGGATTCTAATAAAAGAACATGCCTATATAACGAAAGTCATGGCTATGGTATTCAGATTTGCAATCTGAACTTTACTTCAGCATAAGATCAAAATGTCCAAAAGTAGAAATTATATTTCCTACAAGGTAGAGATACTCCTGGAGTTGTATCTAAAGGAGAGCCAAAGTTGTGATCTTTGTGAATTTTGTTAATAATTATCATTTTTACCATCTACAAAGTAATGAGTGATTAGTACAGCATACAGCCACTGGACTTATCCCATTTAATCCTCATAACTAGAATGCTCATTAATTCTCAACCACCTGGGGGTTAGTATTTTGTCTTTTATTTACAGAAAAGAAACTGAGGATCAGAAAGGTGAGTTCCTTGCTCAAAATGACACAACTAGGAAGTACCCGTTCCAGGATCCAATCCAGCATTATCTTAATTCAAAGACCATGTTCTTGGCTCCCCCTCAGGAGGCCCTACTTTCTGTGGCTGCCATCAGGTAAACTAGAGAGTGAGGGGGTTATAGTGCTCTTCCAGGGCCTGGGTGAGTAAGTGTGCCTAATTCAGAAGTAAAGTCTTAGGCGGCTCATTGGAAATGACATTTCTAAACCACAGTCTCTACTCAGCCTTACCAACAAAGCCAATTTTACATCTCTGTTAACATTCCTGCATTTACGCCTGAATCAACTCTGAATACCACAGCTAGCACAGGACCCCTCTCACAATATGCACTGAAAAATGAATGAGATTAACAAAATAACATTGTCAGGGTCTTTGTGATGCTTTAATGGGAATGTGAAGAGTGACCTAGATAGAGATCTGAAGATGAAGGCATGGTAGGAGGGAGCAGATTCTACTTCCCCCTATACACAGGAGAAAATCCTAGCCGATCTATGGAGGAACAGAGCAAACATTATCACAACATATATGAAAATAGGAGATCACAAATTGTAGCGGACATTGAAAAACCCCATGGTAAGGAGAATACTTCAGGACAATAAGGGCCAGGGATCAACGCGGGGACCAGGGCGGTTGCAGCTCCAGGCCCAACGCTGAGCTCCTGGGTCTGCCTCAGGGCTCCCAGCAGAGAGCTGGGTCGACTGCTCCCTCCCTGGCCAAACAAGGACTGAGCAGCACAGGGGAGGCCAGTTTACTGGAGGGCACAGAGAGGGGAGTGAGGATGGAGAGGCACCCACACAGGGGCTGTGAGCACCCACCCATACCCCTGGTGGGAGTGTGCACCCCAGCCTGTGCAACCAAGGGCGTCCTGCTGTGCACCCTTGCCCCCAACCCAGAGAGAGTGTAGTTTTGTGGAAGACTCCAAAACCACAGCTGTGAAAAAGGAAAAGGCGCAGACGTTCTCCAGGACGTGTGGTGCCGAGGCTGTGAATTTGGGGGAAGTGGGAGCCTCTTGGGATCCACAGAGTGCACACACATTAACCCGGAAAAGGTACAGCGCTCCGCAAGAACCCGGAGTCCACCGCGGTGAACTCCCGAGATTGTGCTTAGGAGCACCCAGACCCCACACCCAGGGCATATTGGAGAGGTGCCAGACAGGCACTGGGGAGAATGTGACGCTAGCGCTAGGGACAGTTCATCAGAGGCTGACTGAGTTCTGAACAGGAACAGAGAAAAACTGTCTCTAGTCGCCCCTCAACCTGCTGAAGCCAGATAGACCAACAGGTTTGGCCAGTCTGAAACCAACAATAGGTGTTTTTTGTGTTTATTTTTTTTAAGGAACCTTTTATCTTTTAATTCTTATTAATTTTAGATCTATCAATTCTTTATGCTTCTCTTCCTGTCATTCTAGTGTTGATCCTTCTCCCTTTCTTTCCAACTTTATTTCTTCTTCTGCCTTCCATCTTCTCCTTTACTCCTTTTTTTTTTGGACCTGCAAGTAATTGCATAATTATATTATCATTATTTCATAATTCTTACACTTTTTATATTAATAGTATTTTGGTATTTCTCTTCTTTCTGTATAGTCTTCTTTGCTTGGTCGGTTATATTGTACTATTTGATAGGTTTCCCCTGTTATCTCATTCATAGTGTATTGCTAATTTACTATCCTTCATTTGTGTTCCATTAGTACACTACTCAAGGCTCAATACTCCCAATTCTTGTTATCTAGATCTCATAGATTCTGTCATATGATTGTTGCTCTAATATTACTGTAAATAATAGCTATTCCATACAATTGTAAATACTACACAACACCCAGCACAGATCTTAGCCCACTTCACACTTTCCTGAACTCTATTACTGTAGTGGTTAACTCTATTCTCTCACACACTACACCTATTTACTACTCTTTACTCTCACCCTACCTCAGAGTCTGACCTTCCACATCCTCACTGCTTCAAAGAGCCAACTCACATTCATTTCCTTCCCAACAAGAGTCTTATCTTCTTTCCATCCTTTCTAAAAGGTGGCTAGTAGGGTGGAAGATCACGGTTAACACTATACATAGTGAAAGGATCTCTTATCTCTTCCCTACTGGCAGCTACTGTAAATATCGTAGAATACTCTCTTGTTGTCTTAAACCATTTTGCCTTACCCCTCAAACTGATCACAAAAAAGTGTAGGTGGAAACTGTGAACACCAGGATACCTGAAAGAGACTGCACCACTGAATCTCACAGGTATTCTACCACAGAAGTTCACACCATAAACCCAGGGAGCCAGAAAGATCAATTTAAGAAGCTGAGGCTAACCAGAAGAGTCTCACAAACAATGAGAGGACAAAGAAACAATCCACAAATGAAGGAAAAGGAGGAAGCCTCACAAGAATGCTAAATGAAATAGAGGCAACTCAACTATCAGATACGGAGTTTAAAGCAATGATTATCAGGAAGTTCAATGAACTCACAATGAGCTACCAGAAACTACAGGGCAGGGAAGCTACAATGAACTCACTGCAAACTATATCAACATTGAAAAGGAAATAGAAACTATCAACAAGGGCCAAGAGGAAATGAAGAATACAACTTCTGAACTGAAGAACACAGTTGAAGGAATGAAAAGCAAGATCCATGAAGCAGAAGATGACATCAGCGAGCTGGAGGGCAAAGTAGAAAAAAGCACCCAGAAAGAACAAGAACAGGAAAAGAGGCTCAGAAGGAATGAAGAGGGATTAAGAGAAATGCAACACCATATGAAACGTAATAATATCCGTATAATAGGGATACCAGAAGGAGAAGAAGAAGAGCAAGGGATAGAAAACCTATTTGAAAAAGGAATGATGGAAAACTTCCCTAATTTGATGGGAGAAAAAGTCAAACAAATCCAGGAAACACAGAGAGTCCCAATCAAGAGGAGCCCAGAGAGGCCCACCTCAAGACACATCATAATTCAAATGGCAAAATTTCAAGACAAAGAGAGAATCTTAAAATCAGCAAGGGAGAAACAGGAAGGAACATACAAGGGAGCCCCAATTAGGCTAGCAGCTCACTTCTCAATGGAAATGCTCCAAGCCAGAAGAGAATGGCAAGAAATATTCCAAGTACTGAGAACCAGAGGCCTGCAACCAAGGCTACTTTACCCAGCAAGGTTCTCAATCAGGATGGAAGGCCAAATAAGGAGCTTCCCAGACAAAAGAAATCTAAAAGGATACACCTCCACCAAACCAGCTCTGCAAGAGATGCTAAAGGGACTGCTTTAAGGAAAGGAAGG
>CM052544.1:73626393-73686036 GCA_028533065.1 Trachops cirrhosus
ATCCAAAAGAACCTATGCACCCCAATGTTCATAGCAGCACAATTTACAATAGCTAAGTGCTGGAAACAACCTAGGTGCCCATCAGTAAATGAATGGATCAAAAAATGATGGTACATTTACACAATGGAATTCTATGCAGCAGAAAGAAAGAAGGAGCTCCTATCCTTTGCAACAGCATGGATGGAGCTGGAAAGCATTATGCTAAGCGAAATAAGCCAGGCAGTGAAAGACAAATACCATATGATCTCACCTTTGACAGGAACCTAAACAACAAAACAAAGAAACAAGCAAAATATAGCCAAAGACACTGAAATAGAGGACAGGCTGACAGTGATCAGAGGGGAGAGGGGATGGAATTTCTGGGGAATTCCGGGGAGAATGGGAAATGTTTACAGGAACAAATAGAAAGGACACATGGACACAAACTAGAGGGGTTGGAAATGGGAGGGAGGAGGGGAGGGATGGGTGGGTTGGCTGGAATGGGATTAAAGGATAGAAACTGTACTTTAATAATGATTAAAAAATAATAAAAAAGACCATGTTCTTAACCTCCTATGATGCTGGCAATTTTCCTTGAATGGCAGGATTCTAGAGGCCTCAAAATGATAAATAAATGGAAATATGGGACCAATATTGAGCAATTTTTTTAGCTTGCTATAGAAGGAAAGAATGAACCTAATTAATTCCTGTACCATTACATCCATTCCTTGGCCTGAGTGGCATGCATAAAATATATCAAAGGTCATAATTTTCTATGGACAGAGATGGTACCATTGGGAACTCTTTTGGCAATTCTAAATTTTTTAAACTAAACTAACAAATGTTAGTATCTGACTTTCAAAACTAATACTATTAGCCTCAGTAGTGGAGATTTATAGTAAAGATACATGCTTAAATAGTACTTCTTAAATGCTGAAGATATAAAATTCACAGTATTTGCAAGCACCGCACTGGAAGATTCAAATGATCTTCCCAGGGTCCATTCAGCTTTAGGGCTGGAAACCAGATCTCCTGTTTCTGAAACCATGTTCTTCCCACTAGCCCTTGGCACCTCAGGGCATACAAAATAAATATTAAATTAAAATAATGGAAGAGGAAAAAATGTGAAGCAAGAGCATTTGAGCTACACGTATCCCCTGGTTTTCTAAAATGCATTTTGCAAGCCACTGGATCTCTGAACTGTCTGTGAGCAGCTATGCTTTATCTCAATTTATTTTGTATATTTGTTAGCAAATGTGTCCTAAGGTGATTGCTTCTTCACTTTACACCATTTTGAATTACAAAAGGCTTCATAGGAATGCTCTACTTTCAGATAGTGGGGGAGACCTGTATCTCAAATCCAGTTAAACCTATAAATACTGAAGAGTTGAACCTTATTATTAATGATTCCTGACTGCACCACAGTCTGTAGTTTCTACTATTCCAGTAAGGGCCAGAATGGAAAAGACACGAACTATAAATAACACATACTGATTTAGAGCCATTATTCCTTTCTCATTCCCTCCCTTCTTTCTGAAACAATGCATTAGTTGGCCATGATTATATTGTACATTGAGTACAGAGGATATAAAATTGGGTAAAGCAGGTCTTGCTCTCAAGAAACCTATAGAAATACTACAAAGGAGGACACACGAAGGGCCCAGAGACATATGAGAAGATGCTCAGCATCCCTAGCCATCAGAGAGATGCA
The DNA here is from genome assembly GCA_028533065.1 of Trachops cirrhosus. Lineage (NCBI taxonomy): Eukaryota > Metazoa > Chordata > Mammalia > Chiroptera > Phyllostomidae > Trachops > Trachops cirrhosus. The sequence goes on from CM052544.1 coordinate 73,628,084, forward strand.
AATTAAAACTATAATGAGATACCACTTCACACTAGTCAGAATGGCCATCATAAACAAATCAACAAACAACAAGAGCTGGCTAAGTTGTTGAGTAAAGGGAACCCTAGTATATTGTTGGGTGGAATGCAGACTGGCACAGCAATTATGGAAAACAGTATGGAATTTCCTCAGAAAACTAAAAATGGAACTGCCTTTTGATCCGGCAATTCCACTGCTGGGATTATATCCTAAGAACCCTGAAACACCAATCCAAAAGAACCTATGCACCTCAATGTTCATAGCAGCACAATTTACAATAGCCAAATGCTGGAAGCAACCTAGTAAATGAGGGGATAAAAAAAACCATGATACATTTACAGAATGGAATACTATGCAGCAGAAAGAAATAAGGAGCTCCTACCCTTTGTGACAGCATGGATGGAACTGGAGAGCCTTAGCTAAGTGAAATAAGCCAGGCAGTAAAAGAGAAATACCATATGAGTGGAACCTAATCAACAAAACAAACAAGGAGACAAAATACAACCATTGAAATAAAGAACAAACTCACAGTTACCAGAGAGGAGGGGAGAGGGATAATAGGGGAAGGGCCATCAAGGAACATGTATAAAGGACACATGGACAAAGCCAAAGGGGGTAGGTTTGAGGGTAGAAGGTGGGGGTGGGCGGGGTGGGGGGACCTGGTGCGGTGAAAATGGAGACAACTGTATTTGAACAACAATTAAAAAATGCTCAGAAAAAAAAAGAAATACTACAAAGAATATTATAGAAATTTTTGGATTTGTGCACCTATGTAAAGCATTCTACTCGATGTAAAGGAAGAGAAAGTTATAAAATACCACTAAATGATTCAGATGCCTAAATTTTGGGGCTTTGTAAAATATAATCTTCATTTATGAGAGCTACAGCCTTAGCTGCCATTTGGAATGTTAAAAACTCTTTGAGAAATTAAATGAATTAATGAATTAAGTGAATTATTTCATTAATTTGTTCAAAAATATTTATTGAGCACCTACTACATGTCAAACACTAGGTTCCAAATCTTATAAAATGCCTAAAAAAATGGCTCCATAGATGAAGGATAACAGTCTTACAATTTTAGATTATTATGTTAAACTTGTCTTATTAGATATAAGATGGTAATGATAATGAATGTTCACCCTTAGCTTTCGCTGTGTAGCAAAATTACAAAAAGTGTTTTTAATGAATGTAGCATACATGTTATGTTTTTCTGACTTCTATTTGAATTAAAATGGCTTAAAATATCAGGTGGAAAGCTTTAACTCCTAGTAATCCAAAAAAACTTTAATCAGAAAACTGTTTTATATCTAATTAAAGTATACTGTTGTTTATTTTTCTTCTAACTCTGAAAAATGTTAGCAAATTGTTCACAATGTATTTGATGCCACAATAATTTAATATCCAAGAAAACTTAAACCAGATTTGTTTTACTGTTCTGTAAATAAATAAATTGAAGTAGATAATTTCTAAGATTCTCAGAGTATCTACTGATTTACCTAATTTTCATGCTGGAATTCAGCCATAGGCATATCATTTATCTTGGAAATTTCTTAAATTACAGAACAATCATGGCAGACACACAGATTGTATGAACTCAGAGTAACCCAAGACTTGGACTGTCCCTGTGACATCATATTTTTCCCCATTCCAACTATGGAGTGGTTTGATGATCCCTTGGGTTTCTAAACTGATTGAGGTTGGTCTGAGCAAGGCCTGATTTAATTCCTAAGTTATGGCCTCAGGAGTATCCTAGGGGAAAAGAATCAAGTCCTAAATCAGAACCCAAGACATTCTGATCCATCTCTAACTCTGTCTGAGAATCCCAAAAATACTTTATAGGGAACTCATCAAAGCCCAACCCCTGGAAGATATGACTAATAATTTTTAACAATTTAAGAAGGGTGTGTGTATGTGTGTGTGCACACGCACACATATACACATACATCCAACTTAGGTCAAGTTGTCCAGTCTGTCTGAACATCTGAGTTTTTTTAACCCGTAAAACAAAAGGAAAACACTAATGATATCTAAAACCCCTGCCAGTTCCAACATTCTGTGACTCCTCAAGTCAGATCCCTTTCTTCTACCCATTCAAAATAGTGGTTAATGAGACAAAATTTTTCAATAAAAAGAGAGTACATTTTCAGTTTAAAGTAGAGGTTAAAAATCTAAATGGCATATGGTAAAGAAAAAGTTTATGTTAGACATGAAGTTTAAAGAATTTAATAACAATTGTTAAAATGGGGAAAAAATCAGTGTGAACCCAGGCCTTAAATAGAAATATATATATAAATATGTATATTTATATATGCATTTCTATCATTGTAAGCAACCCGACTCAAAGTGTTTGCTCATTATAACATATAACATTCATGCACACCGCTTTCCATCAAAAAGAACAAGGTAACTAATCCTGAGTAAATTATGATAAACAGAATGTGGCATCTTGTTGTGGTTAAAAACGTAAGGACATTTTCAAAGTCTATGTGACATTGAAGGGCTTAAAGAGAGCTTACTCCCATGGCCAACTGGCAACTACTTGAGTATCCAATAGCAAAGAACAGCTAGTCAATTAGTACAAATTGAGCAATTAAATATCCATTATGTTATTTTAAAAAGAGAAAATTTACATAAAACTACAGAAGCAAAGTGATCCTAACAGAATAAAATTGCTTTGTATTATTTTTCACATGGAGAGAATTGTTAATATATGTGAGTATTCTGTTTTGTTAAATATATAAACTATGCAAATGAACATATGCAAATGTACTGTGTAGGGAGAGTGTATACAAGAAATTGGAGTAAGTCATCATAAGTGGTCACATCTAATAACCAGGTGGAGAGAGGAGCCGAAGTCAATCAGCATCACTGGTCATATACAGAGTAACTGTGTTCCAAGGTGCTGGACTGGCCAAGAACGCTAAAAAGGAGATGTTTTTATGTAGGCTTTATCCTTTTCTCCTGGGAGAGGAAACTTCAATGGCCTTATGAGTTAAAATAAGGTGATAAATATTATGTATAATTTTCTAGCAATGCTTGCAAAGGAGGTCAAAATATATCAATTTCAGGAGAATGTATATAACATTGTCTAAACAGGCCTTAAAGAACATACCATTTGGAGGAAAAAAGTTCCAAACAACTAAAGGCAATATAAAATAGCATACAGTGAACTTAGAAAGTCCCACTGACATAGCAGGCTTATTTCTATTAAAATGGGACCCAGGTCAGAACATGTCATCATGAGTCTAAAAATTACAACTGGACTCCAAAAGCTAATAATTCAATATCCCAATTTTAAAAAGTGGTTGTTTGATGACCCAGAACATATAATCTAAGAATGTTCAAGATGGGATTCTAACCTAGGAAGGAAGACATAACAATAAGAAAAAGGAGGAGGAGAAGGAGAAGAAGAAAAGAAGAATGATAATAAAACAGCCAACTTAAATTCACATAATAAATACCTCTAGAATTCATTTAATAATAAGTATAAAAATAAGTCATAAGAACTTTGGTAATTCTTGTGTCTTTTTCCTGATTTTAAGGTATGTAAAGCTCATTTTCAAATATGATATATAAGCATTTAATTTTTATAAATATTTAGAAGAACCTGATTAAGTATTTTTATAATCAACATATTTGTCTCTAAAACTTTAACCTGATAAATTTGTGTTTTAATGTATTAGTTGCATAAATAACATCTAAGAGTTTAGAGTTGTGTTGTCCAATATGGCACCCACTAGCTACATGGAGCACTTAAATTTAAATAAACTAAAATTTAAAAATAAATGGCTCCCTAAGTTTTAAAAAATTGGCAAAAATCCTTACTATAATGCTCTAATTTAGCTGTATATATTGATTACAAACTATGTTAATTATGTGGAAAACCAAGTATTTTGCTGGGCTTGAATGAAACCAAAACCAAGGTTAAAAAGTAGCTTGTCAATAGTTTCTGAGCTTTCTGTGTGCACTCTTTCTACAGGGCCTAATGAAAATACTCTCCTTAGACTTAGAAAAAACTAGGATTCCAAATTTAAAATGACATTTATCTCAAAAGTAAATTAAAATTTAATGATAGCCTGATTAATCATTGTGATTTGATGAACTGGAGACATTTAGCATGAAAGCCCCAAGACACATTTGTTCTAAACTATACTTTTCTCTATACAGAGAAAAAGACTAAAGATGACGCACCTTCTTTCAAATGTTACTTTAATATTATATTTCAGAATTTTGCCTTCTAAATACCACTTTCTCATTCTGGTATTATCTTACTGGATGGAAAGCCTTTCGTTTGTGAAAAACGAAACAAGGAATTCAAGAGGTCTAGACAGGGTAACTTTCAAAGGCTTAAAAGCAACTATGATGTTATTTTGGTGATATCTATTTAAAAACAATATAATACTTCATTTTACATTCTTTACATAAGCATTGAAATTATTTTGTCTGATAAATCTCAAAAAATATATTAGTTGACAGGTCAAGAGCTATCATAATTTCAGAGAATTTTTTTTAATGATCTGCTCTGATAAGACAGCTTTTATAAATAAGCACAAAAGAAATCAATATGCATAAGAATAGGAATTTGGAAAAGGACACAGTATTGGGTTCATGTTATTGTAGAGGTTGGAAAGGAAACAAGAATAGAGGAAGAAGGAGAGAGAGAAGGGGAAAGGGAACAAAGAAAAATTTTAAAAATCTGTTTGGGAAAAGTGGGCATGGGAAAGCATTTAACGTCACATTACACAGATACTTGCAAAGATAACGTTCTACATTTGTATATTTTACATTTTGTACAGTTCTTATAAAGAAAGAAATGCCCTCAATAAAGAATAATTCCTATGGTTAAAAACAAGACACAGTACATACAGATCTCTTCACTAGAATGTTCCTAGGAGATACTCATCAGAGTCAAAATAAGCCTTGGACTCCAGAGATAGTTTACATGCTTATGTATGGTAATTGGAGACAAATGTTGGTCATAAGTGGATTTCTAGAATTTACACCATTCTGCTTTTGAAACACAGGGCTTCCTAAAGCAATTCATACTAATAATAGTCTAGGTCTTCACTGTCTGGTATTGCAACCACTAGCCACAGATGGCTATTTAAATTTAAATCAAATTTAAAATTTAATTCCTCAGTCTCACAAGTCCAACAGCTTATGTAGGTAGTGACTACTGCACTGGGGAGCATAGGCAGAAACTTTCCTTTCATTATATTAAGTTCTACTGGAAAGCATAGGCCTAGACAGCCTTCCTGTCAAGTTGTGAGGCTGGATTCTATTCTGAAACAGGGATGTGGGAGGACAGTTCTACTGGATGCACCATGTTACGCCTTGTCCATACATCATCTACCAGCTGTTTCTGTTCTGAAATTGGTGGCCCCTGGACCTGCACTTACAAACTCTGCTGAATCTAGGACTATCCTGGCCCTTGTCAAGAAGAATGAAAAGAATGTGTGAGGGTAAATGGTTCAGGGCCATGGCCTGGCACTCCAGCATCAGGGAAACTTGCTCTGGCCTTCCTCCACCCCATTCTGCCTGATGTTCTTGGTAACTGTACTCCAGTTGCTGCATTATAACCTGGGACCTGACATAGGTCCCTGCTCCATCCATTCCTTCACTCACTGATTACATAAATAAAATGAGCATCTGCTATGTGCACTGAGTGGTAGATAAAGTAGTGAGTAAGAAGGACAGTCCCTTCCTTTACTGAGCTTACATTCTCACACAGGAAAATGTCAGCAAATAAGTAATTACCCACAATTTAAAGTTAGAATTGGGGTAAGTGTTGCAAGAGATAATGTAGGGTGCTAGAAGATGAGAATAATGGAGAGACCCACCCTATTCTAGGGGCCCAGGAAGGCTTCATTCAGCAAGTGACAGCTGACCTGACATCAGAGGCATGATTAAGTTAAATAGATGAAACTGGGAAGAGAGGGTATCTCAATCAACTATGTGCATGCACAAACCTTATGGCAAGTGAACCTTAGGTAACAAAGAATGCCAGAAATTGTAGCAGAAAACAAAGGGTAAGTGTGCCTTAGATGGGTAAGGCCAGACTGACCAGAGCCTGTTATGAACAACACCCTCGCAGTAGTGATGCTTTGGAAAATGAAAAAGAAATATGGTAACCCTCCAAGTAAAGATTTAGGCATTACTCTAAGAAAAGTGGGACATCATTTCAAGGTAGATGAGGAATATAATCAAATTTGCCTTTTGTAAAAACAAAAAAAAAAACAAAGGGCAGATGGACTAAGACAATAAGAACAGAAGCTAAGAGTCCAGTTAGTAAGCTTTCATGGATGTCCAGAAACTGGTGATAGTAGTTTGGTGCTTGCACAGGGAAGGGGCCTGTCCCCCGAGTCTGAATTCTTGTGTTGAAAATGTAACCATCATGCAGCTTTCCTTAAAACAGGCCCCTGCTAGTTACTGAGGGCAGATATCTTCCTAAACTCTAGTTTAGGAAGCATACTATAGCATTTCACAAACTATAGCATTTCAGCCTATGAAGCAGGATCATCTGAATTCTGCCTGTCCCACCTGCCCCTTCCTATCTAAATCTCCAAATACTGCTTGATCACATACTCCCCTCCCCATATTTACCCAGGACTCCTCCCCCCACCCCAATACTCCTCAAATCTAATTCCCTGCCTCCTTAAATTACCATCTGCCCCATTTCCATTCTCCTGAGATACCATGTTTGCCTACCTGGCTGATCTCCTCCATTTAAGACCAGTTTATCCTAACATTGCTGAGTACCCACTGTTAGAAAATAAAAGGAGAAAGTGAAAAAAGAAACCAAATGGCTCAAGTTCTGAAGTCTGCAAAAAATAAACCAGGTGACCAGATGCATAATGCCCCAAATCCCCCAATTTAGCACACCACAGCCCACATGCTGCTCCTCAGTCTTTCACTTCCAGCAGCCTTGACTTTGTCCATCACCTTTCCTTTCCAAATAGTTCATAAAGAATAATCCATTGTCTGGGCTTAGGGTAGACCCACTCCACTTGACTACTGAGGTTCTATGTTTGCTTTCAGAGACATTTTATATCCTGTGAGGGTCAAGACCAATTTTGTTTAACCTGGTGACCAAGAAGAGTGCTTTACATATGAAAATACTTAACAAATATTTGCATGCCTTTTAAAAAAAAAAGTTGGCTACAATTTCTAGCCAGTTAGGCTATATATGAAAAAGCATTAGGTCCTCTTTGCCAAATAACTGCTGCTTTGTTTCAGAAAAAAGACAGTAATGTACTGTTTGGCTATTATGGGCAAGCCCCCCTTTTGCTTGCACACCAAGTCCACTGGCACCTTGAAAAGAATACAGGGAAAATCTTAATTGAAGGGATGTGAGCAAAAGTCTAGAGGAAGGAAGATGCCAAGCACATGGCTGGATCCCCAAGGAGATTTGGACCAGTGAGCAAACCATTACAGTGAAAAATGGAAAACACATTTCTAGGAGAAGTGACATCTAACACTCAATTAGAATTAGCTTCTGGTTTATGGTATAATTACCATCCTTTATCCCAAAGCACTTAGCCAGAGTCTGTTACATGCAAGAGCTATAAGTGATGCTCAAAGAATGAAGGAGATGTGTGGTAGTCCCAGAAGTCTGGGTGGAAAGCAAAAGAGGAGACAGGAGTGAAGCAGGGTAGGTGTCATCATAGCACAGATTAACCAGCCAGTGAATGGAATTCAAACCTTCCCCCCCCCCCAATTTATTCTAGAGCAAGATGACTACAACAGGGATGGCTGAATGTCTACCTAAATGTATGCTTCACCTCTGTGAGAGAAAGTTGTCACTGAAAAGCTCCTGTTAAGCCAAGGATGACATCTCCCAGCCCCCCTGAATCTATGTGGGTATTTGACCAGCTTTTATCAGTAGAATATCAGCAGAAGTGTTGTTGTCATCATTTATGAGCCAAGATGTTTAAGAAGATATGTCTTTTTATTCCCTTTCTCTCCACACATACCTTTCACCTTCTCTCTCTCTCTCTCCATCTAATTTTTATGTGAGAGAAATAGGTTTTTATTATGTGAAGCCACTAGTGGTTCAGTTTATTACAGCAGCTATCATCATCCTAATTTGTTCTGAAATTGATACCTTGAACAGGGTGCTGACTTTACCAAAATCTAAATACATGGTGTTGGCCATTGGCAAGGAAACAGATGTAGAAGACCAGAGGTCTGGAACCCTATTATGCCCTGGGAAAACTGCACTGATTTAAAGGCAGAGCTATAGCTCTAGAAGAAATGGCTGGCAAGAGCTAGCACACTAGTGTGTGATGGTTGCTCCTCACTGCCTATATCAAGGTATTACAAGAAAATGGATGGAGCTCAGGAAAGAATTTGCTACTTTGAGAACAGAAATAAGGGTGAATAGCCAAATGCTGGAAAGGCATGACTATCAAGTTGGAACAGTCCACTGCTTAAGGGAATCTAATGCTGGTGAAAATAACACTGCAAGAAGCTTTGAATAGCAGATGTCCATTAAGACTTCACAGTTAGATAAAGTAACTTTGCCTTGCAGCAAAAATATGATTAATGAAGTTACCCTACTATGCCACCCCACCCTGTTGTTACATGTGACTGGAAAATTACAACTTGAGACATGGATAATTGAAACATAAGCAAAGAAATGGAGCAGGTCCAAGAATTATGAATAGTAGTGAGTAGTGTAACTGACAGCAAATAGATAAGAAACTTATAAAAATTTTTGAGGGAATTGTATTGACAAGGAAACTGGGAGCCTAGCTAAGAAAAAAAAAGAACAGAAAAGTGACTATAAAACAACCTCAAGGCATCCAAACTTGGACCAGTGAGCAGTGGGCTAGGAAAGTTATATAACTCCCATGAAGGACATACTTCACAATATTCACTTAGGATGTGGCCATGGAGTATAATGGAAAAGAAAGAAGCTCCCACAGGGTGGACAGGGCTACCAAGAACAAGGAACAGAGGGGTTCTTCCAAGACAGCAAAACCTGGGTCTAATAAAAACTTCCCCTCACTGTCAGAGCCAAAGGTCTTTAGCAATGACTACTGGGATTTCTTCCATATTATAGATCAAAGACTGCTGTGTCTCCATTCTTCCTTTTCCAAATTGGAATTTTGAATGCAATTATTCTGTATCTGGTCATCATTGTATGATGGGAGGGCAATAACCTGCCTTTTAGTATAAAGGTTTCTGGGCAACAAGGGGCCATATCCAGATTTAATGGCGGGGGTGGGATGCAGAATTCAGCATCACCCATAGAACCTAGACTTTGAGATGCGTGCTGTGACCAAGGGGAATTCAGATAGTCTCTTGGCACTGAGGTTTTCCTACATGTGACCAGATAGAGAAAATATGATAGAAATAGCTGTTTAGCAAAATTTGTTCTCCTCCTTCTGTGATATAGAAATGTTGCTGGGAAGTGGCTACCCAGCCAGGGGTTACATAGGCCCCTCTTTGTATGTAGATGGAATGATGTCATTATCTGCCCAACAAAAAGCAAGGTGTGTCACTTCTTGGATGTGCCTTCCCTGTGCTCATTTCTTCCACAGCTGCCAGCTAAATGCAGAGAACTCCATGTCCTTAGTGTAATCAGAATTTGGGTCCCCAAATTACTGCATGGAACATACACATTGGACCCTCATATGAGCAAAAACTAAACTTCTGCTCTGTTAATCACTGAATTGTAAAGGCCCTTTTAGAGAGGCTAGAGCTATCTCAACTAATACAATGATCTTTAAAGCCTGCTATTATGACTCATGTTAGGGGCTGGAAGAGTTAGAGATACTGGGCATTTATTTTTCTCATTGGATGTCAATCCTGGTTCTCATCCCACCTATGTTCCTCAACAGTCTCTCAACTAGCGTCCCAGGCATCAATTTTTTCTCTTCTTATAATCTGTCTTTCTCATGCTAGCTCAGAGATTGTACCCCAGTTAAAGTGGATCATGTCACACTATTTAAAATTGCAGTTGACCCTATTGCCTGTCTCACAGGATAAACTCCAAATGACTTTGTGTTGCGCACATCACCTTTCACATTTAATCCCCAACCTTCTTCTTCAGTCTGATCTCCCTTCACTTCCCTAATTACCTGCCACACCCTTTTTATTGTGTAATACTGCTTTGTCAACGCTGTTCCCTCTGTCTAGGATATCATCCCTCTGCCTCCTTTTTAGCCTGGAGAATGTGCACTATTCTCTTAAAAATTATTTTAGGTGTCACTTCGTCTATGAAGTCTCATCTGTCACTCCCACATAGAAAATGAAACTCTTAACAGTTAGGATCTGATTAGCCAGACTCACATACTAGGCCTACTGTTAGGATATTTCTAATGTTTAGTTATCTATGTGGCTTAATTTTGTTGCTGTTTATTTTATTATTTAGTCAGCCTCTAAATTTATGTCCTTACTTACTTATATCTTATGTACTTAAGAGCTCTGCTTTTTCAAAATTGTCCAATTATACATTAGAATTAGATTGGCTTCCTTCAATGGGAGGATATAACCATAATCAGTGTTGCAGAATGAAATTAACACAGCTCATCTGAGTGAGTTTTCTAAAATTGTTAAGTATTTGGAAGGCAAGGTCCAGGAATGGACCTCTACAATGTGGGTAGAAACTCTACAATGTGGGTAGAAATTCTGTGTCCTACATGATTTTTACACTTCTCACCAAACATATGTAAATGAAAAACTTACTGTTATCTGCAACTAGATCCTAACACTGTTGTACATAGGAATTTTCTAGGAATATAACTACCATACTTGGAGCTTCACCAAGATTTACTCACCATTTTGGAAAGTCACATCACCAACTATAACACTGCTCAGGATAACTCATTCACTAACACAACATACACACAGTGAATGTATTTACTTTGAAGCCAAATACAAAAATGTCACCAATATTCAGTTAAATAGTTTCTCTTAACTCCAAATTTATACATATTCAGTAGCAAGCATCTGGCTAATTTATTACAACTTTTAGTGCAGTTATCCTCAAATGTACAAATGCTATTATGCTTACAGTTTTCATTACTGCTCTCCTTTATTTCTTCTATTACAGATAGAGCATGTATATTGATCTTTAAAACATTACATATGTAGATAGGTTATATTATCTACAGAAATCATTTCAGGAAAGTAAAAGGGATATTACAAAGCACTGCTTATAAAAAGGAGTCACTGGGTCTGACTGGGCAGAGGATCAGGACTGAATACACCTGGGAACTTAAAGAGACCATTTTTTTTTTCTCATGGGATGTTGCTGTTAGGCAACTATTCAGTTGAATCGCCTTTCTGCTTCTCCAATAGCATTTACGACATGTTGTTATGATTTATTTGTCTATGCGTGTAGGCAGTGATGGCAGATGTCTTACTCAGAATTACATTTCCAACACCTAGCTGAGGGCTTGAATCCTGAAAAGATATTCAGACCCTACCTCTCATTATAGAACTCTGAATCAATTATTCAACATTTTGCCTATACCAATATTATAAAGCTTTTTCCATTCTGCCTAATATCAGAGTCAGTTACATCCAAACTCTGTTTCCTCTCCTCCTTGTGGGCCCAAGCAGTACTGTGGTCACCTCCATACCTGGGCACAGAAGAAGCAGGTAATAAGTATTATTTAAATCAAATTATTCCCCAGGAATATTGTTATGTATAATGGTTGCATTTTCAGTACTAATAGTACTGTACTTCAGATATATTATTGATTAAAAGGGCATTTGTAGATTGGTCTGGTGATTTAAACATCATTTAAAGTTCTGTTTCTATAAACGTATTACAAGTTCCAAGAGAACAAGCCATTAAAGTCAACTTTTATGCTGCAAGCCAATTGTAGGTTGAGAGTTGTCTATATAATATGATAACCTATGAGACTTAGTAGTATCTGCAAAAAAAAAATAAGATGTCATCTGTTATCTAAAGGTTGTATCTAAATATTTGATTGTAAGGCATCCTGCAGGTAATATTTGGCCATTTTACCTTCTAAATTTAATACAGATGGTATTTGTCACATAAAAAGAAGCAGCAATAGCTATTTACAAAGAACTTGACTTTTTGATGAAAAGCTCAATAATTATTTGATTTGTGCTTATATGACTTTTAGTTGTCATTTAATAAAATAAATGCATTTTAGACAATATACTACAAATAAGTATGTTAAGTAACTGTTCCAATTTCTATTAATGTATTGAGGATACTTTTTTCCCGAGGGAAAAAATGAGGACATGGGGAAAAGAAAATTATGTTGCAAGACTAATAATTTTCTCTTTATATGTAAGGATATAATTCTAAAAATAATAAACTTTAAAAATTTTATAATACTCTGTTTAAAGTAAGCACAAATTTTTTAAAAATTTAAAATGGAAATGAAATCAACTATCATTAGAAAATGATCAGTCAGATCATCTGCTTCAGCTACCCTTACTCTCTGTGGTCACTATAAGGGTCATGCTTACTAACATCTTAGCAGTCTGATAAAAGCTCACCTATCTTTTAAAAATCAGCCTCTAACTAAACTATCTTCTTATTTCTAATTCATCTTGAAAATTTGGGGGGTTTTTCTCCTATTTAAAATAAAGTCCCTACTTTTGACCTTTCCCAAGTATCCCCTCTAATAATAACCATGGTGTCTTTTAATGGTAATATATAGCTCCAAATAAATCTAAAAGCTGCAGATATCTATTCTTATTCTGCCCAGAATCACACTTATTAATACTTCTTAATATCATAGTGGTGAAGTAGAGCCAGAACACCTGAGTGTGAGTTGAAGCTTGACCACACACCATGTATTTTCTATGTGACTTTAGACAAGTCTTTGTACTTTAATTTTCATAACTATATAAGACTATTAGTGATAGCTGCCTCGTAGGGTTTTTATGAGAACTAAAATATTTAATATTTGTAAAACACATAAAATATCTGACAATAATAATGATAAATTAATTTTATTCACATAAATATGATATTAAAATATAACATAAATATTTAAAACAATGTTTCAATTTAAACTTTAATAAGTTATCATTATTATTGTTTTCTAATAATTCCCCAAATGCATAGACTGTGATGAATTTTCATGGTCCTCTTCATGAATCTGCCTTAATTAATTTATCAAGTACGATATTGTTAAATGCACTTCTGTATGCAAGAAACCCCAGATTTTAAACTATGTATGTGATTCTTTAAATACTTATTCAAGTTTTACTCTCTATACTATAAAAAGTCCTTGAGAGGCAGTCACTATGTCTTCTACCCATTTTGCATTTGTTACAGTCTAATCAAGCACTCTTCTCTTTATACATATTAATGAGTAATAAATGAATTAATGAATGAGTGGATACATGACATTAAATCAGACAGCACAGATATATACAACTTAACCTACAGGAACAAGCGCTCTTCCCTTAAAGATAATACAGCAGTGTTTGGTTTACCATGGGAGCCCATGGCCTCGCACACTTGACCTTCTGCCTGACAACCTGCACTTGCAGTAAAAAATTGGTGGAAATACATATTAAAGAAGCACAAGTACAAAATAAGCAATGAGCAAGAATGGGCTACAGATCTAGATTATGAAGATACTTGTAGTATATGAGTAAATGATTGAAAATTGTGCTCCTATATAAACTTGACTTTATTATTTCAAGAGTAAAAAGCCATAAACTCTTACCTTAAAAAATACTCTAAACTTTAAAAATATTACATACAAAGCATGTATACTCTTCACTTTTCTGAAGCCTGTGAGAAAATAATAGAGGCATCATGACTGTATGCAAAATCCACCTGACAAATAAAGCAAATCTCAAATAATATTTCACTCTGAAATAAACAGAATGTCTTAACCTTATATATTTCTCATCAAATGTACATAAGAGGATGACCTGTCAACTTTAAGGATGTTCCTTTGGAATTAGTCTCTATGGGATAGAAGATTTCAAGGAACTAATTAAGTCCTTATAATCTATCAAGAAAAAATGTATTAGGTCAGAGTGAAATATATATCTTGTAGGTTTCTTAGATTTTATCAGTAATTTGGTCTACTTTGGCAATATATATGCATGTATGACAATCTCTCAAAATACCATTTCAAAATGCCAGTTATAAATTCAAGATAAATATTTTTTCTATGTTTAACCAAAATTTTCCACCGATATGCAAGCAGGTAAGCAGAAAACCTGGACAGATATGCTTTTAAATGGCCAAATGTGACTGAACCCATAACCTGTTGTTTTGTTTTTCTAGCAGTCTCACTTTGTTACCACACTAGAAATTAGAAGGGTAAGTTCATGTTCATCATCATTCCAAGGCATCCACAATGAAATTTTAAAAGCCAAACAGATTGGGATTGAGTAGAAAATAATTTTCACTAATCCTTTCCGAATATTCAGAAAACACATATGCTTAAAAAGGTGAACTGTGGTATTTGGAGAAACCTGAAATTGGAAATCATTTCAACTGATGCCTGGGTTGATTCTAGATAAACAGGAGAAAAAGAAAAGAGACACTAACATTCTCAAAGTGGTATGCAATGAAGTTATCTTCTGGAGTCAGTGTGTGTTTGTGTATGAGGGAGATTTGGGAACCCTAACAAGGAGAGGTGAAGGTGAAGGTGAAAAGGGGGAAGAAGCAAAGACAACTGCCAAGTGATTCACTCCTTTCTCCAAGAGTCTGAATAGAGCCAGGAAAGGCAAAAGAGGACATAAAACAGGATTCTATTGGTGATGAGGAACAGTTGGTCTGATCCTGACAGAGAGAAAGGATCATAGTCTTTACTTTGGGAAGGCATATTAACTCTTTTAAGTGAAAAGCACAATTTTCATTCAGTATGGAAAAAAGTTATTTATGCATGCCAATTTTTCAGAAAGTCTGTGGAGACACATAAGCAAGCACATTCTATATGACCCATACTAAAAATCATCACCTCTAGCAGCAATTAATGTATTACATATGCATAATGTGCCAAATTACTGAAATGTTTAAGTTTTGGTTAATTTAAGAACCAAGAACTCTCTGGTCTAGATGTCTATAGATGGTATTCTGTATTACAAGTGAGCTGTGAACAACTTTATATTTGCAGACACACACACAAACACATACACACAGGTCTCTGAACAGTGAGATAAAGTAAAACTTTATTACAATATGATTTTTTTAAATGTTACCCTCTTTTTCAAAATCTTCCCTCTAAGTTTCTCAGTACTGACAAGTTAGATTTTAGATCTTTAACTGGAATTTACCTTGCTTTTGTTCTGTGAAATGTAATATCTCTATTGATACTTACTAGTAGATATGCCAAGAGACCTCTGTCCCACACAATACTAGATATTTTAAAACAATAACAAAATCTTACTTTTCCTTTGAGCTGAGATTAAAAAATCATATGCCCAACAAAATCTAAAAAACAATCACTGCAAAAACAGAAATGTGAAGTGCTATTTAAGATATTGACATTATTGCATAACTTGATTAGAAGGAATGTTGAACCTGCATAAAATTAAGCCAGGTACATCTGTGCACCCTACATTTTCCGGTGTAATCTTACATCCATTATTATAACACTTATATAGTCATAAAGGATGTCTATATAAATGGCATGTTTGTGCATATTGCACATGGATAATTTTTATGAATGAATACACAAAAATGCTCATAATTCGAGAAAAGGATGGCAGTACATTATTTTGAAAATGGTCATTAAGTACTGGAAGCAAATGATGAGGCAAATGGTTGCTGCCATTTGGGACTGTATTTACCTAGTCCCCTAGCCCAGTGTGTTGGAAACAGGCATGGGCTCTTTCCTCAGAGACTCCTCTCTCCCAGGAACCCTGCTACAGAATGCAGAGCGTGCACCGCTTGAAGAATAAAATGCACGCATGGCTCTGTGTTCTGAGGGCTGTTCATAAATCAGAGACATCACATTCCCTAAATCCGCTCCCACAAGTGTGTCCATGTGAGTGTGGCATTTACCAACAAATGAACAGAAGGCAACAGAGCTCATCTCCTAGAAACAACATTTCCCAGGTAGGATGCTCTGAAGGGGCTAACACTTAAGCACCTTCCTCCAGGGGACGAAGCCTTACATTAATACACCTCTCAGGGCTAAGTCATCTTTGTGTGTTAAGTCCACTGGGCGCCATACAGCAGTTTCCAATTCCTTTAGCAACTCAAATATGGCTAGGCTGCCTGCGATGATTCGTTATTAAAGGAAGATCCCTTTGGGGAACAGAAATGCCACCCCCGTCCCCCCACTTACCTAGCTGCCACAGACCCGCTCAGCAGGCGACACGGGTGCGGGCACCACAAAGGGCTGTGGGATTCCCCGCTCCCTCCGGGGCTCCTCTCCCTGCGACGATCCCCTTCACCAATGCTGTGTGGCTGGAAATCCCCCTCCCCTCCACTGAGAGGAGGGTCTCCCAGGCTGGCTGGAGCTCCCGGCGTCTTCCCTCCTCTCTTTACATCCCTGACTCTGGTTGACGGTATCCACTAGGAAGGCTCAAAGGAGGGACAGCAGGAGTAAGCTAAGGAATCCTTAAGAACAATAATCTTCATCGCTCTTCATCCCCTTTCCCACGCGGGTCCCCCTCCCCCTGCTGCCGCTGCCACCCAGCAAGAGACGGTTGGGATCTAACCGAAAAATCAAGCGGGCTGAGCTCCAGGCGCAAGACGAGAGTTAACGCTCTCTCGCAGGGCCCACAACGCTGTGGGACGGAGGTGGAGGGTGGGGGGTGCTTGGTGGGTGTGTGCCTGTGGCGGAGCCTAGGAGAGGCTGGGCTCAGGAGGCGAGGCGGGGCGCTCGGGGGCACCGGCCTGGCGTACACACCCGCCTGCCGCCACCCCACCTAGTGCTCCGCCTCCTCCCCAGCATCCACGCACCCTCGGGCTGAAGCGGCCACCGCCTTCTTCTCCTTCTCCTCTTCCTGGGAGCTCTGGGCTCTCGAGATGGGGCGGGGGGCGGGGGGCCTTGTGGTGGGGCAGTGCAGGCGGACGGGCACTGCCGGGGACCCCTGGGCTGAGCCAAGCAGCACAAGAGCTGCGTGTAGACCTCGGACAGCGCCCCCAGGCTAGGGCGAGGCCCACCCCTCGGGGGCACCTCCCTCTCCTCCAGCTCACCCACCGCTCCCTGCTGCCCTAACCCAGCTCCACACCCATGGCTTCCCCGCCTTGCCCTTGCTCTGCGAAGCTAGAGGGTCCGCAGCCTGTCGGGCGCTGCGCACAAAGCTGCAAGGAAAGCCGAGGGCGCCACACCGAGATGCACGCTCCAATGGCTCCGAGGGATTCCCAGAGCCCTTGCTTCCAGCGTGGGCTCTCCCGCATCAGCCCCTTCAAGACCCCAACGCAGGGGCCTCTGCTGGACCCAGGAATTGCAGTGAGAAGAGTTCACTCCTGAGTGATAGGGCCTGGAGGATTTTCCCGAAGGGAGTATGGGAAACTAGGAACTCAGAGAAGATCTGACTTTCCTCCGAGCACCTCTACCTCCGCTCAGGTGCGTAGCCAGCCCCAGTAATCCCACTTTCCTGGCTCTACGGGAAAAGCCAGGTCGGTGCGAGCCTTAACTCTTGCTTCCCACAGGGGCGCTATTCATACTCAGGCTCTCTTTGCTTTGCCTGCTCTCCCTGACACCTGGAGACCTGAGCCAAGTTCCTCTCTGGCGCGGCCTCCCATGGACAACCAGACCTGTCCCTACCTTTAGGGCGCGGTAAACATAGGATGAACTTGAAATAACATCATTGGGCTCTCCAGGTTCCTGACCTGTGTGCTCTCTAACAGGTACAATGTAGAGACAGCAGGCACAGCATTCAGGAAAACAAAGTAACTTGAAACACCTTTTGAAAAAGAACGTAGGCCATGTTAGTTAAAGTTAGGGCTCCCTTCTGAGTTTCTTTGGGCCAAGAGAGATGGCTATTGAAAAAGGTCCAAATACACTCTGTTTTCAGCCCTGACATGTACTGGAAAGCACTATCATGCAGGGTTCTCAACACCTTGGCTTCCTGCCTCCCTGTGGGCCTTACTTGGTGCTGGGTGGTTTTTTCAGATACCAGAAGTTGGGCCTGATTTTTAGTATAGAAGTTGGCCCTCAGATGCCATCAGCCTCCGCCGCTCAGAAACCAACCTGGTCCTCTGCTGTCCTTGGGGCTTTTGCAGCTTGAATACTGTGAAGAGGAAGATGACTTCCAAATTCCCAGACCTATTTCCAAGCTTCAGCTCCACAGTTCCAGGGACCTGCAGGATGTCCCTACCTACAATTCCAGTCTTTCCACCCTCCCATACATTTCACACACTTCCTGCAGATTACTCTCTCCTAACCACAGCCCTCTCCATGTCATTTCTTTGTTCACCCATATTTGCCAGCTTCCCATTCTCTACTAGCAGCCCCTGCACACTTGACTGAGTGTCTCCTGGAAACCTCCTCTCCAGGCCTCACATGCAAATCACTCCAGCACTTTGAGGCCCACTTCATACACAGCCTCAGTCACCCTGCACCCCTTTGGCCTCTATTGAACATCATGGGAACTATCTTTTTAAAGACCTATCTATCACCTTCTGCTTCCTACAGAATACGATCTTTCTTTGTAAATGTCTTACAGCTTTAAATAAATTCCTCCAGGATGGATTCCATATCACTTTGTTTACATTCCTTACCTCTAACCCAGAGCCACACATGTTAAAAGATACCTATTCAAACAATAAACTTTTCACAGGCATGTGATATTTATTAAATAAATGGAATTTACAAAATAGTTTAAGTCTAGACAGACTACTTAAGATTAACTTAAGCTGTGCCTAAATTTAAGCAGCATGATCTCTCATTAATTTTATGTATGGTGAAATCCCCTCTTTACTAGCCATACATTAACATTACTGATCACCTTATTGAGAATTTAATTGTTTGATAAGTATTTGTTTAAAAAAAATTTTACCTTAAATTTCCACTAGAGTTTGGAAATCTGAATCCATTTTCCTAGGAAGTGGACCCTAGTTAAGGGAGCATATTATCTGTTGACCAAAAGACATTGCTGCTATCTCCAGATCTGGAAACTAGAGTGTTAGGAGTAGATCATTCATAACACCTGAGTATGTCTGTAAGCATGCAATGATATGGAAAAATAAGTCTTTGGAAATAAAATCTAATTCCATTTACTAAATTACTTACAGATCAAATGGGTTACAGAGAATAACCCTTAGTGTACAAATTGTTTGAAATAGCTGAGTTCTCCATATGCACAGCTTGAATTCCAGATATCTTCAAAGACTTTTGTATGGATTAGCAGCATGTGGTTCCACTGCCTTTGTATGTATAATTTCATATTTTTCCATTTTTCTTCAAAGGAAAAATTAAAATGATCTAGCTGAAAAGACAGACATGTTTTTGCATTGCTCCTTTAAGCCATCTTTTTAAAACCTTTACTGGTATTTATGGAAATGTTCCTTTTCCTTGTATTTCAATTTCCCAGATTTGCCTTTAGATTTGATGAAATTATATTAATATAAAGGGGAGAAATGTCTGCTTAGTATATCAAAATGCTTTGCATGTAATGCTTGGTAAAATAAACATATTTAATATAAATGTAACCTGAAATGGTCTTACGCATATAAGTAGATACAATTTAGATGAAGAATGTGTTTCCTCATACATCATAATGCTGGTGTGTCAGAATATATGTGGATATACATACACAACATCAAGCATAATAGGTTTTTGGAATTTTTGTTGAATAAAGTATTTAAAAATTATTTATTATATTCTAAATAATATCATTATGAATTATGCTTTAACTTATCAGGTTGGACTTTTCACTGGCAATTGGACTTGCAGAGAGAGGCTGTATAGATTAAAACAAAGTAGTAAAGGCAAGGGGATGAATATATATTAAATGTTAAAAGCATAAAGGTAAGAATTTACAAATTTTTGAAGGCTCAAAAATTAGAGATGGATTTGAATATTTTTAAAAGTCAAATGGAAAGAAAGGTATGGCATATTAAGTAAAGCCAAACAAAAAACAAAAGCCAGTTTTAAAAGGATTATTTAAGAATGACTGGAGGGCACCGCTGAGAATGGGGCATTGGGATCAGAGTGCGGTGGTGGGTGAAAGTGGCAGGGTTTTCCACAAGATGTAGTAGGCAGAGAGCACAGGCATCCTCTGTTGGGTGCATCTCCTACCCATCGGAGTCCCAGAGTTGGAACCTGCTTAGCCAGAGACAACATGGCCAGGGCCCATAGCAAGAGCACGAACCTCCACAACAAGCTGGCTGGGCATGAACTACACCTGAGCCTCAGCGACCTGAATGAGGTCCCAGTCAAGGAGCTGGCTGACTTCCCAAAGTCCACCATAAACTGGATCTGTCCTGCCATAAACTGCCTACTTTACTGTCAGATTTCTGTGGCCTTGCATCCCTGGTACAGCTGGACCAGACTAAAACAAACTACAGCAACTGCCATGACTTTTGCTGTCTGGTCAACCTCCAGCACCTGGATGTCTTAAACAGCAAATTGGTCACCTGCCTGGCAACTTTGCTCAGCTCAAGGGCTTGAAGTGGTAGGACTTAAGGACAACTCCCTGGATCCTGTCCTAGCCAAAGTGGCAGGGGATTGTTTGAATGAGAGGGAGGGTCCACAGTGTGAAGACAGCAATTACAGCACAGGAAGCCTGCAGAGACCACAGTGGCTGAATTAGAGCTGGAGGCAGAGAAGAAGCAGGCGAAGCAGCGAGCCCAGGAGATTGGGGAGTAGGAACGGTGCTATGGGAGCAGGCATAGAGAGGAGTATGGTGCTATCAAAGCATCTAAACAAGAGCAGAGAAGAAACCTGAGAAGCAAACAAATCGGGCCCAGCAATCAAAGTCCAGCTCTGGGCCCTGGAAACACATGTGGTCCTGAGCTGTACTAAAGCTGCTGCCATGTCGCTGGCAGGCTGATGGCAGGCCAGGTGACCGAGATGCAGCAGCCCCTCTGCACCAGCATGATCACCATCTACAACAATGCGGTCCAGGTCTGTGTAGCCACAACATTCTCCAGTGGGAAACTGATTCTTAGCAGTGAGCTTGTCCTTGTCACCTGCTGCCTTGGAGCTTGGATTCCTGTGGAAGTGGGTTCTGCTGGACACAACCTTTTCTTAGTGTCAGACCTAAAAGCCATCTCAAATGGCTGCTGATGGGTACTTGAGACTTTCTTTTGGTAGGGTTTCTTTGTTCCTTGGGGTTCTCTGGTGGCATAAGAAGTGGGGGATGGGGAGAGGAAAAAACCTGTATGCCTAAAGGAATAAGCTTGGGAATAGGGAGAAGAAAACACATAGCCTTTGCTAGTTGTTATACAAAACTATATAAAGGCAAGGCTCATGTCTACTAAGTGGTCAACTGTCACTACATTTATACTTTTGTATGCCACAAACCCTTTCTTTCATTGCTCCCTGGGTATCTAGGGCAGGGCAGGAGGCAGTGTGCTATTGAGGATTAGGGGCATACAATACTGAGCAAATCTAGCCTAAATGGGACAGAGGGGCATACCTATTTTCTGAAGGACCCCAGATATTCAGACATTTAATGACATACAAACTCTCAAAAAAAGACTTCAAGACTATCAAATACAATAGAACATTTGCAGACGAAAAATCTGAGGCATTCTGTGACTTGCTTATGGTCTCCCAGCTAGTTTAAGAAAGCTGAACTCCCACTCTGGTATCCTTTCTTTCATTTCCATCATTTTGCTCTCCTTACAATGTCCTGGGAGAATAGAACAGATACCAGAATTGAGGATCTCTCAGTCAGAGTATGGAATCTTTCATGGAGACAGATTAACAGCCCACAGATAGAAATCTCATAGACATGAGGGTCTTGGACAGTTTCTGTGGAGTCCTGCCCCAGCTTATGTGGCTTCATAAAATAGGGATAGTCCAAGATCTTTGCCTTGACTTTAGAGCATTAACTCGCCAATTGCCAACCAACAATGTGGACCCTTGCAAACTACACTGTTACAGCCTTGTTAGTAGTTGGTGTGATCTCAAAGGCAACCTGAAAACTCAAGCATCATAGAGGCTGAAGTTTAGAATTGTTTGATTCTAGACCCAGAACTACATCTACGGAGGGAAGTGAATCAAGAAGCAGCATGGCATATAAAAGTTGTCAGGAACTGTCATGACCTGTGCAAATAAGGGCAGGACTGCCATTCTCTTGTCTGCCAGACTGTGTTTTCTTGCTCAGTGGCCTCCTTTGTCTCATCTTTCACAACACCTAGATGAAGGGATCAGAAATGGCAGTGCAATGCTGCTCATTCACTGAAATCTCCTGATTGAAAGCTCCTTGCTTCTCCCACATGGAGAGCAAGAAACTGTCATGGTTCCAAGATAAAGAAGAAGGGTCCAGCTTTTCAGCCATAGTGGCCCAATGACTTCTCTCTCCCAAGGATTGGTCTGCCACATAGGCCCACACCTTACTAGGAATCCCTACACATTCCTTTAGCATGACTCCGAGCTCCAGAGCCATTGCTGCAAATGCTCTATTGAAACTAAACACATAGCACAATAAATGAAATTGAGAGAATGCAGAAGTTGGTCAAGTTATCAGACACCCATTCCCAAGCTGGTCAAGGCAGCCTCAGTGGGTCAGAGGAAAGGCTGGAGCATACCCAGCCTGGTAAAACCAAGTCACCAAGGGCAGTTCACTCATCTTCTTGAGATTTAATGCTCAGCTTCTTTTGGATTTTTACAACTATTAAATACATGTCTGAGTAGTCAAAAAATGATTCAAACCCCATTAAAGGAAAAATATATAAAAATACATGTAAATGTGGGGGGTGTGTACTTGAGAAGGACATACATTAACAAGCTAAAAGAGTAATCTCCAAGAGTTTGATCCATTCAGTAAGTGAATGGATCAAAAAACTATGATACATTTACACAATGGAATTCTATGCAGCAGAAAAAAAGAAGGCGCCCTTACCCTTTGTGACAGCATGGATAGAACTGGAAAGGATTATGCTAAGTGAAATAAGCCAGGTGGTAAAAGACAAATACCATATGATCTCACCTTTAACAGGAACCTAAACAACAAAACAAGCAAGCAAGCAAAATATAACGAAAATATAACACTGAAATAGAGAATAGGCTGACAGTGACCAGAGGGGAGATGGGAAAGGGGAGGGAATATCAGGGGAAAAGGGGAAGGGTTTACAGGACCAAATATAAAGGACACATGGACAAAAACTAGGAGGTGGGTGGCAATGGGAGGGAGGTGGGGAGGACTGGAGAGGGTGACTGGGATGGGAGTAAAAGACAGAAAACTCTACTTGAACAACAGTGTAAAAAAAGAGTTGGAAGGCAGGTTCTGTTTTATTTGGTATAACCTGGTTATACAAAAAGATGGATAAATATTAATCTTTATTAAGTACCAGCACTATGAGGACACTACATTTTTAACAATAAACCAAATATATATGTAGATCAAGACTACACTTCTTTTTATAGGAGCAAACACTATGCGGTTTATCATCATACAAGAAAGCAGCTACTGAATGGATAACAAAACATGACCAGCATATATGCTGCCTACAAAAGGCCCACCTCAGAACAAAAGGCATACACAGACTGAAAGTGAATGGTAGGGAAAAAATATTCCAACAAAAGGACAGGGGAAAAAAGCCAGGGTAGCAATACTTATATCAGACCAAAAAAATTCAAAACAAAGGCCATAAAAAGAGACAGAGAATGACACTTAATAATATTCAAGTGTGGAATCCATCATGAAGACATAAACATTGTAAACACATATATACCAACATAGGTGCATTCAAATACATAAGGAAAATCTTGGAGGACTTCAAGAAAGATATAGACAGAAACATGCTTATAGTAGGGGATTTTAACACTCCACCATCACCAATGTATAGATTTAAAACCTCACTGCTAAAAAAAAAAAAAAAGAAGAATAAACGAAGATATTGTGGCACTGGACGATGCTCTATATCAAATGGACTTAATTAATACATACAGAAACTTTCAACCCAAAGAAGCAAAATACATATTCTTTTTAAGTGCACATGCAATATTTTCAAAGAGACCACATGATAGGATACAAAACAAACCTCAACAAACTCAAGAAAATTGAAATCATATCAAGCATCTTTTTGGATCAAAATGGCCCAAAACTAGAAATCAAACTCAAGGAAAAATTCAAAAACAGTCAAATTCATGGAGACTAAATAACATGTTATTAAACAATGAATTAGTTAGCAATAAGATAAAGGAAAAAACCCAAAACTTTCTGGAAAAAATGAAAATGAACACACAACAATCCCAAACCTATGGGACACAGCACAGGCAGTCCTGAGAGGGAAGTTCATAGCAATACCAGCCTACCTAAAAAACATAGAAAAATTTCAAATAAACAGCCTAACCCTATTTCTACAAGAACTGGAAGAACAACAATAAATAAAGCCCAGAGTGAATAAAAGGAAGGAAATAATCAAGATCAGAGCAGAATTAAATGACATAGACCTAAGACAACAATTCAAAGAATCAATAAATCCAGGAGCTGGTTCTTTGAAAAGATAAACACAATTGACAAGCCTTTAACCAGACTCATCAAGAAAAAAAGAGAGAAGACCAAAATAAATAAAATCAGAATAAAAGAGTAGAAGTTACAACTGATACCACAGAAATACAAAGGATTGTAAGAAATGACTATGAACAACTATATGCAAAGAAATTGGACAACCTGGGTGAAAATGGAGAAATTTCTAGAAACATATAATCTTCCTAAACTCAATCAAGAAGAAACAGAAAGCCTGAATAGACCAATAACAACTAGTGAAACTGAAGAAGTAACAAAAAAACTCCTGGTACACAAAAGTCGTGGACTAGATGGGTTCACAAGTGAATTTCACCGAACATTTAAAGAACTAACTCCTATACTTCTCAAACTATTTCCAAAAGTTCAAGAAGAGGGAAGATTCCTTACTGTTTATACAAGGCCAGTATTATCCTAATCCCAAAACCAGATAAAGACACAGCAAAGAAAGAAAACTACAGGCCAATATTTGTGATGATTATCGATGCTAAAATCCTCAACAAAATATTGGCAAACCGCATCCAGCAATACACCAAAAAGATCATACACCATGATTAAGTGGGATTCATTCCAGGGACGTGAGGATGCTACAATATACTCAAATCAATGAATGTAATGCACCACATGAACAAAATGAAAGACAAAAGTCACATGATCATATCAATAGAGGCTGAAAAGCATTTTATAAGGTACAGCACCCATTTATGATAAAAACACTCAGCAAACTGGGAATAGGGGGACCATACTGCAACATAATAAAGGTCATATATGAAAAACCTACAGCCAACATCATACTCAGTGGGCAAAACTAAGAGCTTTCCCTTTAAGATCAGGAACAAGCTTTCACCACTTCCTTCAACATAGTATTGGAAGTTTTAGCCACAGCGATCAGACAAGAAAGAGAAATAAAAGGCATCCAAATTGGAAAGAAGGAAGTAAAACTGTCATTGTTTTTAGATGACATGATAGTGTACATATTAAACCCTATAGGCTCTACCAAAAAAGTCTACTCGACCTAATAGGTGAATTTGGCAAAACAGTGGGATACAAAGTCAATCAGAAATCCAAGGCTTTTTTGTATACCAATAATGAAATATCAGAAGTAGAAATTAGGAAAAAATCCCATTTACTATAGCAAAAAGAAAAACAAAGTACATAGGAACTTAACCTAACCAAGGATATAAAAGACCATACTCAGAAAAATACACAACACTGAAGAAAGAAACTAAGGAAGACACAAATAAATGGAAGCATATACCGTGTTCATGGATTGAGAGAATTAACATCATTAAAATGTCCATATTACCCAAAGCAATCTAGAGATTCAATTGAATCTCTAGAAGACCAATGGCATATTTCACAGAGCTAGAACAAATATTTCAAAAATTTATATGGAGCAAAACGTGACCTCAAAGAGCCTCAGCAATCTTGAGAAAGAGAATGAAGTAAGAGGGATCACAACACCTTATATATAAAGCTATATTACAAGGTCACTGTAATCAAAACAGTCTGGTACTGGCATAAAAACAGGCACATAGATCAATGGAACAGAATAGAGGCCCAGAAATAAACCCATGTCTCTACTGTCAATTAATATTCGAGAAAGGGAGCAGGAGCATAGAATGGAGTAAAAATAGCCTCTTCAACAAATGGTGTTGAGATATCTGGACAGGTACATACAAAAAAAAAAATAAATAAAACTAGACCACCAACTTATACCATACACCAGAATAAACTCAAGATGGATAAAAGACCTAAATGGAAGTCGTGACACCATAAAAGTCCTAGAGGAAAATATAAGCAGTGAAATTTCATATATCCTACTTAACAATAAGTGAATATTCCATGTGAATTTTAAAAGAATGTATATTTTGCTTCTTTATGGTGGAAGGTTCTGTATATATTGATTAAGTCAATTTGATCTCCAGTGTTGTTTAGTGCCACAATATCCTTGTTGATTCTTTGTTTGGAAGATCTATCCATTAGTGACAGTGGGGTGTTAAAATCCCCTACTATAAGGGTGTTGCCATCTATATCTTTCTTGAAGTCCTCCAAGATTTTCCTTATATATTTAGGTGCTTTTATAGTGGGTGCATATATGTTTGCAAGGGCTCTATCTTCTTGATGGCCTATTCCCTTAAGTATTATGTAGTGACCTTCTTTATGGCCTTCATTTTGAAGTTAAATGTTCTATGGGCATACTAGACATTGCAGTTTAGACATCTGTAAGCTTATTTCTTTAGACAGTACTGCTTTTGCCTTACTTTTTGTTACCAAAGAAACATAATCTTTTCTGCAACCAAAAAGTCAATGATGACTGTCCCTTAAATGATACCAAGAACCATAAACACTATTATTGATGATAACTTCTTTCTTAATTATATTTGTGTTTGTGGATAAGTTCAGACGGCTGAATTTGAATTATCTTTGCTCCTTAAAGCCACACAAGACTTGGTGCCTAATAAACTTTGCATCCACCATTCCAGCAACCCAGCCAGCTAGGGTGCCACCATCAACTGTTTCCATACCTGAATATAAAAACACAAGGCAACATTTCCACATGGGGTCATCCTCGCTATCATTCCCTTATTGGTCCTTAGGCTCAAGGCAAAATGCATTCTTTTGTTCTGCAACATTCTATTGAATTTTCTGCCTACTGGATTTAGTTTAACTTGATGTAATGCTATTACTTTTTTCCAGCAGTAGCTGTTGTATTATACATTTAGTAAAGAGTCCAATTATATTATTTTGTTTTATGGGATTTGAAATCTGCCAGTACTGGGACCAGAAAAAGAAGAAAAGAACAAGTAAGAGTTGAATGAGCCCACCTTAGAAGGATCAACTGCATTTGTAATTTTCTTTGTAGCTGCAGTCAACCCTCCTCTCAAATGGAGTCAACTCTGACATTACTTTATTGTTAAACTCCCATTCCACCATAAACATAGACCTGCATCTTAATTTTTCTTTGTCTTGTGGAGAGGTGTAAGCCATATGGTATATTTCACCAAATCTGACTGTACACTATTATCTATGAAATAAGACATATGTTATTTTTAGTATTTTACATTCACTTGGTACTTCATATCTTATAAATTATATTTTATATATTTAATCACATTCAATCCCCAAATAAATTCTGTGTGAAGGTAATTATTAATTCTATTTTACAGATTAGAAACCAGAGGCTTAGAGATGTGAAGGAATTTGCCTAGGATCACACAGCTATTCATTGTCAAGGCCAAGACGTTAGCCCAGCCTTCTGAAACCAAGTCCATGCTTTTGCAAATATCTAGCACCTACTCTCCCCCCTGGTTATTTCACATATATTATAAAGGCAACAAATTAAAAAGAGAGCAACAAGTCACATGACCTTCAGGTCAAATGTTTTAGCATGTCTTCAATATTAAATGAAAAAACTAGTCCATAGCTTGATAATCAAGTTTTTTCTCAGTGTTGCATCAACCTACAATGTGAACCCTATTACTTTTTAATCTATTGTGTGCCCTTTTGCTCTAGTAAGACTGAGCAACTCATTTTCTAAGAAATGTTAAAATGTAAATCATTACAAATACTTTTTGATTAATTTTGACCAGTCTTCACTGTGGGAAAGCTACCTAGAGGACAAAAAGGGAGAAGAACTCACATTTATGCAGTGCCATCTATGGTTGATATTATTACATATATTATTTTAACTAACCTTTAAAATGACTTCAAAGATGGGTATATCCCAGTCCTTTTTACAAACAAGAAGCCTGGGGCTTAAAGAAAGTAAGTAATTTGCCCATTCCCACGGAAATGTCTGGAGCTTATTTTGAATTTCATAGATTATTGTAAGTTCAAAGGTAGTGGTTTTTATTTGTTTTTTACCAAATTTCTCTCAAGTTGCTGGTCATCTAATTAGAGAAACAGATGACCTTTGAAACTCTCTATGAAAAGTAATTGAGATAGAATTTAATACATATATGTTATATTAGAAGTCAAATATAATACATGATATATGAGAGTATGTCTAGTCTAAATGCTGCCATTTTCTAGGATAAAGGAGTAGCAGGATGTGTTACAGTGAGGATACAACAGAAACTCTACCTATATTAGTCAAGGAAGGCTTCAGGGAGTAAGAGGGATTTAAGTGGGATTTTTAGAAATTCAGATTGGTGGAGAAGGAAGGAGAGGATATTTCAAGACAAGAACATGGTGTGTTTGACAGTGTGGACCCAGGAAAGGCCAAGTCTCTCTGAGGGATGGTGATTATAGGAATATGTGTGAGGAATGAGTGTGAAATATGGGATGGCCCTCTGAAGATAAATAAATAAAATTTAAAAAAAAAAAAAAAGCCCTGGCTGGTGTAGCTTAGTGGATTAAGCGCGGGCCTGTGAACCAAGAAATATGGGATGGAGTCAACCATGAAAAGGATTGAACCTCAGGCTAAGGGGTTAGAGATTTATTGTATAGGCAGAAGGGAATCATTTTAAAAACCCAGGTGTGATGGGATGATAGTAATGTTTTGGGAAGGTAAACATGGGTGGGAGCAATTGACACTGGAGGAAACTGTGGGAATTAGACAAACTATGAGGTAATGTGTGTGTATGCTTGTGTGTGTGTATGTTGTGTGCTCACAAGACTGGGTTAGGAGATATGAAAGAAAAGTCAGCAAGATTTGGTAGTAACTGAATGTGGGAAGAAGCTGAGAATGAGTTAAGATGGCTGCCAAAGTTTTAATGCAGAACAAGGAAAGAATAGTGGGTCCATTAGCCAGCAAAGTGATCAAGAAGAGGTACTATTTCAGAGGAATTAATTTGAGGTGATGGCAGAATATCCAAATGAAAAGATCCAGTAGAGAATTGGAAATGGAACATAAATTGCAATTATCAAAGGTTAAAAAGTGTGGTTTTGGTAGTCATCTGCACGTAGGTGAACAACTGGTCACCAAGGAAGAAAAAGACAGGAGCATCAGGGAAGAGGGTGTGGTTGACCCTGATTCTGGCTTTCCTAATTTTATTATTTCCATGCAACTTTGTAAGGGGGAACCTAACTTGTGGTGGAAATAATTGCATTTTTTAGGTACTAAAACTGCCACTTTAGCTGTTTTGGTTATAAAATTGTTGATAAAGTGTTGATGAAAGGACGTTTCCCTTTAAACTTTGCTAAATCTGCAAATTCTTAAGGAAAAAATTCATGACTTTGTACAGAAATCACTTACTCTGAGATAGGTAAATTTTCATTTAGATATAGGGCTTATTAGAATTTTAATTCTCTAAATCAAATAACTTTAGGATATAGCAATAGGCAGTCAAAGTATTTCATAACATTAATGTTTCTGACTTGATATGACTATATATTTTCAAAATAGAATGAGGGCCCAATATGTATTATATAATGTACCATATTATTGAAATGATCAAATATCACATTTATTAGGTGCTCATTACATTAGCAAGTATTATCAGGAAAAATGTTCTAATGTACATTATTTTTCTTGAGAGTATGAGAAAAGTAGCTCTTTATCATGAGCAAGTTAGATTCTTTAAGTCTAAGTCTCTTTTTTGTTTTGTTCTGCTTTGTTTTGTTTTAAAGGGAAGCTTGTTATATTTGCTACTTTAAAACAACTTTTCATATCTTATAAAGTAGATGTTTTAAAAATAGAGAATTTTATTATACTTAACCTCACTCTTTTATTGTATTTAAGTCATTGAATATAATTTTAATGTTACCTCCAGTCATATTTACATCATCATTCTTTAGGCACAAGATTTCTGTAACTCTGTTCCCTTGTTACTATTCTAGTTGTATAATTGTAAGATTTTTTGTGCCTACCTTCCTCTTTAATCATTTGTGTTAATCTTTTCCAAATTTCCTCTACTCTGGCCACATTCTTCTGGTAATAAAGTGTACAGAATCTACTGTAATTTTCCTGGTCAAATCTTAACAGACTCATTTAAATGTCAACAGTCACATTTTTCAAAGAGGGATGCCAGGAATATTTTATAGCTCAGTAAGCCAAGCAATGACATTGTCTATGGGTACTTAAATCTGCTTCAGGGAATAAACTGGAGAGTTTGTAAAGAGGCAGGAAAAGTGTTTCTTCCTTCCTCCACATTTGCTATTTAACTAACTTAATTTAGTCACTCCATTTTTGTTGTTGTTAACTTGTGTTTGCATTAGTTTCCAGTTCTATAACCATTGGTAATTGCATGGGCGATATAAAAAATTATATAAGCCAATAAGCTGACATTGTGTTGTAAGTCTTATGCCTGGAAACTCTCTTGAGCTTGTAGTTCTTAAAAGATAAATTTCATTTTATATATTATATAGAAACACATTCTTCTCCAAATAAGAATTTCATTATATTGTATATGGTACCCTTCAAATTTTCAAATGAATTACGTGTAAAATGCTGAATTTTAAAGAGTTCTCATAGGAATACAAGAAATGTTATAAAACAATGCAATTGATGATAGAGAATTCGATGGGGCTTACATCAGATTTCCTTTCTGTCAATTATTATTAAAGGCAGTTGTCACAATTGTTGCATTCAGTCATTTAAGAACAGTAGAAGAGAATGCCACTCTCTTTGTATGTGCTATAACTAGCTAACCTTTCTGGTACCAGTGATGCACACCCACAGCTAATTTCAGGAGCTGGTTTTGAAGGTAAATAGAAATAGTAAAAGAGGAAAAAAGAGAAATCTTCTAATGTAAGTGGGATTTGAAGCCCCTACTGCAATTAGCATTAACCACAGAAGGGATGTGGTTTTGATTTTTGTTGCTGTTCCTAGGAGAGGTCAGTTTTCTAACGAACTCATTTTCTTATGTGGTGGAAAATATGACAGCATGAGTCATGGCTAACTTAAAGATCATGAAGGTTGGCTTCTTTAGTGACACCAACATTTTTGTCAACACAATGCCACATGACCTAATCAATTGCTGAGACAGCTTGAAGATTTCTTTGATAGCAGGAACAGAAAGTCCAATTAGATGGCTTTCATGCTAATTGCACTCATTTAATAGGCAAATTTCCATGTTTGATTCCTTTCTTCCATATCTGGTTATCACTGTGAGTGATAGATCAAATGTAAACTTGCTAGATCAAATGTAAAATATGATAGATTCTAAAATCAAATTGGGTCTGGGTTAGCTATGCATAAGGTAGAAGTGGGAAGAGTAAGAAATTGTCATTTCAAAAATTTCATTTTTTATTATAAATTCCAGTAAAAATCACCTGTCCTTGTGCTCTAAAATGCATACCTGTGTTTATTGAATTTTTATTAAAAAGGAATAATTAATAAACAGAACCTAACACCTAAAATGCACATTGAAAATATTTTACCTCAAATAATATAAATGATATAATATATAATATAAAGTAAAATATTGAATGAGTATAATAATTAGCATACATATTCAATTCCATAAACTGAAAATTTGTTGGTAGTATTTAAGCAACCTAAAAGTTGGTGTTATTGAAAAAAAAATAGCATTCCTTCATTTGAAAAATAAGTAAAATGTGCTTGTTTTTTAGTTTGTATGACTTCCTATTTGTGTTTATCAATTTTGACTAGTTATTTACATCTAGTCATCTTTAATACTAAATGCTTTTCAATAATTACTATATTAAGTTCTTGATATAAATTTAATGACTGTACAATGCCAGGGTACTTTTAAAAAGCTCTGATTTTATATTTATTACCATCATATACTTTAGAACAAATTTAAAGCACAACTTTAATTAGTAGTTAGAAATAATATGTATGACGTTATGGATCCTAGTAATGATCAATATTCCCACTTGATATTGCAAAGAAGATTTTAAAGGCACAAGAGTGCCAACTACAAGGAAGACCAAGAAAGAAGGCAGCATTATTTTGTTATCATTCTGAGAACTGCTGGCCCTTGTAGAAATATGTCTATGTTGAATGCATTGGCAGCTCAGGGTTCATTCTCAGAAGGGAACAGCGGCCCTAATAGAGTATCTGCCACAATTTAAACCCAATTCCTTTGTTGAGTCCTGGGTTCACTTGGAAATTTCTCAGAACAGACTGTGGGTAACTAATTTAATTTTGCATACTGAGGCTGTGATCTTGGCTTCTGACAGGCAAAGTCATTGACCAGCTAGGAGGAGCATGTCATATCACTATATCCACTTTTTGCTTTATAATGAAGTGAAATGTGGGGATGAGGATAATGCCCCACATTTGCAATGCCCTACTATTTGCAAAGGGGGCTCCTTCACTTGAAACTGGTTGCATGTCCTCTACCGTTGGTGATTATCCACTTCCTATTTATCCAAAGCTAAGATTGTTCTAAAAGCCCAAGAATGTGCTTATTCTGAGAGACCCAGTAGTTTTCTGATCCACTGTTCTAGTGGTATGTTCACAATGCAGAACTATTTAGTCTTTCTGTTTGGATTATGTCCTCATAGGCAACTTCTCTATGTAACCAGCAAGTCTTCATTCCAGTCCATAATCAAATGCCTCATCCCAAACATGCCCATATATATCAGGCCAAATCTCAGACAAATGTGATGCAGACAACTGGTGAGGGGTGTGGTTGGATCAGTGTCAATCTACCTGTTGACAAACAAAAGGGGCATGTCTCCATTCTTCTTTAGGACCTGCAACAAATTCTGTTTTCTTTTCTGTTTTTTTTTTTTTTTTTTTGTAGCTTGTCTTTGGCAATTCCCACATTTATCTGTATCAGATTTCCATCCTAAAAATTCAAAATAATATTTTATATAATATTTCCCTACATGAACTTGAGACAACCTAGTGAAACAGGAAGAAAAATGTTACCAGTGTGTGGTGAGGTAGAGGAATCTAGTCTAAAATTTTAAGGTCACATTGTCTTAGGTCAAATTCCAATTCTGCCAGCAATTTAAAATTAAATTTAATAATAGATAATTTAAATTCTCTGTAGTTCTGTTACTTTCTTTATTAGCTAGAATAATACCCATAGTATTTTAGAACATCCATAGAACCATTATAAGGATTAAATTATCTAATCCCTGTAAAAAATTTAGCCCTGTGCTTGACATGAACTAATGCCTTGATAAAATTTACTTATTGTTACACAACACAAATATATCACAGAGAAGGGACTCAAATCTAACTAAGAATCCTTAGTTCTACCATGTCCCAAAATAACATATTTTTTACCTAGCGTATTTTTTGAAATTTTTTATTGTTGTCCAAGTACAGTTGTTTCTGTCTTCCCCCCACCACTCCTACCCACCCCAGCCAACCCCACCTTCCACCCTTGATCCTATCCTGCTTTCCTTTGTTCATATGCCCTTTATACATGTTCCTTGACAACACTTCTCCCTTTTCCCTCCCTTTTCCCCTCCCACCTCCCCTCTGGTTACTGTTATTCTGTTCTTTATTTCAATATCTCTGGTTATATTTTGTTTGCTTGTTTCCTTTGTTGATTAGGATCCACGTATAGGTAAGATCATATGGTATTTGTCTTTCACTGCCTGGCTTATTTCACTTAGCATAATGCTCTCCAATTCCATCTATGCTATTGAAAAGGGTAGGAGCTCCTTCTTTCTTTCTGCTGCATAGTATTCCATTGTGTAAATGTAGCACAGTTTTTTGATCCATTCATTTACTGGTGGACATTTAAGTTGCTCCCAGAACTTGGCCATTATAAATTGTGCTGCTATGAAGATTGGGGTGCATAGTTTCTTTTGAATTGGTGTTTCAGGAGTCTTAGGGTAGAGTCCCAGCAGTGGAACTGCCAGATCAAAAGGCAGTTTCATTTTTAGCTTTATGAGGAAATTCCATATTGTTTTCCATGGTGGCTGCACCTGTCCACATTCCCACCAACAGTGCACTAGCATTCCTGTTTCTCCACAACCTCTCCAACACTTGTTGCTTGTTGATTTGTTTATGATGGCCATTCTGACTGGTGTGAAGTGGTATCTCATTGTGGTTTTAATTTGCATCTCTCTGATGGCTAGTGATGCTGAGCATCTTTTCATGTGTCTCTGGGCCCTCTGTATGTCCTCCTTGGAGAAGTGTCTGTTCAGGTCCTTTGCCCAGTTTTTAATGGGTTGTTTGTCTTCCTGGAGTGGAGTTGTGTGAGCTCTTTATATATTTTGGAGATCAAAACCTTGTCCAAGGTATCATTTTCAAATATATTTTCCATTATGGTTGGTTCCGTTTTCATTTTGCTGATGTTTTCTTTAGCCATGCAGAAGATTTTATTTTGATGAGATCCCATTTGTTTATTCTTTCCTTTATGTCCCTTGTCCCAGGGCATACACCATATAACATGTTCATGGATTGGAAGAATTAACATCATCAAAATGTCCATATTACCCCAAGAAATTTATAAATTCAATGTAATCCCTATTAAAATACCAATGACATATTTCGCAGATATTGAACAAACATTTCAAAAATTTTTATGGCGCCATAAATGACCCTGAATAGCTGCAGCAATTTTGAAAAACAAGAACAAAGTAGGAAGGATCATAATACTTGATATCAAACTGTACTACAAGGCCACTGCAATCAAAATAGTATGGTACTGGCATAAGAACAGACACATAGATCAATGGAACAGAATAGAGAGCCCAGAAATAAACCCAAGTCTTTATGATCAATTGATATTTGAGAAAGGGGAAAGAAGCATAAAATGGAGTAAAAATAGCCTCTTCAACAAATGATTTTGGGAGATCTGGGCAGCTACATACAAAAAAAATATGAAACTCCATCACCAACTTACATCATACATGGAAATAAATTTAAGGTGGATAAATGACTTAAATATGTCACAACACCATAAAAGTCCTAGAAGAGAATATAGGCAGGAAAATCTCAGTTATTCCATGCAGCCATATATATCCTAGAGCAATGAAGTTACAATCATAAAAATTAACCCATAGACAAATATGATACCTAATTGTATTATAAAAAAGGATGTAAATGTTATCCACCTTAATAATATAAAATGTAAGAAATTAGGAGATGAGGTTAAAATTGAAGAGATGGAAACAGTTATATCAATATCTTGATCTTTTAGAATAGAGGTCAAGAGATACAGGCTGTGGTTGTTGGGCTAGGAAGTGGAGGTTTAATGAGCCATTTAAAATTGCAGAGGTATTCAACAGAAGTGTGAATAGTGATAAAGCATGGGGCAGTGAGAAAAAAGGGGAGGTGACATAGGGAGATATAGATGAGAAGTAGGAAGTCGGTAGACACTGTCTTAAAAAGTTGTAAAATCACAAACTGATGAGCGATGAACACTAGTGAGCAAGTAAAGAGATTGTTGAGACATCTCAAAAGAGTAAGAAACATTTTTAAAGCGTTGCCTCTTAAAGAACAAACTAGTGGGTTGAAACGATGGAGTAGCAGACACTTCATTATAAGCACTTCTGTTTGATTTTCAGCTACATGCATATCTTGTTCTGATAGTACAAAATAAAATGCAAAATATAATGCCAAATAAAAAGAAGATATAAGATCAGATTAGAATACATATATCGGAATAATTTATGGTACTGGTTTGATTACAAAATATTACTTAATTTACTAAAGATTCAGTGATGGGCTTCTTTAAATAGTGAAGGTGCCATCTGAGTTTCATTGTTAGTCCATGAGTATAAACTGCTTGATGAAGGTCTTGAAGCTAAAGTGATGGAAGGAGGGCTATAAAGATTCACCTGAAAGCATGTCTGAAGTTAAAATGTAAATCATTTGGTTAAATTATTTTCTTTAAAAATTTATTTCATAAGTAGTTTATTTGTAAAGTGAAAGCAGTTAAAAATTCTGAGCTTATGTCTGAGTCTATGAACTTGGTAAAATTTTACTGATCCAGAACCCAAGTGTCTGACCTCTTAATCTATCCTAGAGACATACCAGAATCAGGATACGAACCATAAACTTCTTAAAAGACAAAATCTCCATGTCTCAGTATTTTACCCAGAAAACTTTTCATCCCCTCCTGTTAGATATGTATGATTAATATGGATATTAATGTATACACACAATCCTAAATAGGGAGACAATCTCTATGCACAGAATTCTTTAAAAAGTAGGCAGAAAGGGGAGTGTAATAGGAGATACTTGACATAATCAAGAATGACTACTAAAAGCAAGAGAAGAGACACAAAAAAATACTGGAATAAAGCAGCTTCAAGAGCTTTAAAAAATAGCCATGGAGGCCATTTAGTTTGCTGACAAACTGCCCCACAGACCAGAAATCCCTGAGAGATGATACAGCTTCAATGCCACTGTGTAGCTAATAACAAATTGCAACCTATAGGTTGATGAGTCTCAAATCTAGATTTCTCACTCCAACCATTCTTCTGTGCTCTAGACATACTTATTTAACTACCCATGGAATGTCTCCAGCTGGGTGTTTACCAGGTACTTCAATTCCTCATCCACACCCTCATTTAAAACTGTAATCCTCCTGATTTCCTCTCTCAGTGGCACAGTTCCTGGTCTCTATCTGCACTGTTCACATCTGTATGGGTTTATGCAATTTCCTCTACTTGACTTGTCTTTCTCACACAGATCCCAGATGTAGAAAATACCTGGCAAATACCTACTCATTTCCAAGACCCAATATCAGAAGCCTCACATGCTGAACAGAGATTTCCAGTCCTTCCTGGGTTCCCAAGGGCAGTTCATTGTGCTCTGTGTAAACAGACATTTCTTGTACCTCTAACAGTCTATTACTCAAATCTTTCTACTAGATTGTAAGTCCCTGGAAGGTACAATCTGTATCTTACTTGCCATTGTCACTTATTCCCAGGCCCTCACTATCTGCTTCATAAATGTTTATTGAGCAAATGAATGAATTATGTACAATATATCAAATTATTTTTAGTAAGAGCAAAAATATTAATAGACAATTCTTAGAGGAAGAAACACAAATGGTCAGTAAACATACAAAGATGCTCAAATTTATAAATTGTTAGGGAAATGCAAAAAACTTCAAAAATAATAACAATTTAGAATGCCAAAGATGGAAAAGATTAATAACTCCTAGTGCTGTCCAGTATACAAAGCAACTGGCATTCTCATACACAGTTTGTGGAACTATAAAATATTACAATTGTTAGCGCAAGCAATTTGGTAATTGTTATTACTGTGTAGAATGAATTTATTATTTGACCCAGAATTCTCACTTCTGGGAATTTATCTGAGAGAAACAAAAGTATAGCAATTTGTTATGGAATCATTTTAGTAGTAATTTCTCAACAAACAAACAAACCGCAAGCAAATAAAACATCCTGAAGATCTAGTTAATATGGGAATCAGGAGATCAAAGTATACATCCATAGTGTGGAAAAACACAAAGAATGGAGTAATCAACATGTGTTGACTTGAAAGAAACTGTCTACAAGGTACTGAGTCACAAGTAAGTTCCAGAATAATATGATAAAATTTAAATATATATGTATATATTCTTGTATAAGCAAAATAAAAATATGGAGAGATTAAATGGTCATATTTGAATTTTAAAAATATCTTTAACAAGTTTAATATGTGAAAAATAAGAGAAAATGTAACTGACACACCTGTCTACCCATCACTTAGTATAGCAAATGTCAATACTTTGACATATTTGCTCTAGCTCTCTTTACAAAAGGAAGAAAGTGTCATAGACAGAGCTAAAACCATTTTGCCCATATCCCTGTTCCCACTTTCCCCAGAGGTAATCACTGTCTTCACATGGGGATGAGTCCTTCCTGTGTATGATTTTATAATTTACTTGTGAATATATGCATAATAAACAACTGAGGTCTCTTTTTATGTGCCTAAGTTTACATATATGGTATCATTTTTACGTGTAATTCTGCTATTTGTTTTTTCTATTCAACATTCTTTTCCAGCATTATCCATGTTGATATAGTTAATTCATTTTAATTTGCTATAATGTTCTATTGTATAACCATATCACAATTTATTTATTCTACCATTGATGGAGATGAATGATGCAATAAATATTGTTGTTTATATATTCTTGTAGGCATGTGCCAGTCTTTGGAGGTTATGTAGCCAGAAGTGGAATTGTAGGTTCACAACTGGAATTGAATAGATCAAGTATTTATCTCCACCATTTTATTCCTCGACTGTGTTAGTGAATCTTTTCTTATTTATTCATTCAGTATCTATTCTTAAAATTTAAATATGTGTGTTTGACTCTAAATAGTTAATAATAATCAAAGGTCTGACATCATCTTGAATAATAGGAGCATCTTAGAATACTTGGGCTTGAATTACAGCTCTTCCTATCCTCTACATCATAGCTATGAAATAATTCAGTTTCACCCCCTTTTTAAATATTCTCACTCCAAATTAGTCTTTAGTATTGTTCTTACAGTTAATGTTTACTTAGATTTACCTAGATGTTTTCTAATGCCTTGGTTTGTCCCTGTTTGTTATATCCCCTTCCCTCCAGGTCAATTTACTTATTCTTAAAATACATCCATTAGTATTTAAAAATATTTATCTTAAAATGTATTTACTTTTTAAATCTAATTCTTAGATGACAGTTTAGATCATTTTAAAAATCAAAGATGACCAATATTTTCTCTCTGTAGCTTGAATATCCATACCTTTTGTTTTTAGCCTCTGTTGTCATTGAGAAGAAAGCTATCAACATAAATTATTTTTGTTGAAAATCTTGATTTCATCTCTGGTTGATTTTTAACAGTCTTCTTAGTGTTTTTATGTTTTATACTTTGACTATAAGTTTTCCAGGTGCAAATTTATTTTTATTCATCCTAAGTAGACTAAGTGTGTTTTCTTTAATCTGAGGGGTTTTGTTTTACATAAGTTCTGGAAATTGATTAGTCATCATTTCTCTTAATATTCCCATTATTTTCACACTATCATTCTTGATTCTTTCATCCATGTCTCTTAATAGCTGTTTCATACTTTCACCTATTTTCTTACTGTGTTGCATTGCAATAAGATTCCTTAATGATATTCTAGTTCACAAATTCTCTCTTCTGCTATGTCTCAACTGCAGTCTGATTTATGCACTAAGTTTTCAATAAAAAATAATTGGAATCTTCATATCTAAATATACTTTTTCAGTATTTAAGAAAATGTTTTATTTTCTCATGTGCTGCTTTTTATAACGTTTCCATTAAAAAACTTTTAACATTCTAGATATAACTACTTTTGTGACTTTATACCTACTGACATTCTAAAAATCTAACCTATCTCTTTTTACTTCCTATTTACTCTTGCATAAGGTGGATCATTTCCTTGTATATCTTATAATTTCGGAAGGTGAGTTTATTATCAGTGGCAATGTTTGTTTTTTTCTGTGAGAATCATGTGTACTTTGGGCTGAAGCTTTCTGCAGAGTGGTTGTGCATTTGCTTCTGGCTGGTGCCCCAGGTGTTTTTTCACACTAGTCAGAAATGCATATAATTGCTTGTCTATTTTATTAGTGTTTATATCTATATACAAACATATATGGATATAAATATATATGCTTATAGGTTTATGGTCCTTATACATTTAGGTGAAGAAGAGTAATGTAAGGAAAGGCCAGTTATTCCCACACTCTATCTAATACATATTAAATGTTCATACACTCCAGCCCATACCCTACATTCTGGTTGTACTATTTACATTATGTTCTTATAGGACTTTCTAAAAAATTAAAAATTTCCTTAGATTTTACTTGATGTCCCTTTTCTGTTCCAGGATTCCATCCAGGATGCCACATTACTTTTAAATGTCAGGTCCTCTTAGGTTCCTCTGGCCTCCGACAGTTCCTTATTTTTGATGATCTTGAAAGATTTAAAGGGTTCTGATTGAGTATTTTGTATAATGTACCTCTATTGGGATTTTTCTGGTGTTTTCTCACTATTAGACTGGGGTTATGGGTTTTGGTAAAGAGGACTCCAAAACAAATTAAAGAAGAACCATTCTCATCATATCATAATATCAACATGACTTAATCACTGTTGAAGTGAATCTCGATCACCTAACTGAGGTAGTGTTTGTAAAGTTTTCCACTATAAAACTACTCTTTTCTCACCTTTCCATACTGTACTTTTTGGAAAACAGTCACTGTGCACAGCCCACACTTACAGAATAAGTTATTATGCTTCACCATCTTGAGGGTGAAGTAGTTATGTAAATTATTTGATTCTGCAGAGGAAATTTGTCTCTTATCCATACTTTTATTTTTTTATTGATTTTAGACAGAGAGAGTAAGTAATACAGAAAACAAGAGAATCGTGGATTTGTTGTTTCACTTATTTGTGCATTCATTTTTTGACTTTAGTATGTGCTGTGACTGGGGAGTTGAACCTGTAACCTCGGCATATTGGGACAGTGCTTTAACCAACTGAGCTACCCAGCCAGGGTTTCTCCCTACTTATTTATTCATTCATTTTGTGTCAGTATGGACTCATACATACTCATTTTATAATAGAATATTTATTTACTTTTTTGGTCAAATTGTTGCAGCTATGGCCATTGGGAGCTGTTTCAATTGACTCCTGTATTTTTTTGACACATCCCTTTCACTGTTGATTCTTTTGAGCACTTTCTTAGTCTCTGGCACTATAAGAAGATACTCTGGGCTCATCTTGTACACTTCCTGCCCCACTCCTAGAATCAGTCATTTCTTCAGGGTTCCCTGGTTCCTTTTATGTATTATGGAACCAGGGAAATCAAGATCTGGGCACGAGGTATGCCTATTGCCATTGGGTGTTGTTATCTCTAAGACCTCTCAGTTGACAGAGTAAGGAATACATAATGTGCATACAAATATGTATCTACTCACATACAAATGTATCTATATATCTACCTGTATTTATATTATGCTAAACATGAATTTCATACTGATGTCTCCAATTCTAATCTATTATCAACTTAAATCGTTCTAGCCTTTTACCCTTGCTTGTCTGTAAAGTCCCATTCCATCAGTGAGAAAGCTGGCTCTCACCGTCTGCTATCCATTTACTTAATTGACCAGTTTCAGTACACATGTATAGTGGTTTCAGTTTATAGGCTTTTATTGAAGAAAGGTGAAGCCAATTATTAATTCAGTGCCATTATGGATTTTCTGTAGCAACAGCAATAAGCATTGGTATATTTCAATACTATTATTAGTGCTATTTAGAGAATGTTAAGAAAATTGAAATAATACAATTTTTTCTCTTACATGCAAATGGATTTTATTTGATTCTACAAAGATTTGCAAAGAGGATTCCATATTGACAGGTACTGATGAAGGCATGAGTGGAGTGAATGGACCCTTCAGAAAAAAAACATGTGGTGTAGTCATTCAGTGAGTGCCTACTGTATGCCAAGCATTGTTCTGAGTACTCGGAAAACAAAGATGAGAAGGATCCATTTTAAGAGTAGATAGTCAAGAACCAGGCACAGAACTAGAGAGAAACACACGCTGAGAGTCTGATAAGTACGTAGTTAATTATACTGGTTAAAAATACTTGTATAAGCAAAGGGGAGGGAGAGAGTACTTTTTACTGGGAAGAAGAGAGAAGGCTTACAGAGCCGATATTTGATCTGGGTCTTGAATATAAGCACAAATTGAATAGCAGAAAGAGATAAAGAGGATCCTGGGCCAAGGAAACAGCACACACTAAAGCACAGAGGTATGAAAGTACACAGTTCTTAAAGGATCCTCAGTACCTGCTTTACCTTCTCCTAATCATATTCAATTACCACTTAGTGACATTATTTCCTGATAAACCATAAATATAAATGATTAATGGAGGTTCATGCTTTGGAAACACAATGACATTTATAATAACTGTACTACCCCGAGTGTGGGACAAAAAGGGCAGAAGTGAGTTAGTAGTAGCATCCTCAGAGAATTAGCTTCTTAAAACAACAGACACAAAGATTACACCTGAGGAAGCAATGGAATAATTAGATTATTGTCATCTCTTGGGTCTAATGGAACAAATCACTTCATTTCACTTGAAATTGGCCCAACAACTAACCATATATTTAAAATGTCATAATATTTATCACATCCTTTCTGAGTATATGAGCCTCAATACAACATAATTGCCTCCAAGTTATATGAAAATAAAGAATTCCTTCCTTTTTAGGTGTTAAAATCACTAGTACCAAAATTTTATTAATTTTTATCTATTTGAATCCATTACACTTAACAAATTGATTTGTCCTATTTTTATGAAACTAGCCTTCCTCCCCCTATAATGGCATCATGCTAACATATTCCTTCTCTTCATGGTTACCATAACCACAAATAGTTCCTTATTATAGCACCCAAGTACCCAACAGCATTCTAAAACCAGAGCCATACACTGTAAATTCTTCATAACATCAACCATGATCACAAGGGTTGTTTTGGTGAAAATACCATCATTAATTTCAATTTTACTCCAGAATATTAGGCTTAAACCTAGAATATATAATAGCATGGAGCCTAAAAGTTTTAAATAATAATAAGGCTAGTACCAAATGTCATCTGTTAAATTATAATAAGAAAAATGAACTCCATGCATAAAGGAAATGCATTTAGAACTTGGAAAATTCCTCTGTAAAGATGAACTCAAAAAAAAAGAAAAGTATAATAACTGGGGGAATTGACAAATATTACATGTATCTATATACACATCCAATAACAAAATATGAACCTGGTTGGACATTATTTGGGGTATAATACATGTTTTTACTGGTATCAAAAATTGGATGTATCTGGAGGGATTTGCTGTGCCACCTGATGTTTCCTGGGACTTTGGGCCCCAACTCATGCCTTCAGTGATTCTGTGCTTGGGCCTGCTGAGATGGGCTATGTTGCTGCTCCACTCAGATCCCCTGGACCCTCTTTAGCATCTTCCTGCTTCAGTGTGCTTAGCTCCTACTTGATTGCTCCTGCAACTTTCTTCAGGAGCCATAACTAGGCCTTTAAGCAGACTCATCAAGAAAAAGATAGAGAGGACCCAAATAAACACAATCAGAAATGAAAGAGGAGAGATTACAATTGATACCACAGAAATACAAAGGATTGTAAGAAATTACTATGAAGAACTATGTGCCAAGAAATTTGAAAACCTAGGAGAAACGGACAAATTTCTAGAAAAACATAATATTCCAAAACTCAATGAAGAAGAAGCAGAAAGCCTGCACAGACCATTAACAGCTGACAGAATCAAATCAGTGATCAAAACACTCCCAGCACACAAAAGCTCTGGACTGGAAAGTTTCACAGGAGAATTTTACAAAACACTTAAGGAAAAGCTAACCCCTGTCCTTCCTTCACACTATTCCAAAAAGCCTAAGAAGATGGAAGACTCCCAAACTATTTTTATGAAGCCAGCATCACCCTAATCCCAAAACCAGATAAAGACACAGCAAAGGAAGAAAACTTCAGGCCAATATTGCTGATGAACACAGATGCAAAAATCCTCAACAAAATATTGGCAATCTGCATCCAGCAATACATTAAAAAGATCATATCATCAAGTGGGATTCATCCCAGGGATGCAAGAATGGTCCACTATTCGCAAATTGATAAATATAATACATTACATAAACAAAAGGAAAGACAAAAATCACATGATCATATCAATAGATATGGCAAAAGCATTTGATAAGGAATAA
Source organism: Trachops cirrhosus (assembly GCA_028533065.1). NCBI lineage: Eukaryota > Metazoa > Chordata > Mammalia > Chiroptera > Phyllostomidae > Trachops > Trachops cirrhosus. The sequence continues at coordinate 73,672,242 of CM052544.1, forward strand.
CACCCATTTATCATAAAAACACTAAGCAAAGTAGGAATAGTGGGAGAATTCCTCAACATAATACAGGCCATATATGAGAGACCTACAGCCAACATCATATTCAACGGGCAAAAACTAAAAGCTTTCCCACTAAGATCAAGAACAAGACAAATATGTCCACTTTCACCATTTCTATTTAACATAGTATTGGAAGTCCTAGCCACAGAAATCAGACTAGAAAAGGAAATAAAAGGCATCCAAATCAGAAAGGAGGAAGCAAAACTGTCATGCAGATGACACGATAGTGTACAGAGGAAACCCTATAGACTCCACCAAAAAAACTACTCAACCTAAGTGAATTTGGTGAAACAGTGGGATACAAAGTCAATATTCAGAAATTCAAGGCATTTTTGTACACCAACAATGAAATATCAGGAAAGAAATCCCATTTAATATGGCAACAAGAAAAATAAAGTACCTAGGAATAAACCTAACCAAGGAGGTAAAAGACCTGTACTCAGAAAACTACACAACATTGAAGAAAGAGATCAAGGAAGACACAAACAAATGGAAGCATGTACCATGTTCATGTATTGGAAGAATTAACATAATCAAATATCCATACTATCTAAAGCAATTTATACATTCAGCACAATCCCTGTTAAACTACCAATGCTATATTTCACAAATATAGAACAAACACTTCGAAAATGTATATGGAACCATAAATTACCACGAATAGCTGCAGCAGCTTTGAGAAAGAAGAACAAAGTAGGAGGGATCACAATGCTTGATATCAAACTGTGTTCCAAGGCAACTATAATCAAAACAACCTTGTACTGGCATAAGAACAGACACATACACCAATGCAACAGAACAGAGAGCCCAGAAATAAACCCAAGTCTCTATGGTCAATAAATATTTTACAAAGGGGAAAGAAGCATAAAATGGAGTAAAAATAGCCTGTTCAACAAATGGTGCTGGCAGAACTGGTCAGCTACACGCAAAAAAAAAAAAAAAAAATGAAATGCAATCAACCAACTTACACCATATACAAAAATAAATTCAAGGTGGATAAAAGACTTAAATATAAATTGTAACACCATAAAAGTCCAAGAGGAGAACATAGGCAAGAAAATCTCAGATATTCCATGGAGCAATATTTTCACCTAGATGTCCTCTAGAGCAAGGGACATAAAGGAAAGAATAAACGAATGGGATCTCATCAAAATAAAAAGCATCTGCACAGCTAAACAAAACAACATTGAAATAAAAAGAGAACCAACTGTATGGGGAAACATATTTGCAAATAATACCTCGGACAAGGGTTTGATCTCCAAAATATATAAAGAATTCACATGACTCCACTCCAGGAAGACAAACAACCCATTAAAAACTGGGCAAAGGACCTGAACAGACACTTCTCCAAGGAGGACATACAGAGGGCCCAGAGGCACATGAAAAGATGCTCAGAATCACTAGCCATCAGAGAGATGCAAATTAAAACTACAATGAGATACCACTTCATACCAGTCAGAATGGCCATCATAAACAAATCAACAAGCAACAAGTGTTGGAGATGTTGTGGAGAACCAGGAACCCTAGTGCACTGTTGGTGGTAATGCAGACTGGTGCAGCCACTATAGAAAACAACATGGAATTTCCTCATAAAGCTAAAAATGGAACTGCCTTTTGATCCGGCAATTCCACTGCTGGGACTCTACCGTAAGACTCCTGAAACACCAATTCAAAAGAAACTATGCACCCCAATCTTCATAGCAGCACAATTTATAACAGGAAAGCATTGGAAGCAACCTAAGTGCCCATTAGCAAATGAATGGATCAAAAAACTGTGCTACATTCACACAATAGAATACTGCACAGCAGAAAGAAAGGAGCTTCTACCATTCACGGCAGTATGGATGGAACCGAAGAGCATCATGCTAAGTGAAATAAGACAGGCAATGAAAGACAAATATCATATGATCTCACCTATAAGTTGAACCTAATCAACAAGACAAACAAGTAAGCAAAATATAACCAGAGACATTGAAATTAACAACAAATTGACAGTAACCAGAGGGGAAGTGGGAGGGGATAATGGGGGAAAAGGAGGGAAGCGTTTTCAGGAACATCTGTAAAGGACACATGGACAGAGCCAGTGGGCAGGGGGTGGGGTCAAGGGTGGGAGGTGGGGATGGTTGGGGTGGGGGGTGAGGGGAGGAAATGGAGACAACTGTATTTGAACAACAATAAAAAATAAACTAAAATAAAAAACAAAGAACCATAACTAGGAACTCAAGTTGTTTCACCTGGACATCTTAGAGGTAGAAGTGCCTGGGAACTTAACCACTCTCCCCACCAGCTGGAGCAGCCCAATTACTAAAACATAAATATCAAAGAATATCTTCCTCAAAACAGAACAAACTTTATGCTGTTATTTACACTTTAGACCTCCCTGCAGAATTAGGCTGAGCTTGGAGATTGTCCTCTGAAATCACATCTTTATTTGTCATTTGGGCCCTCCAATGTGGAAGGTCTCAAGATGCAGGAAGGATCAGTTTTGAGATAAAAATTCCACATGGAGTCTCTGGGAAGCCACAATCAGAGTATCACAGCACAGACCCTTGGTTTCTGGAACAAGGCCATGTTGTCTGCAGCAGAAACAATATAACATTTGAAAAACTGCTCATGATATTATTCTAGACCCTGGTAGAGATGGAGTGTCTGAACCATGGGACATCCTGTAACTGTGTGGTCCAGGCTTGCTGTTATGAGATGGGTGCTGCAGATCCACCAAGACTTAAGGCTGGAGGGCTCAGGTGCATTCCACTTTTGTATAAGAAAGGTGACAGGTCTGAGTTCAGTCTCAAGGAGTTCCAAGACCCATCACTTTCACCAGTGCTTCTCCCATAGCCTGTGTCTGTGGCCCAATGGGGGCCATACACTTGATGGTGGAAAAGAATTCAGCTTTATTCATGGCATAGTATGTTGGTGAAAATGGAAAATGCAATGCTATTGCAATATAGTTCCACTTAGGGATGCTTCTGTAAGGTAATGGTGAGCAGAAGCCTCTTATATACCATTTGGTCATCCACTCTGTGCTGAAATAAAAGTGCCTGTAGTGAGAATTTAGTTGCACCTACAGGTGGTGGTGAATGACTTAGGAGGCCAGAGGAGTAATATTGGAAGACTGGGCACAAGGAGGTATATGAAGAGGCATGTCGATAGACCACTGGGAGTAGGTATGATTTTAAGGATCTTGGTATCACATGTTAACATTCACTGGAGAGCATCCAAGGCAGAAGAGACACTAGCCTACAGATGGACTGAATAATTAGTCCAATAAATGAGTCAATCTTTGTTGTTGGCTACCCCGGTGCTGTGCAAAGGGTTCACCAGTGGAGTAGCCATGGTGGAAAGGAAGGTGTACATGGACTCACCACCATGGGTGCTCTCTCTCACTAAGGCCAATATATCTACTACTGCTGCTGGATGTCCAACTCATGAGCCACAAAGACTGACTTTAAGCCTCTAATATATGACCATCTTTGAGGAAACTAATCAGCCGCTAGGTGACAAGTCGATTACCCTGAAAAGAGCTCTTCTATCCTGAAAAGACTCTCAACAATTTTTCCTATTGTAATTGAATTTCATTACAGGTATGAATTTTCCTTTTCCCTATGCATTGTCTTAGCCTGTAGGATCAATCCTAGGATGTGTAGAGTATCTGGTTTACTGACAAATCATAGGATTTTATATATCATTGCCTCCAACTTTTATAGAAAAGGAGGTACAGCTGTGGGGTATAATTATAGGACCCATAAGTCACACCTCATAATACTACCGAAGCTACTAGACTGACAGATATTTCCTTTAATAGTTTGTTATTTCAAAAGTGTAAAGAATATCTGGTCTTCAATGCCCTTAGCTCCCTGAGTTCCACCCACTTCAATTCAGTGTTTCTATTGAGGAGCACTACCCTAAAGTAATAAGACAAAACACACACATTTTCTATAAAAATGTTTGTAATAACATTACTGACAATAGTGAAAATTGGTATTTCAATAATTAAAATGTTCAAAATCAGAAAAACGAAGAGGTAAAATAGGGTATATATATGTGATGGAATATTATACAATCATTAAAAATTATTTTACCAACAATTTCTAATGACATGGGAAAATATTTATAATTTTAAAGAAAATACTTAAAATAATTAAGGAGTTTTTAATTTAAAGAAAACAGAAAAAATACTTGGCCTGGCAGATATCAACATATGTTATAAAGGTAGAGTCATTAAAATAATGCAGAATTTATGAAAAGATCTGCAAGTATTAATAAAAACAGAGCTGAAATTTTTACTATATGCCTTGTACTGATCAGAGTAACAGGTAAATATTAACTCACTTAATCCTCACAACAATCACAATGTGAAGTACATATTAATACTATCTGCATGGAGATGTTAAGTGTCTTGCCTCTCTGGAAATGAGTAACTTAAAACAGACCCACTGTGCTACCTTGGTGTGTGACAGAGATGGCATTCTAAGTCAGCGGGCAAAGACTGGATGGACTATTCAATAAATGGTCTTAGACACATGGTTTTCCACATGGGAAGAGGTAAAATTAGCTTCTGACCTTATACCCTATACATAAACATGTTCTAAAGGAACACTGAAAATTGTCAGAAGAATATGTATGAAAATATACTGATGACTATATTTATTGATCAGGGTATGGGGAAGAAACAGGTGGTCAGTCAAAAGTACCAACTGAAGAGAGTTAATGACTAGTCTATTTACAAAGTTGTAGGGATTATAACGGAAAACCAATGTGGGATGACAGAACATTCTGGGGCTGGCAACAGCAATCAGTGGTAACTGTTACAGTCCCTATGCTGGAGGGGGAAGGGGAAAGGAGTGGTGATGGAGAGAGACCTGGAGCTACAGAAAAGGGCCACTCAGCAGAGCTGAACTGACCATAGCTAGGGGAATACAGTCATTGCCAAACCTTCACACAGCAGGGAGAGAAGAAGTCAGGAATCTAGACAGCAAGAATTTCCCTGCTTCCAGTCTTGTGGTCTCCCAAAGATGCCTCCCACTGGCCAAACCCATTTGGAAGGTTGAGGCCAAGGGAGACCAGCTGACAGTCTATAGAAGTGGCTTTTGAGAGTACAAAGTAGAGAAGGGTGGAGGAGAATTAGGAAGGGCAAACAGTGAATACCCAACACGGTGACTGCCAAGAGAGGCTTTTTGGGATAAGGCTTAAATGAGAACAACTCTTAGAGGAAAAGATTGATAAATTTGACTATGGTCAAATGTAAGACTTGTATGCTAATTAAGTTTAAATGGCAAATATCAAATTGAAAGAACATAGTTGAATATTCATATTCCTTTAGAGGAGGAAGATGGCGTTGGGGTAGGATGGAGCAGATTCCACTTCCCCCTACACACGGGAGAAAATCCTAGCCGATCTACAAAGTAAAAGAGCAAACAGCCAACAATACCTCAACATATATGAAAATGAGGGACCAAAATTTGTAGTGGAACCAAAAAACCAAATGGTAAGGAGCTTCAGGACAATAAGGTCCCAGGGACCAGAGCGAGGTCTAGGGGGCTGCAGCCCCAGGCCCGGCGCCCACTGCTGGGTTTGCCACAGAGTCCTTGGAAGAGAGCCAGGGCAACTGCTCCATCCCCAGCCAAACAAGGTCTGAGTGGCACAGGGAGAAACCCGGTTGCTAGCAAACACACAGGGGCTGTGAGCACCCTCGGAGTTTTTGGACACCGGCAGAGTTGAGAGTTGTGCAATGGGCCCTGACCCCCATAGTCACCAGTCTGGCTACAGAATTGGGCTCTGGGAGAGGCCAGGCCACTGTATGGAGTGTCAGGCTTGAGTAGGAGGAATTTCTCAAAAAGAAAAAGTGAAAACACAGACACTGTTTGGGGAATTCTCCTACAGCAATCTCTCTGGCCTCCCTGCCACCCAGCTAGGCAGCGATCCCAAGGTTGCGCAGAAGGTGGTGCTTGTGTGGAAGACCCTGCACACCCCCATAGCACTGGGAAGAGTGAGGCAGCCTGGCCTAGCAAGCGCACCCCTGTACCCCAGCCCATAGCGGTAAGCCTGGGGAAAGGCCTGGATCCCACACCCAAGGCACAGGGAAGAGGTGCCAGGATAGCTCCCTGGACAGTACCTGCAGCTGACTGAGTGCAGATCCAGAAGGAATAAAAGCCATACCAATCCCCCTTCAGACTGCTGCAGCCAGCAAGACCAGAAAAACTGGTTTGGCCACTTTGAAACAAAGAGGCATTTTAATTTTATTCTATTTTTTAATAATTTTTAATTTTTTAATTATTATTACTTTTTTCTCCATCAATTCCTTTTTCCTTTCTTTCTTTCTTTCTTTCTTTCTTTCTTTCTTTCTTTCTTTCCTTCTTTCTTGTTTTATTCCTTCTTCCTTTCTTTCCTCCAATTTTATCTCTCCTTCCTTGCTTCCTTCGTCTGCCTTTTTTCTTTAAATACCTACAAGTGAGACAAAAAAACCCAAATGAACCTGGAACTGTGAAAAGACCAGAGCTGGACTGAAACAAGGAGCATCACAACACCTGTGACAATGAGATAAATTTCACTCTGCTATTACAGAGAACCTGCAAGTTATTGCATATTTTTATTATTTTTTTTATTCTTACATCTTTTATTTTAATAGTATTTTTGTATTCCACTTCTTCCTGTATAGTCTGCTTTGCTAGGCTGGTTATATTATATCATTTGACAGCTTTCCCCTGATATCTCTTTCATAATGTATTGCTAATTTACTGTCCTTCACTTCACTTGTGTCCCATTAGCACACTACTCAAGGTCCTATACTCCCTATTCTTGTTATCTAGATCTCATAGATTCTGTCATATGATTGATGCCCTAATATTACTGTCAATAATAGCTATTCCATACAATTGTAAATACTTCACAACACCCCTCCCAGATCTTAGCCCACTTCACGGTTTCCTGAACTCTATTACTGTAGTGGTTAACTCTATTCTCTCACACACTACACCTATTGACTATACTTTACTCTCACCTTACCTCAGAATCTGTCCTCCCACAACCTCACTGCTTTCTAGATCCAACTCACAATCCTTCCTTCCCCAACAAGAGTCTTATCTTCTTTCCATCCTTTCTAAAAATCGGCTAGTTGGATGGGAGATCACAGTTAACACTATACATAGCCAAAGGATCTCCTTTCTCTTCTCTACTAGCTGCTACTGTAAATATCATAGAATACTCTCTTGCTGTCTTAAACCATTTTGCCTTCCCCCTCCAACTGATCACAAAAAATAGTAGGTGGGAGAGGTGAACACCAGGATACCCACTGGAAGAGGAAACCCAACAACAAATGAACCACTAACAGATAACAACAAAAGAAGGTGAAGGAGGGAGTGGAAACCACTCAAACCTCAATCCACGACCAATCAGGAAATACAACTAAACAGTGGAGACACTACCCAGTAAAAACAACTGAACAAGAGCAAGAGAGAATCCTCAAAACCATCTACACACAAGAGAACCAGCTTCAACACAACCTGCCCTCACCAACACAACAAAATACAAGAGGTGGTGGACAGAGTGAACCTCATTTAACCAGCTGGTGGAAAGGACCCACCAAAGAAAGACCCAACAACAATCAAAACCCAAAGACAAACACAGAGCCAACATAAATGACAGCCCAAGCCCAGTGAGCTCAGATCAAGTAGACTGCACCACTGAATCTCACAGGTATTCTACCACAGAAGTTCACACCATAAACCCAGAGAGCCAGAACAGATCAATTTAAGAAGCTGAGGCTAACCAGAAGACTCTCACAAACAATGAGAAGACAAAGAAACAATCCCAAAATTAAAGGAAAGGAGGAAGCCTCAGAAAGAATGCTAAATGAAATAGAGGCTACTCAACTATCAGATATCGAGTTCAAAGCAATGATTATCAGGAAGCACAAGGAGCTCACAATGAGCTACCAGAAACCACATGGAAGCTATAATGAACTCACTGAAAACTATATCAACTTGAAAAAGAAAATAGAAACTATCAACAAGGGCCAAGAGGAAATGAAGAATATAATTTCTGAACTGAAGAACACAGTAGAAGGATTCAAAAGCAGGATCGATGAAGCAGAAGATCGGATCAGCGAGCTGGAGAACAAAGTAGAAAAAAGCACACAGAAAGAGCAAGAACAGGAAAAGAGGCTCAGAAAGAATGAAGAGGGATTAACAGAAATGCAGCAAAATATGAAACATAATAATATCCGTATACTAGGGATACCAGAAGGACAAGAGGAAGAGCAAGAGATAGAAAACCTATTTGAAAAAGGAATGATGGAAAACTTCCCTAATTTGATGAGAGAAAAAGTCAAACAAATCCAGGAAACACAGAGAGTCCCAATTAAGAGGAACCAAAAGAGGCCCACTTCAACACACATCATAATTAAAATGGCAAAATACCAAGACAAAGAGAGAATCTTAAAATCAGCAAGGGAGAAACAGGAAGGAACATACAAGGGAGCCCCAGTAAGGTTAGCAGCTGAGTTCTCAATGGAAATGCTCCAAGCCAGAAGAGAATGGCAAGAAATATTCCAAGTACTGAGAACCAGAGGCCTGCAACCAAGGCTACTTTACCCAGCAAGGCTTTCAATCAAGATGGAAGGCCATATAAGGAGCTTCCTAGACAAAAGAAGTCTAAAAGAATACACCTCCACCAAACCAGCTCTGCAGGAGATGCTAAAGGGACTGCTTTAAGGAAACGAAGGGAAAGAGAGACAAAGAGAGGAACACAGCTACGTACATAGCAATGAATAAGTACCTATCAATAATAACCTCAAAGGTAAATGGATTAAATGCCCCAATCAAAAGACATAGAATAGCTGAATGGATGAGAAAGCATGAATCACACATATGCTGCCTACAACAGACCCACCTCAGAACAAAAGACCTACACAGGCTGAAAGTAAAGGGTTGGAAATAATTTTCCAACAAACAGACAGGGAAAAAAAAGCCGGGGAAGCAATACTCATATCAGACAAAATAGACTTCCAGAAAAGGGCCATAAAGAGAGACCCAGAAGGTCACTACATAATACTCAAGTAAAGAATCCACCAAGAAGACATAAACATTGTAAATATATATACACCCAACATAGGAGCACCCAAATACATAAAGAAAATCTTAGAGGACTTCAAGAAAGATATTGACAGCAAAACAATTATAGTAGCAGATTTTAACACCCCACTGTCAAAAATGGACACATCTTCCAAACAAAATATTAACAAAGATATTGTGGCATTGAACAATACTCTAGATGAAATGGACTTAACTGATATATATAGAGCTCTCCATCCCAAAGAAGCTAAGTACACATTCTTTTCAAATGCACATGGAACATTTTCAAAGATAGACCACATGATAGGACACAAAGCAAGCCTCAAAAAAATTCAAGAAAATTGAAATCATACAAAGCATTTTCTTGGATCACAGGGGACTGAAATTAGAAACCAACCCCAAGGGAATAAAAACGAAACACTCAAAATCATGGAGCTTGAATAGCATGCTATTAAACAATGAATGGGTCAAGAATGAAATTAGGGAAGAAATCAAAAAGTTTCTGGAAACAAACAAAAATGAACTCACAACAACCCAAAACTTATGGGACACAGCAAAGGCAGTCCTGAGAGGGAAGTTCATAGAGATACAGACCTATCTAAGAAAGATAGGAACATTTCAAACAAACAGCCTAAATATACACTTACAGGAACTGGAGGAACAACAACCAAGACAGCCCAGAGCAAGTAGAAGGAAGGAAATAACCAAGACCAGAGCAGAAATAAATGACATAGAGAATAAAAGCACAATTCTAAGGATCAATGAATCCAGGAGCTGGGTCGTTGAAAAGATAAACAAAATCGACAAGTTTTAAGCAGGCTCATTAAGAAAAAAAGAGAGAAGACGAAAATAAACACAATTAGAAATGAAAAAGGAAACATTACAACTCACACCACAGAAATACAAAAGACTGTAAGAAATTACTATGAAGAGCTATATGCCAAGAAATTTGAAAACCTAGGTGAAATGGACAAATTGCTAGAAAAATATAATCTTCCAAAACTCAATGAAGAAGAAACAGAAAGCCTGAACAGACCAATAACAGCAAATGAAATTGAAGCAGTAATCAAAAAACTCCCAACACACAAAAGTCAAGGACCAGATGGTTTCACGGGAGAATTTTACAAAGCATTTAAGGAAGAGCTAACCCCTATCCTTCACAGACTATTCCAAAAAATGCAGAATGATGGAAGACTCCCCAACTCTTTTCATGAGGCCAACATCATACTAGTACCAAAACCAGATAAAGACACAACAAAGAAAGAAAACTTCAGGCTAATATCGCTGATGAAAATAGACGCTAAAATCCTCAACAAAGTATTGGCAAACCGCATTCAACAATTCATTGGAAAGGTCATACACCATGACGAATTGGGATTCATCCCAGAGATGCAAGGATGGTTCAATATTCGCAAATCAGTAAATGTAATTCATCACAGAAACAAAAGCAAAGACAAAAATCACATGATCATATCAGTAGATGCGGACTAAGCATTTGATAAGGTACAGCACCCATTTATGATAAAAACACTCAGCAAAGTGGGAACAGAGTGAGCATTCCTCAACATAATAAAGGCTATATATGAGAGACTGACAGCCAACATCATTCTCAATGGGCAAAAACTAAAATCTTTTCCACTAAGATCTGGAAGAAGACAAGGCTGTCCACTTTCACCACTTCTATTCAATATAGTACTGGAAGTTTTAGCCACAGTGATCAGACAAGAAAAGGAAATAAAAGGCATCCAACTGGGAAAAGAGGAAATGAAACTGTCACTATTTGCAGATGCCATGACAGTGTACATAGAAAATCCTATAGACTCAGCCAAAGAAGTGCTTGACCTAATAAATGAATTTGGCAAAACAGCAGGATACAAAGTCAATATCCAGAAATCAAAGGCATTTTTGTACACCAACAATGAAACAGCAGAAGCAGAAATCAAGAAAAAAATCCCATTCGGTATAGCAAAAAGAAAAATAAAATACCTAGGAATAAACCTAACAAAAGAGGTTAAAGACCTATATTCAGAAAACTACATAACAGTGAAGAAAGAAATCAAGGAAGACACAAACAAATGGAAACATATACCGTGTTCATGGATCAGAAGAATTAACATCATCAAAATGTCCATACTACCCAAAGCAATTTACACATTCAGTGCAATACCTATTAAAGTACCAATGGCATATTTCACTGACATAGAACAAACACTTCAAAAATTTATATGGAACCATAAATGACCCCAAATAGCTGCTGCAAGTTTGAGAAAGAAGAGTAAAGTAGTAGGAATCACAATATCTGATACTAAACTGTATTACAAGGCCACTGTAGGAGAGGGAAGATGGCGGCATGGTAGGAAGGAGCAGATTTTACATCTCCCACACCCAGGAGGGGAAAAATAATTGCCATTCTAGGTAGGAATTGAGCAAAGACCCAAAATATCACGACATAACTGAAAATAGGAGATCACAAATTGTAGCGGACATTGAAAAACCCGAGGGTAAGGAGACTACGTGGATCAGCGGGGGGATCAGGGGGGTTGCAGCTCCAGACCCAGCGATGAGCCTGGGTCGGCCAGCGGGACTCCCGGGAGAGAGCTGAGTCATCCGCTCCCTCCCAGGCCAAACAAGGACTGAGCAGCACCCGGGAGGTCAGTTTAACAGACGGCACAGAGAGAGGAGTGAGGAAAAACAGGCACCCACACAGGGACTGTGACCACCTACGCAAAGCCCTGGTGAAGGTGTGCACCCCACCCCGTGCATCCAAAGGCACTGCCTCTATGCCTGCGCCCCCATGCAGGAAAGATAGTGTGGTTTGGTGAAAATCTCAGAAACCACAGCGTTGAAAAATGAAAAGGCACAGGTGGTTCCCAGGACCTACGATACCCAAGCTGTGAATTGGGGGCAAGTGGGAGCCCTTTGGGATCCAGAAAGCATGAACCCGGAGAAGGGGCGGGCGCTCTGTGGGATATTGGAACACACTGCGGTGAACTCCCAAGGTCGCACGTAGTTGCACCCAGCCCCAACACATGGGTCCCTTCAGGGAGATATCAGACGAGCTGGGGGAGAAGGGGCACGCCTGCACTAAGAACAGTATGTCAGAGGCTGACTGAGTCCTGAACAGGGGAAAGGAGAAAACCTGTCTCCAGTAACCCCTCAGTGGGCAGAAGCCAGCTAGAAAATCCGGTTTGGCCAGTCTGAAATCAACAATAGGTGTATGTGTTTTGTGTGTGTGTGTGTGTGTGTGTTTTCTTTTTTTTGCTGTTTGTTGTCTTTTTGTTTGTTTCTTTTCTTTTAATTATTTTTAAGTAAGCTTCTATCTTTTAATTTGTATTATGTTTTGATCTATCAATTCTTTATGCTTCTCTTTCTGTCACCCTAGTGTTGACCCTTCTCCCTTGCTTTCCAAATTTATCACTTCTTCCTTGCATCTTCTGCTTGGTTCCTTCTTCTTTTTTTTCTTTTGAACCTGCAAGTAATTGCATAATTGTATAATCATTATTTCATTATTCCTACACCTTTTACTTATATAGTATTTTGGTATTCCTCTTCTTTTTGTATAGACTTCTTTGCTTGGCTGATTATATTGTATCATTTGATAGGTTTCCCCTGTTGTCTCATTTATAGTGCATTGCTAATATACTGTCCTTCAATTGTGTTCCATTAGTACAATACTCTCTATTCCTGAGTACAAGGCTCAATACTCTCTATTCTTGTTATCTAGATTTCATAGATTCTGTCATAGGATTGTTGCTCTAATATTACTGTAAATAATAGCCATTACATACAACTGTTAATAATTCACGTCACACATTCCAGATCTTAGCCCACTTCACACTTTCCTGAACTCTATTACTGTAGTGGTTAACTCTATTCTCTCACACACTACACCTATTTACTACTCTTTACTTTCACCCTACTTCAAATTCTGACTTCCCACATCCTCACTGCTTTCTAGAGTCAACTCACAATCCTTCCCTTCCCAACAAGAATCTTATCATCTTTACATCCTTTCTAAAAAGTGGCTAGTGGGGTGGAAGATCAGAATTAACACTATACATAGCCAAAAGATATCCTATCTCCTCTATACTGACTGCTACTGTAAATATCATAGAATACTCTCTTGCTGTCTTAAACCATTTTGCCTTACCCCTCCAACTGATCACAAAAAAGAGTAGGTGGAAACTGTGAACACCTGGATACCCGAAGAAGACTGCACCACTGAATCTCACAGGTATTCTACCACAGAAGTTCACACCATAAACACAGAGAGCCAGAACAGATCAATTTAAGAAGCTGAGGCTACCAAAAAGAGTCTCATGAACGATGAGAAGACAAAGAAACAATCCACAAATGAAGGGAAATGAGAAAGCCTCAGAAATAATGCTAAATGAAATAGAGGCTACTCAACTATCAGATTCTGAATTCAAAGCAATGATTATCAGGAATTTCCATGAACTCTCAATGAGTTTCCAGAAACTACAGGGAACCTGCAATGAACTCGCTGCAAACTGTATCAACCTGAAAAAGGAAATAGAAACTATCAACAAGGGCCAAGAGGAAATGAAGAATACAATTTCTGAACTGAAGAACACAGTAGAAGGATTCAAAAGCAGGATCGATGAAGCAGAAGATCGGATCAGCGAGCTGGAGAACAAAGTAGAAAA
>CM052544.1:73686536-73699258 GCA_028533065.1 Trachops cirrhosus
GAAAGAATAAACAAATGGCATCTCATCAAAATAAAAAGCTTCTGCACAGCTAAAGAAAATGGTATTGAAATAAAAAGAAAACCAACTGTATGGGGAAACATATTTGCCAATGATACCTCAGACAAGGTTTAATCTCCAAAATATATAAAGAACTTACGTGTCTCCACTAGAAGAAGACAAGCAACCCAATTAAAAAATGGGCAAAGGACTTGAACAGACACATCTCCAAGGAGTACATACAGAGGATCCAGAGACACATGAAAAGATGTTCAATATTGCTAACTATCAAAGAGATGCAAATTAAAAGCACAATGAGATACCACTTCACACCAGTCAGAATGGCCATCATAAAGAAAACAACAAACAACAAGTGTTGGAGAAATTGTGGAGAAAAAGGGACCCTAGTGCACTGTTGGTTGGATTGCAGACTGGTACAACCACTATGGAAAACAGCATGGAAATTTCTCAGAAAACTACAAATGGATCTGCCTTTTCACCCAGAAATTCCACTGCTGGGACAACATCCTAAGAACGCTGAAACACCAATCCAAAAGAAGCTATGCACCACAGTGTTCATAGCAGCACAATTGACAATAGCCAATTGCTTTAAGCAACCTAACTTCCCATCAGTAAATGAATGGATCAAAAACCTATGGTACATTTACACAATGGAATTTTATGCAGCAGAAAGAAGGGGCTCCTACCCTTTGCAACAGCATGGATGGAGCTGGAAAGCATTATGCTAAGCAAAGTAAGCCAGGCAGTGAATGACAAGTACCATATGATCTCATCTTTAACAAGAACCTAAACAACAAAACAAACAAAGAAGCCAAATGGAACCAAAGACACTGAAATGGAGAACAGGTTGTCAGTTACCAGAGGGGAGAGGGGAGGAACTTTCAGGGGAATTTCAGAGGAAAAGGAGAAGCGTTTACAGGAACAAGTATAAAGGACACATGGACAAAAACTAGGGGTGGGTGGAAATGGGAGAGAGGTGGGGAGGGCTGGGTGGTCAGGCTGGGATGGGTGTAAATGATAGAAAATTGTACTTGAACAACAATTAACAAAATTTAAAAAATGTTAAAAAAAGAAAATTCATATTCCAAACATATATATGTATGTGTAGGTATGTGTGTACCAAATGTTGGAAGGTATGTGAAGAAAGTCCTCTCATACACTACTAATGAATTGGCACAGTCATTACAGGGAGAGTAATTTGGTAATATAAATACCTATTATGAATACCTATAATCCAGCAATTTTTCCTCTAAAAATATTGTCCAGATAAATTCTTGCAAATGTGCTCCAGGAAGTCATATTTCAAGATTATTCATTGTAGTGTTTTTTTAATTGTAAGAGAAAAAAGTGAAAAAACTAAATTTTACTCAGAGGGAATGAAATTGTGGTGTAGTCTTGTAATGAAATATTATCTAGCAGTTAAAATTCATGAGCAATACATCCACTTTTGACAATAGGATAGATTAAAAATAGGTTGAGTTAAAAAAACTGAGTTGAAGAGAGCTTTAAAGAAATATGGTAGTATTTATACAAAAAAATAGAAACAAAATAATGTAATGCAAATGCATATGTAACAAAAATCTAAAATATTGACTTGAAGGATGTGTCACATTTTTTAAAGTGTTTGTCTCTGGAGAGGGCAAGGAATACGGATCTGGGGAGGGAGACTTTAAAGTACTTCAATTTATTTATAGTATTTTTTTATAATGTGTGCAAAAACCCACAAAAGTGAATTGGTCTGAGAATACTACAATGTTTATAGTCAGCAAATCTGCAGGGTGTTACATGGGCAATAGTTTTCCTACTCTTTAGATTTCTCTCCATTTTTTAAATTTTCTGAAATCACCAAGTATTACTTTTATAATCACAGCCCCTGCCTCCCATTTTTTAAACCACCCTTGTTATAGGAACAATCATGGCAGCTCCAATTTAGAAGGAAAGCTGAATGGCAGTCAGCATGGAATATGAAGGAAGTCTGGTCATCCATACCTAGCGCTCTTCTCTAGTCAGCTAAAAGCCACCATGGGCTTGAGGAGAGATAATTTAAGATGCTTTGACTTCAGCAATGCTTACACCTCCCCTTATTTTGTACTCAGCATACTGAGAAAAGAGCAACTAGAGTCATGATTTTCATTAGAATTTTCCTAGGGTTACATCCAGGTTAATGAAATATTTGGGTGTATCACCACCAGTGATTATGTAAATATTTAATGCATGAGGTCTGTTTTTAGGCATGTTCAAAAATAAAGCTATTTACTACTCTTCCTAAATTTATTATGCTCTAATTTATTTCTCCTCTCAAAATCTCACTCTACCCACAGTCAGATCTCTTGAAGGACTTCCTTCTTTTTCTCATGGTTTCTTTCTCTTTCACCATTTTTAAACCAATCAAGCCAAAGGCAGCACGTCACAACGTGAGTAACAAGCGATTTGAAATTGAAAACCACGGGTTTGAGTGCAAGCTCCACTTCTAATTATGTGCATATTTTCAGCAAATGAGTCTCTTTCTGAGACTCAGTTTAACTCTGAACTGAAAATTATATCACCTGGACCTCAGATGAATGACCTCACCCAAATAATCAGATCTCAGGTGTTCATGTGATTTGTAAATTATAAAATGTCAAAGGAAGAGTTTACCAGGTTTCTTGAACTACCTGGGCATCTCCAGTATATATACCCAAAGTGTGAGGAGGAAAAAGGGTTCAACCATATCCTTCAAGGACTCAACAAATTATTAATCAATCTGTGAGCATGCATATAGGACATGTTGCTCCTCAAATGATCTATGACCACATAAATCCTAGATAAGAAGACTGCAAGTCAATGATTCTTCTATTAGACTTCTTGCCCTAAGCCTCATGCATTCAACTGCATACTGCATCACTCCAAACCAAATGAAAATGGGCAGTATTAATAGTCATTCACACACTTAATTTTATAAAGCATTTTAGTATGCCCCAGGCACTGTTAGAGGCCTGGCAATGAACACATGGATGAATAAATGAATATTCTTGTCCTTGTGGAAGGAAAATGGCAATAAACCAAACCAATGCAGAAACTATACAGACTCTCAGAAAGTGATATGTGCCATGGAGAGTAGTGAGGCAGGGGCAAGGGCAAGGGAGGAAAGGGTTGGGCTGAGTCTTTAAACAGGGTGGTGTGGAGGCCTGGACAAGATGCCTCATAGACTTCCATGGACAAGTGTATGTTAGTTTTCTATTGCTTCTATAACAAGTTATTCCAAACCTTGCAGTGCAAACAATGCAAACTTACTAGCTCACAGTTTCTGTATGTCAGCAGCATGGGTGGGCTTGTCTGGTTCCTCTGCTCTGGGTCTCACAGGGCTGACATTTTGGTACAGGCAGGCCCAGACTCTTATCTGTGGACTCTGGAGGAGAATTCGCTTCCCAGCTGATTCAGGTCCTGGCAGAATCAGTTCTTTGCAGTTGTGAGATTGAAGTCCTCATTTCCTTGCTGGCCATCAGTTGGAGTTTCTCTCAGCTTATAAAGGCCACATGCATTCCTGTAACAGCAGAACAAGCTCTTTTCATGCTCTGAATTTCTCTGCTTCTTATCTTTCTGTCACAGTTCTGCCTTTAGTCAGAGAAATTTCTTTGCTTTTAAGGGTGTTAGAATGGTGCCTCATCTTCCTACTTTAAGGTCTCTAACCTTAATTTCATTGGCAAATCTCTTTTTCCTATATAATGTAAAATTTATAGGTTCAGGGATAAGGATGTGGATATCTTTGGGGAGACATTCTGGCTGTCACAAAGTTTAAGGGCCCCACATGCTGCAGCAAGGCAGGCCCATTTCTGGGACATATGGGACTCATCAGACAGCTGTCTTTGGTGGGAGGACTCTTTGAAGGCTTCGTGAAACCTTTCTGCATGTTAGTCTAGATGTTTCCACCCAACTTTCCTTTCCTGTGCCCTTCACTAGAGTCAGACTTGAATCACAGAAGTTTCCCCTAATAAAAATCCATGTGCATTTATTCCCATCTTGGTGTCTGCTGACTGAAAACCTGGACTAACAAAAGTGGAACCACCAGTGGTCCAAGAAAATAGGCTAGTATTTCCTTGGGCATTTGGATCTGGCTCACCCACTGCCCAAGAGCAGGTGGAGAGGATACTATCTGTGCTGGTTTGTAGATGGGACACGAGTAGTCTATGACACAAAGAACTATCCATTGCTGAAGATTTCACCTGTGGTGACTTGCTACCATGTCCTCGTGGGAATGGGAAGGCTATAGCAGTTGTAACATATAGGCTCTTGTAAAATATTGTAGAAGCAATTGTACCTACAATGACATCAGAGTTGGTCAGTTATTGCTAAGTTGTATTCACACCATACAGAAGGATAATAACAAAATGAGGCTGTCAACAGTGTGATGATAGGACCTATTCTGTACCTTACAAGGAGGCTTTTACTCCTATAGTGCAGGGAAGACACAGTTGAAGGAAGACTGAAGACATCATTGTTAGAGCTACAGCAATGTTCGAAAGCTTGGCCAAGGCAGGTCCATGCATCTGTCAAGGGATCCTGAAACATGTGATGGACACCACCCCCTTTCCCCAGAATCTGTGGGCTCACAGACATAGTCCACTCTTTCTTAATCAAAACTAGCTCTTCAGTTTTGCTGGAAGATGCTGCAAAAGCCCTTTACCCACAAGCCAGGGTAGTCTTGGACATTTCCACCCCAATGTTTTTCTTTCTCTACTTCCTTTGGGGTTGACTTGGTTCTCTCAGCCTTCCCAAACTCCCCTCACAGGTATTTCTCTTAATGAAATCCTTGCACACCTGCTCCCTTCTTGGTATCTACTTCTTAGAGGATCCAGATGTTCCAGAGGAACAGAGGTGATTGAGGAAGCCTTAAGTGGGAAGGTGATATTTGAGCAAAGACATGAAGGAGATGGAGAGAGTAGGCCATGAGGGAATTTGGGAAAAGAACATTCCAGGTGAGGGGACAGAAGTAGCAAAAGCCTTGAGAGGAGGCTTCCCCACTGTACTCTGGTTGCAAGGTAACCAGAGGAGGGGGAGGGAAATAACATGGGAAAGGAGGGAAAGGATCATCAAAGAACATATATAAAGGACCCATAGACAAAGCCAAAGGGGGGTAAGACTGAGTGTGGGAGGTGGAGGTGGGTGGGGTGGGGGGAAGTAGTGGTGGGAAAATGGAGACAACTGTATTCGAACATTATTTAAAAATGGTAAACAAAAAGAAAGAAAGCCAGTGTAGTGGGGGAGGCAGCTGTGAGGATTAGTAGGAGCAAGCAGGGTGAGGGGTAGGTAAGTGGGGGTTCTTTACTCCAAGTGAGAAGGGAAGAAACTGCAGGATTATGAGGAAAGGAATAACATGATCCAACTTCAGTTTTAAAAGGATCTTTCTTGCAGCTACTTGAGAATTACTTTGGGAGGGGCAGAGGTGGCAGCAGAATTATCAGTTGAAAGATTATTGCATCCAGTTCAGAGGATGGAAATGGCCTAGGATCAAAATAGTGGGAGTGATAAGTATCTGAATGTATTCCAAAGGGAGAGGCAACCAAATTACATGAAGCACAGGGTGTGGGACATGAGAGGAAAAACAGTAACAAGAATGGACGTACTAGCAATGAAACAGAGGGGAGCAGTTGCAGCTGGCATAAGGAGACAATCAGGAATTTGGGACATGTTAAGTTTGAGATATTTATTCAGCTCACTTGTGGAGAAGTCAAGAGGCAGTGGGTTTATGAGTCTGGATTTCAGGGCAGAAATCTGGGCTGGGGACATAAATTTGAGAGTTGTAAGCAGTAAGATTATATTTAAGGCCATGAAACTAGATGAGCTCACCAGGGAATGATTATGGATAGCAAAACAGTATAGTTAATGAAATCATATATAAGCAAGAGGACTTACCTTACACCTGAATGTCAACGTTTAAAAAAATACCAGAACATCTGTTTTTCTCTGTATTTGAGTTTCTGATGCAAATTCTAAACCTGTTCACTACTGTACATTTCTGCCTAAGAACCAGTAAAATATGTTTTTGCATCCAGTTTTCCTGCTTGATTAACAAAATAAAGAACCAAATATGTTTAGGAGTAAGTAAAAAAGATTTTTACATAATTATTCTACCTACAGAACTGAAAACTAATATTAGGACTGTAGGCCAATTTGCTTATTAAGTTCATTCCTCTTTATATTTTATATTTGAATTACACTCATCAGTATTTTCCATTGTATTCTATCCCTGCTACATTAAGACTAAACTAAAATCTGTTTTCTTTATCCTATATATTTTAAAATTGTGTTAACTGTTTTGAATCAAATAGTCTTCACTGAGTTTTTGCACGGCAATTTCCTTCACATTCTTCACCAAACAATGCAAAGGAAACTTTCTTACTTCCATTACTGGAGCAAAGATTTACCCAGCGAATATACTCATCCTGCACTACATGTAGCATGGCTAAGGGCACACATCAGAATCACTGTTGCTCATCTTCCCTTAGTTCCTTCAAAACAGAGCAGATAATGCCTTGGTGCAGCATCTTTATAGACCCATGAACGTTCTGGGCTAGAAGAAATAGTCTTCTTCCCCCTGTATTAGGTTCCTAGGCTACTGCAACCAATTCCCATAGGCTCAAAACAGAAAAAAAAATTTTCTCATAGTCCCTGGAGGTCAAAAGTCTGAAATCAAGGTGTCCATGGGCCATGCTCCCTCAGAAGGCTCCTGAGAAGAATCCTTCCCTCCTCCTCCAGCCTCTGGTGGCTGCAGGTATTCTCTGGTTTGTGGCAGTATCACACCACACTCTCTTCTGTCTTTACATAGCTTCTTTCCTCAGTGTCTTTGTGTCTCAAATCTTCCTCTCATTCCTCTTATAAGGATATCAGTCATTGGATTTAGGGTGGACCTAAACCCTTCACATGTCAGTTCCTGGTATCATTTTATGCTCCACATTAATTTCCATCTGTCATTGACTCTTCAAAGGGGTCATAATTCCTCTTTTAAAAAAACAACAGCTTAGGACAGAAGAATTAATTGGAAAATCTGTAGTCCCTACTTGTGCAGTTGGTCCAGAAAAGCCATAGTTATATTCTATTATGTCCCTTTTCTACCACCCATTTTATAATTTCTTCATTTTTGACTTCATAGACCACTCTGGTCTATTTTTATTGCCTGGTGTAAGAACATAGACTTTTATCCCTGAGGACTTTGAGCTTTTGGTTAGCTTGCCTTGGTGAGCTGTGTTTGTGGCAATTGCCTACTTGGTGTTATAATACATATGGCAATACCAAGAGATGTTTTGGTGAATCTACCATGATTCAGGCATACGCTCCCTGGCCCCATCATATACCAGCACCCTTCACTTGTCATGATTTTCATGGCTGATTGCTTGGTAAGCATAATTGCTTTCTGATCTATCAGCATGAGGATCTCAAAGTATTGGATGAGAACCAAAATCTGTACATACCTGCAGAAGTCTCTTTCCATTACATCCCACCTCATCATTCTTTGCTTTTCACCTTCTAGTCAAAATTTTAAAAAGCTTTTATTTATTGGTGTACCCCCATGGCAAAATGAATGGTAATAATCTCACTTTAGATTCAGTGGAACTGCTGCTTGTCCCCTGATGGAAGTATTGTTCACAGTTTGCATATGCTCATTTCATTTCTTTTTGAGTCTTTTAAATTGTTTGGATACTTTCTATTGCTATGTCTTCAAGTTCACCAATCTTTCCTTTTGAAATATCTGATTAACTTTTTTATACAATCTAATATACTTCTTAAAAATATTCTGTATTGTATTATTTTATTTTTAGGAGTTTAATTTGTATGTTTTGTATTGGGAGAAGAGGGTTTACCCTGAGTAAAAGAAGAAAATCTTCAGGGATCTTAAATTCATCTATTTACATATGCCATCTCATTTTTGATCCTTTCTGATGGGACCAAAATACTAATTAGTTCAGAAAAATTTTCTGAACCTTGTGCATCTAAGTTTTGCAATTTTCAATATGTGACAGAAATGAAAAATTCTCCTATGAGTTTTGAAAATTATTTTATAGATGTAGAAGAAAACATCATATAAATTTCATTGTTCATTTACATGTTGGTAATCTTTTATAAATCAATTGATGATTATAATCAGATGTTAGCAATAAAGTAAACTAAGCTGAGAAATACAGTGTTCTTTCACCTACAGTATACTTAGATCTTAGAAATATTATATGAAATACTCACAATAACATGTCCTATACTTCCTGCTTTTCCAGGCAAAACAGAAAGGAAATCACATTGTCTTGTGCATAAGGTAGAAAGTAACCAATTGAAACACTTCTGTATATTTGTATTTCTTTCTTATTTTCTACACTTTGTAAAAGTCAAGAATGCTAATTGAACTGAACTTTAGGGAACTGAAGAAAGAGATACTTTAATGTAAATATTTGATCTAAAAGAGTGAGAACAAGCTAGAATAGTATAGCACACAAGGAAGCCCATATAATGAAGAAGAGAAACTAGACTAGTTAGCCATGACTAGAGTGTGATATTTTTAAATATACAAAAATATGAATAATGAATATAAAACCACGAAATATTTAAATGGTTTTTAAAATAATTTTTAGTGATGGCTGTATGATTTGCAATGTTCTCTCTGATGCAACACAACCACTATTAATGTAGACAATGATGTTTTTTAAAAATCTCAAAAAATTATCCTCATCACATACTTTCAATAAATATTGTTGCCTCATGCATTTTTCTTAGTGTGCAGCCCTGATATAGAGAAGTGACATTTACTATAACAAAAGAAGCATATCTCTATATGTGTTAGCATGTATAAGACTATTATTAAACTCCAAGCACTATAAATAGAAACATCTCTGTTATAGATAAATATTTATTTAAGAAAAATGCTATTTGGGATCTTTTAATTAGTCTAAGGACTTACATAAATTTGCCAATTTTATTTCAGGCTGCATGGAAGATGATTAACTGCAGACAATTTATACTGTAAATATTTGCATTCAATCTACTAACAACTTTTCCAAACCTTGAAATAACTATAAAAGGATACTAGTTTTAATTGGGCATTATTTTTTATACAGAGAAAATAGAGGTAAAATTAGTGCTTCTCCTCATATATAGGATGACTTTAAACATTTTTTAGAAACTGAGGTTAAAAGTTCACTGTACTGAGGAATAAAGATAATATAAAAAGAATCAACCAATAAAAATGTTTACTTGAAAAATTAATAAAACACCAACTTATTGTGATATGGAGCAGTAAATAAAGACAAATAATATTAGATATTATGAAGCATGCATAGCTATGGATCCACTGAAGTTTAAAAAACAAATAACATTGAAAATAATTTATTCCAAATTTGCAAAGCTAAATGAAATTTATATAACTCTAGAAAAATGTAACTTACCTAAAGAGATTCAAGAGGGAATAGAAAATCTGAAAATACACACAGCCATTAAAGAAATTGAATTACTATTTAAAATTCCTTATAAAGAAAATACTAGGTTCAGATGCTTTTATGGATAACCACCACCGCACATTCAAGAAACTGATTATTGTAATTATTCAAAAGGTTTTCTAAAACACAGAAAAATGGGAAACTCCCTTTGGTAGAGGTAGTATTGCTCCTCACCTGTTCCTCTTTCCCAAGAATAAGATAATACATCTCCACTATATTCATGTAGGTTTCCAATTGACTTTGAACTTGTCTGTGTGAACATTCCCAGGGAATGGCTGTTCAGCCTGAGCCCTGGAATGAGAAGACAAGTGGAACCCAGTTGTGCACATCCTAGCCCAGATTTACTGGAGCTGGTCTTCAGACCCATGAAAATGAAATAAATATTTGATATTTGTCATTCCTTGTTAGGGTTATTTGTTATCAAAACATAAACTGACTAACACACTTTCAACTCATTCTATGGGATAGTGTAATCTTGAAATACATACTTGGACAGCACAATAGAATTAAAACATATAGTAAAATTTTATCATTAATATAAATGCAGAGACAGACCAAAGATGGAAGAGTAAGTGGAAGCTACACTAACCTCCTCCCAGGACCAAACTGGAATTACAACTAAATTAAAGAAAAATCATCCTGAATAACCAACTGAACACTAACTAGAAAGAAGTCTTATAACCAAGGACTTACAGAAGAAACAACATCACCACAACAAGACTGGTACAGAGTGCAGAGGAGGCACAAGAGGGCTAGAGGGGCTCCAACAGGTGGCAGCTGAAGTGCCAGAGGGATATCTCAGCAGCCAGGGGGTTCCCCTGAGAAGTGTGGGGTCTAAACCTCAAGCTGGGCTTTCCAGCCTAAAGTACTAAAACCAAGAAAGGAACCTAAATAACATAATGGCTGTGAAAAGTAGCAGGATTTCTGTCTACCAGGGAGACATGGCTGGAGATGCAGAGAGCCTTTTAAAGGGCCAATGCACAAAATTTTGTTTGCAGCCACTTGCCCTGAGCTCTGGCAGAGGGAAAGTTGACTGGACTAGATACATGTGGAAAGCATCTGGGTTTGGTGGCTCTGGGAAGAGAACTGAAGGAACAACTGCCAAGATCCCTGTGTTGAGTCATTCCTCATACTGAAGAGGCGATCTTTATCAGGTAGAGCAATACCTTCCAAGTGATGTTAGCCTGAATGGAAGCAATAGTCCCTCCCCCAGGAATTACTCCCCCCTACCCTATGGAGATTAAGTTGGGCAGCTGGAGCCTATTTCGGAGAGCAAGGCTAATAGAAAGCTTCCAGGAACAGTGCTCTAGGAGCTCTGAGACTTTCGCTGACCCTTCCCTGGGCACAGTGCTGGTAAAAGCTTGCCTTGGTGGGCATCTGGCTTTCTGTACACACCCAACCCAGCAGAGGGATCCACAAGCTATGGATCACTAATAGTTCCAAACAGGTTGTCCAGGGCCAGTCACAGCAGTGTCTGACAAAGGCCTGAACCAGAGTCTTTGCAGATCTACTCATTACATAGAAACAAAAACAGACCAGCAGCCAAAATAGAAGACAACAAATGAAAGAACAACAGAATTCCCCAGAAGAACTAAATGAAATGGAGGCAAACAATTTATCAGATAGTTTAGAGTAATGATTATCAAAGTACTCAACTTCTGGCCAAGATGGAGGCATAGGTAGTCATGCTGTGTGCCTCCTCATACAACCAAAAGACAGACAGCAACAATTTAAAAACAGAACAGAAGTCATAGAAAACTGAACTGTATGGAAGTCTGACAATCAAAGAGATAAAGAAGACATATACATCCAGACCAGTAAGAGGGGCAGAGTCAGGCAGCCAGGCAGAGAGGACTCGCAGCAAGGCGGCAGCTGACGCACCCAGTGAGGTGGGGGATTTTGGAGTGGGACACACTAGGCTGCAGCTGGCCAGCAAGGCAGCAGCAGGAGGACCCACCAAGGCAGCAGATTGTGGACTGGGTGATCCCACGTTCACATGCAGATAAACTGGGAGAAACAACTGGGGAATGAATGGGACAGACTGCACAACCCAGGGTCCCAGCACAGGGAAATAAAGCTTCAAGCCACTGACTGATGACACCTGTGGAGTTTGAGGCAGCAGGAGAAACTCCCAGCTTCACAGGAGAATTCACTGGAGAGACCCAGAGGGTCCTGAATGTACACAAGCCCACCCACCCAAAAATCAGCACCAGAAGGGCCCAATTTGCTTGTGGGTAGCAGGGGAAGTGACTGAAATACTGCAGAGAGTGGAGAAAGCGCCATTGTTTCCTCTAGGACCCACATACAGGTCACAACCCAATTAAGTGGGTTACCCCACCCAGGTGAACACCTAAGATTTCACCCCTTACTAATTAACAGGCACATCAAGACAAAAAAAAATGGCCCAAACAAAAGGACAGATCAAAGCTCCAGGAAAAATAAAACTAAGTGATGAAGAGATAGCCAACCTATCAGATGCACAGTTCAAAACACTGGTAATCAGGATGCTCACAAAATTGGTTGAATTTGGTCACAAATTAGGTGAAAAAATGCAGACTACACTAAGTGAAATAAAAGGAAATGTACAGGGAAACAATAGGGACAGGAAGGAAACTGATACTCAAATCAATACTGTGGGCCATAAGGAAGAAAGAAACATCCAACCAGAAAAGAATGAAAAAACAAGAATTCAAAAAAAATGAGGAGAGGCTTAGGAAACTCCAGGACATCTTTATATGTTCCAACATCTGAATTACAGGAGTACCAGAAGGGGAAGAGGAAGAACAACAAGTGGAAAAGTTATTTGAACAAATAATAAAGGAGAACTTCCCCAATCTGGCAAAAGAAATAGACTTCCAGGAAGTCCAGGAAGCTCAGAGAGTACCAAAAAAGTTGAATCCAAGGAAGAACACACCAAGGCACATCATAATTACATTACCCAAGATTAAAATTAAGGAGAAAATCCTTGAAGCATCAAGAGAAAAGGAGAGAGTTGCCTACAAAGAAGTTCCCATAAGACTGTCAGCTGATTTCTCAAAAGAGACCTTACAGGCAAGAAGGGGCTGGAAAGAAGTATTCAAAGCCATGAAAGACAAGGACCTACATCCAAGATTGCTCTATCCAGCAAAGCTTTCATTTAGAATGGAAGGGCAGATAAAGTATTTCCCAGATAAGGTCAAGTTAAAGGAGTTCATCATCACCAAGCCCTTATTATATGAAATGTTAAAGGGATTTATCTAAGAAAAA
>CM052544.1:73699358-73728364 GCA_028533065.1 Trachops cirrhosus
TATGAACAGTAAAATGACAGCAAGCTCACAGTCATTAACAACCACACCTAAAACAAAAACAAAAGCAAACTAAGCAAACAACTAGAACAGGAACAGAACCACAGAAATGGAGATCACATGGAGGGTTATCAACAAGGGAGTGGGAGGGGGAGAGAGGAGGAAAAGGTATAGAGAATAAGTAGCATAAATGGTAGGTAGAAAATAGAAAAGGGGAGGGTAAGACTAGTATAGGAAATGTAGAAGCCAAAGAACTTATATGTATGACCCATGGACATGAACTAAAGGGGGGGAATGTGGGTGGGAGGGGGTGTGCAGGGTGGAGGGGAGTGAAGGGGGAAAATGGGACAACTGTAATAGCATAATCAATAAAATTTTAAAAAAGAAAAAATACTCAACAGCATGGAAAAAGACACAGAAAACATAAAAAAGGACCCATCAGAAACAAAGAATGCAATATTTTAAATAAATAATACATTGGAAGGAATAAAGAGTAGGTTATATGAAGCAGAGGATCAAATCAGTGGTTTGTTTGAAAGACAAGGTTAAAAAATGCCCAAGCAGAGCAGCATAAATAAAAAATAGATTTAAAAAAATGAGGACAGCTTAAGAAACCTTTGGGACAAACTGAAGGACAGCAACATCCACATCATAAGAATACCAGAAGAAAAAGAGAGTGAGCAAAAGATTGAGAACATATTTGACTGGAAACCTCCCTAATCTGGTGATAAAAAAGACACACCAGTCCAGGAAGCGTAGAGAGTCCCAAATAAGATGGACCCAAAGAGGCCTACACTGAGACACATCATAATTAAAATGGCAAAGCTTAAAGACAAGGAGAGAATCCTAAAAGCTGCAAGAGAAAAGCAGGTATTTACCTACAAAGGAGCTCCAATTAAACTGTCATTTTGTCTCTCAACAGAAATATTTCAGGCCAGAAGGAACTGGCATGAAAATTTTAAGGTCATGGTAAGTGAGGACCTACAACCAAGGCTGCTTTACCCAGCAAGGCTGTCATTTAAAATTGAAGTCAAGTATTGTGATCCCTCCTACTTTGTTCTTCTTTCTCAAAGTTGCTGCTGCTATTTGGGATCATATATGGTTCCATATAAATTGTTGAAATGTTTGTTCTTTATCTGTGAAATATGTCATTGGTACTTTAATAGGGGTTGCATTGAATCTATAAATTGCTTTGGGTAGTATGGACATTTGATTATGTTAATTCTTCCAATACATGAACATGGTACATGCTTCCATTTGTTTGTATCTTCCTTGATCTTTTTCTTCAATGTTGTGTAGTTTTGTGAGTATAGGTCTTTTACCTCCTTGGTTAGGTTTATTCCTAGGTACTTTATTTTTCTTGTTGCCATGTCAAATGGGATTTCTTTCCTGAGTTCTGTTTCTGATATTTTGTTGTTGACATACAAAAAGGCCTTTGATTTCTGAATATTGACTTTGTATCCCACTGTTTTACCAAATTCACTTACTAGGTTAAATAGTTTTTTGGTGGAGTCTGTAAGGTTTCCTATGAGCATTGTGATCTCTGCCTTATGATCTGGAAATTCCGCTGCTGGGATTATACCCTAAGAATCCTGAAACACCAATTCAAAAGAACCTATGCACCTTAATCTTCATAGCAGCACAATTTATAATAGCCAAGTACTGGAAGCAACCTAAGTTCCCATCAGTAAATGAGTGGCTCAAAAAACTGTGGTACATTTACACAATGCAATACTACACAGCAGGAAGAAATAAGGAACTCCTACCATTTGTGACAGAATGGATGGATTTGAAGAGCATAATGCTAAGCTGAAAAAGCCAGAGAGTGAAAAACAAATGCCATATGATCTCACCTATAAGTGGAACCTAAACAACAAAACAAACAAGTAAGTAAAATATAACCAGAGACATGGAAATAAAGAACAAACTGACAGTAACCAGGAGGGGGGAGGGGATGGGAAAACAGGGGGAAAAGGGGGAACGATCTTCAAGGAACATGTATAAAGAACACATGGACATGTATAAAGGACAAAGCCAAAGGGCTGTAGAACTGAGGGTGAGAGGTGGGGATGTGTGGGATATGGGGCAGTATGGGGTGAATGGAGACAACTGTGCTTGAACAACAATATAAATAAATGAATAAATAAATAAATAAATAAAGTTGAAGGAGAAAAATGGCCTTTCCAGACAAGAAAAAGCTAAATGAGTTTGTTTACACCAAACCAGGACTGCAACAAATTCTAAAATAATTTAGAATTGCAATAATTTATTTAAAATAAATTCTTAAATTTATCATATCAAGCCTTGTCTCTGACTAGAAATCAATCACAAGAGGAAAACTGAAAAATACACAAAGGCATGGAAGCTAAATAACATGTTATTAAATCATGAATGGGTCAACAATGAGATCAAGGAAGAAATCACAAGATACCTTGAAACAAATGAAAATGAGAACACAATAACCCAAAATCTGCAGGACACTGGGAAAGCAATCTTAAGAGAGAAATTCATAGCATTACAGGCATATCTTAAGAAGCAAAAAAAGTTCAAACAATCTAATTTTACACTTGAAAGAACATGAAAAAGAATGAAGGAAATAATAAAGATCACAGTAAAAATAAATAAAATAGTGTTAAAAATGATACAAAAGATCAATGAATACAAGAGCTGGTTCTTTAAAAAGATAAACAAGATTGACAAACTTTTAACCAGACTCATCAAGAAAAAGAGAGTACCCAAATAAACACAATCAGAAATTACAAAGGAGAAATAATAACTAACACCAAAGAAATGCAAAGGGTTGTAAGAAAATATAACAACTATAAGCCAACAAACTGGACAACCAGGGTGAAATGGGTAAATTCTAGAAACATATGATCTTCCAAAACTAAATCAGAGAATTTGAATAGACAGATTAGACCTAGTGAAATTGAAGCAGTAACCAAAAAACTCCCACTAAATAAAAGCCCTTGACCGGATGGCTTTACAGGCAAATTTCACCAAACATTCTGAGAAGAACTAACACCTCTCCTTCTCAAACTATTTCAGAAACTTCAAGAGAAGGAAAGACTCCCAACTCATTTTATGAGGTCAGCATTATGCTAATTCCAAAACCAGATAAAGACACTACAAAAAAAGAAAATTATAGACCAATATCCCTGGTAAGCATATATGCTAAAATCTTCAACAAAGTTTTAGCAAACTGAATACTACGATACATTACAAAGAGGACACACCATGATCTAGTGGAATTTATTTAGGGAATGTAAGACTGGTACAGCATTCACAAATCAAAAAATGTCATACACCACATAAACAAAATGAAGGATAAAAAACAACATGTTCACATTAACAGATGCAGAAAAAGCACTTGATAAAATCCAGCACCCATTTATGATAAAAATCTCTCAGCAAAGTGGGAATAGAGAGAACATACCTAACTGATAAAGGCAATATATGACAATCTCACTGCCAGCATCACACTCATTGGGAAAAAAATACAAACATCCCTCTTAAGATCGGGAACAAGAAAGGAATGTCTGCTTATACCTCTCTTATACAACATAGTACTGAAATTCCTAGCCATAGAGTCACACGAAAAGAGGAAATAAAAGGCATCCAAATTGGAAAGGAAAAATTACAACTGCCTTTATTTGCAGATGACATGATACTGTGCATAGAGAACCCTAAAGACTCTACCAAGAAATTCCTAGAAGTGATAAATGAATTCAACAAAGTAGCAGGATACAAAATTAAATCCAGAAATCATTTGTATTTTATATGCCAATAATGAATTATCAGAAAGGAAAATTAAGAAAATAATCACATTCATAATTGCTTCAAAAGGAATAAAATGGCCATGCAGAAGCTTTTTATTTTAATGAGATCCCATTTGTTTATTCTTTCCTTTATGTCCCTTGCTCTAGGGGATGTGTCAGTAAAAATGTTTCTGCGTGCAATATCTGAGATTTTCCTGCCTATGTTCTCCTCTAGAACTTTAATGGTGTTACGGTTTATATTTAAGTCTTTTATCCACCTTGAACTTATTTTTGTGTATGGTGTAAGTTGGTGTTCGAGTTTCATTTTTTTTGCATGTAGCTGTCCAGTTCTCCCAACACCATTTGTTGAAGAGGCTATTGTTACTCCATTTTATGTTGCTGCCCCCTTTGTCAAATATTAATTGACCATAGAGATTTGGGTTTATTTCTGGGCTTTCTGTTCTGTTCCATTGGTCAATATTCCTGTTTTTATGCCAGGACCAAGCTGTTTTGATTACACTGGCCTTGTAATATAGTGTAATATCAGGAATTGTGATCCCTCCTACTTTACTCTTCTTTCTCCAAATTGCAGCAGCTATTCGGGGTCCTTTATGGTTCCATATAAATTTTTGAAGTGTTTGTTCTGTGTCAGTGAAATATGCCATTGGTACTTTAATAGGTATGGCATTGAATGTGTAGATTGCTTTGGGTAGTATGGACATTTTGATGATGTTAATTCTTCTGATCCATGAACACAGTATATGTTTCCATTTATTTGTGTCCTCCTTGATTATTTTCTTCAGTGTTATGTAGTTTTCTGAATACAGGTCTTTTACCTCTTTGCTAAAGAAAACAGCATTAAAATAAAAAGAGAACCAACTGTATGGGGAAATATATTTGCCAATGACACCTGAGACAACGGTTTAATCTCCAAAATATATAAAGAAAATATATGACTCCACTCGAAGAAGACAAGAAATCCAATTAAAAAATGGGCAAAGGACTTGAATAAGCAATTTCTCCAGGGAGGACACGCAGAGAATCCAGAAACACATGAAAAGATGCTCAGTATCGCTAGCTATCAGAGAGATGCAAATTAAAACCACAATGAGATACCACTTCACACCTATCAGAATGGCCATCATAAATAAAACAACAGACAACAAGTGTTGGAGAGACTGTGGAGAAAAAGGGACCCTAGTGCACTGTTGGTGGGATCGCAGACTGGTACGACCAATGTGGAAAACAGTATGGAACTTCCTCAGAAAACTAAATATGGAACTGCCTTTTGAGCCAGCAATTCCATTCCTGGGACTATACCCTAAGAAACCTGAAACACCAATTCAAAGCAACCTTTGCACCCCAATGTTCATAGCAGCACAATTTACAATAGCTAAGTGCTGGAAGCAACCTAGGTGCCCGTTAGTCAATGAATGGATCAAAAAATGATGGTACATTTACACAATGGAATACTACACAGCCGAAAGAAAGAAGGAGCTCATACCTTTTACAACAGCATGGATGGAGCTGGAGAGCATTATGCTGAGCGAAGTAAGTCAGGCATTGAAAGACAAATACCCTATGATCTCTCCTTTAACAGGAACCTAAACAACAAAACAAAGAAACAAGTAAAATATAACAAAAGACACTGAAATAGGGGACAGGTTGTCAGTGACCAGAGGGGAGAGGGGAGGGAATTTCAGGGGAATTTCAGGGGAGAAGGGAAGGGTTTACAGGAACAAATATAGAGGACACATGGACAAAACTAGGAGGGTTGGAAATGGGAGGGAGGAGAGGAGGGATGGGTGGGTGGGCTGGAATGGGAATAAAGGATAGAAACTGTACTGAATAAACTAAAATAAAATTTAAAAAATTTAAAAAAGGAATAAAATATCTAGAAACAAACTTAATTAAGGATGTAAAAGACCTGTACACAGAAAATTATAAGACACTGAAGAAAATACAAAAAAGTGGAAACAATTACTGTGTTCATGGATAGGAAGAATTAATATCATTAAAATGTCTGTGCTCCTCAAAGCAATCCATAGATTCAGTGCAATTCCTATCAAGATACCAATGATGTATTTCACAGAACTAGAACAAATACTTCAAAAATTTATAAGGAACCACAGAGGCCCCACACAGAAACAGAGAAAGAAGAACAAAGTTGGAGGAATCACACTACCTAATATCAAACTGTACTGTAAGGCCAAAGTAATCAAAACAGCATGGTACTGGCCTAAAAACAGACACATAGATCAATGGAACAGAATAGATAGCCCAGAAATAAACTCACACATTTACAGTCAATTAATATTTGACAAAGGAAGCAAGTACACACAATGAGCTAAAGATAGTCTATTCAATAAATGGTGTTTGGAAAATTGGACACATATGTGCAGAAAATGAAATTAGACTACCTTCATATGCCACATACAAGAATAAATTCAAAATTGATAAAAGACTTATATCCAAAACCATAAATATCCTAGAAGAAAACGTAGGCAGTAAAATCTTGGACGTTACTCATAGGAATATTTTATCTGCTATGTCCTCAGGCAAGGGAAATAAAACATAAATGGGACTACATGAAACTAAAAACTTTTTGCACAGCAAAGGAAACCATCAACAATTTAAAAAGACAACCCAAGAAATGGGAGATTATATTCACCAATACATCTGATAAGGGGTTAATATCCAAATTTTATAAAGAACTTATAAAACTCAACAGCAAAAAGACAAACAACCCAATTAAAAAATGGGCAGGTGACCTGAATAGACACTTCTCTAAATAGAACATATGGATGGTCAATAGACTTATGAAAAGATGCTCAATGTCTCTAATCATCAGAGAAACGTAAATTAAAACCACAAAGAGATATTACACCTGTCAGAATGGCTACGATCAATAAATCAACAAATAACAAATGCTGGTGAGGATGTAGAGAAAGAGGTACCCTTTTGCACTATTGATGGGAATGCAGTTTGGTGCAGCCACTGTGGAAAGCAGTATGCAGATATATCAAAAAATTGAAAATAAATCTGTCTTTTGACCTAGTGATCCCACTCCTGAGAATATTTCCAAAGAAATCCAAAACACTAATTCAAAAAAACATAAGCACGCACACCTATGTTCATTGTAGCACTATTTACAATCACCAAGATATGAACGCAGCCCAAGTGCCATCAATAGATGAGTGGATAAAACAACTATGGGACATTTACACAATGGAATACTTATTCAGCCATAAAAAAGAGGACAGTTCTACTCTTTGTGACAGTATGGATGGACCTGGAGAAAATTAAGCTAAGTGAAATAAGTCAGCCAGAGAAAGACAAATACCATATGATTTCACTCATATGTGGAATCTACTGAACAAACTGAACTAACAAGCAAATTAGAGACAGATTCATAGAGAGCAGGATGACAACTCTGGGAGAGAGCGCAGCTTGGGAGTGGAGGGATGGAGCAGAAAGGAAAAAGGACTCATGGACATGGACAATAGTGTGGTGATTGTGGGAAGGATATAAGAGGGACAGATGGTAATGGGAAAATACAATAAAATATATAAATATAAAAATCCTAAATAAAATAATAGCAAACTAGTGATGTTTAAAAGATTGTATGCCATAACTCAGCTGGGTATATTCCTGGACTTCAAAGTTGTCTAAACTTTAGAAATTCTTTATCAATTATTGTATTACCAGATTGAAGGAGAAAAATCATATAAGATTTCAAAACATGCAGAACAGACATATTTATTCATATAAACAAGCAACTTCTTAGTAAAATAGGAATAGAGTGCAACATTTTTGTCTATGATGCAGCATTGGAAGCATTCTCTTAAAGATTTTTTAAAAAGACAACCATATTTAATATCATCATTTCTGTTTAACAGTGTACTCAATCAAGTTCTTAGCCAGTGCAGTAAAACAAAAAAACATAAAAGATTGTGGAAGGAAAAAAACGGATCATGTTAACAGATAATAGGATTGCATCCCCAGAAAATGAAAATAGCACCCATAGATAAATTGATAGATTAATAGTAATAATCGATGTCTGAATTTTCAGTTTTCAGTCCAGCATGTAAAAAGTTTAGAAGTCATTATTCCATTCTAACAACAAGTAAAAAACTGATCAAACAATTTCTGCTTAATAAGGTGTTTAATAAATACTTCCCATTATATATATTTTTCATTTATTCATTTTTTTAAACAACTAGATTTCAGATCCTGTGTTAGGGCTTATCGAATTTAATCAGGACAACAATCCTCCTATTTGGTATTATTATTGCATCCTTATTTTGTTTTTTTATTTTTGTTTTTGGTGGTGTACATTACTACAATGCTTGGTATGCAGAAAATGCTGAGTAAGTGATAGCTGGTAGCATTACCATATGCCCTCTAGAGGGAGATAATAGACTATGAGCATAATTAGTAAATTGTTGGACTCAGGTCTGATTTCAAAGTCCAGGTATTTTTCCAGTATATTTTCCCATGTAAGCCTTGAGTTCAAAGAAAATGTGCTCAGAGCATTTCTTGGTACGTAAGTTGAACTTTTATATTCATGATCATGAAATGTATTATGTTGTGAAGAGACAAGAAAAATGGCAGCAGGCTAGAAAGTATCACAGTGCTTTTCCATATAATGAGGATAATTGCTGTTTTGTGGATATTTTTGTTTCCATTTCTGTGTTTATATGTATAACAATGTAAAATATAATTCTTACTGTGGATTGAACTAACATTTTTGAAAGCCTATGAAGTAAGAAACTATTTTGTCCTACTGACTGGACTTCTAACAAGACTAGGAAGTGTGAATCTGACACAAAGAAGTTGGGTGTCTATTCATCTGTCCTACGAATAATTGAAATGTTCACGTCTCCCAAACTGATTTTCGGAAGACTTCCTATGTTCCCAGGCTTGCTGAGTGGCTCTGCCAACCCATACACTCGACTTATTCTGTTTCCCTCCATTATCTTAGCCACTACTTGATGTTTTAGGTCACCAGTGTCATCTTCAAGTAAAGCTGCCTGACTTTTTAAATTTCTAATCATTCACAATCCCGACTCCTGTACAGATGAGTGAACTTTCTAAAAGGCACATTAGAGAGTGTTTCTCCTCTGCTTACAAACTTAGTGGCTTTCTTTGTGTTCAAATACAGTTCAAACTGCTTTGTACAGTGGACAGTATCTTACCTCTCAAGCCCCATTTCCACCTCTTTGGTCTCATCTCCTTCACTCCCTCCCCAGTACAAACCACCACCATGAACTATTTGCAGTTTCCTTGCCACACCAGATACTTGGTCACCTCGACTACCTGCCACCCACCAATCTCCTCTAGCAAACCAAACCTGGGTTATGGTGCTCAGCACTTCCCCTTTCACACCATGCGAAGGCATTGAATTATACTCTCCTGTTCATTCCTCCTATCATGACCACTGGCCTATGAGCTCCTTGAGGACCCAGAGTTTTGTTCATCATATGGCCCAATTCCTGATGCATACTCAATTTTCAGGTTGATTGAAAATGTGTGTAGGCAAATAAATTTGAAATAAATAATAAAAAGTCTGAAATATTTTGGATTGGATCAGCTATAACTAGTTATTCAAACCTTATCCCTCATTAGGTAGCTTCTCTGAAGAGGCATCTTTCAGTGATAACAGCAGTTCTAAAAAACATTCTCAGAGATATAAATAAACAATGGGAATCATACCAATCATATCAGTGCATGGAGGACTTTCTCCACTGTAACATTCCCTTGAATGCAAAAGCTCTGGACACTCTGAAAACAATCACTCAGTTATGCTATTCCTGCCAAATCCAAATCCTGATTAACTGGAAACTTGGACCAAAAAGAGTGCTCATGGACCAGGTGATACCCTGTGTTTTGTTTGTTGAAAAGAAGATACAAGCTGTGACTGGTAGATCTCTGTGTTATAATTATTGCCATAAAAGACAGATACACAATACCTTCTCTAAGCAAGAAATTAAATATGACAAATATGTTCTTTACTTTTGGATAACGAAACAATAGGGAAGCCAAATCTTACTCAAAGATACAGTGCCTCCAACTTGTAGAAGAGTTTACAATTTATAAAGGTACGTATTAGAGAAGTCTCTAACACTCTTTAAAACACAAAATTACTAAGATAAGCAAACACTGTTGTGAATACAGAAAGGCAGAAAGAGAAGAAGTGTCAAAAGTAAACAATTGCTACAGCATTAGAAAGATAGGAAACATGATTTGTGGCACAGCTAAGTCTAATCAGTAATTAAGATAATTACTGAATGACTTAAATATTTGATTTTAGACTATTTGATTTATTATTTTTTAATCCTCACCCAAGGATATTTTTATTAATGTCAGAGAGGGAGAGAGAGAGAGAAACATCTATAGATTGCCTCCCAAACACACCCCAAATGAGATAGAACGAGTGATCTAGGTATATACCCTAACAGGAGATTGCATTTGCAACCCTTTTGGTATATGGGACAATGCTCCAACCAACTGAGACACCTGGCCAGGGTTAGACTATTCAATTTACATTCTTGGTTTTGGAGAAATTGGAAAGCAAATCTTACTGTGAAGTAATATAATAAATAGCATGATTATTCTGTGAATAATTTCTAAAATCTGTAATAATATTCTGGAAATGGTTGGAAGGAATCATTTTGAAGTTCTGTAAATGTTACTTCTTAGGAGAAAGTCATTTTAAGGTTTAATTATGCTTTTGTAAAATTCTGAAATTCACTTAGCAAATATTTACTGAGCACCCACTGTGTGTCAGTCAATGTTCTAGACTCTTGAGATATACAGTAATCAAAAAAGTTCTCATCCCTTGCACAGCTTATATGCTGAGGGGAGGTAAGACAGACAATGAACAGTAAACATAAGAAATGAGAGTAAACAACACAGTATAAGTTAGAAGGTAATGATACTCTGCAGGGAAAAAAGAAGAGGACAGCAAGTCAATTCACTGATATTTTGAGTAAATTGGTCAATTAGGTACCATAGAAAACAAGAATTAAGCAAAGAATGGTTGGAAGTGAGGGAGTTGGCCATGCAGATGTCTGGAAAGGAGCATTCTGAGCAGAGAAAACTGCCAGTGAAAGCTTATGATATTCAGGTAACAGGGAGGAGACCAGAATGACCAGCATGGTAATTAGTTTGTTGGTTAAGCTAATGCAATGAAATCATAATGGTTAATCAGAGCAGAAATTTATATATACTTATATAAAGTCCAATGGGAGGAAGGCAATAACTCCTTCATTCAGAAGCTCAGGCTGATGGCAGCTCTGTCATCTTCAACACGTGATTTTTCAAGGTTACCCTGAACACTGTTATCCAGTATGCAGTTGAAGAGAGTGTAAAGAATCACAAGAGGTTTTTATAGGCCACGGTTGGGGTATCTGCATGCTCATTTGCCTGGGAGCGGTACAAGCCATTGCCAGAAGTCAGCTGTACGACCTCGCATAATGCCATGGGACTTTGAAAATGTAACCCAGCAGAGTGCTGGAACAGAGGAAAAGAAGCCAGAGAGGAACAGGGGACAGATCACGTGGGATAGACTGTTAGAAAGACTGAGTTTTACTCTGAGTGAAATGAGAAGAATTAGAAGGTTTTAAGAAGAGGAGTAATGTTTTACTTATTGAGCTTCTAAATTTAAAAAATAGCAGGCATTTGTGAAACATTGGTAAATATATAATTTATAACCTTACAAGATAAGTACTCCTACTATTTTCATTTTACGAGAGGAAACTGAGGAACAAAGAGATTTGGTAACTTGCCCAAAGTCATTGAGCTGTAAGTAATGGAGCTCCATGCTTTTAAGCACCCTAATATTCATGGCCTAGATCAGGGGTGTCAAACTCATTTTCATTGGGGGCCACACTGGCTTTGCAGTTACCTTCAAAGGGCCAAATATAATTTAGGACCGTGTAAATGTAACTCCCTTTAACAGTTAAGTGAGAGCTCAGCACTGCCACCGGGTAGAAACAAGGTTAAAGGCTGGATTCAGCCCGAGGGCCTCATGTTTGCCACCTGTGACCTAGATAATTTCCAGGGTTTTGCAGAATCCTCAGGGAACAAGCAGTAGATGTGGTTTGCCTGTTTTTGGCCCTCACATGCCCAGGAGCAGCTTCTTCTCCTCCTCTACTACACATGAGGTCCTTTCAATCTCTCCCTGGGCATGTGAGGGCCAAATACCTCTCTTCCCCATTAATACCTCTCTTCCAGAAGGATGATTGACAAAAGCAATAACCATAGTGTGCATCTTTGTGTCTGAATGGAAAAGTGATAAAAAAATAAAGGGAAATTTAACTAGTAACTCAAAGACCTCTGCCCTATACTAACTCCCCAGTAACTTTTTCCTTTTCACTCTCCTTATTTCATAATATTTGATTAACTTATATCACCTAACAATGTGGAACACTTGCTTTAAATCAGTATAAACATTGCTTTATTATCATTGACTTAACTATAAATTCATAATTTAAATTATTTTTGTGAATATTTTCAATAATGGCATCTAAATGTTGGAGAATCCAGCTATCAGTTAACACAGACTACTAGCTTGAAAAGAAAGGGAAGTAAGCCCTGTGAATATGTTTTAGGACAAATATGTATCATAGTTTATGGAATATGTTTTATTCCATAAGAGAGTGAATAAACATTGATTATCTCTCATAATCAAAAGTGCTAAAGATATCAAAAATAAATATGATACATTGTTCATTTCCTAAATAACCTTTAAAAATGAGATGCCAAGGGAAACATCATACTTAAGTTTGTGCTAAATACCAACAGATAGAAAAAAAAATTAAACAAAGGAGACTAGGACAAAACAGTCACATGACCTAATATGAACAATACATTTTAAAAAATACTAATTTTGAGATTAGGGATGGGTAGTAAAAGGTCTCCCTAAAAGCTGATTATACAATAATTAGCAAGGTCAGATGACACTTCCCATCAAGTCTCCATCAGATAAGTTTTAGAGTTGACTTCTACAAAAAAGCTCAATCAGCAATTTTCATCTGTCAGTAAGGTGACTTATATGCATCTATATAAAGAGAACAATTCATGTCCATTGCTCACATACTATTTTCTGTATAAAAACATGGGAATTCACCTCTTATAAGCTTGAATG
This sequence comes from Trachops cirrhosus, assembly GCA_028533065.1. Lineage (NCBI taxonomy): Eukaryota > Metazoa > Chordata > Mammalia > Chiroptera > Phyllostomidae > Trachops > Trachops cirrhosus. The sequence continues at coordinate 73,712,265 of CM052544.1, forward strand.
TTAGTGACTATTTTCAGTATGTCTGGAAATGCTAAAACTTCCTTCTGAGGCCTAAACTAAGTAAGTATTTAATTATTATTACTTGCATACATTGGTGACATTGCAAGGATATAAATAGTGTGCTTTCATTACATTCATAAATTAAGAAGGGAATGTCTGATTAATGGAAATGGCTTGGCTTCAGGGTAGACAGTAAATCTAATGAATATAAGAATATACTTCCCTTTACCAGCATAGTCTTACCAGGGAGTTAAAAAGTTAAGATATATTTGTGGAGCTTATAACATTAGTGAGCCTCATGTAAATGAAATTTATTGGTGATCTTTAGTAACTAGACACAAATATAAATAGGAATTAAATAGCATAACCTCAATTTCCTTATTTTAGACTTGAATGATGAAAAAAGATGTGTACATAAGCATAAATATCAAAATCTTTACTCTCCGAAACTAGAGTATAACAGATAACATATTAAGTTTGGGAAACATGTTTAGAATTTCTATGTATTTAAACTTCATTAATTTAATTTACAAGGTCTGTCCAGAAAAAGTCCAATCATTGTTAATATAATGAAAATGGTTTGCACGACATTGATGTAACCTGGCAGCCAAAGAGAATGGACTGGAATGCACATGCATGACCAATGATGACTTCACTGTACTAGTCAGTACTAGTACAATGAATGGTACAGGGATAGTAGACACCATTGAGTAAGCATGTGTAATGTGTGGCTGTCATATTCAAAATGACTGAGTGAGTAGAGCAATAAATCCATATCAAATTTTGCATTAAGCTTGAACATTCCTCCCTGGAAACTATTCAGATGATTCAGAAGGCCACAGCTATGGGCAACTGGTGATTGGCAACTTCATCATGACAAGGCACCCACTCATGCATCACATCTCATGCAGAGTTTTTTGGCAAGACATCAAATCGCCCAGGTCACTTAGTCCCCCTACAGCCCAGATTTGGCGCCCTGTGACTTCTGGCTTTTCCCAAAACTAAAATCACCTTTGAAGAGGAAGGGATTTCAGACCATTGATGAGATTCAGGAAAATATGATGGGGAAGCTGATAGTAATTCGGAGAACTGTGTGAGGTCCCAAGGTGCTCACTTTGGATGGGACTAAGGCATCCTTGTCCTTTGTACAATGTTTCTTGTATCTTGTATCTTCTTCAATAAATGTCTCTATTTTTCATATTACATGGCTTGATACCTTCTGCACAGACCTCATATATATTCTGCACTATTTATAAATTAGTGTGACAGTACATGTGCATCATTTATAACTAATCTACATATATTAGGGTTATCTTCTCAACTTTTTGAAATTGATAGGATACATAATCTAAAAAATAGGAAGATACAAAATTACATGATACTCTCCTTATATTCATAATATATTGGTCTGTTTATCTACTTGAATGTGAGAATAAAACAAGTAAGCCATCTTAAAAGGAGGAAGAGAGTAACAATTAAAATAGAATAATTCCATCTCCATGAAATGACAGAGAGCACTCTCTGTACATCTGTAATAGACTCATAAGGACAGCTGCCACCTCTAGCCTAGCCTCAGCATCTCTTGCTTTCTGCTTCCAGGTCTTCCCCAAAGCCATGGGAGCCTTCTCATCCAGAAGTGGGAGGACAGTAATATTTCTTAGGGCAACCCTCAACCAATGGGGTCCAGAACTTGTGCTTGAGTCCCACTTCCTATTCTTTAGATGGAATTTTCAGAGGTTTCAGAGGGATCTGCTTTCAGCAGATACCTAGTCTTTTTTATGACTTTTTCTGCTTACCCATCTCACCCTCCTCTCCTCTCATTCTTGTTCTGGGATCACCAGCCTACTTCCAAAACACCTGCATCTGAGTTCTTGCCTCAGGCTCAATTTGGGGGAAGAATCTGAACTGAGATGTTTTAACATGGTTTTGTCAGTCACAACTGAAATATTCCAGTAAATTCAGAAGTTATCATGAAAGGAAAACTTGCTCAGATCCTCTAATTTTTGAAAAATCTAAATTAGAGAATGAGATATATATTAAAATTAAATTTTTTCATTCAAGAGAGCAAATTGAGAAGAAAAGATACAAACACACAGGAACAAATAAAAGGCAAAAAAAATCATGTTTAAACTTTCAGTTTTCTCTCTAAAACAAAAGTCAATTGGAGAGATTGTGAAGTTTAAAATTATTCCTGCCATGGTCATTTTTGCTCAGTTGGTTGGAGTGGTGACCCATAGGCCCATGGGTCACAGGTTCGATTCCAGTCAGGGCAATACCCAGGTTGCAAGTTCAATCCCTGATTGGGGTGTGTACAAGAATGCAGCCAAATGATGTTTCTCAGATCAATGTTTCTCTCTCCTTCTCCCTCTCCCTCTTTTTCCCTCCCTCCCTCCTTCCGTCACTCCCTCCCTTTGTTTCTCAACCCTCATTCCTCTCTCTCTGAAAGCAATAAAAAAAGTCCTTGGATGAGAATAAAAGCAAAGAAAAAAACTATTTACAACAAGAAGTGGTATTAAATATCATGAAAAGGCCATCTATATCTGTAAGATAAACCTGGCAAGACTCTTCATCATCAGTCAGAACGAGACATACAGTCAAGGAGCTCCATGCCTAGTAACTCTGATTATCACCAAAGTGTTCTATGGGACTACTTAGTTATAGTTTGGTTTCTACTTTCATATAACTTTAATAAATTTCTTTCATTTGAAATTTGATTATGAATAAGCATTGGAAAGAATCATAAAAAATACTTATGATCAGCTATTGGCAGACTTATAAGACATTCTTGGCAAAAATGTAATTTATGAAGTAGAAATGCAGTTCACCAATATCACCTCACTTATTTTCATCCAGCCCATTAATTTAGTGTAAAAAAAAAACTCACCACTTCACCTGTTTCCACTTTTAATTTAGAAAAAATATATATATATATACTATGTGGAAACAAGTTTCATGGTCAAAGAACATCTGTTCTGTTAAGGAGTCAATATTGGCAACTATTGCATATTTTTTTATTCAGTAATATGAGATGATGGATTTATGGTTAAATAACAATGCAAACATGAATTATAGGTCTTAAATAGTGTTTATGTAAGCATGTAGTACTCCTTTGCAAGATAAACCTAAAAAGTCCTAACTAAACTTTTAGTAAAGAAACTAAACTGTGAGTGTTTTTAATTAAGAAGCAAGAGTAGTTGTGAATAGAAAGCATGATCAGCTCTCATAGAGGCTTCCAGTCAAGATGGAGGCAGGTAGACATGACTTGCCTCATTGCACAACCGTAAGAAGGAACACAACTAATTTAAAAACAACAAACACCTTGCACAGAAGTCCAACAACCAAGGATTTATAGAAGCTATATTCATCCAGACAGGTAGCAAGTACGGAGACAGGGAGTTGGGGCAAAGAGGACTCAGTGTGGTGGTGGGAAGCCCAGGGCAGAGAAATGGAGAGGTGCCCAGGCGGTGGGAGCCAGAGGAATGGGCAGCCCCACATTCAGGTATGGTGAATAAAAATCAGGGAGACACCTTGTGAGTGAGTGAGCCCAGCCCCAGGCCAGACTGCACAGCCCAGGGCTCCAGTGCTGGGGAAAAAGAAAGCCTCATAACTTCTGGCTGTAAACCCAGTGGTAGGTGGAGCAGTGGAAGAAACTGCTGGTACATATGCAGACACACCCACCCTGGGAACTACAAACAAAACAGCAGCTAAAAGATCACCAGTTGCATACAGGAAGTGGGTGAAGTGACTGGAAACAGGGCAAGGGCCAGGCAAGCCCCCAGAAGTCAGCCACACTGGCATTATCCTTTCTTTAATCCCTCTCCCACACATGGAGCCATGGTTGCCCCATGCTGGCATATACCCAAGGTTCTGCCCCATGTGACTTGACAGTGCACCAAAATGGAATTGAAGCAGCACTACCTTGTACACAGACACAGGGAGGCTGCCAAAATCAGGAGGCAAAGAAATATGGCCCAAATGAAGAAACGGAAGAGAAGCCCAGAAAAAGAACTAAGCTACATAAAGATAGCCAGCCTATCAGATGCAGAATTTAAAACACTGGTGGTCAGAATGCTCAAAGATTTCATCAAATACAGCAAAAGCATAAGAGAAGAAATGAAGGCTCTACTAAGGGAAATAAAGCGAAATAAGCCAGGCAGTGAAAGACAAATACCATATGATCTCACCATTAACAGGGACCTAAACAACAAAACAAACAAACAAACAAAATATAAGCAAAAATACTAAAATAGAGAACAGGCTGACAGTGACCAGAGAGGAGAGGGGAGGGAATTTCAGGGGAAAAGGGGAAGGGTTTACAGGAACAAGTATAAAGGACACGTGGACAAAAACAAGGGGGAGTGGAAATGGGAGGGAGGTGGGGAGGGCTGGGTGGGTGGGCTGGGATGGGAATAAAAGACAGAAAACTGTACTTGAAAAATAATTAAAATAAAATTTAAAAAAGAAAAATCCACAGGAAACCAACAGTGAAGGAAAGAAGCTGAGATTCAAATCAATGATGTGGAACATATGGAATAAATAAACATTCAACCAGAACAAAATGAAGAAAAAAGAATTAAAAAAAATGATTAGAGTATAAGAAGACTCTGGGACATCTATGAAAGGGCCAACATCTGAAACATAGGGATGCCAGAAGGAGAAGAGAAGGGGCAAGAAATTGAAAACTTATTTGAAGAAATAATGAAAGAAAACTTCCCTAATTTGGTGAAGGAAATAGACATACAAGTCCAGGAAGAACAGAAAGTCCCAAACAATTTGGATCCAAAGAGGTCCACACCAAGACACATCATAATTAAAATGTCAAAGATTAAAGATAGAGAATCTTAAAAGCAGCAAGAGAAAGGCAGAGAGTTACTTACAAAGGAGTTCTCATAAGACTATCAGCTGATTTCTCACAAGAAACTTTTCAGACAAGAAGGGGCTGGAAAGAAGTATTCAAAGCCATGAAAGACAAGGATCTGCATCCAAGATCATTCTACCAGCAAAGCTATCATTTAGAATTAAAGGACAGATAAAGTGCTTCCCAGATAAGGTAAAACTAAAGGAGTTCATCATCACCAAGCCCTTATTATATGAAATGTTAATGAGACTTATTTAGCATAAAGAAGATGATCAAAACTAGGAACATTAAAATGACAGCAAACTCACAACTATGAAAACTAAATCTAAAAAACAAACTAACGAAACAACTAGAACAGAAATAGAATCACAGATATGGAGATCATTTGGAGCGTTATCAGCTGGGAAGGGGAAGGGGGAAACGAGGGAAAGGGTATAGGGATTTAGACGCATAATTGGGTAGGTACAAAATAGACAGGATGATGTTAAGAACAGTACAGGCAATGAAGAAACCAAAGAACTTACATGCATAACCAAAGGACATGAATTAATAGGGGGGAATTACTGGAGGGAAGGGGGGAACCAGGCAGAGATGGGCAAAGGGGGAAAAATTGAGATAATTGTAATAACATAATCAATAAAATATACTTTAAAAAAGAAAGCATGATCAATTTAAGACATGTAGGGGAGGAAAAATCATTTTACATCTTCCCTTATAGGTTCTTGACTGAGATTACTGATAATAAAGACAAATTAATAGAAGAGAAACATATTTAATTTTATACATATGAGGGCCCCACAAAGACTTGAGTCTCAAAAGCAGCCAAGACCTCAGAGGGAAGGAAAACAATTCACAGGAAGACCAGAAAAGGAAATGTTTGGTAAACAAATATTTTCACTGCCATGCAGCTAAGTCAGATGAAAAAAAGTTGTCTATTTCTGCCAATAGCTCTCTTCCTAGTATAGGCCCCCTTTCTAAATTCTTTTGGATAGTTAAGGAGATAAAAAGCTTTGCTTGAGTCTGCTGGATCTTAACTGCCTTAAGCTCAGTAGGTCACATGATGAAGCAGCACATTTTGAGGCTGGTGGCACATTCTGCTACCCTTCATGCAGCATCCATGATCAACTCCAAAGGAATGATGCTTTTAGAAAATGATCGACTGCAAAACCCAACTGTCCATATGTGGATGTACACTGTGGGAAATTTTCAACATTGCCAAGCTTTTTATGGTAGCCAGACTAAACTCTAAGAATGTGCTGTTAGTTTATGTAATCTTTAATAACCCAATAAGCTCCTTGGAAGTGATTTAATTGTATGTAAAAATGAACATCTATAGAAATGCATATCATCTAACTGATTCAAACTAAAGAAAGAATTCTCATTTGGTATCAATTCTTAGCCTATTACAACACCCTCACAGCAGGGAAGCACTGACCATACTTTTAGAATCACTGAGCTTCAGACAATACATCTAGAGTCTTTGGCTGTGGGGTCTTTGCAGCCTCACTCACAGAAAACAGAATGTTCAAGGCTTTGTGTCTTATCTGCTCTTGTTTTTCATCTTCTGTGGTTATATTTTAATCTTTCTCATATCTTTGGCTCTTTGCATTTGCACAGTGCTGAGTGGGAGATAGTACCCTCTATCTATATTTAAAAAATAAGACTCCTCTTTTTATCTTTAGTAAGCTGTGCTTGGGCTGTCTTCATTGGTGCTGGGCTTAATTTTTGAGGATTCCTTTAACTCCTGAATTGTACTTACGGAACTTCTGTTTAGTGAAAACATAAGGGTTTCACATAAGTCTCTGGCCTACTTACATTAGGGGGAGCCATGAACGGTAATGCAGCAGTAGAATCCTGACCTCACTGCAGCATTTTTGTCTCTACACTGGCTGGCCAGCTTGGCCATCCCTACCATTCTGGTCTCAAAGCCCATTTCCAGTTGGTTCCAAATGAGAGCCTCAGGTTCTTGTATAGAGGAGAAAATTATATTTTTAGAATATAAACTTATAAATAATTCCATTTTAACATTTTGGGTTATTATTTGTAGTAGTAACAACTGGTATTTATTCCAAACTTACTATTTATTAAAATCTTTAAATGTGTTATCTCCTTTATATTCACACATGTAATTGCAAGAGGTAGAAATGATTTTTTTTTGCATTTAAAAAATACAGAGTTTAACTATTTTTCTTATAGTACTTAAATTTATCTGCAGTGTATGGTGGGGGAGGTAAAAAGTCTAGTTAAGAAAAGATATCATATAAACCCTAATTGAGAGTCATTCTACAAAATACCTGTTATTCCTCAAAGCTGTCAAAGTCATGAAAAACAAGGAGACTTAGATACTGTCACAGAGCAGAGAAGACTAAGGAGACATGAGAACTAAATGTAACAAGGCACCTGGATTAGATTCTCGAACAGAAGTTCATTAATGGAAAAGATAGTGACATCAAAATTAAGTTTGAAGTTTAGTTAAAAATATGTACCAACAGTGGTTTCTTAGTTTTGACAATCGTACCATGATGATAGAAAATGTTAACATTAGGGGAAACTGAATGATGGGGGTAAGGAAACTATAACCTTTGCAGTTTTTCTGTAAAAATATTCTCAAATAAATATAATTTTTAAAAGAGAGAACTGGAGAATTGAGACAATGATCTCTGCCCCTACCCATTACCCTTTACAATAGTGATGATGTCTTCATCTGCCTGATACCTGGAGGTGGGGTGTGCTCCAGATATAATAAAAGTGAGCCCCTTGCAAATCAATGTTTTTAGAATACCTACCATATCCAGGAAATTCCAGGCCCTCTGTTTCCATTTTAATTTACAGTTTTTATTTTTGTGTGTAGATGTTTTTGACTATCTGTTGCTTTAACAGAGGCTTTTGAGTAGTGGGAAAAAGAGCTGTGGGAAATTGTTCTTGTTCAGATCCTCTTCCTACTTTTTACATTCTGAACTCACAATAATGCCACATCCTGGTATTTAGTGGATGTCAGTGAAGAGAAATATTTCCAAGCCTATCCTTCCTCATGAGGTTCCCAAGGTATATAATTATAGTCCATATGCTAGCAAGTGGGAATTTGGAGAATTTGGAGGGCCCCTTCCTTCCAGAAGGGCTCCTGCTAATGACTGCCATTCAAAGCTCTTTGAGAACAGGGGCTGGAGCAGCAGCTTAGGCTAATGGCCCAGAGGAAAGCTTCTCCCTCTTTTTAAGGCCAAGCTCAAATCTTACCCAAGGCAAGAAATTGAAGTAACTAGACCACTCAAGTGTGACATGTATGTATTTCTATTTGTGCCTAAAGTACCCCAAATTCAACAATGATTTCAGGTCAAACATATCTCCCCTCATTTCCCATGGTGTATGGGTATCTGGCTGGTGTGGCATCTTGCTTATGCAGAACCTTCTGATCCAAGTTTGTCAGGGAAGGAAAGGCTTTGGGGGTCCTGGGAAAGCACTTGGGGTAAGTTTAAAGAAGGGATGTTGGGAAGAAACTTTACTTTGGACAATGGGCACATGATGCAGTATGCAGATGCTGGTTTATTGAGTTGTAGACTTGAAACCTGTATGGTTTTGTGAATGAGTGTCAACCCAATAAATTCAATTAAAAATAATAAAAATATTTAAAAAGAAGGGATGTTGGAATCTTTTGACTTTTTTATTTTTCCTGTTCCAAATCTAAATGCTGTGTTTAGGAGCATCTAGGTACTGGTTCATATGCTGACATACTGACATTTTCATGCTTTTATTAATTAGCAGTTAATGCCAAAAGTGAGGAGAAGGTTTTGCAAAGAGGCCAATTAAATCCCACATATTGTCAAACAGCCTGAAAACCAGAAACCCAGCAGGCAGGAGAGCCATGGCAAGCAATGCCCCAATGAGTGATTGTTCTTGTTCAAATTTTCTGAGTATGAAAACTTGTCAAGCAGTTGTTCTTGGGTTGATACTAGTAGAATTAATACAATCTTCATCAAGTTCATAAGGAAAAAAATTTTAAAGCAAAAGATTTAACATATACTTTTGTATGTCAGTTTCAAACAATGTTGAGGAAGTTTCTTTCCCATAGTAATAAAAGGGTGAAGGGTTTACAGGAACAACTATAAAGGACACGTGGAGAAAAACAACAGGGGTGGAAAAAGGGGAGGGAGGTGAGGAGGTTTGGGGTGGTGGGGAGGATTGGGGAAAAAGACAGAAAACTGTACTTGAACAACAATTCAAATGTATTGAATAAAATAAAGTAATAAAACTATTTAGACACTTATAATAATCCAAATAAATTAGATACTTATAAATAAATATACTCTACCATTCTATGATAAAGCCCACTTACAAAGAATGCCACTAGGTGGGTGGAATCTATGGGGGCCAATTAGATCTAGTTATAGTCCCACTTTGTTGTTGAATAGTTGTGGGACCCAGGAAACTACTCTGAATTTCAGTTTTGCTATTTATAAAATTGAGGTGGTAACACATGTTTCATTGGATTCTAGGGCTGACTAGATAGTAAACTGGATATTTTGAGATGCTAACTTTTCCCCCTTGGTTGTGTCCTGACCTTTACCTCCTCATCCCACTTCCCATTTCCACAGCTGTTGGCTCACTTAATAACCAGGCAGGTGGGGAAGGAATGAAGCAGAAATAGCCAGCAACTCTACCTGGACTTATTCTTCCAAAAACATAAGCTCCTACAAGAACTGAAAAGTTTTGCAAAGGGGGGAGGAGGAAAGGGTGTGGACAAGGAAAGGATCAAAAAAAGTTTGGAGGAAGAAGCATTTCTCTTGATAAACAACAATACCCTGCAACTGCCAGAGTAGCAAAAAGGTCCATGGATTCTGAATGCAGGTGATGTTCATGCTGTTCTCTGGAAGTGTCCATTGGGGCAGCAACACCACAGAGAGGAATGGCTACAGAGTGGGTGCAGGCTGATGACATTCCAGGAAACCTCACAACGGCTCCTTGTGGCCCAAAACTAGCCTGGAAGCAGCTGAGCAGTACTATAGCTGAGAAGCCAGTTGGGTTGGGAGGATGCTCCAAGTTTCAGAGGGAACCTGTCAAAATATATGCTTGATGAGCAAGGGTCCCCACTCCGTTTCCTTGGTTCAGTATCAAAATTCTGGGGCTGTTTGCAGAGAAAGCCCAACATTGCCTGACATTGTTTCCTGCCAGCCAGAGATATGGGCATTAAACAATTTTTAACTGATTTATTTAAAACAAAGGTATAAAATATTGCTTGCATATTTGAATGAGGTTCTTACCTACTTCACATGGAAAACATTCTGTATTAACTGAAGTATGTGGAAGATGCTCAATTAATATTAGCTATTATTATCACCTAGCAATGACAATGATAAAAGGATAAGGTAAAAAAATGGAATTGGACCATAATATATTAAAAAGGAGATACAAATTTTAAGTAAAATGCATTATACTATTGAGTTTAATATCTTGAGAACATTACAGATTTTATTTTTAAAAAATATAACAGACTGTACTTTGAGTTCCACCCATAGGGTTGAAAAGAGTGAGGAAGAGAAAAAGAAAAAAAGTAACAGCCCTGGCCAAAGGTGGGTAGAATTGAGGATGGGAGGTGGGGATAGGTGGGATAGGGGGAATGGGGGGAAAATGGAGACAGCTGTACTTGAACAACAATAAAAAAAATGACTTTAAATAAGATCTCCATTGTAATGATTTACATTTGGGTGCAAAATAAAAAGGTGGTTTACAAAAACAAAAAACAGAGACTTGCCCCCATTGGGTGGCTGGCTCAGTTAGTTGGAGTGTCACCCTATTTACCAAAAAGTTGCAGGTTTGTTCCCTGGTCAGGACACATACCTAGGTTGAGAGTTCGATCCCTGGTCAGAGCATGAATGAGAGGTAACCAATTTTCTCTCTCTTTCTCTTCTCTCCCTCTCTCTCTCTCTTCCTTTTTCTCTCTAAATAAACATATCCTCAGTGAGGATTAAAAAAAGCAAGGACTAGCACCCACTCTTCCATAGCATAATTCTAGAAATGAAAGAACTTTTTAATCTACCCTAACATATGAGAGAGCAATACCAAGCCACAACTAGTAAGAAATCCTAGAAACTTTATGGCTCTTGATGTTTGCTTATAGAGTTGGGTAAAAAAATTTCCAAGGTGTCAATAAAGAATAATTTAAATTCTACTCTGGCTGGGTAGCTCAGTTAGTTAGAGCATCACCCCAATATGCCAACATTACAAAGCACATGTAAGAATCAATGAGTGCATAAATTAGTGGAGCAACCAATCTCTCTCTCGTGCTCTTGCTTTCTCAAGTCAATAAATAAAATTTAATAAATAATAACTAAAACTTTCATCTGACCTTAGTCACCAACTTTATTATTTTATATATATATTTATTTATTTTTACTATAAACAATGTTCAAACTCAGATTCTCTGAAATGAGTTTATTATTTTAGTCATACTGAAAAAGTTTAAGACATAAGAGGTTTAATATTATTTTTCAGTTTCAATAAGCTTACAGGTAATTTTTTCTATTTTTATTTTGCATATCACTTAGTTGACTTGGCTATAGTATATAAATGTGTGTATGTCTGTGGAGGGGTAGCTAAATGAAAAATACACACATACCCATATAGTAAAATAGTACCCTTGCATGTTATAAACATGTTACCTCTTTTATTCAAATGATTTTTTCTTCAGTGAATGTTTCTGTTGATCTGACTTTATCTGTATAAATTATGAAAAAGTAAGTGTCAAGTGTGATTTTCCTTACCTGCCCCAGTGTTGTATAAACCCAGGGAAAAGAAGAAAATCAGGTAATGTATTCTGAAGGCAAAGATTTGACCAGGTGGCTGACCTTCCTTCCCATCCTTTGTTCTGCCATATTAATTGGAAGCAGCACCTTAGAGGAAGAGGCTCTAGATCTTTTGTCATTTTCTGTCTTATTTCCTCTGTGCTTTGCTTTTTCTTGGTAATTGATATGGTTGGTCTACCCAGAGGAACTTTTGAGCACTGGGCACAGATTTTCATATCCAAAAATAAAAATAAAGAGCTTCCAGCCAATTCCACTGGGTGGGGATGCTTAGTACAGTCAAGTGGGATGTAGCCACACAACAAGCATGTGTTCAGTTGATAAATGTGGCCCTGCACCGATGCATTTTGCTTCAGTGCTACATTTGGAAACAAATACAACCTTTCCCAACTTAGCAATTTTAATTCCTTCCATTAAACACTCCATGTTCATCTCTTTTGTTTTTCTGACCATCTGTGCTCAGTCTTCTACCATAAAATTAATATCTTTGCTAAACTAATCAGTATTTCTTTAAAACAAAGAAAATAGACCCTTTTCAAATCCCCCAGATCCTGTAGAAACAAAGCAGAAATCTGAGTTTCTATTTCCCCTTGGCCTTGGTTAGCAAGTAAATTGTCACCACACATGATTAGGATATCATTGTTTCTTACCAATTTTATAAACATATAGTTCCTCCTTGAGTTCTTTAAAACATATTAAAGACATTATGGCTCATTTTGTTGCACCAAGGATCTGAGGTTCATAATTGCACCAACTAGCTGGTAGTCTAACTCTCTAATGTAAAATATACATTTTATACATTCAAAAACAATTTGTTGATAGAATTAATTTATAAATGAAGACTGCATGTTTCACTGAATTACACTTATTTTTTTAATGCCTGTCACAATCCTGACCCATGTAGCTGAGTTGGTTGGGTGTTGTCCCACAAACAAAAAGGTCACTGGTTGGGGCAAATGCCTGAGTTGCAGGTTTGGTCCCTAGTAGGAGCAGGAGTGTGTACAGAAGGCAACAGATCCATGTTTCTCTCTCACATCAATGTTTCTCTCCCTCTCTTCCCCTCTCTCTATAAAATCAAAAATCAAAAATCAAATTTAATAATATAAAAATTAAAAAATAAGTGTGCCTAGCACATAGTAGGCATCTGATGAATGTGAGGAAAAATTAACATGCATATTTGAATAATTGGATAAAATCACTTTGTTCATAAATGTATTGACTCAATAATTATTTGTTGAGAAATTACTCTTTCCTGAGGATGGTGCTAAGAGTGGTAAAACAGATGCAATCTCAGATCCTACAGAGTATACACTAAGGGTACAACAGATGTTAACCCAATATTCACATTTAGGACTGTGTGATGGGGAAAGTACTTTGAGAAAGTAACCTTATTATATGAGAGAGCATAACAAAGAAAAATGCTGTATACCTGAGGTGGACCAAAGCTCAGGAAAGACTTTTTTGTAGAAGTGATGTTTGTAGAAATCTGAGACCTAATAGGTAAGCAGGAAATATAGTTGAATAGCAGGAATAGGAATATAGCAGGAATATGGTTGAATATCACTGATAGACTGATCTTGACAAAAGGTTTATCTCAAATCTAATCTTTAGGAAGAAACCAATTAAATTCAGATTGTGTGACATTCTTCAGAATACAAACTTGGGGAAATGTGAGCAGGCAACTGATGGCTAAGATAAAATTCAGTTCCTACTATAACCATTGGTATTAGCTAGTTATTGCTGTGTAAAATATTACCACCAAACCTAGTACCTTAAAACAATAGTAAACATTTATAATTTCACGCAGTTATGAGACTAGGGATTCAGGAGAAGCTTAGGTGTGTGATTCCAGGTCAAGACTCTCATGAGGTTTCAGTCTAGATGCTGTCTATTGTTGGGCACTTGGGTTGCTTCCATATCTTGTCTATTGCAAATAACACTGCAATGAACAGAGGGGTACATATATCTTTTCAAATTAGTGTTTCAGGTTTCTTTGGATATATACCCAGAAGTGAGATTCCTGGGTCAATAGGCGGTTGTACTTTTAAGTTTTTAATGAAAAATTTAAATACTGTTTTCCACACTGGCTGCACCACTGACAGTGCATGTGGGTTCCCTTTTCTCCGAATCCTCACCAACAATTGTTATTTGCTGATTTATTGATGATAGCCATTCTGACAGGTGTGAGAAGATATTCATTGTGGTTTTTAATTTGTATTTCTCTGATGATTGATTATGTTGAGCATATTTTCATATGTCTATTGAACATCTCTAGGTTCAATACAGGCCTACCTAAAAAAAATAGAAACATTTCAAACAAACAACCTAAACATACACCTACAGGAACTGGAGGAACAACAAACAAGACATCCCAGAGCAAGTAGAAGGAAGGAAATAACTAAGATCAGAGCAGAATTAACTGGCATAAAGACCAAAAGTACAATTCTAAGGATCAACAAATCCAGGAGCTGGTTCTTTGAAAAAATAAACAAAATCGACAAGACTTTAGGCAGACTCATCAAGGAAAACAGAGAAAGGATCCAAATAAACACAATCAGAAATGAAAGAGAGGAGATTACAATTGATACTACAGAAATACAAAGGATTATAATAAATTACTATGAAGAACTATGTGCCAAGAAATTTGAAAACCTAGGTGAAATGGACAAATTCCTAGAAAAATATGATCTTCCAAAACTCAATAAAGAAGGAGCAGAAAGCCTGAACACACCAATAATAGCAAATGAAATTGAAGCAGTAATCAAAAAATTCCCAACACACAAAAGTCTGGGTCCAGATGGTTTCACAGGAGAATTCTACAAAGCATTTAAGAAAGAGCTAACCCCTATCCTTCACAGACTATTCCAAAAAATCCAAAAAGATGGAAGACTCCCAAACTCTTTTTATGAGGCCAGCATCATCCTAATCCCAAAACCACAACAAAGAAAGAAAACTTCAGGCCAATATCGCTGATGAACATAGACACTAAAATCCTCAAGAAAATTTGGCAAACCATATCCAACAATACATTAGAAAGATCATACACCATGACCAAGTGGGATTCATCCCAGGAATGCAAGGATGGTTCAATATTTGCAAATCAGTAAATATAATACATCACATAAACAAAAGCAAAGACAAAGATCACATGATCATATCAATAGATGTGGGGGGGGCTCCTCCTGCAGGGCACCTCCAGCTGCCAAGGATGAGCATAAGTCTACCAAGACATGATCTGCTTGGGGAGGAAAGGTGGCCAATCTCTCAAAGGAGAAGGTCCAGCAGCCTGTTCCTCAATGGGCTTTTATTGGGTTCATTTGCGCAGCATTACAGATAAAGATCATTAGCCATTCTCAGGCAGTAAGGATCAAACAATAGATAACAAAGAACTCTATTTTGAGTCAGGGTCAGATAGCTAGAGCTGTAAAGCTTTGAGGAACAAATTCACTTCTTGCTTGGACCCTTATCATTTAATTGAGAGCCTTCTAAACAAAGCAGGTTTCACAGGATTTTACATATTCTTTCTTAGGCCTGATTGCCCCCGGAATCCGCCCTTTCCAGCACAGGGCTGTACCACCATGTCATTGTTTCAGGCTTAGGTGGAGCAAGGGAAGTAAGGCAGTCATTGTTTCAGGCTTAGGTGGAGCAAGAGAAGTAAGGCAGTTATTGTTTCAGGCTTAGGTGGACCAAGGGAAGTAAGGCAGTCATTGTTTCAGGATTATGTGGAGCAAGG
The DNA here is from genome assembly GCA_028533065.1 of Trachops cirrhosus. NCBI lineage: Eukaryota > Metazoa > Chordata > Mammalia > Chiroptera > Phyllostomidae > Trachops > Trachops cirrhosus. The sequence goes on from CM052544.1 coordinate 73,727,650, forward strand.
GAAGTAAGGCAGCCAAGAGACTAGGAGACTTCTCCTAGACAGAATGAGGGCTCAGGCTTTGTCAAAGCCAAGGGGTGAGGGTCCTTGGTCCCCTTTTGCTGTATCCCCCAAAGTCCTTCCTTGAGGGCCTCCCCTGTGATTGTGCCTGTCTTAGATTGTTCGCCCCTTGGGGAATCTTACCCATAACTGCTTAATGGACCAAGCATTGGGGGACAGTTATGGAAAGAGGAGCAGAAGCAGCGCTCCTGCCAGGGGGATAAGCTTTTGTCTCCTTGGTGGCTTACAGTCCAAGGTCACTCCCACAGCCTTAGCCTTGGTGGGTGTTAGAGCTTCTGAAACCAGGCAGGGCGGTTCCCAACAAATAGATGCAGAAAAAGCATTTGATAAGGTACAGCACTCGTTTATGATAAAAACACTCAGCAAGGTGGGAATAAAGGGAGCAATCCTCTACATGATAAAGGCCATATATGACAGACCTACAGCCAACATCATTCTCAACGGGCAAAAACTAAAATCTTTTCCACTAAGATCAGGAACAAGACAAGGCTGTCCACTTTCACCACTTCTATTCAATATAGTACTGGAAGTTTTAGCCACAGTGATCAGACAAGAAAAGGAAATAAAAGGCATCCAAATTGGAAAGGAGGAAACAAAACTGTCACTGTTTGCAGATGACATGATAGTGTATGTAGAAAATCCTACAGACTCCACCAAA
>CM052544.1:73728864-73744507 GCA_028533065.1 Trachops cirrhosus
ACAAGTTGTCAGTGACCAGAGGGGAGAGGGGAGGGAATTTCAGGGGAGAAGGGAAGGGTTTACAGGAACAAATATAGAGGACACATGGACAAAACTAGGGGTGTTGGAAAGGGGAGGGAGGAGGGGAGGAATGGGTGGGTGGGCTGGAATGGGAATAAAGGATAGAAACTGTACTGAATAAACTAAAATAAAAAAATTTTAAAAAAAAGGCCACTGTAATAAAAACAGCCTGGTACTGGCATAAAAACAGGCACATGGACCAGTGGAACAGAACAGAGAGCCCAGAAATAAACCCAAGTCCCTATGATCAATTAATATTCAACAAAGGGAACAGCAACATAAAATGGAGCAAAAATAGCCTGTTCAACAAATGGTGCTGGCAGAACTGGACAGCTACATGCAAAAAAATGAAACTCGAACACCAACTTACACCATACACAAAAATAAATTCAAGGAGGATAAAAAACTTAAATATAAACTGTGACACCATTAAAGTTCTAGAGGAGAACATAGGCAGGAAAATCTCAGATATTGCATGCAGCAACATTTTTACTGACACGTCCCCTAGAGCAAGGGACATAAAGGAAAGAATAAACAAATGGGATTGCATCAAAATAAAAAGCTTCTGCATGGCTAAAGAAAACAGTATTAAAATCAAAAGAGAACCAACTGTATGGGAAACATATTTGCCAATGATACCTCAGAAAAGGTTTAATCTCCAAAATATATAAGAACTTACACAACTCCAGTCTAAGAAGACAAGCAACCCAATTAAAAAATGGGCAAAGGACTTGAACAGAGACTTCACCAAGGAGAATATACAGAGGATCCAGAGACACATGAGAAGATGCTCAATATTGCTAGCTACCAGAGAGATGCAAAGTAAAACCACAATGAGATACAACTTCACACTGATCAGAATGGCCATCATAAAGAAAACAACAAACAACAAGTGTTGGAGAAGTTGTGGAGAAAAAGGGACCCTAGTGCACTGTTGGTTGGATTGCAGACTGGTACAACCACTATGGAAAACAGCATGGAATTTTCTCAGAAAACTACAAATGGATCTGCCTTTTGACCCAGAAATTCCACTGCTAGGATTACAGCCTAAGAACCCTGAAACACCAATCCAAAAGAACCTATGTACCACAATGTTCATAGCAGCACAATTGACAATAGCCAATTGCTTTAAGCAACCTAAGTGCCCATCAGTAAATGAATGAATCAAAAAACTGTGGTACATTTACACAATGGAATTCTACGCAGAAGATAGAGAGAAGGAGCTCCTACCCTTTGCAACAGCATGGATGGAGCTGGAAAGCATTATGCTAAGCCAAATAAGCCAGGCAGTGAAAGACAAATACCATATGATCTCTCCTTTAACAGGAACCTAAACAACAAAACAAACAAACAAGCAAAATATAGCCAAAGACACTGAAATGGAGGACAGGTTGTCAGTGACCAGAGGGAAGAGGGGAGGAACTTTCAGGGGAATTTCAGGGCAAAAGGGTAAGGGTTTATAGGAACAAGTATGAGGGACACATGGACAAAAACTAGGGGTGGGTGGAAATGGGAGGGAGAAGGGGAGGGCTGGGTGGGTGGGCTGGGATGGGAGTAAAAGATAAAAAATTGTACTTGAACAACAATTAAAATAAAATTTTTAAAAAGCTGGAGTAGCAATTCTTATATCAGGCAAAATATACTTCAAAACAAATTCCATCAAGAGACAAGAAGGTCATAGATGGGGAGAGAGGGTTATAAGGGGACTAAAATGTAATTAAAAAATATAATAAAAATTTTTAAGGAAAGAAAATAAAGACTAAAATAACAAAAACGAGGTCACTACATAATATTTAAGGCAGTAGTCCAACAAGAAGTTATAACCCTTGTAAACATTTATGCACCCAATATAGGGCCAGTTAAATATATAAAGAAAATCCTGGAGGACTTTAAGAAAGAAATTGACAGCAATACATTCATTGTAGGTGATTTTATCATCCTACTGTCAACAATGGATACATCTTCCAAACAAAAATCAATAAGGTTATTGAGGTATTGAACAACACTATAGACCAGGGCTGTCAAACACCTTTTCACTGGGGGCCACATCAGCCTCATGGATGCCTTCAAAGGGTCAAAATAATTTTAGGACTGTATAAATGCAACTACTCCTTAACTGTTAAGGAATTGAAATTACATTCGGCCCTAGTCAGGACATCTAATGAACTTAATTGATATTTACAGAACATATCCCAAAGAAGCAAAATACATGTTCTTTTCAAACACACAAGGATCACTTTCAAAGATAGACCATAGGGTAGGACACAAAACAAGTCTTAATAGATTCAAGAAAATGTAATTTTTATAAAGCACTTCCGAGATCACAATGGTTTGAAACTAGAAACCAACCTCAAAAACAAAAAACACAAAATCATTCAAGTACATGGAAGCTGAATAACATACTATTAAATAATAAATGGTTTAATAATGAGATCGAGGAAGATATCAAAAAGCTTTGAAAAACAAATGAAAATGACAACACAACAGCCCAAAACCTATGAGACACAACAAGGCAGTCCTGAGAGGGAAGATCATAGCAATACAGGCCAACTGAAAGAAGATAGAAAAATCTCAAATAAATGACCTTAGCCTACATCTGAAAGAACTACATGAACAACAAAGAAAGAAAAGAACAAGTAAAAGGAAGGAAATAATCAAGATCAGAGCAGAATTAAATGACATACAGACTAAAAAAAAATTTCAAAAAAATAAATGAATCCAGGAGCCATTTCTTTGAAAAGATAAACAAAATCAACAAATCATTAACCAGAAACATCAACACAGAAAGAGAGAGGATGCATATAAATAAAATCAGAAATGTAAGAGGATAAGTAACAACTGATACCCAGATATGCAAAGGAGTTTAAGAAATTACTGTGAACAACTATACACCAAGAAGTTGGACAACCTGGGTGAAATGGATAAATTTCTAGCAATATACAATCTTCCAAAATTAAATCAAAAAGAAGAAAACCTAAATAGATCAGTAACAACCATTAAAACAACCAGTTTTAACCAGTAAAACAACCAGTAAAAACTCCTGACATACAAAAGCCCTGGACCAGATGGCTTCACAGATGAATTTTACCAAACATTCAAAGAAGAAACTAACACCTATCCTTCTCAAAATACTCAAAAAATTCAAAAAGAAGGAAGACTCCCTAACACTTTTCATGAGGCCAGTATTATCCTAATTTCAAAATCAGGTAAACACACAACAAAGAAAAAAATTACAGGATAATGTCACCAATGAACATAGATGCTAAAATCCTCAACAAAATATAGGCAAACTGGATCCAGCAATACATTAAAAAGATCATACACTGCGACCCATTGTGGCAGAGGAGTAAGTGGAAGCTACCAACCTGCTTCTCAGGACCAATCTGGAATTACACATAAATTGTAGAGAATCATCCTGAATAACCAACTGAACACTAGCTGAAGAGAAGCCGTAAAACAACAACAACAAAATGACAGAAAAAAACACTTCAACACAAGACTGGTAGGGAGTGTGGAGGAGGAATGAGGGGGCTGGCTGAGCTCCCACAGGTGGCAGCTGAAGTTCTGAAGGGACATGTTAGTGGCTGGGAGTTTCCCCCTGAGAAATGTGGAGTCTAAACTCCAACCTGTGCTCCCAAGCCTACAGCACCAGAGCCACAAAAAAAACCTCAGATAACATCCAGTTGTAAAAAGCAGCAGAGATTTTGTCAGCCAGGGAGAGGCACCTGGAGATGCAGAGAGCCTCTTAAAAAACCAACACACAAAATTTTGTTTGCAGCCAATTATCCTGGACTCTGGAAGAGGAAGGGCAGGGTAGACTAGAGATGCATGAGGAGAGTCTGGAGAGAGAACTGAAAAATAGCCACCAGGATTCCTGTGCTGCATCATTCCATGTACTACAGAGGCCATCTTTCTGAGGCAAAGCACTCCCCTATAAGTGACATCAGGCTGGAGAGAAGCAATGGCCCTTCCACAAGAATTGCTTTGCCCACCCAGTGGAGCTTTAGACAGACTGCTGAGTACGGCTTGAGGCTGTATCACTGATAAAACTTAACAACTCAAGCAGATCAATGGGTGCTCTGGAATATAGCTGATCCTCTATCAGACCTGGTGCTGATAAAAGCAGCCTTAGTGTGCATCCTAGTTCTTCCTGCACACAAACAGGCCCAGCAGAAGGAGCTACATAGCAAAGATCATTGATAGCTCCTAACTGGTTGCCCAGGGCCAGTCACAGGCATCATCTGAGAAAAGCCTGTACCAGAGCCTTTACAGATCTCCCTAATACATAGAAACAAATACAAAGAAGCAGCCAATGTGGGAAGACAAAGAAACGGACCCCAAAGAAAGAACAAGATCCTCCAGAAGAAGAACTAAATGAAAAGGAGGCAAGCAATTTATCAGATACAGAGTTTGGATTATGATTATAAGGATACTCAGCAGCATGAAAAAGGACATAGAATCCACAAAAATGGACCAGTAAGAAATAAAGAATGCAATATCTGAAATAAATAATACACTGGAAGGAATAAAAATAGGTTAGATGAAGCAAAGGTTTGAATTAATGATTTGAAAGACATGATAGAAAAAACACCCAAGCAGAACAGAAAAAAAGAATGTAAAAAATAAACAGAGTTTAAAAAACCTCTGGGACAACATGAAACATAACAATTATGTACCATGGGAATACCAGAGGAGAAGAGAGTGAGCAAGTAACGAAGAACCTTTAAGAAATAATGACCCCTTAATCACTCTGGCTGCATGACTCAGCAGCAGGAACCAAGAGGCTACTCCACTCTCCCCAAAAGCTTCCATCCCCAGTATCTATCTCCTCAGGTGTCTCTAGCCCACTCTGCCCACACCTTTGCCGGAGCCATGGCACTTGCCATTTGTAGAAGTTCCTATCAGGGTTCCATTGACTTACTTTTCAGATGTCAGTGGAATGAATGGGAGTCACACTGATCCCCTCCCAGGACCAATCTGGAATTACAACTCAATTGTGGAGAACACCCAGAACAAACACCTGAGTAATAGCCAGAGAGAAGCATATAACTTTGGACATACAACCAGCTTCAGCACAAATGGGTTGGCAGTGCCAGCACAACAGCACACAAGATGTGGTAGGCAAAGTGACCCCCAGTCAACAAGTGACAGGGAAGAACACACAAAACAATGACCCAACAACAATCAAAATCCAATTACATCCAGAGAACAAGCATAAAAGGCATAAAGGACATCCCAACAGTATCAAGTACAGGTGATGAAGGAGACTGCACCATTGTAGGTCTCACAGGCTTCCCACAATACAAGTTCAAACCACAAAGTCAGAAAGTCAAAACTGATCAATTTAAGAAACAGAAGCAAATAAGAAGAGTCCCACAAACAATGAGAAGACAAAGAAAACGAGGAATTCTTAGAAAGAATGCTAAATGAAATACAGAGGCAAGTCAACAATCAAATACTGAGTTCAAAACAATGGTTGTAAGGAAGTTCAGTGAACTCAGTGCAAATTACCAAAAACTACAGGGAAATTATGAGGAACTTACTGCAAATTATATCAGCATAAAAAAGGACATAGAAACAATCAACAAGGGCCAAGAAGAAATGAAGAATTCATAAATTAAAGAACACAGTAGAAGGAATTAAAAGCAGGTTTGATGAAGCAAAGGATCAAATCAGTGAGAGGGAGGACAAAGTAGAAAAAAACTCCCAAAAAGAGCAAGAGAAAGAAAAAAGACTGAAAAATGAAGAGGGGTTAAGGGAAATGCAAGACAACATGAAACATAATATCTGTATAATCGGGATACCAGAAGGAGAAGAAGAGAAGCAAGGAATAGAAAACCTGTTTGAAAAAGTAATGATCAAAAACTTTCTTAATTTAATGAGAGAAGAAACCTCACAAGTCCAGGATGTGAGAGGGTCCCAATCAAGAGGAACCGAAAGCGACCCACTGAAAGATACATCACACTTAAACTTGCAAAATTTAAAGACAAAGAGAGAATCTTAAAGGGAGCAAGGGAGAAACAGGAAGTAATATACAATGGAGCCCAGGTAAGACTAGCAGCTGACTTCTCAATGGAAATGCTACAAACCACAAGAGAATGGCAAGAAATATTCCAAGTAATGAAAAACAAAGGCCTACAACTAAGACTTCTCTATCCAGCAAGGCTCTCAGTTAAAATGGAAAGCCAAATAAGGAGCTTCCCAGACAAAAGAAGGCTAAAAGAATACATCTCTGCCAAACCAGCACTGCAAGATACGCTAAAAGGACTGCTTTAAGACAAGAAAGTAAAACAGTAAAAGGAACAAAGATACAGAGGGAGTAAAATGGCAATGAAAAAAGTACTTATCAAAAATAACCTTAAATGTAAATGGATTAAATGCTCCAATCAAAAGACATAGAGTAGCTGAATGGATAAGAAAACATGACCCACACATATGCTGCCTACAAGAAACCCACATCAGAACAAATGACCTACACAGACTGAAAGTGAAGGACTGGAAACAAATATTCCATGTAAATAGACAGGGAAAAAAAGCCCGGTTAGTAAGACTTATATCTGAGAAAATAGACTTTAAAACAAAGGCCATAAGCCCTAGCTGGCATAGCTCAGTGGATTGAGCGCAGGCTGCGAACCAAAGCATCGCAGGTTCGATTCCCAGTCAGGGCACATGCCTGGGTTGCGGGCCAGGTCCCCGGTGAGGACCACATAAGAAGCAACCACACATTGATGTTTCTCTCTCTCTCCTTCTCCCTCCCTTCTCCTCTCTAAAAAGAAATAAATAAAATCTTTAAAAAAATTCTTTATAAAAAAACAAAGGCCATAAAAAGAGATCCAGAAGGACACCTCATAATACTGAAGGAAAGAATACATCAAGACATAAACATTGTAAATATATATGCACACAACACAGAAGCACCCAAATACATAAGTTAAATTTTGGAGGACTTCAAGAAAAATACAGACAGCAAGACATTTATACTAGGGGATTTTAACACCCCACTGTCAAAAATGGACAGATCTTCCAAACAAAATATCAACAGGGATATTGGGGCATAGAACAATGCCCCAGATCAAATGGACTTCACTGATATATATAGAGCCTTTCACCTCAAAGGTAAAACACATTCTTTTCAAATGCACATGGAACATTTTCAAAGACAGACCACATGATAGGACACAAAACAAGTCTCAAAAAATTCAAGAAAATTGAAATCATACCAAGCATTTTCTCTGATCACAAGGGACTGAAACTAGAAACCAACCCCAAGGAAAAACTCACAAACACTCAAACTCATGGAGATTGAATGGCTTGCTATTAAACAATGAATAGGTTAAGAATGAGATCAAGGAAGAAACCAAAGCTTCTGGAAACAAACGAAGATGCGCTCACAACAATCCAAAACCTATGTGACACACCAAACGCAGTCTTGAGAGGGAAGTTCATAACAATACAGGCCTACCTAAAATAGATAGAAGCATTTCAAATAAACAACCTAACCATACATCTACAAGAACTGGAAGAACAACAACAAAGACAGCCCAGAGCAAGTAGAAGGAAGGAAACAACCAAGATCAGCAGAATTAAACAACATAGAGACTAAAGACACAATCTTAAGGATCAAGAAATCCAGGATCTGCTTCTCTGAAAAAAATAAGCAAAATCAACAAGTCTTCAAGCAGACTCATCAAGAAAAAAGAGAGAGGACTCAAATGAACACAATCAGAAAAAAAAAGGAAAAATTACATGACACCACAGAAGTACAGAGAATTGTGAGAAATTACTATGAAGAACTACATGCCAAGAAATTTGAAAATCTAGATGAAATGGACAAATTTCTAGAAAAATATAATCTTCCAAAATTCAATGAAGAAGAAGCAGAAAGCCTGAACAGACCAATAACAGTTGGCAAAATTGAAGCAGTAATCAAAAAACTCCCAGCACACAAAACCCTGGTCCAAATGGTTTCACAGGAGAATTTTACAAAACTTTTAAGGAAGAGCTAACCCCTATCCTTCACAGACTTTTCCAAAAAATCGAAGAAGATAGAAGACTTCCAAACTTTTTCTGAAGCCAGCATCATCCTAATTCCCAAACCTGATAAAGACACAACAAAGAAAGAAAACTTCAGGTAAATATCACTAATGAACATAGATGCTAAAAACCTCAACAAAATATTGGCAATCTGCATCCAGCAATACATTAAAAAGATCATACACCATGATCAAATGGGATTCATCTTAGGGATGCAAGAATGGTACAATATTCACAAACCAATAAACATAATACATCACATGAACAAAAGGAAAGACAAAAATCACATGATCATATCAATAGATGCAGAAAAAGCATTTGATAAGGTACAGCACCCATTTATGATAAAAACAGCAAAGTGGGAATAGAGGGAGAATTCTTCTTAATAATAAAGTCCATATATGAGAAACCTACAGCAAACATCATACTCAATGGGAAAAACTAAAAGCTTTCCCACTATTATCAGGAACAAGACAAGGTTGTTCACTTTCATCACTTCTATTAAACATAGTATTGGAAGTCCTAGCCACAGTGATCAGACAAGAAGAAATAAAAGGAATCCAAATTGGAAAGGTGGAAGTAAAACTATCATTGTTTGCAGATGACATAATAGTGACATAGAAAACTCTACAGACTCATCCAAAAAAATTACACAATCTAATAAGTGAATTTGGCAAAACAGTGGGATATAAAGACAATATTCAGAAATTGAAAGCATTTTTGTATACCAACAATGAAATACCAGAAACAAAATCAGGGGAAAAATTCCCATTTGTTACAGCAACAAGAAAATAAAATACCTAGGAATAAACCTAAGTAAGGAGGTAAAAGGCCTATACTCAGAAAACTATACAACACTGAAGAAAGAAATTAAGGAACACACAAATAAATGGAAGCATATACCATATTCACAGATAGGAAAAATTAACATCATCAAAGTGTCTATATTACCCAAAGCTATTTATAGATTCAACACAAGCCCTATTAAAATACCAATGGCATATTTCACAGATATAGAACAAGCACTTCAAAAATTTATGTGGAACCACAAATGACCCTGAATAGCTGCAGCAATTTTGAAAAAGAAGAACAAAGTAGGTGGGGTCACAATACCTGACATCAAACTATATTACAAGACCATGGTAATCAAAACAGTCTGGTACTCACATAAGAACAGACACACAGATCAATGGAACAGAATAGAGAGACTAGAAATAAACCCAAGTCTCTATGGTCAATTAATATTAGACAAAGGGGGCAGAAACATAAAATAGAATCAAAATAGCCTTTTCAACAAATGGTGTTGGGAGATCTGGACAGCTACATGCAAAAAAACAAAAGAAACTCGACCACCAACTTACACCAAACACAAAAATAAATTCAAGGTAGATAAAACACTTAAATATACCATATTTAAGTTATACCATATGTGTACCATATTGTACCATATGGTACTGTACCATACCATAAATATACCATATTTGTCATACCATAAAATTCTTAGAGGAGAACATAGGCAGGAAAATCTCAGATATTCCATGCAGCAATATTTTTACTGATATGTCCCCTAAAGCAAGGAATATAAAGGAAAGAATAAACAAGTGGGATTTCATCAAATTAAAAAGCTTCTGCATGGCTAAAGAAAACAGCATTAAAATGAAAAAAGAATCAACTATATGGGAAAACATATTTGCCAATGATATCTTGGACAAGGGTTTCATCTCCAAAATATATAAAGAACTCACATGACTTCACTCCAGGAAGACCACCTAATTAAAAAATGCATAAAGGACCTAAACAGACACTTCTCCAAGGAGGACATACAGAGGGCCCAGAGACATATGAAAGGATGCTCAGCAACACTAGCCATCAGAGAGATGCAAATTAAAACCACAATGAGATACCACTTTACACAGTCAGAATGGCCATCATAAACAAATCAACAAACAATAAGTGCTGATGGGGTTGTGGAGAAAAGGGAACCCTAGTGCACTGTTGGTGGGAATGCAAACTGGTACAGCCTCTGTGGAAAACGGTATGGAATTTCCCCAGAAAACTAAAAATGGACCTGCCTTTTGACCCAGCAATTCCACTGCTGGGTTTACCCTAAGAATCCTGAAACACCAATTCAAAAGAACCTATGCACCCCAAGGTTCATAGCAGCATAATTTATAATAGCCAAGTGCTGGAAGCAGCCTAGGTGCCTATTGGTAAACGAGTAGATCAAAAAACTATGGTACATTTACACAACGGAATACTACACAGCAAAAAGAGAGAAGGAACTCCTACCCTTTGCGACAACATGAATGGAACTGGAAAGTATTATGCTAAGTGAAGTAAGTTAAGTGTTGAAAGAGAAACACCATATGACCTCACCTACAAGTGGAACCTAATTAACAAAACAAACTGGCAAGCAAAATATAGCCAGAGACATTGAAAATGACAACAAACTGACAGTGACCAGAGGGGCAGGGAGAGGGAATTAGTGTGGGAAAGAAGGGAAAGGGATGTATATGAACATGAATGAGGAGCCCATGGGTGGAGCCAAGGGGGGTGGGATTGAGGATGGGAGGTGTCCATGGGTAGGGTGCGGGAAAGTGGGGGTGGGAAAATGGAGACAACTGTATTTGAACATCAATAACAAAAGGGAAAAAAGAAGTAATGACCTAAAACTTCCCCAATCAGATGAAGGAAAAAGACACACAAATCCAGGAAGCTCAGAGAATCCCAAACAGGTTGGAGTCAAAGAGGCCTACACTGAGACACATCATAACTAAAAGGCAAGGCTGAAAGACAATTCAAGAATCCCAAAAGCTGCAAGAGAAAAGCATGTAGTTACATACAAGGGAGCAGCAATTAGACTGTCATCTGATGTCTCACAGAAACATTTCAGATGACAAGGGAGTAGCATGAAGTATTCAAGGTGATGAAAAGCAACCACCTACAAGTAAGGCTACTTTATCCAGCAAAGCTATCATTAAAAATTGAAGGATAAATAAGGAGCTTCCCAGAAAAGAAAAGTCTAAAGGAATTTATTAACACCAAATCAGTAATGCAAAAGATGTTCAAGGGCTTTCTAGAAGAAGCAGAAGAAGAGGAAGAAAGAGAAGAAGGAAAAGGAGGAGGAGAAGAAGGAGGAGGAGGAGGAAGAAACAGAGGAAAACAATCTAACAATAAAATGGCAATAAATACATATCTATCGATAATCACCTTAAAAGATAATGGCTTAAATATTACAACCAAAAGACATAAGGTATCTGAATGGATAAGAAAAGAACACCCATATACATGCTACCTCCAAGAAACCCACCTCGGATCAAAAGATACACACAAACTCAAAGTAACAGAAAGGAAAAACATATTTCATGCAAATTGAAAGGGAAAATAATATAATATAGCAATACTTAATATCTGCCAAGTAGAGTTTAAAAGCAAGAGTACAGTAAGAGACAAAGAACACTACACAATGATAAAGTAAACAATCCAACAAGAAGATCCAACATAGGAGCAAATCTTGATGGACATAAAGGGAGAGAATTACAGAAATACAGTCATAGTCAGAGATTTTAACTCCACATTAACTTTGATGGATAGATCTTACAGACAGAAAATCAACAAGGAGACAGCAGCCTTAAACAGCACACTACATCAAATGGATTTGATTGATAGCTTCAGAGCACTTCACCTCAAAGCAGCAGAATATACAAATTTTCAAGTGCACATGGAATGTTTTCTAGGATAGACCACATGTTAGGACACAAAACAAGGGTCAATAAATTTAAGAAAATTGAAATTATGTCAAGCCTTCTCTTGACCACAGTGCTACAAAACTAGAAATCAATCACAAGAACATTGACAAACACACAAAGATGCAGAAACTCAATAACATGTTATTAAACAGTGAATAAGTCAACAAAAAGGTCAAGGGATAAATAAAAAGATACCTTCAAACAAATGAAAATGAGGACACAACAAAGATGTGTGGGACACAGGGAAAGCAATCCTAAAAGGGGAATTTATAGTATTATAGGACCATCACAAAACAAAAAGAAGAAGCTCAAATAAACAATCTAACTTCACACTTTAAGGAACTTGAAAAAGAACAACAAGCAAAGGCCAAAATGAATAGAAGGAAGAAAATAATATAGTTTAGAGCATAAATAAACAACATAGAGTCTAAAAAATGGTACTAAAGATCAATGAATCCAAGAGCTGGTTCTTTGAAAAGATAAACAAGATTGACAAAACTTTAACCAGACTCATTAAGAAAAAAAGAGAGAACATCAAATTTTTAAAAAATCAGAAATGAAAGAGGAGAAATAACAGCTGACACCAAAAAAATAAAAAGAATCATAAGAAAATATTATGAACAACTATATGCTAACAAATTAGACAACCTTGACAAAATAGATAAATTCCTAGAAGCATACAATCTTCCAAAAATAAATCAGGAAGAATCTGAGAATCTGAATAGACAGGTTACATTTAGTGAAATTGAAACAGTAAGAAAAACTCCTTAGAAACAAGGTCTCTGGACCAGATGGCTTCTCAGGTGAATTTTACCAAACATTCCAGGAAGAACCACTAATTCTCCTTCTCAAATTATATCAAAAATTTCAAGAGGAATATAGGCTTCCAAGCTCATTTTATGAGACCAGCATTATTCTAATTCCAAAACCAGGTAAAGACAATACAAAAAATATATATAATTATAAGCTAATATCCCTGTTGAATATAGACACTAAAGTGATCAACAAAATAGTGACAAACCAAATACAGCAATGCATTCAAAAGATCATACACCATGATCAATTGGGATTTATGCAGGGAATGCAAGGTTGATACATTTACAAATCAAAAAATGTGATTCACCACATAAACAAAATGAAGTCTAAAATCTACATGATCATATCAATAGACGCAGTAAAACATTTGATAAAATCCAGCACCCATTTATGATAAAAACTCTCAGTAAAGTGGGAAGAGAGGGAACAACCTAAACATCATAAAGACCATATATGACAAACCCACTGCTAGAATTATACTCGACAGGCAAAAACTATGTTTTCCCCTTAAGACTGGGGACAAGACAGGGATGTCTGCTTTTCCCTCTTTTATTCAACATAGTACTGGAAGTCCTAGCCACAGCAATCAGACAAAAGGGAAAGGAAGAAGTAATACTGTCATAATTTGCAGATGACATGATACTGTGTACACAGAACCCAAAGATCTACCAAGAAACTACTAAAACTGATAGATGAATTCAGCAAATAGCAGGATACAAAATTAACACTTAGAAATCAGTTGCATTTTTATATGCCAATAATGAACTAACAGAAAGGGAATTTAAGAAAATATCCCATTCACAGTTGTTTCAAAAAGGATAAAATATATAGGAATAAACTTAACTAAGGATGCAAAAGATCTGTACTCAGAAAATTATATGATACTTAAGAAAGAAATTGAAGAAGATACAGATAAGTGGAAGCATATACCATGTTCATGGATAGGAAGAATTAACATCATTAATATGTCAGTGCTCCCCCAAACAATCTATAGATTCAATGTAATTCCTATCAAGATTCCAATGATGTATTTCACAAAACTAGAACAAATATTTCAAAAATTTATATGGAACCACAAAAGGCCCCACATAGCAATACCAATTTTAAGAAAGAACAAAGTTGGATACTTACTATGCTTACTATAATGCTCACTATAAGGCCATAGTAGTCAAAACAGCATGGTACTGACATCAAACGGGACAGATTGATCAGTGTAACAGAAAACAGAGCCCTGGAAAAAAAAAAACACACACACATTTATAGTCATTAATATTTGACAGAGGAAGCAAACATATACAACAGGATAAAATAGTTCATTCAATAAATGATGTTGGGAAAATTGGACAGATATACACAGAAAAATGAAACTAGACCACCTTCTTAAGCCACACACAAGAATAAATTCAAAATGTATTAAATACTTAAATGTTAGACAGAAAAGCATAAAAATCCTAGAAGAAAACATGGGCAGAAAAATCTTGGATACTGCTCATAGCAATATTTTATCAAATATATCTCCCAGGCAAGGGAAACAAAAGAAAAAAATAAACAAATAGGACTACATCAAGCTAAAAAGTATTTGCACAGCAAACAAAACCATCAACAAAATAAGAGGGCAACCCACGAAATAGAGAACATATTTGCTGATACATTTCATAAGGGGTTAATGTCCAATATTTATAAAGAACTTTCCAAACTCAACATCATAAAAACAATTATCCAATTAAAAATAGGCAAAGGGGATATCCAAGACAGCAGAGGAGTAAGTAGAAACTACACTAACCTCCTCCAAGGACCAGTCTGCAATAACAACTAAATTGTAGGAAAATCATTCAAAACAACCAATGAAACAATAGCTGGGGAGAAGTCAACCACAGACAGACAGATGAGACCACTTCACCACAACATGACTGGTATGGGGTGTAGAGGAGACATGAGAGCATGAAAGGGCTGGCTGGGCTCCCACAGGTGGCAGCTGAAGTGCCAGAGGAAAAATAAGTGGTCAGGGGGTTCTCCTGAGAAGTGTGGAATCTCAACCTCAAGCTGGGCTCCCCAGCCTATAGCACCAGAGATGAGAAAGGAACCCAGATAACATCCAGTTGTGAAAAGTGGCAGCATTTCTGTCTTCCAGGGAGAGACAGCTGGAGTTACAGAGAGCCTTTTAAAGAGCCAATGCATAAAATTTCATTTGTAGACACTTACCCTGGGATCTGGCAAAGGGGTAGGTCAGAGTGAACTTGAGATGCTGGACGAGAGTCTGGGGTTGGTGGCTTTGGGGAGAGAACTGAGAGTACAGCTGCCAGGATCCCTGTACTGAGTCATTCCCCATACTGTAGGAACCATCTTGCTCAGGTAGAGCAATCCCCTCCAGGTGGCATCAGCCTGAGGGTAAGAATAGACTTGTCCAATGGAATTATTCTGCCACAACCTGTGGTGCTTAAACCTGACTCCTCATTACATATTGACTAGATTAACAATGAAAGGAGATGGTCACAAACTGTGGATTTCTGCAACATGTTGCCTCAGGCTAGACTGGGACACCATCTGACATCACCAAAGGTGGATCCAGAAAGAAAAAACAGTGAGATGAGCTCCACCATGGTCTTCTTCGTGGTTTGTATGATTTTCTCTGTTGCATAGTTTTTTTTAATTCATTTCTTGTCCTTCAAATTGATGCATACTGTCACTAGTTTTTATACAATAGTTTATTTCAAACCTGATATGCTCATCCCCTTTCTTACTCCATTTTATCTTCCTATTTCCTCTTCTTACTTTCTTTTTTTAAATTTTTTTAAATTTTTTATTTTAGTTTATTCAGTACAGTTTCTATCCTTTATTCCCATTCCAGCCCACCCACCCATTCCTCCCCTCCTCCCTCCCCTTTCCAACACCCCTAGTTTTGTCCATGTGTCCTCTATATTTGTTCCTGTAAACCCTTCCCTTCTCCCCTGAAATTCCCTCCCCTCTCCCCTCTGGTCACTGAC
>CM052544.1:73745007-73784602 GCA_028533065.1 Trachops cirrhosus
TGTCAGTGACCAGAGGGGAGAGGGGAGGGAATTTCAGGGGAGAAGGGAAGGGTTTATAGGAACAAATATAGAGGACACATGGACAAAACTAGGGGTGTTGGAAAGGGGAGGGAGGAGGGGAGGAATGGGTGGGTGGGCTGGAAAGGGAATAAAGGATAGAAACTGTACTGAATAACACTAAAATAAAATAAAAAAAAAAGAAAAAAAAAAAAACAAATGGTAGTGGGAGATCTAGAATGGTACATGTAAAAAAAAAAATGACAGTAGAGCACCAACTTACACCATATACCAGAATGAACTCAAAATGGTTAAAAGACTTAAACATAAGCCATGACACCATTAAAATTCTGGAGGAAAACACAGGCAGGAAAATCTAAGATATCCTACTCAGCAATATTTTCACCAAAGATCCTCTAGCAGGGGTGTTCTACCTATGGTCTGTGAGCTGCATGCTGCCCAGGATGGCTCTGAATGTGGCCCAACATAAAATCGTAAATTTGCTTAATACTTTTTTTTTGCTCATCGCTTTTGTTAGTGTTTGTGTATTTAATGTGTAGCCCAAGACAACTCTTCTTCCAGTGTGTCCCAGAGACACCAAACGGTTGGATACCCCTGTGGCAAGGGAAACAAAAGAAAAACTAAACAAATGGGACTACATCAAATAAAAAGCTTCTGCACGGCTAAAGAAAACATCATGAAAATGAAAAGGAAATCCTCTGTATGGGAAAACATATTTGCCAATGACACCTCAGACAAGAATTTGATTTCCAAAATATATAAAGAACTCATATGACTCAACAACAGTAAGATAAAAAATTCAATTAAAAAAATGGGCAAAGGACCTGAATAGACACTTCTCCAAGGAGGATATACAGATGGCCCATAGGCATATGAAAGGATGCTCAACATCACTAAGCATCAGAGAAATGCAAATTATAACCACATTAGATACCACCTCATACCTGTCAGAAAGGTCATCATTAACAAATCAGCAAACAACAAGTTCTGGTGAAGGTGTGCAGAAAAGGGAACCCTAGTGCACTGTTGGTGGGAATGCAGACTGGTGCAGCCTCTGTGGAAAACAGTATGGAATTTCCCAAAACAACTTAAAAATGAAACTGCCTTTTGACCCAGCAATTCTACTGCTGGGATTATACCCCAAGAATCATGAAACAGCAATTCAAAAGAACCTATGCACCTCTATGTTCATAGCAGCATTATTTACAATAGTCAAATGCTGAAAGCAAACTAAGTGCCCATCAGTAAATAAGTGAATCAAAAAACTGGTACATTAATACAATTGAATATATGCAGCAGAAAAAAAGAAGGAACTCCTACCCTTCGTAACAGCATGGACAGAACTGGAGAATATTATGCTAAGTGAAATAATCCAGGCAGTGAAAAACAGATACCATATGACCTCACTTACAAGAGGAATCTAATGAACAAAACAAACACATGAACAAAGTAGAAGCAGAGGCATGGAAACAAGGAAAAGAATGAGTGTGACCATAGGGGAAAGGGGAGGGGTGAAATGTGGGAAAGAAATGGAAGGGTCTAATTAATGAACAGGTATATATGACCCATGGACATGGACAACAGGGACTGATTATGGGAGCAGGAAGTGGGTGGGACAGGGGAGAGCAATGGGGGAAAATGGGATGATTGTAATAGAACAAAATTTTTTTTAATGAGCAAAGGACCTGCCTAGACACTGCCCCAAAGAGGACATACAGATAGCCAACAGACATATGAAAAGATGCTCAATGTCACTAATCAGGGAAATGAATATTAAACCCACAATGAGATATCATCTCACACCTTTCAAAATGGCTATCACCAATAAATCAACAAACAACAAATGCTGGCAAGGATGTGGAGAAAGGGGAACACTTTTGCAGTTTTGGTGGGAATGTGGATTAGTGCAGCAACTGTGGAAAGCAGTATGGAGACACCTCAAAAAATTAAGAATGGATCTGTCTTTTGACCCAGCAATCTCACTTCACAGAATATATCCAAAGTAACCCAAAACAGTAATTCCAAAGAACACAAGCACCTGTATGTTCATTCCAGAGTTATTTACAATCACTAAGATATGGAAGCAGCCCAAGTGTCCATCAGTAGATGAGTGGATAGAACTACTATGGGACATTTACACAATGAATTACTACTCAGCCATTAAAAAAAGAATATTTTACCCTTTGCAATAGTATGGATGCACCTGGAGAATATTATACTAAGTGAAATAAGCAAGTCAGAGAAAAGCAAATACTATATGACTTCACTCATATATAGAATCTAATAAACAAACTTAAATAAGTGGCAAAACAGAGACAAACTTGTAGAGAGCAGGATGATAGCTAAGGTGAGGGAGGTTAGAGGGTGGAGGGATGAAGCAAAAAGGAATAAGGACTTATGGACCTGGACAATAGTGTGGTGATTACAGCAGGTAGTGGGTATAAGGAGACTAAATGGTAATGGAAAAAAATACAATAAAAATAGTTGAGAAAAAATAAAGTAGAAAATAAAAAGACCATACGCCATGATCAAGTGGGATTTATTCCAGGGGTACAAATATGGTATAATATTTGCATATCAATAAACACAACCACCACATAAACAAAACGAAGGACAAAAATCATATGATCATGTAAATAGATGCTGAAAAAGCATTTTACTAAATCCAGCACCCATTTATGATAAAAACACTCAGCATAGTGGAATAGAGGAAGCATACCTCAACATAATAAAGGCCATGTACAAAAATCCTACTGCCAATGTCATACTCATCAGGCAAAAACTAAAAGCTTTCCCGCTAAGATTAGAAACAAGACAAAGATATCTACTTTCACCACTCTTTTTCAACATGTAGATAGCAGTGGCTAGTACTGGAAGTTCTAGCCACTGCTATCAAACAAGAAGAAATAAAAGGCATCCAAATTGGAAAGGAGAAAGTAAAACTGTCATTATTTGCAGACAACATCATAGTCTACATAGAAAACCCTGTAGACTCCACCAAGAAAACAACTCAACCTATAAGTGAATTTAGCAAAGTAGCAAGATCCAAAGTCAATATTCAGAAATCAATGGCATTTTGTACACCAACAATGAAATATCAGAGTGAGAAAAAAATCCCATTTACCATAGCAACAAAGAAATAAAATACCTAGGAATAAATTTAACCAAGTAGGTAAAAGACCTGTACTCAGAAAACTATGGAACACTGAACAAGAATTGAGGAAGATACAAATAAATGGAAGCATATACTTTTTTATGGTTTGGAAGAGTTAACATCAGTATAATGTACATACTACCCAAAGCAATCTATAAACTTGATGCAATTCCTATTAAATACCAATGACATATTTCACAGATCTAGAAAAAATACTACAAAAAATTTATATGAAACACACAAAAATAACCCGAATAGCCTCATCAATCTTGAGAAAGGATAACAAAGTTGGAGGGAGCACAATACCTGATGTCAAACTATACTACAAGGCCACTGTAATCAAAACAGTCTAGTACATACTTAAGTACAGACACACAGACCAATGGAACAGAATAGAAGCCCAGAAATAAACCCATGTCTCCATGTTCAATTAATATTTGACAAAGGGGGCATGAACACACAATGGAGTAAAAATAGTGTCATCAATAAATGGTGTTGGGAGAATTGGACTGGCACATGCAAAAAAAAATGAAACTAGACCACCAACTCACACTATACACCAGAATAAACTCAAAATGGATAAAAGGCTTAAATATAAGTCTTGGTACCATGAAAATGGAAAACATAGGCAGTAAAGTTTCAGATATTTTGCACAGCAATATTTTTGTCAATATATCTGCTAGGGCAAGGGAAATAAATGAAAGAATAAACTAATGGGACTACATCAGATTAAATGCTTCTGCACAGCTAATGAAAACATCATCAAAATGAAAAGGGAACCCACTGTATGGGAAAACATATTGGCCAGTGCTACATTAGACAAGGGCTTAATCTCCAAAATATATAAATAACTTATACACCTCAACACCAAGAAGACAAACAATACAATTAAAAAATGGGCAAAGGTCCTGAATAGACACTTCTCCAAGGAAGACATACAGATGGCCCATAGACATATAAAAAAAACATGCTCAACATCAGTAGACATCAGAGAGATGCAAATTAAAACCAAAATGATATACCACTTCACACCTGCCAAAACAGCTATCATTAATAAATCAACAAACAACTAGTGCTGGCAAGGTTGTACAGAAAAGGGAACCCTAGTGCACTGTTGGTGGGAATGCAGACTGATGCACACACTGTGGAAAGCAGTATGGAATTTCCTCAAAAAATTTAAAATAGAACTATCTTTTGACCCAGTGATTCCACTGCGGGAAATATACCCTAAGAATCTTGGAACACCAATTCTTTTTTTTTTTACATTTTTTATTGTTGTTCAAGTACAGTTTTCTGCCTTCCCCCACCCAGCCCTCCCCACCACCCCAGCCCTTTCCACCTCCCTCCCCTATTTCCATGCCCCTCTTGTTAATGTCCATGTGTCTTTTATAATTTATCCTGCAAACCCTTCACCCTTTTCCCCTATAATCCCCTCCCTTCTCCCCTCTGGTCACTGTCAGCCTATTCTTTCAGGGATCATTTCTATAGTTCATTGAAACATCAGTTCAAAAGAACCTATGCACCCCTATGTTCATAGCAGTGCTATTTTCAATAGCCAAGAGTTGGAAACAGCCTAAGTGTCCATCAGTAGATGAGTGGATAAAAAAATGGTGGTACATGTACACAATGAAATGCTATGCAGCAGAAAGAAAGGAGTTCCTACCTTTTATGACAGCATGGGTAGAACTGGAGAGTATTATGCTAAGCTAGTCAGTGAAAGACCAATAACGTATGATCTCACTTATAAGGAGAATCTAATGAACAAAATTAACCAATCAGCAAAATGGGGTGGGGATTGACTATGGAATTGGGGGTCAGGCTGGGTGGAGAGGATCAAAGAGAGGAATAATTGGAACAAAAGTAAATCATAAAAATAAAAAATAAGTAAAAACTTTTCAAAAATTTATTAAAATAAATAAAAAGAAACAAAGGACTCAGAAACTACCTTTGACCTTTCCACTAACTGCCTAAAAGAATTTAGAGAACCTGCTTTAGAAAGGAAGCCATCGTCACCATTACCTGTAGTTTAATATAAACTAGTGTGTGATAGGGAGACCTAGCAAGGCCCAAGTTTAGTCAAAGTCCTCTCTGTGTTCCATTGTTAAAGATAGCTCAGCAAAAATTTGTTTACCAAACATTGGCTTTTCCATTTCTATATAAATTGTCTTCCTGCTCTTTGAAGCCACAAACCATAGCTCCCTTTCTGCTTAACTCAAGAATGGCTTATAAGTCTGAACTGACTGGTCTGTCCTCTAATGGTATATTGTTATGGCACCCTCCCATACATAATACATGACCAATTGGTCATTTTCTCCTTTTAATCTGTTTTATGTCATTTTAATTATTTGATCACCCAGATGAACTAAGAAGGAAAGGGGGAAATTTTCCCCTCCCCAACTACCAAAGGTCACTCAAGAAGTAACAAATAACATGAATAGCACTATATCCACTAAAATAATTGAATTTATAGTTAAAAAATCTTCTCATAAAAATTGCAGGCACAGAGGTCTTCACTGGGGAATCCTACCAAATGCTTAAGGAAGCAATAATACATATTCTATACAATTCTTCCAGAAAAGAGAACACAGAAGAAAAAAGTTTTAACAAAATGCTAGTGGACTGACTCCTGCTATATGTAAAAAGAGTAGTGCCTCATGAACAGTTGGGCTTTACACAAGGAATGTGAGGCTTTTTCAACATCCTCAAATCAATATAATTCACCATTTTAATAGACCATAAAAGCTAAATAAACCCTGTGCTCAACTCAATAGATACAGAAAACTAATTTGAGAAGTTTCAAAACCCATTCATCATAAAATTCTCACTAAACCAGAAATAATAGAAAACTTCTAGAACCTAATAAAGGTCATCCATGAAAACAGCCACCATCAGACTTTAATGGTGGAAGGCTGACTGCTTTTCCTCTAAAACAGCAATTTTCGATCTTTTTCATCTTATGGCACACAGAAACTTATTACTAAAATTCTGTAGCACACCAAAAATATATTTAGGCTGATCTGACAAAAATATAGGTATAATTTGGAGTCAGCCACACCAGATGGCTATTGTTGTGTTGGCTGTTGCCATTTTTTAAATTTGAGAATCAGGGAAAAGAGGTCAGTGGCCCTGACCAAATAGGTATTGCATGTTTTAAAAATTTTTATGGCATGCTGGTTGAAAATCCCTGCTTTAAGATAAGGAATGATGCAATGGTATCCATTCTTATCATTTCTATTCACATTATTTTGGCAGTCCTACTCAGAGAAGTAAAGCAAGAAAAAAATAAATAAAAGGATACAGATTGAAACTAAAGAAACGTGTGTCTATGATATTATCTATGTAAATAACCCAAAGCATCTACAAAAGTGCCTCCAGAATAAATAAGTGAATTCAGCAAATTCACAGGATACAAGATCAATATTAAAATAATTGTACTAACAGACTCATAGATAGAGAGCAGGATGACAGCTACTAGGAGGAGGAGGTTAGGGGATAGAGGGACTGAGCAAAAAGGAAAAAGGACTCGTGGATATGGACAACAGGGGTAGAGGGCTATAAGGAGCTATTAAATGGTAATGGAAAAAATAAAATAATTTTTTAAATAATTATTTTTCTATGTAGCAGCAACAAACAGTTGCAATTAAAATTTAAAAATTTATACCATTTATAATAGCATTAAACCAGGAAATACTTAGAAATCTAACAAAAATGCATAAGACAAAATGTTAATAACACAAACATTACTGAAAGAAATTAAAGAAGTTCTAATTAAAGAAATAACTAGAGAAATATGCTATTTCACACATCATAAAACTTAAAATTATTAAGATGTCAATTCACCACTAATGTCAATTCTCCATTGGGTTGTTATTATCAATAAGACACAAACCCACTCAAACCTATAGGACTCAGTACTTTAACTTCTGGCCTCATTTTCTGCTACACCTTCATCTCTTCTCCACACTCACTTGAGCCACACTAAGCTCTGACCTGTCTGGAGGCAGACTCTACAGAATTGCTGTTTGAAATACATCCCCTCTTTTTCCTCTTTGTGTCAATTAGGTATGCTTTCAGATATGAAGTAACACAAAACCTGACCTCAGTGGTTTGGACAAACCCAGGTGTATTTCCTTTCACTTAAGAGGACTAAAAGTAGGAAGTTCAGGGCTCATAGAGGCTTAACAACATGGGCTTCCTACTTCCCTAACTACTTCTCCGAGGCCCACTGGCTCTCACCTCCTCTGCATCACCTTCCAGGCATCACATCTGTGTACCAGGCAGAGGCAAGAGGGAAAAGTCAACAGTGGCTTTATAACCCTAAAGCTTCATCTGCTCAATTCAGGCAAGGCTTCCTTTATACCTCATTTGACAGCTTGAACTGGTCATGGCTAAGAGGGCAGCTATTACCAAGACAGGTTTAATCAATACTGATACATCCCATGGGATCAGTGTAGAGGCTAACTTGCCTCAAGATTAGGAGATCTCTGTGGGGTTCTTGAAAAAATAGGATTCTGTTTTCAGAGAAGAGGGTCATGAATGTGGGTCTGCCATTCCTATCTAACTCCTACTTATCTATCATGGTCCAAATGAAATGGTAATTTCTCTATGAGGTGTTCTTCATCTTGCCTCAAGCAGGGTGGTTATTTTGCCTGCTATATTCTAAGAAAACTTAGAGTTTTAATTCAGCAGCATCACTTAACATAATATCCCTAGGATATCTGTCCCTTGGCTTATTTATTCTTCTTGTCCTCCTTGTTCTTCAAGAGCAAGAATTGTCCAAATTATTTTGTGCCCACAAGGCCAAGACTCATGCCTAGCACAGAAAGTGCCCACTAATGTGTTAAGTAGAAAGTTGGACTCATGATCCTAAGAATTAGAAAACCTAGATTATTTTCAGTTATGTAATGTTATTAGTTCACATTTACGTGGCACTTTCCATATGCCAGACCCTCTCCCAAAGATTTTAAATCCTGATACAACTCCATCAGATTATTATTCTCAGTTTACAAATGAGAACTTGGGACACACAGAGCTTAGGTAACATGTATGTGGTCACACATTTGACAAGCTATGGAGCTGATTCAGCCCTAGAGCTGATACTCTTAACCACTATGCAATGATCAGCAGAAACCTTCTCTGAGCTTGAACAATAAATTTATCACTCAAAGAAGCAGGATGAAAGTCATTAGAATCATCTAACTGTACAGAAATCCTATTTGGAAGAAATATGGGATATCATGAAACCACAGGCTTTTATAATCATGTAATCTAACTTTCTCACCCATGAAACCCATCAGGCAACAACTAAAAAATATTTCAGAGCTTACCAAATACAGGGCACTGAAAATATGGTAGTGAGCAAAGTCTAATGAAATAAATTAATATTAAATTACTTTATAAATATATAAGTGAAAAATAACAACAGAAGTATGACATGAATATTAACAACACATCAAAAGTATAATGGGAGTTACTAATTTAGATTGATTTATATTATGAAGAAATATATCATGATGAAGCAAATCCTGAATAATTAATTAATGATTATCTCAAATGACAATGCTACTTGCAAAATTAAAAATGTTAATTTCACTGAGACGTGATAAATTTTAGTTACAAAGCTGTTTCCATTAAGGCTTTGAGGCAGCATAAGTCATCCCTTTTAAGATAGCTTATGCTGCCTGCCTCAATGATCCTCATCACTCCCTTCACAGAGATTGTGATGGACAGCTCTCTGCCCTGTGCTGTCATGACATTTGCAGGATCATGAATAGAAACATGAAGGATTTAGGGGGAACTCCAATTCATTGTTGGTCTACTCTAACAAAGTGTTCCTTTTACATTGAAATACCATACCTACTAGAACTAGGATTCTCTCAGAGTTACATAGAATTAGCACAAATTAATGGTGGGTCTTCT
The DNA here is from genome assembly GCA_028533065.1 of Trachops cirrhosus. Lineage (NCBI taxonomy): Eukaryota > Metazoa > Chordata > Mammalia > Chiroptera > Phyllostomidae > Trachops > Trachops cirrhosus. The sequence goes on from CM052544.1 coordinate 73,754,099, forward strand.
GTAAATTTACTATTTGAGGAAAGCCTATTTGTTCTTGGCTATCCAGATCATCTTGTTGGAGTCCTAGAGTTTATCGGATTTTGGAATCCTGAATTAATCTACTAAGTAAGCGCTTAAGAGTCTGAAGTGTCTACCCTTAGTAACAAACAATGAGAAATTATCTAAATAAAGAAGTCAGCAGAACCAGGGTATTTTCTCCCAGTAAGAAAAATATCTAGGAAGCCACATTATAGCATGATAATGGGAAGTGTGATGACAAAGCCAGAGGGGTGAGCTGGCTAATTCTAAGAACTGAAGCAATTCTTCCCCTATAAAAATTGTCTTGAATCATCTACTCTTCATCACCTTTCCCCCTGCTAGCTTACATATACATCATTTCTTTACTGGACTTTTTATTGCAGTGGCCCATCACTGTCATATTAATCAGAGTGAATTCACTGAGACATAAATCTGATCATGGGACATCTTCCTGAAATCCTTCTATTGGCACACCATTCTTGCAATAATGCCCCAGATCCCTTCTATGACTTTTAAGCCCCTGAGTGATCCAGACTCAGCCAACCACTCCAGCCTACTCTCCTAATCATCCCTCATTCACAATGAACTATCTCATTTCCTCTCATGCTCATGTCTGTCTCACATTCAAAAACGCTGTTCACTATTACCAAACCATTTGCTGTCACAGGATCCTATCCCACTAATATCCAGGATAATTCCAATGGATACATTGAAAATTAACTGAGTCCTTACTTCCTCTAAAAAGCCTTCCTTCTTGACTCCCTCTTAAATCTAGCTAAGTTTCTCCTGTTATATTCTCCAATAGCAACGTTCCCCTTCCCCCAATTTAACTAAATGTCTTTTATGCTTTACTATACGGTTCATGAAGTCTAGGGTGACATGATTCTCTGAAGGGTCTGAAAGGGCAGAAGCTGCTTCCATCTCATTTATTATTGTATCCCTGGTATCTAGTAGAATGCATAAGATGCTAAATGACGTTTTGTTAAATGAATGCATACATTGCAATATTCATTAGCATCAACTGCAGATTAACTGATAATACATCTTTATGATGATCAAGGAACTTAATGGTCCACTTCTCATGGTCTCTACTCAGTCCAATACAAAGTATGACAAAATATTCTTCAATAAAGAAAATTTCTTACTTTTCCCTCAGATGAAATATTCTATACACTATTTTAGATAAGTTATTGATGGTAGTGAGTTTATATACAGGTTCTTACTCTCTTTTCTGAAACAAGAAATGTATTGTCTCCAATGAACTTTTTGAATATGATTTGTTGCCATTTATTAAGGGCATATTCTGTACTTTAAGTAATAGGATCTCCTTGCTGTCACACCTGCCAACGGGTAAGGTCAATGCACTCATTGCCACCATAGTGGAGTCAAGGCTGATTCCTACCATTCTGATGTCATGAGGGGAACTTTAATTAGAAACAACAAAAACAAGCTAGGAAGGGGAAAAATGCACTTTAGAAGAATAGAAATTAGTTCTGAACCTGAAGCTTCATTAGATTTCTTAATACTCAGTTCTCAGTGGCTTTCCCCTTTGCTTTCAGTATGAAAAATAAAAAGGAAACTAAGTTTAAGAGTAAAGAGAGTTATTTAACTGAGATTTTTGTTTTTAATCCCCAGGACAAGTCATAGTAATTCCCTGTGATACCCACATATGAGCCCCCAACTTGTTTGTAAATAACTATTTTCAGTAGCTAAATCAATTTTGGAAAACTTTTTAAAAACAATATTTTTAGATTTTATTTTATTTATTTTCAGAGACAGGGGAAAGGAGAAAGAAAGAGAGAGAGAGAGAGAGAGAGAGAGAGAGAGAGAGAGAGAGAAACATTGACCAGTTGCCTCTCACACACCCACAACTGGGCACCTGGACTGCAATTCTGGCATATGCCATGACTGAGACTACAACCAGCAACCTTTTCATTTGCAGGCCAGTGCTCAATCCACTGAGCCATACCAGCCAGGGCTGGGAATCTTTTCTTATAAGCTTTGTAATTGTGCATTCTTAAAGAGAATAAATAGAGTGTTTTTCTAAGTTTTTTTTTTACCATAATGAATCCCCTTTATAATCAGAAGAACAAGTTTTCAAAGTGTTGACTTGGCTAATTATTATTTTAGGGTCATGTATTAATATCAAATCAGTTGCTCATTTTCTGATTTTTTTATGTTTTATAATCATTTACAAACTGTAGTGTGGATCACGATCATGATTTTCCTGGCAGAAGCAATAGGGAGCATATGTGGTTTAAAAAAATTGCTGTGTTCATTTCTTCTAGTACTGTCCTTAGGTTTTGGGCAGAGATACTTGTTTATATTTCAAACTTTGAAAATCGTCAAATGCTTACTAAGAAATTTCCAAAAGTACAGTATTCTAGAAAATATACTTATAGAATTTTTGTTTTACAACCAATGAATACAGAAATAAGTGGAACAAGAAATCAATGTTTCTGTGTGTGTGTGTGTGTGTGTGTGTGTGTCTCTCTCTCCCCTTCCTTTCTCTCTCAAAATAATAAAATAAAAATTTTAAAACATTTTCTGTTTTAATCAATCATTGCTGGAAAAAAATAGACAATTCTAAAACTCTAGGAACTTACTATAACATATGCATTTTCTTATCCTAATACAGAGGGTCTGTGAGGTGACCTGCATCTTCTCATTCTGAGATCCAGGCTGAAGGAGCAGTTCCTATGTGGGACATGCTATTGTCTGCATTGGCAAAGGCCAGAAATTCAGGAGGCTGAGTCCAGTCATGCACTTACTTCTCCTGAGCTAGAGTGCAGGCACTTCTAGTCCCATTCCACTTGCCAAAGCAAGTTACATAACTCAGCCCAGAACCAATGGGACAGGAAGCTGCAACCTTCTCACAGTTGTGACAAAAGTGAGTCACTAAGAAACATAACACTCCCACCTTTGCTATATATCCCAACACCATTTCTGCTAAAATTTTCATTCAGAAATGTTTTTAGGAACAGCTACTTTATTACACAGATTTCATTGTAGTATACACACAATTTTAGATTTCAAGTATTTGCTCTATGTCATATTTTTTGTGAAAATTATCTTTAATGACTATAGTTTTTTCACCATGCAAAATGATCATATTGCTACAATTTGGCCACTTAAGTTTCTATAATATTTTTATCTTATACTAACCACTAATAGTTATGAAAATCTTGTAATTTTTTCTTTCTAGACATACATTCCTTTGTTTTGATTACATGTCCAAAAATAATAACTACATCAAAGACAATGAATTTAGAGTTTATGAATTAGAGTTAAAACAATTGGATTACTTTCTGTCCAAAAAAGTTGAGACAATCTCAGTACTTTGAAACCTATAGGGGAGAATGTGCTAAGTCAAAATACTATCTAGACTTCATGACACCAAAGTAAATTAAAAGTCTTTATTGCAAAGCTGCATATATTTTCAAATGAAAATAGAATATTTAAGGAGAGAATAAACTCTAAGTATTTACATAGTTGATCACTATATATATGTAATGCCTGAGAAATGAAGTCAGATGAAGATTCACCAGGAGTCAAAGATGCCTCTCTTAAGTACAGCATTTCTTTTGCTGGAGCTGAGAGAAAATCCAAACATTCTGTGGCTATAGAGAAGTCGCCCATTTCTTGGTGTGTGGAAGCAAGTCTCATGTTCTTTACATGTGGAGGGAACTCCATGCAGAAGCTGACCACTGGGTGCAGCACAGAGAGGAGAATGAACATCCCAGCCCAGGGAGGCGACTTAGCCCACTGGCCTCAGGGATCCTCAGGTGGACAGTCTGCAGGTGGAGAGGTCTGAGTGCAGAGGCAGGAGCAGCACTGCTTTAATACCCAGGTCTCCTGTCAGGGCTTGGTTCGTAGCCTCCTGGCACTTTGTAAAAGCTCCTTGTGATATGGTGATTTTCACAACCTCATCCAGGGACTTTCACTTCTTGAGCTTCTCAGCCATCTTCCCTTGCCTTAGTGTTTGCATTTCCTTCCCTTCAGCCAGTGAATCAGAGACCTCACTTCCTGTTTCAGCATCAAGGAAGTCGTGGCCACCTCTCTGCAAGTGTCAGTGAGCCTGAGTATGTGGAATGACTCTCACACATGCCTGGCACTGTCTACAGATGGGGCAATCCCAATACACTCTTCTCTCAACATGCTGAACTTGTCATTGAGTTGGCATTTCTCCTGGATCTGTGGGACTAGGGCTTTTGCCAGCGGCGCTTTACATCTCACATATAGTTGACTCTGAACAGACCAAACAAGTTCAACAATAAGTACAAGACCTAGCAAGAAGCCAATGACAGGTGAGCACACTAATGTCTCCCACTGGAGGATGTGGACAGTGAGGCGTGGAGTCAAGCCATCAGGCAGCAGCAGCTCCAAAGCCACCTCACCCAGATTCCCAAGCATGGGCCCAAAACCTATCTCCACAGAGGACCACAGACCCTCCCAGGACCATGCACACAGGGACCAGGTGACAGGCCAACATTCCACCCAGAACCTAGACAGCAGAAGCAACCCTGATTGGTCATAGGTGACATCACTGTGGTAGGGGATTTGTAAGTAAGCTGCCCTCATCTCCATGACTACCAAATGATTATACTTCTTCATTTCTACCTGTATGTTTTTGTATCAGTATACATTAAAATAGTTAAGATAGCAATCTTATGGGTAGGAATTAATAGATTTTTAAAACTTTATATTTCTGTATGGTATCCAACAACCCTACTATGTATGCAGACATACCTCAGAGATATCATGGGTTTGGCTCCTGGTCACCTGAACAAAGCCAGGACAGCAATCAAACAAGCTGTAGTCTTTTGTCAGTAAGGGTCTTGCCTTCAATTGGTAAAAAAAAAAAAAAAATAACATTCACCAAGCGCAAATAAAGGAGAGCTCAATAAAACTTGGATCATGCTTATTAAAATTTTTTTAACTTTTCAGCTACAGTTAACATCCAATGTTATATTTTTTAATTGATTTTAGAGAGCTAAGGAAGGAGAGAGAGAGAGAGAGAGAGAAATATTAGTTTGTTGTTCCACTTATTGGGGCATTGACTGGTGGATTCTTATATGTGCCCTGAAGGGGGATCAAACTTGCAATCTTGGCAGTATCAAGACAACACTAAGCAATTGCGCTACCTGCACAGGGCTCCAATATTGTATTAATTTCAAGTTCACAGCACCCTTGTTAGGCAATTAATATAACTAGTGTATTGACCTCTCCATAAGTCTAGTACCAACTTGGCACCATACATAATTGTTACAATGTTATTGACTATATTTTCTATAGTTTACTATAAGCTGTAGTCTTTTTCCACTGACTAGTCCACTGACTATTTTGTAACTACCAGTTAGTACTTCTTAATTCCTTCACCTTTACACCCAACCCCATAACCCTACCATCCACCTGAAAACCTTCTGTTTGCTCTTGGTATCTATGAATTTGTTTCTATTTGGACTTTTTGTTTTGATTTTTAGATTCCACACGAAAGTGATAGCATATGGTATTAGTCTTTCTCTCTCTGAGTTATTTCACTTAGCACAATACCCTCTAGGTCCTTTAGTAAGGTCACAACTGTTCAGATTACATTCTTTTTTTTAGTTGTTATTTTTTATTATTAATGTTCCAATACAGTTGTCTCCATTTTCCCACCACCATTTTTCCCTGCCCTCCCCTCCCCTACTTTTGACCCTCAATCCTACACCCTTTGGCTTTGTCCATCAGTCCTTTGTACATGTTCATTTAAGACCCTTTCCCTTCTTTCCCTCGTTATTTCCCTCCACCCCCCTGTCTGCTTACTGTCAGTTTGTTCTTAATTTTAGTGTCTCTGGTTATATTTTGTTTGCTTTGTTTTGTTAATTAGGTTCCACTTATAGGTGAGATCATATGGTATTTGTTTTTCACTGCCTAGCTTACTTCACTTAGCAAAATGCCCTCTAGTTCCATCCACGTTGTTGCAAAGGGTAGGAGCTCCTTCTTTCTTTCTGCCACATAGAATTCCATTGGGTAAATTTACCACAGTTTTTTGGTCCACTCATTTACTAATGGGCACCTAGGTTGCTTCCAGCACTTGGCTATTATAAATTGTGCTACTGAACATTGGGGTGCATAGGTTCTTTCAAATTGGTGTTTCAGACTTCTTAGGGTATAATCCCAACAATGAAACTGCTGAGTAAAAAGCCATTTCTATTTTTAGTTTTTTGAGGAAATTCCATACTGTTTTCCACAGTGGCTGCACCAGTTTGCATTCCCACCAACAGTGCACTAGGGTTCCCTTTTCTCCACAATCTCACCAGCACTTATTTTTTGTTGCTTTGTTTATGATAGCCATTCTGAATGGGGTGAAGTGGTATCTCATTGTGGTTTTAATTTGCATCTCTCTGATGGTTAGTGATGCTGAGCATCTTTTCATGTGTCTCTGGGCCCTCTGTATGTCCTCCTTGGAGAAGTGCCTGTTCAGGTCCTTTGCCCACTTTTTAATTGGGTTGTTTGTCTTCCTGGTGTAGAGTCACGTCAGTCCTTTATATATTTTGGAGATCAAACCCTTGTTCAAGGTATCATTGGCAAATATATTTTCCCATATGGTTGGTTCCCTTTTCATGTTGCAAATGTTTTCTTTAGCTATGTGGAAGCTTTTTAATTTGATGAAATCCCATTTGTTGATTCTTTCGTTCATGTTCTTTACTCTAGGAGACATATCAGTGAAAATATTGCTGTGTGGATTATCAGAAATTTTCCTGCATATGTTTTCCTCTAAGACTTTTATGGTATGATGACTTATATTTAAGTCTATTATCCATCTTGAGTTTATTTTTGTATATGGTGTAAGTTGGTGGTCAAGTTTCATTTTTTTGCATGTAGCTGTTCAGATCTCCCAACACCATTTTTTGAAGAGGCTCTTTTTACTCCATTTTATGTTTTTGCCCCCTTAGGTGAATATTAATTGATCATAGAAACTTTGGCTTATTTCTGGGCTCTCTATTCTCTTCCATTGATCTATGTGTTTGTTCTTATGCCAGTCCTAGACTGTTTTGACTACCGCAGCCTTGTAATATAGTTTTCTGTCATGAATAGTGATCCCACCTACTTTGTTCTTCTTTCTCAAATTGTTGTGGCTATTTGGGGTCATTATGATTACATATAAATTTTTGAAGTGTTTATTCCATATCTGTGAAATATGTCATTGGTATTTTTATAGGGATTGCACTGAATCTATAGGTTGCTTTGGGTAGTATGGACATTTGATGGTGTTTATTCTTCCAATCCATGAACATGGTATATGCTTCCATTTACTTGTGTCTTCCTTAATTTCTTTCTCCAGTGTTATGTTCTTTTCTGAGTACAGTTCTTTTACCTCATTGGTTAGGTTTATTCCTAGATATTTTATTTTTCTTTTTGCTGTAGTAAATGGGATCTTTTCCCAATTTATACTTGTGATATTTCATTGTTGGTATACAAAAAAGCCTTCTCAATTTCTTAATACTGACTTTGTATCCTGCTGTTTTGCCAAATTCACTTATTAGATGGAGTAGTTTCTTGGTGGAGTCTGTAGAGTTTTCTATTACACTATCATGTCATCTGCAAGCAATGACAGTTTTGCTCCCTTCTTCCCTATTTGGATGCTTTTTATTTCTTCTTCTTGCATGATTGCTGTAGTTAGGACTTCCAATACTATGTTAAAGAGAACTGGTGTAAACAGACAACCTTGTATTGTTGCTGATCTTAGTGGGAAAGTTTTTAGTTTTTGTACATTGAGTATGATGTTGGCTGTAGGTCTCTTGTAAATGGCCTTCTTTATGTTGAGTTATGCTCCCCCTACTCCCAGTTTGCTGAGCGTTTTTATCATAAATGGATGTTACACCTTATCAAATGCTTTCTCTGCATCTATTGATATGATCATGTGATTTTCTCTTTCCTTTTGTTTATGTGATGTATTACATTGACTGATTTGCAAATATTGTACCATCCTTGCATCCCTGGTATGCACCCCACTTGATCATGATGTATGATTTTTTTGATGTATTGGTGGATGTGGTTTGTTGATATTTTGTTGATGATTTTAGCATCTATGTTCATCAGCAATATTGGCCTGCTGTTTTCTTTCTTTGTTGTGTCTTTGTCTGGTTTGGAGATTAGGATGATGCTGGCTTCATAAAAAGAGTTTGGGAGTCTACCCTCTTCTTGGGTTTTTTAGAATAGCCTGAGAGGTATAGGTGTTAGCTATTCCTTAAATGTTTCATAAAATTCTCCTGTGAAACAATCTAGTACAGGGCGTTTGTGTGCCAGGAGTTTTTTTATTACTGCTTCAATTTTGCCAGCTGTTTTTGGTCTGTTCATGCTTTCTGCTTCTTCTTCATTCAGTTTTGGAAGTTTATATTTTTCTAGAAATTTATCCATTTCACCTAGGTTTTCAAATTTCTTAGCATATAGTTCTTCGTAGTAACTTCTTACAATCCTTTGTATTTCTGTGGTATCAGTTGTAATCTCTCATTTCTGATTTTGTTTTTTGCGCTCTCTCTTTTTCTTGATGAGTTTTCTTAAAGGTTTGTTGATTTTGTTTATCTTTTCAAAGAACCAGCTTCTGGATTTATTGATCCTTAGAACTGTTCTTTTTAAAAAAATATATATTTTATTGATTATGCTATTACAGTTGTCCTATTATCCCCCCTTCATTCCCCTCCACCCTGAACACCCTCTCCCACCCACATTCCCCCCCTTTAGTTCATGTCTATGTGTCATAAGTTCTTTAGCTTCTACATTTCCCTTACTATTCTTGCCCTCCCCCTGTCTATTTTCTACCTACCATCCATGCTACTTATTCTTCGTACCTTGTTCTTTTACTTTCTATGTCATTTAATTCTGCTCTGATCTTGGATATTTCCTTCCTTCTACTTGCTCTGGGCTGTCTTTGTTGTTTCTCCAGTTCTTGTAGATGTGGGGTTAGATTGTTTATTTTAAATGTTTGTATTTCTTTTAGCTAGGCCTGTATCACTATGAACTTCCTTCTCAGGACTGCCTTTGGTGTGTCCCATAGGTTTTGGATTGTTGTGAGTTCATTTTCATTTGTTTCCAGAAACCTTGGTTTCTTCCTTGATCTCATTCTTAACCCATTCACTATTTAATAGTATGCTATTCAGTCTCCATGAGTTTGAGTTTTTTTGAGTTTTTTCCTTTGGGTTGGTTTCTAGTTTCAGGCCCTTGTGGTCTGAGAAGATGCTTGGTATGATTTCAATTTTCTTCAATTTCTTGAGCATTGTGTGTGTCAAATCATGCAGTCTATCTTTGAAAATGTTCCATGTCTATTTGATAAGAATGTAATTTTGCTTCTTTAGGATGAAAGGTTATATATATAAAAACACACACACACATGCAAACACACACATATACGTATCAGTGAAGTCCATTTGATCTGGGGCATTGTTCAATGCCCCAATATCCTTGTTGATATTTTGTTTGAGAGATCTATTCATTTTTGACAGTAAGTATTAAAATGCCCTAGTATAAGTACATTGCTGTCTGTATCTTTCTTGAAGTCCTCCAAGATTTTCCTTATATATTTGGGTGCTCCTATGTTGGGTACATATATGTTTATAATGTTTATGTCTTTGTGGTGGATTCTTCCCTTGAGTATTATGACTTGTCCTTCTGGGTCTCTTTTTATGGCCTTTGTTTTAAAGTCTATTTTCTCAGATATAAGTATTGCTACCCCAACTTTTTTTTTCTGTCTGTTTACTTGGAATACTTTTTCCAACCCTTCACTTTCAGTCTGTGCAAGTCTTTTATTCTGAGGTGCATTTCTTATAGGCAGCATATGTGTGGGTCATGTTTTCTTATCCATTCAGTTACCCTATGTCTTTTGATTGGAGCATTTAATCCATTTACATTTAAGGGTATTATTGATAGGTAATTATTCATTGCCATTTTACTCCCTCTGTATCTTTGTTTCTTCCTCTCTTATTTTTTTTTTCTTTCTCTTCTTAAAGCAGTCCTTTTAGCATATCTTGCAGTGCTGGTTTGGCAAAGATGTATTCTTTTAGCCTTCTTTTGTCTGGGAAGCTCCTTATTTGGCCTTCCATTTTAGTTGAAAGCCTTGCTGAATAAAGTTGTCTTGGTTGCAGGCCTTTGTTTTCCATTACTTGGAATATTTCTTGCCATTGTCTTGTGGCTTGTAGCATTTCCATTGAGAAGTCAGCTGCTAGCTTATCAGGGCTCCATTGTATATTACTTCCTGTTTCTGCCTTGCTCTCTTTAAGATTCTCTCTTTGCCTTCAAATTTTGCCATTTTAATTATGATATGTCTTGCAGTGGGCCTCTTTGGGCTCCTCTTGATTGGGAACCTCTCACATCCTGGACTTGTGTGGCTTTTAATCTCATCAAATTAAGGAAATTTTCCATTGTTACTTTTTCAAACAGGTTTTCTATCCCTTGCTCCTCTTATTCTCCTTCTGGTATCCCTATTATATGGATATTATTCTGTTTCATATTGTCTTGCATTTCCCTTAATTCCTCTTTATTCTTTCTCATTTTTTTTGTCTTTTCTTGCCTTTTCTGGAAGGTTTTTTTTTTTTAGTTTGTCTTCCAGCTCAGTGATTTGATCCTCTGCTTCATCCACCCTGCTTTTGATTACTTTTACCATGTCCTTTAATTCAGAAGTGTATTCTTCATTTCCTCTTGGCCCTTGTTGACTATTTCTATGTCCTTTTTTATGCTGATATAGTTTGCAGTAAGTTCCTAATGATTTCCCTGTAGTTTTTGGTAATTCACACTGAGCTCATTGGACTTTCTTATAACCATTGCTTTGAACACAGTATCCAATCATTGACTTGCCTCTATTTCATTTAGCATTCTTTCTGAGGATCCCTCCTTGCCTTTTGATTGGGCATTCTTTGTCTTCCCATTATTTGTTGGACTATTCTTGTTTTCTTCTGCTTCTTAAGTTGATTTGTTTTGACTTTCTGATTTTGTAGTGTGAACTTCTATGGTAGAAGGCCTGTGAGATTCAGTGGTGCAGTCTCTTCGACCACCTGAACTTGATGCTCTTGGGATGCCCTTTATGTCATTTATGCTCTTTCTCTGGATGTAATTGGGTTTTGAATGTTATTGGGTCTTTCTTTGGTAGGTCCTTTCCTCCAGCTGGTTGACTGAGGGTCACTCCACCCACTACATCTTGTGTGCTGTTGTGCAGGTACTGCCAGAACAAAACCACAAAGCCCATGAAACAAACCTATACCGGTAAGTATAACTTCCACCTACAATCCCACTATCAACAGCAAATGAACCAGTATTAATAAGGGTATAATGAGATTAAGACTGTTATAAGAAACAAGAGTGGATATGAGATGACTTACTTAAAGAAAAATGATTTTCAGAGGGTAAAGGGAGGAGCACTAATGAGAGTTGGAAGTTGGAGCAATGGAAGGAGAGAAGGTAAAGTTCACCTCATGAATAAAAAAGGTAATGAAGAGTGTGGAATGCAGTGTGAGAAGGGAAGCATATAATACTAGGTTTAAATAGAAATTAAAATAATTAAAATAAAATAAAATGAGAGAGAGAAAGAAAAAAGAAGGAAAAATAGTAAATAGTTAATAAAAATATAGGAGTCAAATTGGAGAGAAAGATCCACCACAGTACTATCAACAACAAACAAGCTGAAATTAATGTAGGTAGTATGGGAATAAGAGGGAAAAACAAAACAAAGAAAAGTCTAAGAGATGTTTAAAGGAATGGGAAGTGATTTTGAAATGATAGAGGGAGTGAGAATACTAAGAGTGAGGAACAAAAGCCAGGCTAAGATAGGGGAGAATTAAAATTTGGGATATAAAGGAAAAGAAAAAAATAAAATTAAGAAAAATAAAAGGGCAGGATGAAAGAGAAATAAAAGAAAAGAAAAAGAAAAAAAACAGGCTAAGATGGCAAAATTAAAATTTGAGACAAAAAAAAAATGAGTAGGAGAGGGACCAGTAAAATATGATGTTTGAAGTACAGAAGTAGTGAAGCTCTAGAGATAAAATTGAAAAAACAATGCAACAACAACTACCCTACCCACAACCAAATTTCAAAGATTATTAAAGGTGGAGAGAGAACGCAATTGTTTTAAGAGCTGGGCAAAGGGATGTGAAATGACCCTTGACAAGAAAATCACTTTTGTGTATCTGGATGGGGAAGAAATAGTAAGAATGTGGAATAGAAATCAGTTGTAGCAAGAGAGAAAACAAAATTTGAAATGAAAATAATGTGAGGAAAGAAGTTGAAATGGGCTAAGAGAAGGGAGGGGCAAAATATGTGAATTGAAATACACTGCAGCATAAAATCTAGTGATTTAATATATACAAACTGGCTGGACAAGAAACAAATGTTATAAAGTTGTGCAGGAAAGAAAATACCACAAATCATGAAGAAGACCACAGGTTTTCATCTCAGTAGCCTCCTGTATTTACCACTATTTTTTCTTTCTGGATCTGCCTCTGGTGATGTCAGATGTTGACCCCGTCTGACTTTAGGCACTGTGTTTGATACTTCCAGTGATCTGCTGTCCCTGGCTTTCTCCTTCAATTGTTAATCTGGTCACTCTGCCCTCAGCAGTCAGATTTAAGCACCATAGGGTGGGGCCAAACCTCTACTAGTGTGGGGGCCATTGTTTTCCCTCAGGCTGCTGCTGCTTGAAGGGGAGTCGTGTGCCTGAGCAGGGAGGGTAGTTGCTGCATATGGAGGCTGGCTGAGCACAGGTTCCAGCGGCTACACTTTCAGTTCTCTCCCCAAAGCCTCCATCCCCAGTCTTTCCTCAAATCTCTCTAGTTCAGTCTGTGCCAGTGATCTACTGTTTTTAGCTATCCTTTGGTTGTTCATCTAGTATTTAGGACTCAGCAGTGAGGCTTAAGCACCAAAGGGCCAGGGAAGAGATCCTCCTGAGGTTGGGGCTATTGTTTCCCCTCAAGCTACTGCCACTCAGAGGAGAGTGGTCTGCCTGAGAGGGATGCTGCTGCCATCTGGGAGATGTCTCACCACCAGGACCTGGCATCTACTCTCTCAGTTCTCTCCCCAAGGTTTCTGTCCCCTATTTCTCCGCAGGTGTCTCCAGCCCACTATGCCCCCACCTTTGCCAGAGCCCAGGGTAAGCGGCTGCTAATGAAAATTTGTGTGCTGTCCCTTTAAACAACTCTTGCGTCTCCATCTGTTTGGTCCGTCTCTGGAGCCCTGCTGCTTCTTGCAGCTGGTTGTAATCTGTGTACATTTTGGGCTCTGGTGTTCTAGGCTTGGAATCCTACCTTAGGGGGTTAGACTCCATTCTTCTCCAGGGATCTAACAGGCCACTTAATTAACCCTCTGGTGCTACCGCCTGAGGGTGCACAGTCTGCCTTCTTGAGTCTCTACCACACTCCTTACCAGACAGGTTGTGCCAAAGCTGGTTCTTCTTTCTGTCCAAAGTTATATGGCTTCTCTCTTACTATTGCTCAGTTGTTTGTTCTAGGTGATTTCTCCACAATTGATTTGTAATTCCAGATTGGCCCTGAGAGGAGGTCAGTGTGACTTCCATTCATTCCTTCACCATCTTTCCTCTTCAGATTTCATTCTTTTTTGGCCAATAATATTCCATTGTTTGTATGTACTACTTCTTCTTTATCCATTCATCTTTCAATGGATGTGTAGATTGTTTTCATATCTTGTACATTGTATTTGAAATTCCTTCTTTGTCTTGTTATAGCCTTTGTTTTAAAGCCCATTTTGTTTGATATAAATTTTGATACCCCATCTTTTTTTTTCATCTTCAGTTACGTGAAATATCTTTTTCCATCCCTTTATTTTAGTCTATGTGTCTTTTGCAGTAGGTGGAGCTCTTTTGGGCAGCATATATATGAATCTTGTGTTCTCCATTCAGCCATCTATGTCTTTTGATTGAAGCATTTAATCCATTTACATTTAAAGTTATGATTGGTAGGTGTGTAGTTATTACTATTTTATTATTCATATTTTAAATCTTTTTTTCCTTCTTCTTAAAGATGTCCCTTGAACATTTCTTGGAATACTGTTTTGGTTATGATGAACTCTTAGATTTTACGTGTTTGAGAAGTTCTATATCTCTACTTTAATTCTAAATGATAGTCTTGCTGGATACAGTAATCTTGGTTGTAGTAGGTCCTCACTTTTCATCTGTTTGAATATTTTGTGCAAATCTCTTCTGGACTGCAAAATTTCTGTTGAGAAGTCAGCTGAGATTCTTATGGGAGCTCCCTTGTACATAACTAACTACTTTTCTCATACTGCATTTAAGATTCTCTCTTTGTCTTTAACCTTTGGCATTTTAATTATGTGCCTTACTGTGGGTTTATCTTGTTTGAGACTTTATGTGTTTCTTGGATATTTATGTCTTTTTTTGTCAGGTTAGGAAAAAATTCATTCAATATTTCTTAAAAGACTTTTCAGTCCCTTGCTCTCTCTCTTCTCCTTCTGATAACCTGATAAACATTATGTTGATGTTTTCCCAGAGGCCCCTTAACTTATCCTCATTTTTATTCCCCCCCTTTTTGTTTTTTTTGCTGTTGTAATTGAGTGCTTTCCACTACCTTGTCTTCCAAATTGCTGATTTGATTTTTTGCTTTACCTGATGTGCTCTTGATGTGCCCTAATATATTCTTCATTTCTGACTGGGTTTTTTTTATGTTTTCTATCTCTTTGTGTAAGTTCTCACTGATTTCACCTATTCTTCTAAGTTTATTGAACATCCTTGCAACCAATGTTTTGAACTCTGCATCTGGTAGATTTCTTGCTTCCATTTTGTTTAGTTCTTTTTTTCTGGAGTTTTCTCCTGTTATTTCATTTGGGACATGTTTTTTTGTCCCCTCATTTTGTCTCCCTCTTGTGTATGTTTCTATGTATTTCATAGATATGCTATGTCTCCCAATTTTGGCAAGGAAGTAAGTATCTTAAAAGGTCCAGTGATGCAGACTCCCTGGTCACTTGAGCTGGTTGTTCCAAGGGTGTCCTTTGTGAAGGTCATGTGTGCCCTCCTGTTGTACTTGAACTTTGATTGCTGTTGGAACGCCAGTGAGTGGGACTGACCCTCAGACTGACTAGTTATGAGGACTGACTTTGACTGCAGTAGATGAGCTGTTGTGTGGGGGCTGACCCCACTAAGTGGGATTTACTATAGTAGGCCTCTGGTACCTGTCAACTCAACCCCTTGAGTGTGTCATTTGTGGATGTAGTTGAGTGGTTCTCTGATGTGGTCTGAAGCTGGTCATGTGGTATATTGATTCTGGGGCTTCTTGGGAGGGACTCCGGTGTACACCCAGCTCAGCCTCCACCTGTGCCCATCCCAGAGCCAACTAGTAGGGGCTAAAAAGTGGTTAGTAGCTGTCTGTGCTCAAATTGGAGGTGCCTGGGAGAGGCTATGCTGCAAACCAAGGCAGGCTGCCACTAGGGCCAGGGGCTATTTACAAGAGGTACTGGGCATGCCAAGGCCGACCACTGCTTGTCTGGGGTTTGTGAACCTCTGAGAGATCTTGGGAAAGTCTGCAGTGTGGGCTGAGGCCAGGAGCTTGTAAGGAACAGCCACTGAAAAAAGTTTGGGTTGATATGAGAGTTATACAGGGTGGATTCTTGGGGAATCACAATGGTGAAGCAAGTTTCATGGAGACTCAGATTAGGTGTCCACCTGCAACTGCAGGCTGGGTTGGGGAGGGCTCAGCAAAGAAACAAATGTATTTGCCAGTAGATTAGTTCTGAAGAGAGCTGCCCCTCCATCCCTCATCCTGAAACCAGACAATTCAGTTTATGCCCTTACATTTCTGGCACTTTTGAAGCTGCTGCCCTAGTACTGGAGCTCAGGGTGAGTGAGTACATCAGCAAGTAAGTTGTATGTAGGCCCTTTAAGAAGAAGGCATGGGACTTCACAGCCCTCCATCTTGCTGGATCAGAATCCCCACTAATTTTCACAGCCATGTGTTGAGACTCCTCCTCCCAGTACTAGTGGTTTGGGCTCCCACCCGTTGTAGGGCTGGGACCCCTCATTCCTCCTTGAGGGGTCCTCCACATCCAAGTTACCCCACCTTCTTCTTAAGCACCTCACATGGGTGTTGGACCAGCCTGTTTCACATCTCTGCCCCTCCTACCACTCTCAGGATGGCTTATTCTTTATATCCTTAGTTGTAGTTCTGTTCAGCTTGTCTTCAGTGGTTATCCAGGGTAGTTGTTATATAATCTAGTTGTAATTTTGATGTCTAGTATTTTAAACATGTTAAATTCTTAAAATTTCTTATATTATAAAGGGTTAAATCACCAGACATTTTTTAAATTAATTGATTTTAGAGAGAGAGAAAGGGGGAAGAAAGAGAGAGAAACTTCCAGTTGTTGTTCCACTTATTTATGCATTCTTTGGTTGACTCTTATATGTGCCCTGACCATGGATGGAACCTGCAACCTTGGCACATTTGAATGACATGCTAACCAACTGAGCTACCCAGCCAGGGAAAAATCACCAGAAATTGAATTACCCTTATTATTTTTAATCATCATAGGCTGTTCTCCTGACACAAGTCCATGGTTTAATTTTTATTTGTAAGTAAAAAAAAGGAAGAGAAGATTTGCACAAATCAGTCCAAATAGAAAGGCAACCCTCAGAAAGTTCTCTGATTTCATCGTCTAGGATAGCCAGCGTCATGGCTGACGGACCTATGTGGCTCAGAATTATGTAATCCACGTCCACTGTAATTTGAATCGTGAGGGGCATGACCAAATATCACATAGTACTGTGGCTGAATTTAATATTAGGTAATGGCTATTGTGGATTAAACATTGCTCCCAAGAGTCATTCTAGAGTCAGAATGATCTCTACCCCTAGAAGATGACTTCCCCCAGAGAGGACAGATAGGAAGGCTTGGGAACAACTGGCTGCTCCATAAATACTGTCATGGGCACCTCACGTTTAGTGGGTCAATTTATGGACTCTAGAAGAAGGAAAGCTCTGCAAGTGCTATAAAATCTGCTGCACAACACTGTACCTACAGTTAACAATACTGTATTATGTATCTAAAAATGTGTGAAGTGGATAGAGCTCAGGTTAATTGTTCTTACAAAAATAACCACAGTAGAACATAGTAGCAGGAGGAAATTTTTGGAAGTGATGAATATGTTTATTACCCAATCTGGATGTATACAAATCTCAAAACTCATCAAATTATATACTTTAGATTTAAAAACTGATAAGCAGTGTTTTTACATAACAATTATACTTTGATAAAGGTTTTCTTTTTTGAATTCTCTGTCTGCTTTGCAAATAACTGTTGGCAAAGTCTTCACTGTATCCTAGTGGCTCAGATGGAAAAACATGGTCTTTACATGCCAGAATAAAACTTGTCCTTGTTGAACTCAGACTTACGGATTCTGATTAATGAACCAAGTCAATCTAGAAGAGACTTTTCCTGCTGTGATAGACCTGTTCAGAAGCTCCCACCGCATTCCACTTAATCATCTGGTTATTTTTGTGATCAGAAGTTTGCTTGGGATGAGTTACACAATTTGTATTGGAATCAAGAAAGCTAACTGCCCAGTGACTAGCACTAATCCCACAGCAACATGAGACAGTTTGGGTGATGGTATTTCGTGCTCTCACACAGCCCTCCTCACTCTAAGGCAGATAGACTCTAGGCTCCATTCTCAATAGAAAGTTGCTGGGACCCCACAAAATTTGTCTCATTACTGGTTTGGCACTTCTGAAAATTTCCACACTCTAAACTTGGAAGCAGAATCAGTGGAGGCTACTAAGATTTCTTTTTTCATATCCATAATTGGACTACACCTAGATTACCTGAAAGAATTTTGGTCTTTCCTTTCAAAATTATAATATCTCCATAAGACCAAATACTCATTTTTTTCATCTAAAGCCAGTTTGCTTTCCCTTATTCCTGTAAAGGAAATAAAATTTTTTTGTGCTTTAACATCATGTGAAACTAATGAAAATTCACTCCCAAAAGCAAATTGTGCCCCATCCCACTTATTCTTCTGTATGTCCTTTCCTGGCTACTCCTCCCAACTGGTGTCATCCTGTTTATATCATCACGCTAGTAAGCAGCCCTTGTCGGGTGCTAGCAGGCAGAGAGAGCCACAGTGCTAGGCATACAGCTTTGTGCTTAACCATTATGTTATGCTCCCCTCCTAGGCTCATATCAAAATTAAATGAGAAAATGCACAGAAAGCATTCTCCATGGCACACAGTAAGAGTTTAATAAATATTTACCACTTCTATGATTTGTAGTGTCTCAGTGTCATATTCACTGAAAATTCTTCTTGCTATGACAATTATAGTCATCTGAGAGTTTAGAAACTAAGGCCCTAACAGTAGATTTTGGTAATGGAATCTTTTATACACAGAGTATAAAAAAAAGACTCTCAATCCTAACCCACCTTCACTTCATGGCTTTGTTTAGAATTCCTCCAAGCATCTAACTCTGGACTATGTGCATCTCAGCGTACATATTGCACATGTTACATGTTATGCACTATGCACATTAAACTCCATCCCCCAGTATCCAAACCCATACAGCATAAAACAATGAAAAAGGCAAACAGTTGCTCGCACTCTCATAGCTGCTTTGTGAATCTCTAATTATGGGTTTGTTTGAAAAGTTTGCATATCGATTGCTCTGTTAAACCGCTGCTAGTAAAGGAAACAAAAAGGTGGTGGCTTACAGTGTATGTCCATATCTTGAGAAAGGGCTTCATCAAAGGTTTGCCTTCCAGTGTGATCCCTCCTCCCCTACCAGAGATGGATTGCAGCCCCTCTGGAGCTGACCAGGATGCCCAGCAGGGAGCAAATATTCACAGGCATCAGTGATATGGGAGGCAAGACCAAGAGGGCTTTGTTTCCCTGGGTTTAGGGAACTGATTCACAATGAAAGGCTTTTAGAAAGCTATGATGCCAAAGGCTTTATGTGTAACACATGGCATTGCTGAGATGATAGAAGGGGTAGCTGATGTTTAGCAAGGAAATAAAGCCAGTCAAAAGAGTATGTCCACCAATTTCCAAAACAAAGTCAGTTTTCCTTCCTAACACAGGCTTTTGTTTTTATAATCAGATTTACAGTGATCCCGGGGACATGGCTGACCACAGAGGAAAAGGAAGTCAAATCTAAAGGGCAACATTGATTAGGCTATGGTTCTATTTTTAGACCTGAATGTCACAGACCGATGTCTTATCTGGAACTCTCCTACATGCTGAAGTGATATACTATAAAATAGTCACAAAATCCAGGCATGCTGGTGTTAGTGAAATCAATGACTGAGTACATTATTTCAGATGTTCATTAATTTACAAAGGATGTGCTCTTTGCATGGAATGTGGCAATACTCACTATCTCTAGAGGTGTGATGTAGCCTCAGCCAAGTAAAGTTACCTTCTCTGTTATAAAATGGAGGTTCTACATTGATTTACTGGTCCTTTCACAGGGGCTTGCTACTTATGGACAAGAGCATTTCCTACTTGGAACTTTCAACCACTTTCATATTTGCTTGGTTTTCAAAGGTTCCTTCTTGAAACATTTAAATATTTCTAGCCATACTGTGTGTGTGGTTATGGAAACCCCATAAAAGACCATAGCAGACAGCTATACTTCAGCTTTTTTATTACTCTCATTTAGAAGTCACAAACTTGTGTCCATATATAGATCATAGACATTTTGTCCAACACAGTTATTTTCAATTTGAGACAATATTTTAAAATTAGAAGTTATACCTCCCCTTACTACATAACAGGGGGCCGAGACAAAAAAAAATGGCCCAAATGAAAGAACAGATCAAAGCTCCAGCAAAAATACAACTAAGCAACAAAGACATAGCCAACCTATGAGATGCACAGTTCAAAACACTGGTAATCAGGAAGCTCAAGAACAGGTTCAGTATGGTTGCAAAATACAGGAAAAAAATGAAGGCTATGAAAAGTGAAATAAAGGAAAATGTACAGGGAACCAACAGTGATGGGAAGGAAACCAGGACTCAAAGCAATGGTGTGGAGCAGAAGGAAGAAATAAACATTCAATTGTAACAGAATTAAGAAACATGAATTTAAAAAATGAGGAAAGGCTGAGGAACCACCAGAACAACTTTAAATGTTCCAACATCCAAATCATAGGGGTGCCAGAAGGAGAAGAAAAAAGGCAAGAAAGTGAAAGCTTATTTGAACAAATAATGAAGGAAAACTTCCCCAATCTGGCAAAGGAAATAGACTTCCAAAATATCCAGAAAGCTCAGAGAGTCCCAAAGAAGTTGGACCAAGGCACATCATAATTACATCACCCAAGATTAAAGATAAGGAAAAATCTTAAAAGCAGCAAGAGAAGAGGAGATAGTTACCTACAAAGGAGTTCCCATAAGGCTATCAGCTGATTTCTCAAAAGACACCTTACAGCAAGAAGGGGCTGAAAAGACATATTCAAAGTCATAAAAGGCAAAGACCTACATCCAAGATTACTCTATCCAGCAAAGCTATCATTTAGAATGCAAGGGCAGATAAAGTACTTCCCAGATAAGGTCAAGTTAAAGGAGTTCATCATCACCAAGCCCTTGTTATATGTAATGTTCAAGGGACTTATCTAAGAAAAAAAATAAAAATGTGAATAGTAAAATGATAACAAACTCACAACTATTAACAACAGAACCTTAAAAACAAAAACAAACTAAGCAAACAACTAGAACAGGAACAGAATCACAGAAATGGAGATCACATGGAGGGTTATCAATGGGGGAGTGGGTGGGGGGGGAAATGTACAGGGAATAGGTAGCATAAATCATAGGCTCAAAATAGACAGGGGGAGGTTAAGAATAGTATAGGAAATGTAGAAGCCAAAGAACTTATATATATATGACCCATGGACATGAACTAAAGTGGGGGAATGCAGGTGGGAGGGGTTGTGCATGGTAGAGGGGAATAAAGGGGGGGAGTGGGACAAGTGTAACAGCATAGTCAATAAAATATATTTTTAAAAAAACTTAATACAACAAAACAGTTCTAAGAGGGGAGTTTATAGCAATAAATGCCTACATTTGAAAAAATCTCAAACATTATAACTTTACACTTCAAGAAACTAAAACAACAACAACAAAAGAAGTTATATAAAAATCCACATTTCTGGTTTCTTTCAAAATTTTTTGAATTCCAGAGGTCCAAGCTATATTCATGGTGGAGCTGAGGAGCCATGACTTAAGTTAAGATGTGGACTTTCCAAACAGCCCCAGCCCACACCCCAGCCTACTCAACCCCTTTACCTGCCTGGTCTCTTCAGGCACTGAGACCTTGACTCCAATCTCTGTCCATTCCCTTGTATCTCCCACTTTTTTGGCTTCCAACTTTGACTTCCTCTTGATTGATAGTTGGTTTGGGAGAGCTTACTCTCAGTTTGACCTGACATTCACTAAGAGCTCAATTCCTAATCCTCACTCCCCAAGTATTCATGTAAAAGAGAAGAGCTTTTTTCTTACTCGCACCCTGTTTTAAGGCTAAAAGGATAACAATGAACCAACCAACAATGCCCTGTGTCCCCAGGTTCTCAGGACAGGGAGAGTGAGACACAGAATTCCTAACTGCTATGCAAGATGTAGAAAGCAGGGAATGTTTGGGAATTCTACTTTAATAACAGAATAAATCCTATAGCATCTGTTCTAATATGATGACATAGTTCATTGAAGAGAATATCTGCAGATAACTAGATAACATATTATCAAAGATACACTCTACAAAATGAGAACTTTCAGACATTGCTGATGTAATTTAGCACAACCTTTCTGGAAAACAATTTGGCAATGTGCGTTGAATCTTAATAAGTTCTGTGCCTCAAGTATTTGCACTATTAAGACTCCATTTTGCCCTGGCCAGGTAGCCCAGTTGGTTAGAGCATCACCCCAACATACCAAGGTTGTGGGTTTGATCCCTGGTCAGAACACATACAAGAATCAACCACCAAATGCATAAATAAGTGGAACAAATCGCTGTCTCCCTTCCTTCCTCTCTCTAATAATCAATAAATTTTTAAAAGACTCCATTTTATGGGAGTAATTCAATATGAAGGCATAAATCACTTTGCAAAAATATCTATTCAAGTATTATTTATGATAGCAAGAAACTGGAAAAGATCTAAACATCCTTTCCCAAACTGAATTATGGTAGAACTAGGTTGTGATACATCCATTGAAAGAGATATGAAACAGCCACTGAAGATGGTCAGGAAGCTCAGGAAAACTGATTGACTTCCCCAGGGACTCTGGCTTGTTTTTAATAAATGAGAGAAAGAATAAGCAGTAGAATTAGGACCTATGAGGTGACCATGTTCGACTATCTGTATGCCAAGGCAAAAAAAGCAAGGCTAGAGGGAAGGATGGAGCCTGCACTTCCTAAGTTACCACTTGTTTTCAATTCTGATGTAAGCCCCACATATGGCTCTGCTGTCATTAGCAACCAGTGGAATATGGGACAAAGAAATATGCATAGAAAACAGAACAGGAAGAGCTTTTCAGAATGTTAGTAATGGTAAGAAATTGCATATGTTTATTTTCTTTATACTTTTCTGAATTAATAGTTTTCTAAAGGCAGTAATACCATTTCCATAATAAAATGAAACCATAAAGTTCATTATAAGAGAAGGAAATATGTATTTCTAAATAAATCCTTGCAGTAGAAAGAGCTTCACTACAAAATATGCTAGTCAAATATTCTCAAATATAACTCCTGTTTCCATCAGTGGAAAACACCCCAGTATTAGAAAGTTGGTAGAATTCTTATACAAACCCAATGAGACCTCACGCTAACTGAATCCCAGATTTAGGGATGGGCCTGTAGGTCTAAAGAGAGGGAAGAGTTTCTCTTGTGCCAATGATTGATTCCTGCTTGGGCATGTGACCCAATGTGGGCCAATGCAATGACAGAAGAGGCTTATATGAATGTTCTGTCCCAGAGCAGTTGCCACCACATTAATCCCACCCCAAGGATGAATCTGACACCTAGGGGAGAAAAAGTAGGAGAATTTCAAACAATTAGAGCTGAAGTTGCTTAGTTACTGCATCCTTAAGTCTGGTTTACCTTTGGACTTCTAGTTAAATAATCTAATAACCTCAACTGTTGTTTAGGCAGTTTGGATTGATTCTTCTGTTTTTCTGAGCCAAAGCTTCCTGACATACATATGAATTTAGAGATATTACTATATAATCCCTCTCAGTTATTAAGCTCTAATATATCATTTTTAATCTAGTAATTTTATACATCTCCATTTATCTCTATCCATCCTTTCTGTAAGTCAGTTTCCCTTATTTTCAGCATATTTTAATATGGCTCAACATGTAAAGAACATATGTGTAGAACCTACTTAAAATACTGTATTTGTAAAGTCCAGCCTGGCTGGTGTGGCTCAGTTGGTTGGAGTATCATCCCATAAACCAAAAGTTTGAGGGTTTGGTCCCTGGTCAGAGTGTATACAGGCATATAGGAGGCAACCAATCACTATTTCTCTCACTCTCTCTCTCACAAAGCAGTGAAAAGATTTCTTCAGGTGAGGATAAAAAAATAAGAATAAATAAAAAGTAAAAATACTTGTAAAGTCCAAATTTGCTATTTGGTCTAGTTCTCTTTGACTACACATCTCTGTTCTGCTCACCCTTCACCCTCTCCCTCCCACCCCCTTCTCAAACTCCACTTTATATTTTTCTCTTGTAGAAGATACTGCCATACCTCCAATAAATCACTTAGCCTACCCTTTATCTAGTGTCCTCCTGCTTGCCTCTTTGGGAACTGAGTCCTGGGATATGTCACTCGCTACCTTGAATGAAGCCTTGGAAGTCAATACATTCTGCAATTATTTATTGTCTTGCTTGGTCTGTGTTGGTTTATTCTAAATATCTTATAAAGAGACAGGTGGAGGACTTCTGGTCAGAAGATGAAGGGGTAAGGTAGACATGCTTTGCCTCCTCTCACAACCACAAGAATTACAACAAACTTCAAGACAAAAACATCCAGAACCTCCAGAAAATTGAACTGTATAGAAATCTGACAATCAATGATTTAAAAAAGTCACATTCATCCAGAAAAGAAAGGGTGGAGACAAGGAGCCAGGGTGGAGAGGACACAGTGCTGAATGGAGAGGCAGCAGTTGTGGCAGAATGGGCGGTTCCAATTCATGTGTGGTGGATAAAAATTGGGAGGATACCTTGGGTGTGAGCAATCCCAGGCCCAGGCCAGACCCTACAGCCCAGGGTTCAGCACCAAAAAGATAAAGCCTCACAACTGCTGGCTGTAAAAACCAGTGTGGGTTGGGATGGCAGAAGAAACTGCTGGTTTCTCAGGAGAGTCTGTTTAAATGGCCCGCAGAGTCCTAGAATATACATAAACCCACCCACTCTGAGCATCATCACCAGGGAGGCAGCTAAAAGGATGCCAGTCACACACAGGAAGTGGGTGAAGTAACCAGAAAAGGGGAAAGTGCCAGGCAAGCCTCCAGAGGCCAGGCAGTGACATCGTGCCCTCTCTGACACTTCCCCACACACATTGCCATGAAGTAGTAAGCAGGTTGCCCTACCCTGGCAAATACCTAAGTACTCCGTCCCTTACAACTTAACTGGTGTGCTAAGACAGGGAGTCAAAGCAGGTCTACCTAATACACAGAAACAAACACAGGGAGACAGCAAAGCTGAGGAGACAAAAAAACATGGCCCAAATGAAAGAACAGAACAAAATTCTAGAAAAAGAACTATGCAAAGTGGAGATAGCCAACTTATCAGATTCAGAGTTCAAAACACTGATGACAAGGATACTCAGGGAAACCATTGAGTGTGGCAAAAATATAAGAGAAGAAATGAAAACTACACTAAGTGAAATAAAGAAAAATCCACAGGGAACCAACAGTGAAGGAAAAGAAGCTGGGATTCACATCAACTATTTGGAACGTAAGGAAGAAATAAACATTCAACTGGAACAGAATAAAGAAATAGAGTTCAAAAAAGTGAGGAGAGTTTAAGAAGACTCCAGGACATCTCCAGAAGGGCCAACACCCAAATCATAGGGATTCCAGAAGGAGAAGAGGAAGAGCAAGAAATGGAAAACTTATTTGAAAAAATAATAAAAGAAAACTTCCCTAATTTGGTGAAGGAAATAGACATACAAGTCCAGGAAGCACAAAGAGTCCCAAACAAGTTGAATCTAGAGGACCACACCAAGACACATCATAATTAATATGCTAAAGGTTAAAGATAGAGAATCTTAAAAGCAGCAAGAGAAAAGCAGAGAGTTACCTACAAAGGAATTCCCATCAGACTATCAGCTGATTTCTCAAAAGAAACTTTGTAGGCAAGGAGAGACTGGCAGGAAGTATTCAAAGTAATGAAAAGCAAGGACCTACATCCAAGATTACTCTATTCAGCAAAGCTATCATTTAGAATGGAAGGGCAGATAAAGTGCTTTTCAGACGAGGTAAAGATAAAGGAGTACATCATCACCAAGCCATGAAATGTTAAAGGGCTGTACTTATGAAAAAGAAGATTTAAAAAATGAACAGTAAAATGACAAGAAACTCACAACTATCAACAACTGAATCTAAAAAACCAAAACAGTAACAAACTAAGCAAACTACTAGAACAGGAACAGAATCACAGACATGGAGATCATTCAGAGGGTTATCAGCTGGGGGCAAGGGGGAGAGTGGGGGGAAAAGGTACATGGCTTAAGGAGCATAATTGGTAGGCACAAAATAGAAAGGGGGAGGTTAAGAATAGTACAGGAAATGGAGAAGCCAAAGAACTTACATGCATAACCAATGGACATGAATTAAGTTGGGGGTATTGCTGGAGGGAAGTGAGTACTGGGCAAAGAGGAGCAAAGGGGGAAAATTTGGGACAACTGTAATAGCATAATCAATAAAATATACTTAAAAAAGATAATGGACACCTTTGTAAATAAACTAAACTATTCCCTACACACACACACACACACACATATACACAAAGAGAGACAGGTAGAAGTTAAATAAAATTAACCAAAATTTCCATGTGCTTTAAATTTCAGAGTGAAGTGGCATAATCAACATCAATGATGATGCTTCTGAAGAAATTTCAGCTGTGAGGGCCCATAGAAGATTTGATCTTACTAATTCCCTAGTAAATCAGTCCCACTTATGTAAGAAATATTTATTCAAGGGTTTTATATTGGTTTTATCTGCTAATCATTTAAAAGGAGAAATGTAAATGGTAGAGAATGATTTAAGGGCAGAGGCCACAAAAACACACAGTATACATTTTCCCACGAGTAAATGAGGAAAAACTATCTTAGACCTTCCTTCCCACCCCTCAGTATGACACAAAGAAGAAAGTTTTGCACAATAGCAGTTCATGTGTTTTCTAGATTTCTGATCACCGTAATATAGAATGTAAGTTTTATTTAGATAAACACTTTTTTCAAACCCTTAATGATACATTTAAACATTTTGAGTTCTTTATAAGAAGATTTTACTGTATCTGCTCAAATATTCCTGGTTTTTAGATAGTGGAGGTATAGGTGCCTAGTATAGTACCTGACATATCATAGGCCACAGGTGGCAAACACAAGGCCCGCAGGCCAAATTCAGCCCTCCACCTTGTTTTATTCAGCCTGGCACCTTGTTTCTACCTGGCAGCAGCACTGAGCTCCTTGCCCCTAGTTAAGAAGTAGTTACATTTATACAGTCCTAAAATTACATTCAGCCATTTGAAGACAACCACAAGGCTGATGTGGCCCACAGTGAAAATGAGTTTGACAACCCTGTCATAGGCATTGAGAAAAAATGAGTCCATAGGTGTCAGATGGGTTGTGGTAATCACTGAATTAAAGCAACAGATTAAAGCTAGTTTCTGGCACTTGAGAAATGCTGCAAAAATAAAGCTAATTTTTCAGAGCTGATTTGACAGGGCTCAGACTGTAAACAGATTAGGTTACACATGACAGAACAATTGAATTGATTAAGGAATACCAACAACAGAAAGTGGTTCCTGAACGGCACAAAGAAAACTGTGTTGCCACCCTTCAAGGCCAGGCAGGTTCATGATATTCATGCAGATGGAAATATTCATAGAGCCATTGGGATGTTTGGCATGCTTTTTCAGACAGATGGGTGAGCCACGCATGCCGCAAGCTGTGTGTCTGTCTGCATGTCTCATGTCGTGGCCCTTGCTCCCCAATGAGGCACCCATCGTGGCACCTGTCCCCTTGCGTGTCTTTCATCATCATTGCCCCCAGCAGGGAGTCCCTACCTGTTTAAGTACTAGAGGGGAACAAAGATGGAGCACTGCCAGAACAGTACATAACATAACATAATTCTGTGCATGTGAGCCCACTTCATGTTATGGGAACAGTTTGTCGGACCCAGTCTCAAGGCTGTGAGAACACTGGTTATCAGGCCCCTCCAAGGCTATGGGAACACTGCTCCCCTTAGCTACCCAGACACCTGGGTGAGGAAGCCAGACTGCCTCCACTTACCCTACAGAAAATCTCTATGTTCATGGCTACTTATCTAGGAAGCAGAGGAATCAGTGTTCTGAGTGGGGTCTAAGAGCAAAGCAGCTGTAGCTAACAGTGTCACTTAAAAAGGATCCTCCAGGCATTGGCCCAGTAGTTCATTTGGTTAGAGCATCTTCCCAATACCCCAAGATTGAAGGCTTGATCCCTGGTCAGAGCACATACAAGAATCAACCAATGAATGCATAAATAAGTGGAACAACAAATTGATGTTTCTCTCTCTCTCTGTTGCCACCCTTCAAGGTCAGGCAGGTTCATGGTATTCATGTGGACGGAAAAATATTCATGGAGCCATTGGGATGTCTGGCATGTCTTTATTCACAGGTGGGCAAGCCACAAATGCTGCAAGCTGAGTGTCTATATGCATGTCTCATGTCGTGGCCCCTGCTCCCCAGTGTGGCACCCATTGTGGCACCTGTCCCCTTGCATGTCTCTGTCTCTCATCATCAGCGCCCCCAGCAGGGGATCCCTACCTGTTTAAGTACTAGAGGAGAACAAAGCCGGAACACTGCCAGAACATTACATAACACAACATAATTCTGCACATACGAGCTCACTTCATGTTATGGGAACACTTCATCAGACCCAGTCTCAAGGCTATGAGAACACTAGTTATCAGACCCCTCCAAAGCTATGGGAACACTGCTTCCCTTAGCTACCCAGACACCTGGGTGAGGAGGCCAGACTGCTTCCATTTACCCTACACTTTCTCTCTCTCAGATCGATACATTAAAAAAGTTTTTAAAGGATGCTCCTTTTTTTAAAGGAGGGTAAGGGATGGAAAAATTGTGCAAAAAGGAAAAAAGATGCATGGGCATGGACAACAGTGCAGTGATGGGGGGCAGGGTATAAGGGAACTAAATGGTAATGGGGAAAAAATACAATAAAAATAAACACATAAAATTAACTATTCAAAAAAAGGGATCCTCCAAAAGGTAGAGAATATCATTTCCTAATGTGTTGCAGATGTGCCTTGAAAGAAGAATTGAGTTATTATTCAGCATCATTAGATTTTACTACAAAATGCAATATTTGGTCTTTGTCTAAAATGAAGGAAGATTTTAGGTTATAGCTCCCAAACATTGCCATGTATATTCAAAGCACACATTGTGTGGAAAATTTATCCCTCCTCCATACGTCTTTCTGTCACTAATCAGGGACTTCTATTAAACTTTTGTTTAATAAAATTAAAGAAGTTGATATTTTTGTTGTCAAACACTTACTGAGATTTTATTATGTGCCAAGCATAGCTTATGTAAACATTCCTGATGAATTAGAATACAAAAACATTAGTGTTAGAGGACATGGATAATATGCATAATAGCCACAAAGTGAAATATATCCATGGAATATAATCCTTGACATTTTGTAACTTCAAACAAAAATTTACTTTATCTAAAGATTGTAGAAAGAGGAATAATTAGGTAGGGCTGATTTAATGGTATGCAAATCATGTAGTCACATATGGGCCTATACTCAGAGGGACCCTGAGATTGGTTTAAAGCTCTATTGTTCTGGAGGAAGATGTCGGCATGGCAGGAGGGAGCAGATTCTACTTCTCCTACACCTGGGAAAAAATCCTAGCCAATCTAGGTAGGAACAGAGCAAATAGCCAATATTATCACAATATATATGAAATCAGGAGATCACAAATTGTAGCGGACATTGAAAAACCTGATGTTAAGGAGACTATGTGGATCAGCACAGGAACCAGGGAGGTTGCAGCTCCAGGTCTGGCATTCCAGGGTCTGCCCTGGGGCTCTCGGGAGAGAACTGGGTCAACTGCTCCCTCCCTGGCCAAACAAGGACGGAGCAGCACCGGGGGAGGCCAGTTTACCAGAGGGCACAGAGAGAGGACTGAGGACAAAGAGGCACCCACACAGGGGCTGTAAGCACCTACGCATACCCCACCCAGTGCATCCAAAGGCACCTGCCTGTATGACCGCTCCCCCAACCCGGAGAGAGCGTGGTTTGGTGGAAGTCTCAGAAACCACAGTGGTGAAAAAGGAAAAGGCGTGGGCGCTCCCAGGGACCTGTGATGCCCAGGCATTGAAGTTGGGGGAAGTGGGCGCCCCTCAGGATCCAGAAAGTGTGTACCCATGAACCCGGAAAAGGCACGGGCGCTCCGCAGGTCAGCAGAACACAGGGCAGTGAACTCCCAAGGATGCACATAGTTGCACCCAGCCCCCCACCTACAGGTCCCTTCAGAGAGGCACCAGACAGGCTTGGGGGAGAACGTGTGCCTACACTATGAACAGCACACCAGAGGCTGACTGAGTTCTGAATGGAACAGAGAAAAACTGTCTCCAGTCACCCCTCAGTCTGCTGAAGCCAGCTAGAAAAACCGGTTTGGCCAGTCTAAAACCAACAATAGGTGTGTGTGGGGGGTTTTTTTCCCCCTCTTTCTTTCTTTCTTTTTGTTTTTTTTGATTTGTTTTCGTTTTGGTTTTGGTTTTCTTTTAATTATTTTTAAGTAAACTTTTATCTTTTAATTCGTATTATTTTTAGATCTATCAATTCTTTATGCTTCTCTTTCTGTCATCCTAGTGTTGACACTTCTCCCTTGCATTCCAAATTTATCTATTTTTCTTCCTTCCACCTTCTGCTTTGTTCCTTCCTTTTTTTTTTTTTTTTTGGAACCTGCAAGTAATTGCATAATTGTATTATTATCATTTCATTATTCTTACATCTTTTAATTTTATAGTATTTTGGTATTCCTCTTCTTTCTGTATAGTCTTCTTTGCTTGGCTGGTTATATTGTATCATTTGATAGGTTTCCCCTGTTATCTCATTCACAGTGTATTACTAATTTACCATCCTTCATTTGTGTTCCATTAGTACAATACTCTCTATTCCTGAGTACAAGGTTCAATACTCTCTATTCTTGTTATCTAGATTTCATAGATTCTGTCATATGACTGTTGCTCTAATATTACTGTAAATAATAGCTATTCCATACAATT
>CM052544.1:73785102-73898032 GCA_028533065.1 Trachops cirrhosus
AACTTAAGGGGGGGGGAATGTGTTTGGGAGAGGGTGTTCAGTGTGGAGGGGAATGAAGAGGGAATAATAGGACAACTGTAATAGCATAATCAATAAAATATATTTAAAAAATAAAAATAAATAAATGCTAAAAAAAAGAAAAAATAATAATAATATTACTACAAAAAAACAGAAGGTAAAAAATTAACATCTGCCTACAAGTTTTGGGTTGGGGGATTGTAATCATATAGTCTAGGACAAAGTTGGAAAACCAGAAAGACCCAAAAAAATGTGGGCAACTGCAGAACATCCCTTTATTTCATCATTAAGCTACTTCACATGGCAATGGTTTTATTTCAACATATTCAGCAAAAATAAGATAAGATGTAAAAGCCAGAATTTTTAATCTAAATACAAGTTCATTCTTAGTGTTGCTATTGAATTGTAAGTCTCACCTGCACCAAAACATTTAATTATTGATGTGATGTTGGGCATATATAATCTTGTATGTGTACTATAGAATATTACCTCATTACTCCAAACCTCTCCTTCAAAACCAGTGCTAGAGGGAGTCCAATGTTCCATACACATGTTAAGAATAGATTGAATTTTATAAATCTAGAAGTTGAGCTTTAAAATCAGATCAGCCAGAGCTCAAATACTAGCATTAACACTTTCCCAGCTATGATCTCTGAAATGTTATTTAATCTCCCAAGTCTATTTTTTTCCTCAGGGAAATGGAGATAATTAATGTCTCTCTGAGAGATTTGTTTTAAGGCCTGAAGGAGGAAATCAATGGAAATTGCTAGTCAGATAGCCATAACATAACAAATAATGTCAGTTGTCTTTCTTCCCTTTTTTTCTAATAAGGACTTACATTGGAGAGGGGAAAATCACTGAGGGAATGAGAGAATATTAGTGAGTTAAAAATGCATTTTTCATTAGGAAGATTCACATTTAAGATAGAACACTGATATATCTAAGGATCAATCTCCTTAATGGATGCTTATTACAATGGGAACACAGGAAGTCTAAAAATTTTCACTTAGATGAGAATCCTAGGCTATAGATCTTAAAACATTATACTACTTTTAGCTAAAGTATATTTAAAACAGATAATGTCTTCCATATACTTAGAATCTTTCTGTATTTTGTTTTTTATTTAGTGACTTTGAACAGAGAGAGAAGGGAAGAGGAAAATCAAAACATCAATTTGTTACCATATGATTTCACTCATATGTGGAATCTAATAAGCAAACTGAACTAACAAGAAAATAGAGACAGATTCATACATAGAGAGCAGGATGACAGCTATAGGGGAGAGAGAGGGGAGGTTGGGTGTGGAGGGGTCAAGCAAAAAGAAAAAGGACACATGGACATGGACTACAGTGTGGTGATTGTGGTGGATAGCAAGTGGGTGGAAGTGGAAGAGGGTATATAAAGGGGATAAATGGTAATGGAAAAATACAATAAAAAATCAGTAAAGTACCATCAATAAATCAACAAACAAGTGCTGTCAAGGATGTGAAGAAAAGAAACCTTCATTCACTGTTGGTGGGAATGCAGATTGGTATAGCCACTGTGGAAAGCAGTATGGAATTTCCTCACAAAATTAAAAATGGAACTGCCTCTTGAGCCCACAGTCTCACTTTTGGGAATTATCTTAAGAATCCTGAAACACCAATTTGAAAGAATATATGCACCTCTATGTTTACAGCAGCATTATTTACAATAGCTAAGGTTTGGAAACAGCCCAAGTGCCCATTAGTAGATGAGTGGTAAGAACAGTACCACTGCTTTTTTATCACAATAGAATACTACCTGGTTGTAAAAAAGAAGGAAATCTTACCTTTGTGACAACATGGATGGACCTGGAGATTATTATGCTAAGTGAAATAAGCCAGTCAGAAAAAGACAAATATCCCATGATCTCACTTATATGTGGAATCTGATGAACCCAATAAACTATTCATCTACAGATGGGTACTTAGCCTGTTTCCAAATCTTGGCTATTGTAAATAATACTGTTATAAACATAGGGGTACTTACGTTCTCTCAAATTAAGGTTTCAAGTTTCTTCACAAACAGTGCTCTAGGGCTCCCTTTTCTGTACATCCTTACCAACACTTGTTTGCTGATTTATTGATGGTAGCCATTCTGACATGAGTGGGGTGATATCTCGTTGTGGTTTTAATTTGCATCTCTGAAGAGTAGTGATGCTGAACATTCTTTCATATCTCTATTGGCCATCTGTACATCCTCTTTGAAGAAGTGTCTATTCAGGTTCTTTGCCCATTTTTAAATTGGATTTTTTTGTCTATCTAGTGTTGAGTTGTGTAAGTTCATTATATATTTTAGAAATTAACCCAATATCAAATGTATCATTGAAAATCCCATACAGTGGGTTCCCTTTTCTTTTTGTTGATGGTTTCTTTTGCTGTGCAGAAGATTTTTATCAATAGTTTGATTCAGTCCCATTTGTTTATTTTTTCCCTTTGTTCCCCTTGGCCTAAGAGACATATTGACAAAAATATTTCTACGAGAGATGTCTGATATTTTTCTGCCTATGTTTTCTGCCAATTTTTATGGTTTCATGACCTACATTGAAGTTTTTTATCCATTTCAAGTTTATTACTGTGTATGGAGTAAGGTGGTGGTCTAGTTTCATTTTTTTGCACACATCTATTTAATTTTCCCAACACCATTTATTGAAAAACACTGTCTTTATTCCAGCATGGGTTAATTTCTGGGCTCTCTTTTCTGTTCCATTGATCTATATGTCTGCTCTTATGCCAGTATAGGCTGCTTTGATTATAATGGCTTTGTAGTATAATTTGATATCAGGTATAGTGATACCTTTAACTCTGTTCTTCTTTCTCAAGATTACTGAGGCTATTTGGGGTCTTTTTTTGCTCTCTCTATATTTTTGGAATATTTGTTCTAGAAATATGAAATATCTCACTGGTATTTTAATAGGAATTGTGTTGAATCTATAGAATGCTTTGGGTAGTATGGAGATTTTAATGATGTTAATTCTTCCAATCTATGAACATGGTATGTGCTTCCATTTATTTGTATCTTCCTCAATTTCTTTCTTCAGTGTCCTATAGTTTTTCAAGTGCAAGTCTTTTACGTCCTTGGTTAAATTTATTCCTAGGCACCTTACTTTTTGTTGTTGTTGCAATAGTGAATGAGATTGTTTTCTTAGTTTTCCTTTTTGATAGTTCATTATTGGTGTATAGAAATCCACCTATTTCTGAATGTTAATTTTGTATCCTGCTACTTTTGCCAATTTTATTTATAGCTGTAGTAGTTTTTTGGTAGAGTCTTCAGGGTTTTCTGTGTATAGTATCATGTCATATGAAAACAACAGTTTTACTTCCTCCTTTCTAATTTGGATGCCTTTTACTTCTTCATGTCTCATGGCTGTGGCTAGGACTTCCAGCACCATGTTGAATAAAAGTGGTGAAATTAGACATCCCTGTCTTATTCCTGATCTTAAGGAAAATGCTTGTAGTTTTTTTTCCATTGAGTATGATGTTGCCTATGGGTTTGTTATATATGGCCCTTATTACATTGAGGTATATTCTCTATATTCACACTTGCTGAGAGTTTTTGTCATAAATGAATCCTGGATTTTATCAAATGCTTTTTCTGCATCTATTGATATGATCAGGAGGTTTTTATCCTTCATTTTGTTTATGTGGTGTATCACATTTATTGAATTTCTGATATTGTAACAACCTTGCACCCCTGAAATAAATCTCACTTGATCATGGTGTATGATCATATTAATGTATTGCGGGATCCAGTTTGCTAATATTTTGTTGAGGATTTTAGCATCTATGTTCACCAGGGATAATGGCCTATAATTTTATTTCTTTGTAGCATCTTTATCTGGTTTTGGAATTAGGATAATGCTGGCCTTATAAAATAAGCTTGGGAGTTTTCCCTCCTCTTGAACTCTTTTGGAATAGTTTAAGAAGGATAAATGTTAGTTCTTAAGTCCTTTACATACTTATTGAGTGAGTAAATAAATGCTAACATTTCTTTACAACAATTGCCAAACACAGAGATGTATTTTCTGTGCAAAGCACAGAAAAACAGAGATAATTGGAATTTTACATAATTTGCAGATCTATGTAAAACTGAATATGTCTTCATTTTGCTGTTGTTGAATAAATACTTATTGAATATTTATATGTACCAGCCAATGTTTGGGCGATAAAGGTACCACGATAATTATGACATTACTCTTATTTTTAAGTAGTTCAAATTATTAATTTCAAGTTTGGTCCCAGAGAAGAATGCCTTGAAATCTTTCTATTTCTTATTTGTATATTTGATAGCATTAATCCATTCATGAGTATGATATAATTCTAAATGGTTTTCTTACTCTAACTTAAGATACAATAACCAGTATTACCAATAAAATATAAGATAAAAACCAATACTTTTTTAATAGCTCATTTCTACATACTATATAGTTTCATGAAATTACACATTTGGTATCATGGGTTACAAAATTGTTGAGGTTTGGTAGTTATCTGTTCATATGCTTATTTTGCACTTGTCCTTTCAGACTTTCAACACTGAAAGGCACATTTTTCAATATTCCTTTGGTTTTTGAACCACCGTTGCCATCAGGTGGGAGAATATGGTATTGCATTAAGTAGAAGGAAGAGCACTCTATTAAATAACTAATATTATAAACATAATCAAATTTTTATAATCACAAACCACCTAAAATTAAATCCTTTATAATAGTGAATAACAATAAAAATTAAGTCCTTTAAAACATTTACTATTGTAACAGATCTTGATCCATATACACAGGTATTATAACTGGTTAGGTTACATGTTTCATGCTTACATTGCTGTGTTCATGGTTGTATAATGTGTATTTTTTATATTCTTCTGCATTTATTACAGTTAGATGATGATTATTATCTGGTAATTCCCTAGTTTTCACCTGTTCTTCATGGCTCTCTATGGAAGATCCAGAGAGGTTCCCGCAAGTTCATTTTGGTCCTGCTGCTTACTGGATATCTCTATTGCATCATTAGTCTTTCTTCTATATTTTCCCAGAGTTGTAATCCAAACTTCAACCATTTCTACAGTTCTTAAAACTCTGTTTAGATGAATAAATGCTTGGGTGCATATGCAACTCTTATAAGCACTTCTACCAAGTTTGAACTAGCTGATGTGCTATAGAAATTTGAGCTTATTTTTAAAAAGATTGGAAAGATAAATACTCATAAATGCATCTGATTCCTATGCACAGTCACCAACAAGTTGGCACCTGACAGGGTCAAGATTAATTAATGAACAAGAATAATGTTTATTCAATTATTGTATGGTGGAGATTATTGACCAGTATAATTAGAAAGATACTTTTCAGTTTTACAGAGAGAATCTTTGCCCTAATCCCTTGTGGGAGGATTCTCTTTTATGAATTCTTCAAGGTACTTCTCAATGTAAATTGTTCTTTCTAGCAAAACATACATCAAACTATTTCCAAATCCTTGCCTTCATTAGGGGTGAGATTATGAGAGAACATCTCCCATGACTAGACCAGAGAAGTAAAGTTTACTATGCAATTTGTATTTTCATTTCTTTTGGGGTGAGTTTATTTTCTTGTTATTTATGTGACTTGTTTTGAAAGAATGGTGCTTTTTTAAAGTATATTTTTGGGGAACTTTTGAAATTCAATTCCATTTAAACCCATCTCTTATAAACCATGTTACTTATAATTTCAGAACTGTTTTTCATAATGTAGCATCTGATCATTTTTCTATTCACATTACAATCGTTAGTGATGACTGTTTAGTTCTTTCCTTGGGAGATGATAGCCTGAAATTTAAAATGCTGAAGTGGACATTTTATCTAGATTATTCAACATTTGACTCATCTAAATTAACAGGTAACTGTACATACTCTGGCATTATTCTCAGCATTTCACTACAATTGGTAATAATTGTGTGAATTTCTCATTATGTTGGCTTTCTCTTTATGTGATATTTTTCTATGATTTTTCTCTTTCTTAAATCAATATGTTCCTGCTTTCAAATGTGTCTGCTCCCTGATCTTTGATTTGTTACATAATCTAGCTCAAGACTCTTTTGAGTTAATCAGAAATTTCACAATGATAAAAGTTATCTTTCACATTCAATTCTTTGACCTAAATGTCTTCCAAATTTCTTTATAGTGTGTTTTCTCTCTAAACTGTAGAAACAGAGAAAACACCCACCTGCTCGAGCTAACGATCCCACTGAATCATTGTTAGAGAGGAGCCCTAGAGGTCCCCATACTCATGGAAAGGAGCTGAGACAGAGGCCATTACATGATAGGGCTACCTTGGAGATCCTGGAAATTGTGTATTATATAGAATGCTAACTCAGGATTAATGGAAGTAGTCAAAGAATTGAAAAAGAGAAGAGAAAGATAAGCTCATCTCAAAAACTGTTTTTAAAAAACAGAACAATCTGCTTTATATTTTTCTGCAGGGGAGTCATGTGGATGAGCCCACACACTGGCAAGTAAATTCAATCCCTCCAAATGAGATAGGAACATTAGTGTAAAAATACAACTATCTAAGTAGCTGGCACAAACTAGGGGAGGGAGGGTGTGTACCTTCTCAACAAACACAGAAACAAAACCCACTGAAGCCTACAGCCAACAAAACAAGAACTATTCAAAATAGTATAAGTTTTGGCAGGCAAGTCAAATCCACACCCATTTTTGATTGCTTACATTTTTATAAGGCATTGACAAGTGTAATTCTTATTATTACTTAAAATAAAAATTAGAGCTGACCCTTGCACAACACGAGTTTGAACTGAGGGTCCACTCATACACATTTTTGTCCAGTAAATACTCCAATTGTATTTTCCTTATGATTTTCTTAGGAACATTTTCTTTTCTCTAGCTTACTTTGTTGTAAGAATAAAGTACATAATATCTACAGCATATGAAATATGTGTTAATTGACTAGCTATGTAATTGATAATGCTTCCGGTCAACAGCTGGGTATAATAAACTTTTGGGAAAGTCAAAAGTTAGATGTAGATTTTTTATTGTGCAGGGGTTGATACCCCTACCCCCTGTGTTGTTCAAAAATCAACTGTACTACAGTCAAAAATCATTAGCGAGCACTCTCTGTGTGCCAGCAGACACTGAAGCTGTGTTAGAGGGCTGAGATTATCTTCTGTTACCTCAGGAAAAGTGATATAAAGATAGTGGTACCAAGGAGAGTAGCAAAGGCACAACAAAAACAACTTTTAATTGACATACAACTTTGTTGGGCTTCTCTGTCTCTCTTTTAAATTCTGACTTACAATCAACAAAACTGTAAAAATGAAATATAAGACAACTAGAGAAGACTGAGTTGTGATTTATTCTCTTATATTCCAATAACTATCTACTTAGCATAGAATAGAGAATACATATTTTAGACTCTTCTCTGGTATAGAAAAATGGGGAAAAACACAAAACTGATTCTCATATTTCAAGTGACAGTTTTTCAACATTCTACAACTGGAACTCCTTTAGAGTAAACATCACCAAAAATGTTTTGGAATTTCAAATGTGCTTGATGTCTGGACATCTCTGAGTGCTAACTACCTTGGTGGGTGATAAGCCAGAGGTTCAAAGTAGAACTTGGGACAGATGAATGGCTTTATAAAGTAGCTGCCTAAGAACTGTGAAGAGGGAACGAAGAATGCAAGGTAGGCTGGCATCCACCCATTAGCACAAGAAGCAGGGAACTGGGAACAGAGAGACCGAAATAATTTGGGGGTAACAGGCTCTGCAGTCTGACTTACAAATCTCATATAATGCTTAGTGTGCTTGGGGTATGGTAAAACTGATAGAGGTGGAGTTTGTATTGATTGACATGGGGTTGAAATCATCAGCCTTTGTGCCTGAAGACTACAGACAATTGAGTCATGTACACAAACTCGGGCAACTGTTATGGAAAAGGACCCAACTGAGAACATGTTGCTTCATGGGCCTTAGTTTGGTGGGAGTATGTTTCTCTATACTATAAAAACTGGTCAACCGTGATTTTCTGCACTTTTTGTGCTAAGCCAATTTTACAATGGGACGATTAATAAATTTGGTAAATGTCTTAGGCTAGTTCACAGGCAAACAAATTCATAAGAGGATGGATAACAATCTGTTCACCGGTTTTCTCTAAATAGATATGGTGAGTCATCACTTCTCCTTAGTTTACCATCTGCTATGATTTAGAAATCAACCCTAATTTAAGCAAAAGTTTACTTTATTCATTTCCTTACTTGGATATTCTTGCTTATGAGAAGAACTGGCCTTGGACTCACACATTTATTTCTTGTTGTACAGGATAAACCATTTTTTCTGAAAGCTTAATTCTCTTGTAAACCAGGTAACCTAGTAAGATGTATTAGCCCTTTAAGATTGAAATTGTGAAGCCTAGAATGCTAAATTTTTCTGTAAGATTTAAGATTTTGTTTGGGTTCAAGCCAAATGCATCAAAGAACTTTAGATTATTAACAGCCATGTTGTATATCATGTATACATTCCATGTTATAGCATGTATATGTTATCAGATCAAAATAGGCAGTATGAACCCTACTGGGTTTATAACTAAGTTTAAAAGTAGCACTAAGCATCAGAGCCACCTTCTTAGCATTCTGTTCTGTTCACTGACCTTGGCCTATTTAACTAATATGTGAGCATTATAAATTAATATGGTCATACTGAGAAGATGAACTTGTTGCTTACCAAATTGAGGTTCCTTTTGATTAGAAATTGCCAGGGCTATACTTTTCAGAAGTGTTGCTGATAGTACCCTGACTGGGTGGCTCAGTAGGTAAGAGCATCATCCCATACATCAAAATATTGCGAGTTTGATTCCCAGTCAGGGCACGTATAGAAGGCAGCCAATATATTTCTCTCTCTCTTCCTTGCTCTCTCTCTAAAATCAATGAACATGTCCTTAGGTAAGGATTTTTAAAAAAACTGCTGATGGTTAGGCCTGGCTGGTGTAACTCAGTGGATTGAGTGCAGGCCTGAGAAACAAAATGTCACCATTTTCAGTCAGGTCACATGCCTGGGTTGCAGGCCAGGTCCCCAGTAGGGGAACACATGAGAGACAACCACACTTTGATGTTTCTCTCCCTCTCTTTCTCCCTCCCTTCCTGTCTCTCTAAAAATAAATAAATAAAAATCTTTAAAAAAATTGCTGATGGTGACTGACAAAATTTAGTTACATCCTCTAACTGTAATCCTTGTGCTAACTTTCTTCTAAAAAGGCCATAATATCTGTGACTTGTTCCTGATTTTATTATTTGGAGAGTTTAGTGACAGCACATACACTGAAGGAGCATTGCTCAATGGCTCAAAATTACTCCATAAGGTTTTAACTGAATTTATTGTACACAGGTATGGAAAAGTAGGTTAATAATAATACTAAATAGTACAATGATAAATAAATAAATAAATAAATAAATAAATAAATAAAATAACTGTAAACCTACTTTTGCACACCCTGTATGTTAATGGTTATCATGTTGTTATCTTGGAGGAAAACTTTGAAATCAAAGAAAATTTGTATTTTTAGCCAGACTGCTCACTCAGACCTCAAAGAGAGATAGAAAGGTGTGAAAAGTGTACCACCCAGAGTTCCTAAACAGCAGGGAGTCACAGTGACGAAGATACAGAATTTGAAATGACCTGGTTTTTCTTGAGAGTTGTGTCAGGAGCTTTATGTATCTTGTACTCTGTTGTACTTTTGTGCAAAATTTGGTAGGGTTTTCAGCAATTGTAATTGGACAGAGGAATGGGGACAGAGGAACCAGAGAAGACACTAGATAAAAGTACTTAACTTTCCCACGTTCCCCCACTTAAATGGAATGCAGATGTAATAACTAACTCCTGCAAAGATGGTCTCATTTACTGTCACAATAATCTGGGGAGGGTGGTATCTGTCTCATTTCAATGTTAAGCACCCATGAAAGTGGCAGAGCTAGTCCCTTGGTTAAGGGCTGTGTGACAGCAGGCCTCATGGTCTGCACCTATGAGCTATCACCATGAACAGTGAACTCAAGGCAAAGCCCTTGACAGAGCCCAGCAGTATCGCATTACCAGAGACCACCCTCAGATTTTCCCCTGCTGGTAAGTGACAGTGCTTCAAACTGGGCCTGGCACCTGAAAGTCCTCAATTAACGTCTGCTGCCTTTGTCTCCTCTCTAACCCTCTGGACACACTGTTGACTATACTTCCTAAAGCTTGATTTTTACCAAGTTATTCCCTTACTAAAAAATCTGATAGTTGGGAACAACATCAAAATCATGGAAAATAAGATGGATAAATTATTGGATATTTATATAATGAAATACTAAATAGCAAAGAAAACAACTAAACTGCAGCTACATGTCACCTCATAGATGAATATTATGGCAATGTTGAACAAAAGAAACAAAACTTAAAACATTTTTAAAGGATAAGTCACTTTCTAAAAATCTAAAAACAGAAAAAATAAACTACATTTTTTTAGAGAATGCAAATTTAGGTATAAAATATAAATGGAAGAATGTGGATTGTTACTGTAAAAGAGAAGTTAGCTGCTACATGATGGGTGGAGGGAAGAAGCTGTGACTTAGAAGAGATACGTGGGAGGCTGCTGAGAGTCGAGGGACATTTCTGTTTCTTGATCAAGGTGGCAGTTACTCAGGAGATGGTTTTTTGTTACTTATTAATTCAGGGCAACACCAGTCCCCAGCCCATGCCTGTCGTCTTGGTGTCACTGTTAATAGCAGTTCAGTTCTCTCCATGTCCCAGTTTAGGTGACTTATACAGTCAGGCTAATGAAAATGTTCATATAAATCTTAGGCACTTGATTTGGTGTGTAGTGTAATTCATAACAAAAAATTATTTTTAAAGAAAAAACAATTGATATGAGAGATGTGCACTCATGTCTAAATTAGCATTCAAAACTAAATAACACCTGTAATATAACAATACATAATAATTATTATTATATAAGAATATTATATAGATTTTTTCACCGTCCTTACAACTCTATGAAACAGGTGCTATTTTGATTCATATAACACATGAGAAAATTGAGGCCTATGGAAGTTGAGTAACTTGCTCAAGGCCACACAGCTATGATGATTCCAGAGTTCAAATCCAAGAAGTCTGACTCAGCAAGCGTCCTGTAACTTCCTGTAAGACTTGTGTGTACACCACCAAACAGAATGAATGTCATTTGACTTTCTGGTGGTCACTTAAAGTACACTGTTGCTTTAAGGAATATTTCCCCATAAGTAATAAGTGTGTAAATGCATCATATCTTTGTCTAACAACTCATAACATATCATGGATCACGATTTAAAGCACTTTGGGAAACACTTGTCTGGCTCAGTTTCTAAACCTTCCTATTCTCACTTCCTGATTTTTCCTCTTAGTTACCTGCACAGACCTTCTAATTGCAATCTTCCTCACATTAAGTATCCACTGCAACTTTCCCTTCCTTTATTATGTTCAAATCTTCCCTGTCACACAAACTACAGTTACACATCTTCTATGAAAACCCCAAACTTACTGTTCCAACCCCCCACTGACTGTTTCCCCCTTCAAAACTCCAATGTCCATCATTACCAGGGTTAAGGATGAGTACAAAGCAGGAATTTGCCCTGTAGATTCAGGGCAGCTGCTGAGACAAGGAGGGCAGGAGGCAGGGCAAGTCTGCATGGGTGTGTGCCAGGCTGGTCAAATAGTTGCCCTGTGTGCAGGTTGAGTCTGTGTTTACAACTGGAAGAGTAGGCTGGACACTTGGTGGACACAGCTGGCTGTGGGGAACCTGTGCCTGGTGCATTGGGAAGATTGTGATGGTCTCAGGGTTCCAAAGCAATGGAGGGAAACTTGACAGCAAGGACGGTGCAACCCAGCAAGAAACTGGCACATCCCAGAAACAAGGCATTTAAGGTCAAAGCACATGCAAAACTCAGGACTTTGGAGTCCACCAGTTAAAGTCCAAACAGGAGTGTAAAGTATGGCAGATGCTTCATGGCAGATTCCTGGTTTCTGGAGTTTACCACACTCCTTTCCAACTTGGCACTTAATGCCTTGTGTTAAAAATTATCTCAGTAAGTCTGTTCCCCCAGTTCAATTCTATGGCACTAAAGGATAAGAATCACATGTAGTCCAGAACTTCTGGGACAATCTAGCCCCATCTAGACCTCTCCAGCCTCACTCCAGCCACTCTCATTCTCTCTGCATACTCCAGCTTCCCTGGCCCTCTGTCCACTTCTCAAATCTGACAAATTCCTTCCTAAGGGGACTCACAACAGGGTCCCCTTTACCTGGACCAGCCTTCTCTCACCCTAACCTCACTTCACTTTTGTCAGCTAATAATTCTGCTTTCTTGAGGTCAGGGTTCAACATTACTTTCTTGCCCAGGTAATGCACTGCTCTGGTAATTGTGTTTCTATCCTAGAACACTAAATTAGAGGTAATAAAACCAACAACTCACTTGCCTTGTGGCAGGCAATGTAACTTGATTCTTAAATCCTGACAACAGAGCTGAGAGGAGAGATAATATTACTAGCACCACCATTTACAAATGGAGAAAACAGAGGCATGAGTATTTGCATAGTTCTGCAGGACAAATGGTAAATATCTGAACCAAGACAATAATTACAGGGCCTAAAACACACTAAACTTTGGCAAATAGTCTGTTGATTATGCCTGGTGGTACTCAGTGAAGGTGGTGAGGGAATAACTTAACAAAAGGCTCTTTTTACCTGGGGCAACACCCATGATCCCAACCATCTGTTCATTTTATTTTTCATGAAATAAAAGAATGGAAATTGATTTTCTAGTTTAATGGGAAAAACAATGGTGAGGTCTTTCAGGGTGTCCAGGAACTATCACTCATTTTCTTTTCAAGTTTTTTATTTATTTTTCTTTATTGGTTTTTAGAGAAAGAGGAAGGGGGGGAGAGAAACATCAACTTGTTGTTCCACTTATTTTTACATTCACTGGTTGATTCTTGTATGTGCCCTGAATGGGGATCAAATCTGCAACCTTGATGTATTGGAATAATTCTCTAACCAACTGAGCTACCCAGCCAGGCCCTTGGGTTTTTAACTGACTATAATGCAATTGCTTAGCACTGCCTAGAAAACATTTTCCTTTCAAACCCAGGTTTGTTGCAGCTGGTAAACATCTCTGGCAGACACTTGTGCCAAAGCAGCCCTCAATATGCTCTGAAGCCTCTTTGCTTAGGGAAATAGTTCCCAAAGTGTGGTCACTAGACTGGCATGCTCAGGCTCACTGGAGACCTTTCAGGATGCTAATCCTCAGGCCTCCCCCAGACCTACATAATCAGAAACTCTGGGAGTAATGCCTAGCCATCCATGGTTTCACAAGCCCACTGGCAGGTTCTGATGCACCTGAATGTTTGAGAGCCATTGCACGAGGGGCAGGGTGAAGACCATACCTCAGACATGATCCCTCAATACAGTTTGTTCCCTTTGTTTTTGAACCCCATATATTTATCATCAGCTTTCCCACCCAGCATACCTACACAATACCTACATTAATTGTATTACCACCTAGAAGTTATTTGACATTTTAAAACTCTGGAGTCTGTGAATAATATAACAGAATTCTAAAATAGTTTCTCCAGTTTCCAATTTGGCACTGCTTGCAGCTGGGATTTGGGGCAACTAGTTTAGCCCTTTCCACCTAGGTACCTGGTGCTAATCATGTAGAGGTAACATCTATGGCATGTCTATCACTGAACTGCCTTAGCAGACCCAGGTAAGAAGACAGTAAACACAGTAAAAAGTGTTCCCTCATCAATGTGAAAGGCCCTAATAAAGAGAGCTTCTTTTCTTTCTAGTTGAATCTTCACCTGGGTAATGACTTCTTTGGAGGCTCCACCTGCACAGTGAGCTGCTATGACCTGTGCCCCTGCACCTGTGGAGACTTGTGCTCTAGCTGGAGCCCTTACCATATCCTTCTCACCTCCCAAGCCTCTGTCAGGGCAGCAAGGTCTTAGTGGTATTTTCTTGAACCGGCAAAGTGCAGTCCTACTTCTATAGAGTGATTTTGTTTTGCACATAATGCTGTCATAAATGGAGGGTCCCAGTATGATAAAAATTCCCCCACAGTCAACTGCACAAATCTAAAAGCCCATCTGGCCTGAGGTAAGCTTGTAGAAACTGTAAAGGTCAAAAATCTGTTTACACAATACCATCTAAAGTCCAAAGCCATAAAACCCTTCCTCCTCTAACAAACTCTCTTTTCCAAATTTTCATCTTATTGTTATGGATGTGGGGAGAGAGACCTCAGTTAAGAGGCTCCCTTCCCTACCTCAGTTCTTTTCTCATTTGCAAGGCACTAATTCAAGCAAGAGACAAACACATATAGCAGAAATGAAATAGCAAGTTTATTAAT
Source organism: Trachops cirrhosus (assembly GCA_028533065.1). Lineage (NCBI taxonomy): Eukaryota > Metazoa > Chordata > Mammalia > Chiroptera > Phyllostomidae > Trachops > Trachops cirrhosus. Next base: position 73,799,530 of record CM052544.1, read on the forward strand.
GAAATACATACAAGCACCGGGCTGCAAGCAAACACCCAGTTGGCCTAAATGTCCCACATATACAGAAAAGAAAGTTGTTAAGTTTGTTAGCAAGGTTGTTTTTCTATACACACACTTGAGCTGAGGCTACAAGTGGGTACCTGGCTAACCTAAGTACACCAGCTATTAGAGTTCAGAGCTTAAATACCTTAGCTAGCTTTCACCTACCCTTCTTTCTCCCCCTTCTAAATCTTGGAAATAATGTACAGCTCTAAAGACTTTCTTTATCAGTTAGTAAAGCTTTTTGTCTTAGTGAAATTGTTACAGAAGCTCCCTTTCCAAGTACAGAATCTTAAGGACTACCCCTGTTCCTGTAATGATTCCTGCTTGCGATGTTCAGCACATGCTGCAATCTTAGTGAGATTGTAACAGAAGCCCCTTTTCTCAGCACAGTCTCAAGGACTCTCCCCTCCTCCTGTGCCATTTTGCTTGCAATGCCCCGGACACCTGGAAATCTTATCAAACTGAGCTTAGGACTACTGAGTTAATTGGTGACACATGCCTTCATTTTGATTCTAGCCTCCTGTATTAAGTTACTTGTTAGATTGTAATGGCAAGGGCCCTGCCTTTGTTTCCCTCTGGGCTCTCATTCCTAGCTGCTACCTAGCATTATCTTTATAGGCTTCAATGTTTTTGTTTCATGCACTAAATATTGGGAATATCCAATGAGACCTGAAATAAAAATGAAACTGGAAAAGCCTGTCACCTACCAGATCCAATAAGCAGAGACAGGGATTGAATCTTTATGGGTGCTTTATTCAAATGGCCAGAGATCTCAGAAGATGATGGGTTATACCCTAACAGACCATCTTACATTTCCTTTCAAGCCAGCCTTTTTTATAAGGGAGTAAATGTGTGGATAAGGGGTCTGGAATTCTAGGGGAAAAGTAGTAGGTAAAGGATTTAGAATTCAGGAAAGAGGTTAATCAGATAAAAGCTGCAGTCTGGGAATTTCCCTAACATCCTTTCATCCACTGACCAGACATTTTCTTTATCTATGTCTTGTGTCCTGGGCGATTTTCTTTATCTGTCTCCTGGGCAGTGGACTGTCTGTCCCTGGAACACAATGACGGGGATACCACCTTGATTGCTTGTGGTCTCTTCTGGAGCACTAACATCAATAGCTTGTGGTCTCCTGGAGTCTGGGTGGGCCATACCTGCAGTTCCTGAAACAACAGCTTTTTACATGCATTATGTACTAGGCTTATTAGTTATTATTATAAACTAAAATTTTCCAACTCCTGAGTCCCCTGTCAAAACACACACTTTATCCCAGCTTGAGAGCTGAATAAGCTGAGATATAAAATACAAGGACATGAAACATTACTACAAAGGTAAAGTTAGAGAATGTAGCTTAGTTTGGTGGCCAGGTGTACAGCGAAGGGAAGCCAGGTTCCAGGGCAATGCCTACCCTTGGAAGAGCACACAGAATGAGAGCAGTCCGCACACCTGTCCTCTCTGCTCCAGCAGGAAAAGGGGTGAAGCTGAGCAAAGCACATTCTGTTCATTTTTCCAGAAATGTGTGCTCCTCCAAGTGGATACTTATGAGCCAGGTGAGTCCTCTGCCTTCCAAGGGAGAGAGGAAAGGGGCCAGGAGTTGCAAACAAGCTCCTTCAAGGGAAGGAAAACAGTTGCACTGGTTGTCCCTTACAATGAACAACAAAACATTTTAGAAAAATTGTTTCCATGACTTATACAGGCTATTTCTGTAAAGTGTGGAGGACTTGCCTGTACAAGTTACCTAATATCTATTTAAATATGCTTTTAAGTTCTATTCAAAATTTAAAGGCCAAGCACTTTAAGAAATAGGAACTTTTTGAGTCAAAACTTTTATCATAGGTTGATTTATAAAACTGCACAGAAACCTGCGGATTAAAAAAGAAAAGTTTTTCAAAAGGGTTAAATTTCAATGAGTGGGAGAAGGGTTAAGTGGAAAGAAATTTCTATTTTTCTGATTGGAAAAGCAACAATAATTAAGGGATTGATTCTGTTTTGTGCCTTCCATTTTATAGCTGTAGCAAAGATGAATGAAGCCTAAACTAGTTTTTTTTCTCTTAAAAAAGTGCAAGTTCACTGAATACTTACATTTGGCTATCAAGTTTTTAAATGAATTTAATGTTGCAAATTTACCAACTGTAATCTATCTGTCTTAAATATATACTACCTTACATTTAAAAGGAATTATTTTCTTTTTTTTACTTTCCTTCTTTTTTCTTCTTCTTTTTTTAATCCTCACTCTAGGACATGTTTATTGATTTTAGAGAGGAAGGGAAGAGAGGGAGAGGGAAAGAGAGGTGAAGGAGAAACATCAATCAGTTGCCTCCTGTACATGCCCTGACTGGGGATCGAACCGGCAGCCTTTTGGTGTATGGGATGATGCTCTAACCAACTGAGCTTCCTGGCTAAGGATGAAAGGAATTCTTCATAATAGTTCGATTTTATTGCACTCCAATTTTGTAGAACTATGATAAATGTTCCTTAGTGTGTGTAATAAGAAAGCTAACAGGTTTCAAAATGCAATTTTTAAGCAATTTACTTTTTTTTAAAGATTTTATTTATTTACTTCCAGAGAGAATAGAGGAAAGGGAGAGAAACATCAATGTGTGGTTGCTTCTTATGTGCCCTCAGCCATGAACATGGCCCACAACCCAGGCATGTGTCCTGACTGGAAATGGAACCAGCAACCACTTGGTTTGCATGCCTGCACTCAATCCACTGAGCCACACCAGCCAGGGCTACTTTTTTATAATAAATCAAAGAAAATACTAATTGGATTATGAAATTTTTTGACAAGCTTAATGATTCAAAACAACCTATAATTCTTTGTTGTTAGTAAGTGTGTTAGTTTGTTCTATACACACACTTGAACTGAAGCTACAAATGGGTAATTATTTGTACACTGCTCTCACTTTGGAATGACTTTTTAAAATGTCAGTGACTTCCCTCAAATTTCCCCCAAGCTGATGGATGGAAAAAAAGCCACAAAGGGAGTTCCAGCCCAGATGGAGGCATAGGTAGAAATGCTTCGCTTCCTTGCACAACCAAAGAAAGGATAACAACCAATTTAAAAACAACAAACAGGAAGAACTGCCAGAAAATCAAACTGTATGGAAGTCCAACAACCAAGGAATTAAAAAAACATTCATCCAGACCAGTGGGAGTGTGGAGACAGGCACTGGCGAGGCAGGGCTGGTTGACTGGGAAACCAAAGACTCAAAACCTCTAGCTGTAAAATCCTATGGGGGTTATGAAGGCGGGAGAAACTCCCATTCTCACAGGAGAGTTTGTTGGAAAGTGGAGCTAGAGTAGAGTGAACGATCAGCATTGTTCACTCTCTGGCCCCTCCCCCACAAACAGTGCCACAATGCAACAAAGAGGGCTGCCCCTCCATGGTGAATACCTAAGGTTCCTCCCCCTTACAACATAACAGGTGCACCATGGCAAAGAAATATGGCCCAAATGAAAGAACAGATCAAAAATCCAGAAACAGAGCTAAGTGACAAGGAGATAGACAACCTATCTGATGCAGAGTTCACAACACTGGTAATCAGGATGTCCCAGGATGTATTGAGCTCAGTTGCAAAATGAAGGAAGAAATAATGCCTATACAAAGTGAAATAAAGGAAACTATAAAGGGAACCAAGGATGAAGGGAAGAAAACTGGGACACAAATCAATGATTTGGGACAAATGGAAGAAATAAACATCCAGCTGAAACAGAATGAAGACACAAGAATTCAAAAAAATAAGGAGAGGTTTAGAAACCTGTGGATCAACTTTAAACACTCAACATCCAAATAATCCAAATCATCCAAATCGTGCCAGAAGGAGAAGAGGAAGAGCATGAAATTGAAAACTTATTTTCAATTCCCATGTCTATCATCCTGGAGTCTCAACATCTCCCTTGCTATAGACCACAGGTAGCAAACACAAGGCCCACAAGTTGAATCCAGCCCTCTAACTTGTTTTATCCAGCCCAGCACCTTGTTTCTTCCTGGTGGCAGCACCCAGCTCTTGATTAACTGTTAAGGAGTAGTTACAGTTATACAGTCCTAAAATTATAGTTGGCCCTTTGAAGGCAACCGCGAGGTTGATGTGGCCCCCAGTGAAAATAAGTTTGACACCCCTGCTGTAGACTCTGGACATGTTTTGAGAGATCATGTGCTGCTAACTCCTGACAGAGTTGTCTGCAAATTGTTCCTTTTTTGGGGCTGTGCTACCTGCCCAAGCATCACATTTTCTCTGAACAAATGCCTTAATGTAGCCTCCTCTGATGTGGTTGGTCATGTGTGGGTGTGTGTATTAGTGTTAAGCCCCACTGGAAGACCCCCTATATGGGGTGCAGTTGGCTGAGGTCCTGGCACCTGTCATTCCCAAATCTAATCCCATGGACAGAGTTCAACCTTTCCCTGGAAGGCCCACATCTATCATTCATTTAAAGACTTGACCAACCAGTAGTTGTGGCCTGTTTCTGCATTTCTCAGGGCCACAGTTTTCCAGCTCTACATTGATGGGTTGAACAAGGAACTGCTCAAACCTGAATCTATCCTAAAGGTGGTCCAGGGTCTCAACTCTCTATGGCCAGTGTTGTGTTAGCTCCAAGAGCACAAGTTGGCATTTTGCAAATGGTAGATACACTCCATTGGCTCTGGAAGCTTTTCTGCCTTGCTCCAAGGAAAGGCTTTAAGCTTCACTTAATCACGTGCACAGAGAAAGAAAAGGTAGCACCCCAATAGGAAACTGAGGTGTGGCAAATACTGGAGGATGACATAGACGTGGAGCAGGCAAAGCTCAAGGTCTTCAAAATCCTATGGAAAATGTCACTCCTAAATCTATGATGATGGATACAAAGGTGTATCCAAAGAATATAAAGTGACATTTCCAGGTTCACACCATGATTCAATGCAAATCTAGTAGTTCCCTTACAACTGGAATTCTCTATACTCAGGACAGTGTTAAGATAACACAGGCATACACAAGACAGAGTTTCCTGTCATTGTCATGGAAGAGAAATATGGATGTGGATAGTCTCTGCTGAGCATTGACAGCTCACCATAACAGGAGGCCGTCATGTTTCTATGCTTCTTGTCTTTCTGCCTGAGCAATTACTATCTAGTGTTCATCTTCAAGGCTGTGTCTTGGGGCCAGGTAGCTGCCACATCAGCAGCCTGAACTATGTCTACATTTTAGTTTATGCTGCATTACTATGTAACTCATCAATTCTGCAGCAAATCACTACATATAATTGCAAATCCAGGTACTGAGTGGATGTTGACCTGGAAAGGCTGCCTTTTTTCATGTGGCTATTCTGGAAATAATATTTCTTTCACCAACAGTCTTCTCCATTACTGGGACATCCATGCCTTCTGCATCTATCAGCAGAATTGAATAGCAGAAATGCATGTGGGAAGATTGCATGAGCAATGCCTTCAATAGAACATACCAGTGTCTTTCCTCTTACACTGGCAATAAATGACACGGTCATGTGGCCCAAGGGAGGCTGGAAGAAGGAGTGCCATCAAAGGCCCCAGGCCACATCCATATTGATGGAGAGCTAATGTTCTCTGACACAGTAAGTAACTTATTCAGATTCATAGTGTTTTTAAAACCAGTAATGAGTATTTACCATATGCCATGCTTAGGGCTGAAGTGCAATTTTATTAAGCAGCAGTTGGCCTTGAGAAACTCCACATGGAACAAATAGGTAAGACGTGATGTGACGTGCTTGTCACCGTGGGAGAAAATGATAAAGCTGACAGGCTTTGGAAGTTCAGTAAATGACTCTAGATTTAAAAGATGTCTGGAGGTGACTGCAGGTTATATCCACTTTAGGAGAAAAAGGAGATTTGGTGGATAGAAGAAAATGGCAGCAGGAACAATAGAAGCAGGTCATTCATGTATAAGATTTTAAAGGGAATATCATGCAGCAATGAACCATATATTTGGTAGAAATCGAAAGGAATAGGATAATTGCACACACACATACACACACCGGCTCTCTGAAAAACTTACCAAAATACAGAGTGAGGCAAAAGTAGGTTTACAGCTGTTTGTATGGAAAATAATACAATAATTAATAAATAATAATATAAGAAAAAACTGTTTCCCATACCACAACTGTAAATTTACTTTGCCCTACCCTGTAGAGGATGATTCTGTTTTTAAACACGATCTATGAATTTAGATGGCATAAAGAATTATGTTGAGTCATAAACTTCCAAATAAAAAAATATATTACTGTTGACATAATTGGGAAAATTTCATAAATATGCTTTGCTTTTTGTACTAATATATTTGTACAGCAGGCACACAGAGCTATGAGGTAGATGAGTTATTCCCAACACTTTTTTTATTTACTGCACCTGGAAACTGGCCTGTGTTTTTCACAGTGAGAAATATTAAGAAAATAACTTACAATAAACAAACCTCACAAAGATTGAATCAACAGAATGTAATTCAGTCTAAAGGAAAGCTTGGAAAAAAATCTGTTTAGTTGTAATTTTTTAAGTATATTTTTATTGATTATGCTATAAGTTTTCCCAATTTTCTCCCCTTTAACCCCCTTCTGCCCTGCACCCCCAACCCTCCAGCATCCCCCTCTTAGTTCATGTCCATGGGTTGGTTGTACATGTAAGTTGTTTATTTCTCTGTTACCTATACCATTTTTGACCTGTCCCCGTCTATTTTATGCCTACCGATTATGCTTCTTATCTGTACCTTCCCCCCCATTCTTCCCTTCCCCCTCCCCACTGAAAACCCTCCATGTGATGTCCATTTCTCTGATTCTGTTTGTGTTCTAGTTGTTTGCTTAGTTTTTGTTTTTGTTGTTTTTTTTTAAGTTCGTTTGTTGATAGCTGTGAGTTTGTTGTCATATTACTGTTTGTATTTTTTATCTTCTTTTTCTTAGATAAATCCCTCTAACATTTCATACTATAATGGCTTGGTGATGATGAACTTCTTTAACTTGACCTTATCTGAGAAGCACTTTATCTGCCCTCCCATTCTAAATGATAGTTTTGCTGGATAGAGTAATCTTGAATGTAGGTCCTTGCCTTTCATGACTTTGAATACTTCTTCTCCTCCTGGCACCCCTATAATTCTGATATTGGAATGTTTCAAGTTGTCCCAAAGGTTCCTAAGTCTCTCTTCTTTTTTGAATTCTTGTTTCTTCTTTCTCTTCTGGTTGGATGTTTATTTCTTCCTTTTGTTCCAAATCATTGCCTTGAGTCCTGGTTTCCTTCCTGTCACTGTTGGTTCCCTGAATATTTTGCTTTACTTCATTTTGGGTATCTTCATTTGTTCTTTTATTTTTCAACCAAGCTCAATCAGTTCTGTGACCATTTTGGTTACCAGGGCTTTAAATTTTTCATCAGATAGGTTGACTATCTCCTCATTGCTTAGCTCTCTTTCTGAAGTTTTGCTCTGTTCTTTCATTCGGGCCATATTTCTTTGTCTCAGTGCACCTGTTAAGGTGTAAGGGGGGGGGGCCTTAGGTATTCACCAGGGCAGGGCAACCGTCCTTACTGTACTGTGGTGCTGCCTGTTGGGGAGGGACCAGAGAGGGAACAATGCAGCTCCCCTGCTTATCTCTAGCCCCACTTTCCAAGGGCTTCTCATGTGAGACTGGGTGTTTCTCCCACCACAGAAATTGCCGAAGCCGACAGTGAGCTCTGAGTCTCAGTTTCCTATTCAGTCAGCCCTGCCCACAAGGCCACCACCTCACCAAGGTTTCTCTCAGTCAGCCCCACCTGCTTGGTCTGTCACCTTGCCATGGGTTCTCTTTGTCCGCCGCCTTACCAGTCTGGTTGTTCTGGATAACTGTTTCAATTCCTTGGTTGTCAGAGCTCCATGCAGTTTGATTTTCTGACACTTCTGGCTGTTTATTGATTTTAGATTGGATGTTATCCTCCTTTTGGTGCAGGAAGCAAAGGGTTTCTGCCTACACTTCCATCTTGGCCGGAACTAGTTTAGTTGGAATTTTACTGCAGACAGAACACTGAGCCCTGCAGCACTTGTGCTATTTTTCCTGGAGTCACTAGGGGGAAGTGCATGTCTACTTGGGACAATGACACTGTTTACCCTCCAAGATTTTTTCACTAGCTAGCCTTCTTCAGAACATGTTTTCTAATTTTAGAGAATTACTTGAAAGAATATTTACTTGCATATTTTCTTCAATTTCATTTGGAAAATTATAAAAATCCACTACCAATACTAAATATCAGGTGAACCACTGAGAGGAAGATGTTCCTTGTGACACAAAGAGACTTTTGAAATGATGTTTCCAGCCTGCGTGTGTATTCACCTCCGGCCTTTTCTCCATCCCTCCATTCATGTGAAAACCTCTGTGCAGAGTAAAAAGTGACCCACTGTGTAATGTTTTAAAGGTATTTTTCCATTATTTGAATTATTTTGTGTGTGTGTGATATAAATCTTTGAGTAGCTAGTAGATTTATTGTAAGACCATGGAAATGTCACTGAAACTCTGGGAAACACAATGAATGTGTTGGGCAAGAAATCTCACTGGAATTCTGTCCAAGTGAGAGACCTGTTCAGCACAGCCATGGTTTGGTCCACACTGCCCACTACCTGGTCCTTGATATCCTAAAACAGCATCAGGGTCAGTCAAAGAATAGTTATAATTTTTGTAGAAGAGAGATATTTTAGAATTTGCCTACAACACATCTTCATTCTCTATGGTATTGTCATTGCAATCAGCCTTCTGTGAGCAGAGTCTACACCTTGGTTCTGTGACTATTTGAGTCCCCTTGTCCAGCAAGTGAGAATGAAGACATGTCACATAATGTACAATGGGAAAATTTAGGATGCAAGATCACAGTTTTGAAAATGTATTTAAAATGGAGACCTGCAAAGCCATTCTGATTTGGGTAATAATGGCTGGAGGGGGAGGGCAAGAATAGTATGGGAAGTGTAGAAGCTAAAGAACTTATGACACATGGACATGAACTAAAGGTGAAATGTGGGTGGGAGGGGGTGTACAGGGTGGAGGGGAATGAAGGGGGGTAATGGGACAACTGCAATAGCATAATCAATAAAATACATTAAAAAAATAAAAAATAAAGGAAGCACATGGAGGTGTAAGGTAGAAAAGTTACTCCCAACATTTTTACCCTCTATTTGCTATGCTGACACCTCGGGCCTAACACAATAAATACTTCCTGAAAACCCCAGCTAGTGTGGCTTAGTGCCAGCTTGCTAACCAAAATGTTACCATTTTCATGGTAACTGTCATAACCCAGTCAGGGCACATGCCTGGGTTGTGGACCAGGTAGCAGATTGGGGGCATGCAAGAGACAGCAAGTCAATGTTTCTCTGGCACATTGATGTTTCTCTCCCTCTTTTTCTCTCTCCCACCCCCTCTCTAAAATAAATAAGTAAAATCTTTGACTTTTAGTCTAGATGGTGACATAGGTAAACACAGCTTGCCTCCTCACACAATCAGGTCAAAATTACAACTAAAATATAGAACTGTCACTCAGAACCATCAGAAATTGAGGGGAATGGAAGCACAACAACTATGGAATTAAAGAATCCACATCCATCCAGATTGGTAGGAGGGGCAGAGATGTAGAACAGGCTGGTCCCACATCCAAGTGAGGTGGATAAAAATTCAGAAGGGATATCTCGGGAACTAGGAGTCCCAGGCCCTCACCATGCCCCCAAGCCCAGGATCCCAGTGCCAGGAAGATAAGTCCCCATAATTTCTGGCTGCAAAAACCAGATGGGGATTGAGTCGGTGGAAGAAACTTGTGGAGCCCCAAGCAGTTCCTTTTAAAGAATCTACACATGAACTTCCTCAGACTCACTCCCTCTGAGCTCCAGCATCACAATAGCAGTTGAAAGGCACCAGTGGCATACAGGGAGGAACTGAAGTGTCTGGCATCAAGGCAAGACCTGGGGGCAGAGGCTATTGTCCTTTTTCTGAATCCTTCCCCCACAGAGCCACGGAGCTGTCAGGCAGATGTAATACCTGAGACTCCATCAACCTGGCTAACACTGCTCCACCTTGGAGATCCCCTGAGACTCTGTACCACTCAAATTAAGGGTGCTTCCAAACTGTTAACTGTGACTTTTCCAAATGAATAGCTGGTCTTGACTCATGCTTCACAACTTACTAAATCTTATCACATAAGCAACAGCTGGCCTCAGTGATCCCCCAGCTCCTATACCTCTTGCTAAGTAGTTCCAGGCCTGGTACCAGATTCACATCTTGGCTTTGCTTAGGAAGCTACAAGCTCAGCACAAGTAGCAACCATCACAGATTGTTTTATAGCTCATGCAGGGTGGCCCAAAGCAGAACACAGGTAGGTCCTGACCTTGGCCTGCATACCCAGGAAACCCCAGGGCCTGAAACCAGTAGAGAGCTACAGATTGCAGCAGAGCACCACCACCATATCTCTGCACAGCTGATCCTCCACAGAGGGCAGAGGTTGGTCATAGCCAGTCCTTGCTGCTGACTGGCCTGGGTAAATCCCTCCCAATTACCTGCCAAGAGCAATCAAGTCTCAACTGCAAAAGGAGGGTAGACTCAGCCCACACAAAGGGCACACCTCAAGTACCCAGCTAAGGTGATAGGGGAGGCTGTGCCACTGGATCCTACAGGATGCCTACTACATAAGGCAAGGAGTCATAGCATTTCTACCTAACACATAGAAACAAACATGTAAGGCTGCCAAAATGAGGAGACAGAGAAATATGGCCTAAATGAAACAACAGGAAAAAAACTCCAGAAAAAGAACTAAGCAAAATGAAGATAAGCAACCTATCAGATATAGAGTTCAAAACACTGGTTATTAGAATGCTCAAGGAACTCATTGGGTACTTCCACAACATAAAAAAGACCCAGGCTGAAATGAAGGCTAAATTAAGTGAAATAAAGAAAAAGCTAAATGGACCAACAGTGGAGGGGATGAAGCTGAGAATCAAATAAATGATGTGTAACACAGGGAAGCAAAAAATAACCAATCAGAACAACAAGTAGAAAAGGAACCAAAAAAAATGAGGATAGTGTAAGGAGTCTCTGGGACAACTTGAAGTGTTCCAATGCAGAAGGAGAAGAGAAAGAGTAAGAAATGGGAAATCTATTTGAAAAAATAATGGTAGAAAACTTCCCTAATTTGGTGAAGGAAATAGACATGCGAGATCAGGAAGCACAGAGAGTCCCAAACAAGATGAATGCAAAGAGGCCCACACCAAATCACATCATAATTAAAAGCCAAAAGTTACAGAGAAAGTCTTAAAAGCAGCAAGAGAAAAGCAGTTAGTTACCTACAGGGGAGTTCTTGTAAGACTGTCAGCTGACTTCTCAAAAGAAACTTTGCAGGCTAGAAAGGACTGGTGAGAAATATTCAATCATGAAAAGCAGGGACCTACAGACAAGACTGCTTGACTCAGCAAAGCTTTCATTTAGAATCAAACAGCAGATAAAGAGCTTCCCAGATAAGAAAAAACTAAAGGAGTTCATCATCTCTAAACCATTATTATATGAAATGTTAAAGCAACTTATTCAAGAAAAAGAAGATCAAAACTATGAACAATGAAATGGCAATAAATACATATCTATCAACAATTGAATCTAAAAAACAAATGAAGCAAACAGGAAGAACAGAGATAGGATCATGCATATGAAGGGTGTTTTGATGGTTGCCAGATAGGAGAGGGCATGGGGGAATGAGTGAAGAGGTAAGGGGATAAAGAAGTACAAATAGGTAGTTACAGAATAGCCATGGGAATGTAAAGTACAGTATAGGAAATGGAGTAGTCAAAGAACTTATATGCATAACCCATGGGCATGAACAATAGTGTGGTGATTGACTGAGGGAGTGGGGGTGGGGGCTTGGTGGAGAGGGGCTAAGTGGGAACAATTGTAACAACTAATAAAATAATAAAATATGATTAAGAGAAAAAATACATAAATAAAATCTTTAAAAAATACTCCTTGAAATATTGCACTTGGAAACTGGCCTATATTTTTCACTCTAAAAAATACTAAGACTATGTTTTGCATTGGAACACACCCGAAAATCACTGGACTTTACAGAATGAAATTATTCTAAAACATAGGTGGCAAACACAAGGCATGTGGGTGAAATCCAGCCCTCCACCATATTTCATCTGGCCCAGCACTTTGTTTCTACCCAAAGGCAGCACTGAGCTCTCACTTAACTGTTAAGGAGTAGTTACATTTATGAAGTCTTAAAATTACATTTGTCCCTTTGAAGGCAACTATGAGGTTGACGTGGCCCCCGGTGAAAATGAGTTTGACACCCCTGTTCTAAAGGCAAGCCTGGGAGGTGAGGTCAGATGAATGGCAGTTTGAGAGGTGTTCTTAGTCTCTCCCCTTGATGTTACAACAGCATTAACAGCTATAATCCAACAAAGGATTTTATTGCTCAACACACAAGCATGTATGAGAGATCCTCACATTAAAACTTGCACTTGATCAGACTGGAGATGGGCACAAACCCCTGGAAAATCCAGGAAAGAGATTTGATGGGGGAGGGTACCAGCACAGGCCTAGGAAAAACCAAGAAAAATACTGGGTGTTTGAAAGAAAGCCTGCTCTTTCCTGAACCCAAGACAATATATGGAAACTAGACAAAAGACCCAGATTGCTCCAACCTCAGAGTATGATCATGTTCTTCCTTCTCTCAGGAAGGTACTTTTTGCCTTCTTTTCTCCTAAACTCAAAGGTTTGCCATGAGACTTGCAACCCGGGGAGCAGTGAGCAGTAGCAGAGGAGTCTTCTTTTGCCTCTGTAACTTCCTTTCCTGGGTCCATGCAGCTACTACTTTACAGCCTGCCTGCAATCTGTCTCTCTGAGGCAGTACAACCTTTTTTTGACTCTAATAAATCTTGCCACTATTGCTGAAATCTCCTCCTATGCAAGTGTCCCTGAAATTCTTTTCTTGTGACACAAGAAAAGTGAATTTCCTCTTGTAACAGGACTGCAGAGCATATTAACTATAAACCTGAGAAGTGGAGCCACAGCATAATTATTTTCTAAGTGACAGACATGTACTGCTGTTTACCCTGGGGATAAATGGAGAGACAGATGTAAAACCACTGAGGTCAGGCACTAAAAAACATTCTTGGGAAAACTAAGTCACAGACACATTAGCCAGCCTCTCCCAGATCACCTTGTCCCCACTGATGGCAGCTGCATTGCCAGAATCACTGGGATACAAGGGAAACTCTGGTATGTCAGATGTGAAAACCTATTGCCTACCACATTCCCACATGGGGTTGGTGCCGTGAGACTGAGGTGACCCAGTGGCAGAGAAGATGCTTAACTCTGGATGAAATGCAGGATATTCTCATCACCCCATAGAAATCTGAAAGCTTGAGTGGGTCAAAAAACCCAAAAAATTTGTGCTTCAAATTTGTGCCACCTGCAGGAAACAAAAGAGAGACTTTTTTTTAAATCAATCTACTGAAAAATTGACACTCATAGATGCATACATGGAGAAGGAATCCATCAAATACTGTGAATAACAAAGATAATGAAGTAGCTCAAGAAGAAAATAGAAACTTTACAAAAAGTGAACTTAAAGACATAGATATATGTGATTTAAATGACAGAATTTAAGATTGAAGTTCTGAAAAACTCGAGAAGATACAAGAAGATACAGATAGGTAATTTAATAAACCCAGAAATAAAATCAACAAACAAAATGAGTACTTTATCAATAAGATTAAAACTTAAAAAAAATAGAAACTCTGGAGAGGGAGAGTCAATAAAAGTAATAAAGGATAAACTAGCAAGCTTAAGAAATAGAGCTGACCAGATAGAGAAAAAAATTAGTGCTATCAAAGACAGAAATCTAGAAATAATGCACATAGAAGAAGAGAAATATTTAAGAGTTAAAAAAAGAAAAGAAATATGATATAAAAGTGATAGGTATACCAGAAAGAGATGAGAGGGGAAAAAAGAACAGAAGACCTGTTCAAATAAGAAGTTGACAACCTATGAAAAGAACTAGATCCTCAAATCCAAAAAGGAAACAGAACACCTTATTATCTCAATCCAAAAAGGCACTGGCACATTATATTAAACCTGTCAAAAAATAATGATGAAGGACAGTAACTGATAAAGAAAATTCTATTAGATAATCATTACATTTCTCAGCAGAAACTCTAAAGCAAGGGGAGAGTGGAATCAAATATTCAACCTACCAAAAAAAGAGAAATTACCAACTAAGAATAATATATGCAGCAAAGTTATCTTTTAGATAAGAAGGAGAAATAAGGATTTTCCAGACATACAGAAGCTGAGGAAATTTACCACTGGAAGATCTTTATTACTGGAAATACTCAAGAAGGTTATTTTACCTGAAACAAAGAACAAAAAGATACAAATCTATGAGTGAGCTTATGAACACACACACATTAAACAGGATATTATAACCCTTGTTCAAAATAGGGTACTATACACTTAAATATCACATAAAGGTTAAAGGGGGTAAGAACATTAAAAAATAGAAGAAAAATAGATACTGCAATTTGAAAATGATTCAAGCATAAATAAAGATAACTGGTGACAACAAATTCATAAAAGAAAAGAGGGTAAATGTCTGAATTTGCAATGGAGAATGTAGATAAGATGGATTAAGAAGACAAATACTACAGTGCACATAAAATTTATTTTTGCATAAACCTAGTGTTAACCACACAAAAGAGATAAAAAACTGAGACACATAACTTTAAACAAGAGGAAACAGAAGGGAAAATTACAAAATACTATTAAAATAAAACAATACAAAAAAAAAACCACAAGACAAAATGGTGACACAAATCTACCAGAAGACAAAACATAAAATGGCTATGGGAAATTCTTATACATCAATAATTTCCCTAAATATAAATAAATTGCTTGGTGTAACAGATTTGATCAAAGAACATAACCCAAATATATGTTAAGCTGCAAAGGAGATACATCTAAGCTGCAATGACAAATATAGACTCAAAATGAAAGGATAAAAAAATGATTCCTGCCCTGGATGGCTTATCTGGTTGGGTGTCATCCCACAAACTGGAAATTCACAAGTTCAATTCCTGGTCAGGGCACATACCTAGGATGTGGGTTTGGCCCTCATTTGGAGCACGTACTAAAGGCAACCTATTGATGTTTCTCTCTCATATTAATGTTTCTCCCTCTCTATTTCTTCCTCCCTTCCCCTTTCTCTAAAATCAATACTCATGTCTTTGGGTGAGGATTTGAAAAAAAGATTCTTCAAGCAAATGGCATCCAAAGAAAATCAGATATAGCCATGCTTTGTCTGATGATAGAGATTTCAAGACAACAAAGTAACAAGAGCAAAGACAGATATTTTATAGTGATAAAGGGGATATTACATCAAAAAGGCATAATACTTCTCAATGTGTATGTACCCAATCAGGGAGCACCAAACAATAGAAAGCAGCTATTAACAGAACTATAGGGAGGAACTGACAAAAATACAATCAATAATAAGAGAACTAAATACTCCATGGAAAGCTATTGAATAAATCATCCAAACAAAAAAATCAGTAAAGAAATATTGGCTTTAAATGACACATTAGACCAAATTGACATACATAAAATTTACAGAGCTTTTCATCCCAGAACCCCAAATTACACATTCTTATTATCTTATGCATAAAAAATATTCTCAATGATAGACCATGTATTGAGACACAAACTAGCCTTAACAAATTTAAAAAATGGAAATCATACCAAGTATATTCTCCAACCACAATGCTTTGAAATTAGAAATCAACTTCATATAGGACCCAACATGGCAGAGGAGTAATTGGAAGTTACACTAACCTCCTCCCAGGACCAAACTGGAATTACACCTAAATTTTAGAAAAATCATCAAGAATAATCAACTGAACACAAGCTTGAGAGAAACCTTATTACCATGCACAAACAGAAGAAATCACTTCACCACAATGAGAATGGTAGGGAGTATGGAGGAGGAACAAGAGTGCTGGCTGGGCACACACAGGTGGCAGCTGAAGTTCCAGAGGGATATTTCAGTAGCTTTGGGGTTCCCCATGAGAAGTGTGTGGTCTAAATACCAAGCTGGCCTCCCCAGCCTACAACATCAGAACCAGGAAAGGAACCCAAATAACATACTGACTGTGAAGAGTAGCAGGATTTCTGTCCACCAAGGAAAGATAGCTGGAGATGCAGAGAGCCTCTTAAGGGACCAATGCACAAAATTCTGTTTGCAGCCACTTACCCTGGGCTCCAGCAGAGGAAGACTACAGAGGACTAGAGATGTGTGAGGAGAGACTGGGACTGGTGGCTCTGGAGAAAGAACTGAACAAGAAAGAACTATCAGCTACCATACTGTGGGAGCCATCCTTTTCAGGCAGAACACTCCTTTCATAATGGCATCAGCCTGAGGGGAAGCAATAGCCCCACCTGCAGGAATTACTCCTCCCCACTCTGTGAAGTTTAAACCCTGCTGCTGGGAAGTACAGCTGGAAGACTTTCACTCTTTAAGCCTAACAGAAAACCTGCAACAGAGGTGGGTAGTGGGGAGTTCTGAGAGGTTAGTTGACCCTCCCCCAGGCCTGCTGCTGGTTAAAGCCAGTCGTGGTGTGCAGCCTGTTTTTTTTTTTTTAACTACTCACACCTAAGCCCAGCAAAGGAAACCTAATGCTGTGGATTGCTGATACATCCAAACACGTTGCCAGGGCCTGTCACAGGCAGGGTTTGACATAGGTCTACGCCAGAGTCTTGCAGATCTACCTAATACATAGAAACAACACAAAGAGGCAGCCAAAGTGGGAGACAAAAAGTCTCCAAATGAAAGAACAAGAGAATTCTCCAGAAGAAGAACTAGATGAGATGGAGGCAAGCAATCTATCAGAGAGCTTCGAGTAATAATTATAAGGTACTCAACAGCATGAAAAAAAAGACACTGAAAACATTATAAAAAGGCCCATCAGAAATAAAGAATTCAATATCTGAAATAAATAATACACTGTAAGGAATAAACAGTAGGTTAAATGAAGTAGAGGATTGAATCAGTGATTAGAAAGACAAGGTAGAAAAAAAACACCCAAGAAAAGCAACGAAAAAAAAAAGAGAATTTTTAAAAAATGAGGAGAGTTTAAGAAAACTTTGGGACAAGATGAAACATGACAACAAATGTATCATGGGAATACTAGAAGAAAAGAATAAGCAAAGGCTCAAGACCTTATTTGAAGAAACAATGACCGAAAACCTCCCTAAGCTGGTGAAGGAAAAAGACGCACAAGTCTGGGAAGCTCAGAAAAGCCCAAACAAGAGGGATCCAAAGAGGCCTACACCAAGACACTTCATAATTAAAGTGACAAGGCTTAAAACAAGGAGATAATACTAAAAGCCACAAGAGAAAAGCAGTAGTTGTATATAAGGGAGCACCAATTAGACTGTCATCTGATTTCTCAACAGAAACATTTCAGGCCAGAAAGGAGTAGCATGAAACATTCAGGGTGATGAAAAGCAAGGACCTACAACCAAGGGTACTTTAAACCCACCAAGGCTATCATTTAAAATCGAAGGAGAAATAAGGAGCCTGCAAGACAAGAAAAAGCTAAAGGAGTTTCTTAACACCACAGCAATACTGCAACAAATGTTAAAGGGCTTGCATTACGAAAAAGAAAAAGAAAAACAGAGGAAGAGTCTAACAATAAAAAGCATTGAATACGTATCATCAATAATCCCCTTAAATGTAAATGGCTTAAATGCTCCAACGAAAAGACATAAAGTAGCTGAATGGATAAGAAAACATGACCCATATACATGCTGCCTCCAAGACACCTGTCTCATTTGCAGCTAGAAAAGGATATAGGCCATTAAATTTTACACACTTGTCCCCAAGGAAGATCTTTAAATGAAAGAACTAAAATGCTATTTTTAGAACAGATGGAAGAGTAGCTGCCCTGATAGTGTTAATAGAAATCCTGTTGTGACTCTTGCCTTCACCACAGATTCTAGGGTCTCTTTGTGGAATTCTTAGAATCACTGTAAGAAGAACAACAAAAAAAAAAACCAAACAAACACAGATATCTGCAAAACAATCTAGGCCAAAAAGTTTAATGAGAAAATAATTTAAAAAAGATTTTCCCAGTTGTCTTGGTGCTTCGGCATTGAGTATTTGTTGATAAGGCAAGACTGGAGAGGATTTAAAAGTACATCCCAGCACAGGCTTATCGTTCTTACAGATAATTTACTTTTTTGAGTCTATTTTTTAAATTGAAAATTCCTTATAAATATACTATGTTATAAATGGTATAATGAAGAAAATTGGACCTTGGTGTCACACATGAGTTCTCATCCTAACGTACTAGCTGTGCAACTGAAGGCAAGTTATTTCTATTTAATAATTATCAGTTCATTCATTCACTTATAGCGAATATTTACTGGAGAGCTTTGTATATAAAGATCAAGAAGACAGAAATGATACTACCTTACAGTACAGAGGTGGGACCAGATGATAAATAATTGTAATACTTTTTTAGATTATGATTATTATAACATCTTCAACAAAGCATAGTGTCCGTAAAAATGAAGAACAAGGAGGTTCAGCCCTGGATATTCAGGTAAACTAAGGAGAGTTCAGGGGGTTTTAGTTCCTTTTTTAAAATCTCAACTTAATCTTTTCAAAAACTTATCAAAAGTAGAAGGAATAATATATTAGACTTTCATGTACCCATCACTCAGCTTCAAAAATTTTTGATAGCTCTATATGAATCAGTGTGACATAGGGAGTAAGGGGATCCTGATGTCTGGGGTACACATGGAAACTAGAGGGAAGGCTAATATGAAAAGCATAAACATCACTGAAATGTTTGTGTGGAGAGTAGGTTGTATGTGTGTGGTGCTTGGGGGGCAAGAGTGGATTAGGGGATACTGGGTAGGAGGTTACTGAGTAGTTTGGGCAAAAGAAATTAGTGGCATGGAATGCAGTAGTGGTAGTGGAAAAGATTTACACATGGGATGATAAGAGAGACAAAAAGATTCATGAAAATTCTCAGGTTTCTGCACGAGCTACTGGGTGGATGTCACTGACACTACAGAGATGGAGAGTTCTAAAAAGGAGCTATTCTGGAAAGAATATTCTTATAAAGGCACAAAAAGTGCTTTTGAAGCATAAGACCAAACTCCACTTCTGCTATACTATGAGTCCTTTCCTGATCCTTTTTCAACTTGTTTAAATCATCGTTTTAGGTTTTTCTACAATAGACACTTTATACAGAATACTTCTACTTAGAATTTGTAACCTAATTCTGTTTCTATTCAGCGTCGAATCCTCTTCCCATTGCATATTGTTTTAAATCTATTTCTCAAAGTGATGAGACATTTAAGTATACTCATTTGTGGGATCTAAGGAATGGTGGCTACACTTAGTTCTCAGAGTGAGTTATCTGACCAGCTGCAAAAACGTCATCTGGGAACTTGTCAGAAATACAAGTTCTCTGGTCCCACCCCAGACCTACAGAGTCCGAAATCCAGTCATAAAACAAATCCTCTTGGTGGTTTTGATGTCTCTTAAATTTAAGAATTTGTCCTCTGGATACTTACTCCCCCCCGCCCACCCATAGATGATGGTAATTAACTCTCCTTTCTCTGGTTATTAACAGCTACGACCATTTGACAAGGAGAGAATTCTAAGCTCTACCTTAAATTACAACAGCCAGAATGGGAGACAGAGAACTGTTTGTTAATGGCTGCTGGCCCTCTAACAAAAGGCTGCTCACATTCCGTTTGTTGAAATTTCAAATTAATTTGCAGGTGGCTATTTTTGAAGATTATTTTAGCCAGGCACCATCGAACACCAGGAGCCTGTGCTTCTTGTTTACACGTGGGCATTCCTAACTGCTGTCCACTACCCTTTCACAAGAGTGGACAACTCTTTTGGCGGATTCTGTGCCGGTAACCAGAGCTGACCTGGCTTCACTTTTTCCCACTCCTTTGCACATTAGGACCAATAGCCAACGTAAATTCTTTCAGACAACTTGCAGTCTTTCTACCTGCTTCACCCACTTGATTTATAAAAATGCTTGCGAACTCCTAGACAAGGGACATATTGTCTTTCATACCCTTTAATTTTGTCTTTTTTCCTTGGGTTTTTGGCTCAGTAAAACCTTTCTTAAAGACTTGCAGCCGTGGGGGTCAAAATTTTTGTTTAACGCATTCCTTAAGTATTCATTATTGAATTCGTAGCCTACTTAGGGTTTTAATTTTATTTTTATTTAATGTGAATTGATGCCTGACAAAAGAGACCACATATAATCTTTACTTGAAAAACAACAGTCGGAGGCTGACCGCTGGGTAAGGAACCAACCAGTCCAGCAATTCTCTCACTAAAAGCCCGATGGCTAACAGTGCGGCCAGCTCAGAGAGTGCTCTGCAGGATCCCGAGGCCCCGCGAGGAAGCTAGACCCGCAGCGCTGCACTCCGTCCAACTCCTTGCACTAGTGGGCTTCTTCCCGTCCAGGTTCACAAACCCAGTCTGAGGAAGCCACCCATTTCTGCGCAGAAAATACCGAACGGCAGAGAAGCCCCGCCCTACGCTAGGGTGCCCTCCAATCGTAGCGCGCGCTGTGACGCACAGCTCTGGGTAAGCCGGTGAGTACAGAGAAGCCCCGCCTCTCTCCTGTTCGTCCGCCAATAGCTGCGTGCGGTGGGGCGCGCCTTGGGTAGGCAACGCGGCCTCGTGAGGCCCAGCCCAAGGGAGCTGGGAACTTAGAGATGCCGGTTGGTGGTAATTCTCGCGGCGCAAAGGTGAGCTGAAGTCGGGAGCCAACGCTGCTCCGTGGGCCAGCGCGTCTTGCTTGGTCTTCCACCTCATCCGCTTGCCCGCGGGGCCTAGGAGACGCGGGGCTGGACCCGGCCTGCTAGAGGCGAAAGATGGGTGCTCTGTTTGTGGGGGTCCCTGGCAAAGCTGCGGCCGGTTGCGTCTGTGAGCGTGTATTGACTCTGTGCTGCTGAGTGCGGCTCTAAAGGTCGCTCTCCTGCCCAGGTGTGCAGACTGAGGGAGTCCTGCCTTCCCGGTAGGATGCGGAGGTCAGGGGGAGGAGCCTGCTGAAGCTGAGGAGGGAAGAACTATTTCTCTGGGAAAGGCATGCATGGGGTCGCAGCGGTAAGAAGTGAGGCACTGGATGTGAATGGGAATTCGATCTGGAACAAGCGTGTATTTACCCTCGCTGGTTTCGGGTAGTTCTTTATTTGTTTCTTTTTGACTCTCGTGTAATACACCAAGACAGCGGTGGATATTGGAATGGCTCTGCTGTCGTACCGCCCCCCCACCCCGCAAATACCTGTTGCCACACTTTGTCTTCTCCCCTAAAGTTTTTCCGAATCTTTCTCTTTCTGCTCAAGTGAGGAAAGTCTGAAGTTAACTGCTGCCAGTCCGTTATACCAACGTCTGCCACTGTGGCCAGGGAGTACGTGTGTAGAAAATACTGTACGAATGATATTTAAAATATACCTGCACACCTTTCCCCCTCGTGAATTGTGTTTCTTCTGGCATATGTCCTGTACCCTTTTAAAGGTATTTTTAAGTTTTTTCCTTATAAATATGCTTGTCTCATAGTACTAAAACAAAACTTTAAAAAGCAAATACAGTGCCTGCTTTTTTGACTCATCTTCCTTTTACCAAAAGAACCTTCCTGAAAAAAGTAGTCCACATATACTGATTGAACTTTCTTGTCACTACCAGTGACTGATTTTTGTAACTAATTTTAGGGAGTAAATGAAACCTATGTCAAACATACTTATCGATTTCTTTTCTTAAATAATAAAATTGTCTATCACTTGCTTTTCATTTTTTAAAGCTTTTATTTATTTATTGTTACAGGGGAAGGGGAGAGAAATATCAATGTGTGGTTGCCTCTTGCACGCCCCCTATGGGGACCAGGCATGTTCCCTGATTGAAAATTAATCTGGTCTCAGCAGGCACTCAATCCACTAAGCTACACCAGCCAGGGCTGATTCTGATTTCGATAAGATATTCTAATTTCAGAAATAGTAATGTGTGGGGGAAATCAAGGGAATAATATGAAATTGTTAAATCCAGTGTAAGTTATTTACTTGGTCACTCCAGCATTTGACACATGTGCCACCTGCTTTTATGTATTTGTTTATTTTGGACCATCCCTGAATGTTAGTGTACTGATTCTCTTCCTGCCTTGCAGCTGCTCATTTACTGCTCTTTACTTTCTTCCTGTCATGTTCTAATTTTTGTGTGTTTTTTCTCTCTTAACAAGTTTGTCTTAGTCAATCTCATACATTGATGTTAGCAATCATTGCTACTTAGATGTCTTTGGGATCTGTATTTGACCTTTTCCTGTGAGATCACTTTAATTTCAGTGTATCATTAAGTCATTCTCTCACCCTTAGTACACTAGGCCCTAACAGTTCCTCCTGTGTCTTATTGATTCAGCTTATTGATTCAGCTTATTGACAGTCATAGTTTGGACTCAGAATGCCTAAGGTACTTAGCTAGGCCCATATTACTTATAGCAGGCCCCCCATTAGAGGCAATGTTGTGGCTGGACCAGACCTTGTGGTTCTTATGACTGTGAGATGCACTTTAGCAAAAACCATCAGGGAACTTTGAGGAACAAGGTTTATTACTCACAGGTGCTGGAGGATACTCTGTGTACTTGAGGGCCACACAGCGAGGTTGAGGATGGGGAAGAGAGAGAGGTGGAGGAGAGCAGTCAGACCTGGGGTCTGACTTTATTAGGGTCCCAGGGTGGGATGCCTAGAGTTCACTCTTTATTGGCTAATTTAAAGCATAAGAGAGGGAATTAGGGGACCGGAAGGGATAAGTGGGGTCACTCAAATGGTTAGTTATCTATATCAGTCAGGACTTTCTGAAAGAGGGACCTTCATGGGTGGAATGGCCTAATTCCTTATCTTGTTTTGCAAGTAGCTGTGTCCTATAGTTGGCCACATGTTTATTCAAATGGATGTCTTCTGAGATGGATGCCTTGGCAATCAAATCTTAATGCCAGGTACTTAAACTGCAATCAAAAAGCTTACTGCTAGGTACTTACTTTAGACCCTGATTTAAAATCTCAATGTTTCAATTTGATACTCAATCTGCCCTCTTCATTTTATCAGTTTTGAAGATAACAATTTTTCTTTTCAATAGTTTTATTAGTTATCTATTGCTGTATCGATTGTCTCAAAACTGAAGCAGTTTGAAACAAATGTTATTTTCTCATAAAATTTCTGAGGGTCAGGAATCTGGCAATGGCTCAGTTGGGTGATTCTAGTTCAGAGTCTCCCACAAGTTTCAGTCAAATTAAGGGTCACTGAGACTAGAGGATTCATTTCCAGGCTCATCCATGTGCTTGTTGGCAGTTGTCAGCTCCTTGTCACTTTCATAGGGCAGCTCACAACAAGGCACCTGGCTTTCCCAAGAGCAAGAAAGAAGCCCTGGTATTTTTTTATAACAATCTCAGAAGTGACATAGCAGCTCTTGTGTCCTAATCTATCCATCACATAATTCAACCTGGTTGTGAGAGGGGAGTATAGAGGATGTGAATGCCAGGAGGTGGGGATCATAGGGAGCTATCTGGGAGGCTGGCTATCACAATAGTTTTGCCCCCCTATTTTTTTTTAAATTTCTGTCACCCTAGGTCAGGCCTAAAGTATTTCATGCTTGGAGTGTTTCTGTGGTACTAGGTAGCATGCTCCCTTCCATTCCATCTTCTGAAATGGCTTTCCCTTAGGGGACAGTTCAATTATATTGTTGCTCCTCTGTTTAAGAATCATTTTACTTATTATTGTTTACATAATAACTTACTTTGGACTTGTGCTAAGTCCAAAGTAAGTCCCTGTGCTAAGTGCTCTATTAACTTAATTCTTTCACCAATCCTATGAAATAAGTACTATTATTAGTCTCATCTTATGGATGAGGAAACTGAGGCACAACAGAGAAATTAAGTAATTTGCCTAAGGTCACATAAGCAATTAAGTGAAGAAGCCAAGATTTATTCCCAGATAATCAGCTACAGATTTTGCTTTTGTTTAGGCTCTCATCACTTGTTATTTATAGCTTCCAAAATGTGGCCATGTCTTATTCCTTAACTTTTCAACTTTGTTTATTATTTATCTTCTAGGTAAAATAAACTACTGTTTTCACTGTATTGTACTGTTGGGAACCACCCTGGTTGGTTTCAGAAGCTATAACCCCCCATGGCTAAGGCTGAGTAAAAAAAGCCTTAAGCTGCTAAGGAGACAAAAACTTATCCCCTTTCTCCTGTCCCCCTGCTTGGCCTCGGGTGGATCACCGGTTAGCCAGTGATGGGTAAGATTCCCTGAGGGAGGAACAACCTAAGACAGGCACAGTCATGAAGGGACCATTAGGGAAGGACTTAGGGGACTATGGAATAGGGGTGATAGACCTTCATCCCTTGGCTTTGTTATAGCTTGAGTCCTCATTCCACTACAGGAAGTTTCCTACTGTCTTGGCTACTTTGTTTCCCTGGCCTGACTCAAGTCTGAAAGAATGCCAGATAAGGGGAGTGCAGCCCTATACTATTTCAGGCAGTTTCCGGGGGCAGTCAGGCCTGAAAAAGAATGCATGAAGTCCTGTGAATCCTGCTTTGCTAAGAATACCCTTAGGTTAATTTGTGTTAGCTGTTTAGACTTCAAGCATAAAATGAGTTTGTTTCCCAAAGTTTTATGGCCCTTTGATGTCACTCTTTCTATTAGACTCTGACTCAGAATAAGCCCTTCTTGTTCTATGAGTGTTATCTATCAACCATATCTCCCTTGCTTGAACATTATTGCCTGACACTGATTGATGAGCTTCATGGGTATACACTCTTGTATTCCTGTACAACCTAAACCTAATAAAAGCCCAGGGAAAGAGGTGCTCAAGGCTCTTCTCTGAGACATTAGTCAACCTTTTCTCCCCAAGCAGATCTTGTCTTGGTAGTCTCATTTCATCTGCAATGCTGGGAGACACTGTGGGACAGAGTCTCCCTCATTGTACTTTCTTGCCTCTCGGTATTTGCTTATGATCTTGGTTTGGAGTAATGCCATTTCTTCCACTTTTGCTCATTGAAAACGTAGTCATCTGTCAAGGCCCATCACAATTCCTCCTTTTCCCTAATCATCCCAGTTGTAAATGAACTTTCAGTATTCCTTTGTATTATTATTATAATTTCATGTCTTGTATTAGGTTTACTTGTACCTATGCTTTTATTCCCCTATAATGTGGACATTGTGAGATTAGGGACTTTCACCTGACGTGATCCCTTGTACATTATTAGATAATGTAATAAATATCTGATGAATGAATGAAAGGAGAACTAGTTTAGAAGCTCTGCAGGTATTTTAGGTATGGAGAAACATGGGGAAATACTTTGGTCAGAAGACTTTGGTATCAACCTCAGCTCTACAGCTAAGCTAATTTTGCAATTTTGGACAAGTTTCATAGATCTTTCTGGATTCTTAAGATGAAGGTTGATATGGTCATGGACTAAAGTGGTAGAGTTGGGAATAGTATTGGGAAAGGACTGAGTTGTAAGTTTATAAAAAGATGAGATTTAGGTACCTGACATTGAAAGATGAAGAGGGGACAGTCAACATTGACTCAGAGGTTGAACCTGTCAAAAAAGCGAAGGTTGAGGAAAGTTAGTCGCTTCTTACTTGATGTTAGGAGATACAGATAAGTTGAAATTTAAGCCCCAGGGAGAAATTAGGGCTCTTGGTTGCTCAAAGGCTGGGAGTATTCTAGTTCTTTCCTCCCTCCTGCCTTTGCCCTCTCATTGTCCCTTCAGGTGCTATGATTCTTATTTTCCCTTTTTGCTTTGTGTTCTCCCTTCTCTTGCTAAATAGCCAAGATGGACCACAACTATTCCCTTTATCAGTTGCTTACCTTTTGAGATTTTTGTATTCTCCCTTCACTCTTATAGTTCCTTTTGCCTCCTCAGACTAAATTATAGCTCTTCTACTTCTCTGTACCCTTTTCCCACTGAAATAAAGACTGTATCTTTACAAGATAATATGGAAATAAAGGATAGTTGTATTTTCCTGATGGCACTTTTTTTCTTTAATTTTTTTGGGTCCTCATTACAGAAACTTTGAAGTTAATAGATAATTTGTGGGGAGATGCTTTTTGACCATGTAAATATCCTTGTCACCATCAAACTTTCTCCCACTGGTTTTAACATTCATTGATGATTTTCTGAGTCCATTGTTTGTTTGTTTATATCAATATAGACTCATTTTTATTGTAGTCAGTAGGTCAAAATCTTTTACTGTTGTTATTAATTTGATGCTGGGATGGCCCACGTTTGGCTAGTGAGAGCCCTTTCAGGCAGGCTCATGTGTCCTTTAGACACGTTCTCATTATTCCTTGAGCACTTTCTTACTCCCTAGTTCGAGATACTGCAGACTCATCTTGTGTTTCCCTGTGCCATCCCTGGAATCACCCATTTCTTTAAAAGAGTTGGCCGACCTGGGCTGATTTAATGTGTTAAAGAGGTAGTCTAGAGTTTAAAAAAAGTATGTATAGGCTCTAAATAGACCAAATGATACTTTCCACTATTTGGACTGTTTTATATAACTAAGTGAGCTTCATCACAGTTGTAAGGGGAAACTGCATACTTATAGAAGGTAAAAACTACAGATACCTCTCATAGACCTTCTCCTACCATAGAAATTCCTACACGGGGGGAATATGCTTATAGCTATTACACATTAAAATACCATCTATGTCATGGCTGAATTTTTTTTTAAATCTACATGATATCGAGGGGTTTTATTTATGATCTGGTGATCAACTCATAGTAGTGGACCTTAATTTGATTCCCACTGCAAATGTAAAATATTCCTTAGAATGCAAATTTAAAAATTTATGAAATGAATACATGTCTATTGTAGACATTTGTAAACAAAACAAACAAAATGCTAGTGTATCAGTTTTGCTGGATATAAACTCCTTTGCTCACATTTCCTTTCTTTGAGTATCTTAAATATGTGACTATTTTCTTTTGCTATAAAGCATTGCTGTCAACATTTCATGATAATGTATTTTTTATTCATTTGTAAGTTATTTTTATTTTAAGTCTATTTACTAGAATATATCTTTTTTATTGCTTCTGGGTTGATATTTTCTGGAATGTGGTATGCTTCAATATGTAATTTCCTTTTTTTTTAAATTTCAGTAAAGGTTTTTGAAATTGTAGTTTCTAATATTTGTTCTTTCTCATTGCTTTGGTTTTCCTCTACAGAGATTCCTATTTTCTGTATGCTGGGTATCAAGAGAGACTTGATCATTTTATTTCTCTTGAATCCTTTTTCTCTTTTTTGAAGGGTAAACTTTAAAATTTCTTTCTCATTACCTTCTGTTTCTCTTAAGATATTATCTGTGATATCTGCTTGTTCTTGAGTTCCTTCTGATTTTGTCCTTTTCTTTTTCTCAAAGTGATTTTTTAATGCATAATTTCTGCCCATGATTTTATTGACTAGATGCTAGAATTAAAATCTTGATCCAGCTCTACCACTGACTATCAAGTAACTTAACATGAAGAAGACTCAGTAAGTTGCTAAATATCAAGACACCTCAGCTTTCATTCATTTTTTTTCTGCTTCAGGACTGCTCTAAGCAGTAATGTGTGTTTTATCCAAATGCACAAAATCATTGTTAGAACAATTAAAAGTATTCAAAGATAGTCATTAAGACAAAAAAAACAAATACATCCTAACATACAAATTTTTAAAGTGTATAGGGAAGTATGGGATGATTTTTAAAAATTTTATTGTACTTAAGTTTTGTCATTTCACTTCGGAGTTTTTGTTAGATAGGACAAAAGTATCAAGGTCTGAATGGTTCTTACTAAATGCTATTCTTGCTAAATGTTAAAATGTAGCACATTTTTCATTAGCCAACTGCAAAGAAGAAATGAATGTGTAATTGATCATATAGTATATATAAGCAGCGGCTAAGCCTCCCTTTGGGAAGAGGGAGATTTGGATGTGGATCCCCTGTCTCCTTTACTCGCTGCAAGTAAATAAAACTGCCTAATGACAACCACATCTCATTCTTGAATAAAACAACCCAATCAGCAAACCCCTTGAGTTTGGTAACATTTCAGTAATTTGAGTACTTTACTTTGTTTTGAAATACAATAAGCCCTCACTTAACATTGCCATAGGTTCCTAAAAACTTCATCTTTAAGTAAAATGACACATAAAAAAGCCAGTTTTACCATAGGCTATTTGATATAAAGAAGAGTAAACAAGTGGCCTATTTCTGGTTATGAAAACATCACCAAACTTCCACATAAAGACCCAAGTCTTCTAGTCTTAAACATTGAAGTTAATATAAGCTATACATAATTTAAGAAAGATTAATAAAAACAGTTAAGAGTCTGTCCCCGAAGCTCAGAGCACCAAGCAGGAACCTACTCTGCACAGAACACTCTTCGATATCAGGGGCAAACTCATACACCCACAGTCACCCAAACTGGGATATTCAGACTCTCCACTCAGCTCATGTGCACATCTTTGGGATGTGGGCGGAAACTGGAGTGCCCCAAGAAAACCCACACAGACGTGGGGAGAGCCTGCAGCAGTGCCCTCAGGCCAGGAGTTGATCTTTTTTTCTCTCAACATTATAATGAAATGATATTGAATCCAACATGTTATTCAAAGACCTACAGTAATAGGTTACAGGTTTTTTTTTTTTTTTCTGTTTGATGGGCATGTCTTTATGTGCTTTTTTTCTGTATTGGGATATTATTTTGCTCTTTTTTGTTTCTTTCTAATAATAACTTTGGGATATTCATCTCTGATCCCATTCATTGCATATTTTGGTTTTACAGTTTTTCTGAATTTTAGGAGGCAGAGTTCAAGATAGCTTTTATAACTTCTTTTGTTTTTGTAGTTTGCAAAAATATGTTCCCTTATTTATTTGTTTAGATATTTCTCGGCTTTGTTCCCTTCCACCACTCAATTTGGACTTTTTGTTTTGTTTTGTCTCTGTCATCCTTTGCTGCTGAATAGATTCCACTCCCAACAGTTCTCTCCTCAGTGTTGGGCCCTTTTTGGGAAGGTAGTCCTAGCTGACTGGTTTTTAAGTGCCCTAGACTCCTTCACCCCTTGGATCTTGGGTGGAGCCCCTGCCCTCACCCCTTTTGAGGTACCATTCTCAGATGGTCTGCTTCACTCACTAGTGAACACCAGATGTCTGTGTGCGCAGGTGCTCCTTTGCTCCCTTGCGTCTCTCAGCTTCTTGCCTTTGAGGTATGATGCCATGCATGAGTTTGAAGGGTTGATTGTTGATTCTCACCCATTTGTATTTTGACTTCCTTGATTGGTTGTAATTGTTTTCCATGCACTTTTGGTTTTGTTACCTCATTATTCTTTATTTATGTGGGCATTCAGAGACATTTCAAAGCTAGCAGGATGACAGCTAGTTGGGAGGGGGTGGACGGATTGTGCAAACAGGAAAAAGGACTCATGGACATGGGCAACAGTGTGATGATGGCTGCCAGGAGGGGTGGTAATAAGGGCACTAAATGGTAATGGAAAAAATGAAGACTAAACAAAGAGATAAAATAAAAATAAAAACTATGCCTTCATTGCTGCCATTCCTGGATTGCCATATTGTTAATTGTCAATTTAATGAAGTTGATTTTTTTTTTCTTTACAAATTATCTCTACAGAGAAAGAGAAATTTGGATCTGGAATACCCATCCTTTCCAGGAGATAGTCCACTGCAGTTCAGAAGAGCAGGCCTCAGGACAGTGGGGGCAGCTGCTTCCCTCTCAGAAGCATGGCTCAGGTGTGAAGAAGGATTTCAGGATACTTCTGGGACTCCGGTAAAGTAGTTGTAAAATTGTTTAGAAAATGAGTGTTTAGGCCACTGTAATTTTATTTCTTTGTAATTCCCTTTCTTATTTTTTTTCAGGATATTGTCATCAGTATATTACTGTACTTTTTTTCCCTCATTTTTTAAAAGATTTTATGTATTTTTAGAGAGAGGGGAAGGGAGGAAGAAAGGGAGAGAAATAGCAGTGTGTGGTTGCCTCTCATGTGGCCCCCACTGGGCACCTGGCCCACAACCCAGGCATGTGCCGTGACTGGGAATCGAACCGGTGACCCTTTGATTCGCAGCCCATGCTCAAACCACTGAGCTTCACCAGCCAGGGTTTTCCCTCATTTTTGAATTCCTTTAATAACTGTGGCAGGTTAGTATTCACCTATTTATGTCATGCAGGACCTTTGTACTTTGTTTGCATATGAAGAATACCTACTGAGAATTTTCTGAGAAGAATGTTCTCAGAAGAACACTGAGCATCCTCTTCTTTATAAGAAGTATATTTATGAAATGCATATATATTCAGAATTTTTTGGCAATGAGATATTGTGGTTAATTGTAAATGTAACTTGAAAATACAATATGGAGGAATACTGTTATAAGCTAAATGTTAGGCAGCTTTCTGTTTAGATTCAGGAAAAATTTATAAGTATATGAAGAATGTGTGCTTTGGGAATAATTACTGGTAAATATAAATAAAGAAAAACAGAGAGGAACATGTTAAAGAGGGTATAGTTAAGGTTTTGAATATTCTACGAGTTACTGTTGGTTTTTAGCCCTGGCCACATGAATTACTACAAATTGTTGTTGTTGTTTGTTATTATTATCTGTCTACAGTCAGCAGCTGAAAAGAAGACTATTACAGAAAAGCATCTTGAATTTTTTGCTAGTCCCAAAAAAGGTAACAATTTTATTGATTTCTTGATAGAAAAGGTATAAGGGTAATATATCCTCAATGATTTATTTGCTTTCTTTCAAACTGTTATTTACATAGTTTGAATAGATTACATATTCATGTTAAAAAACATTCAAATAATGTAATAAGGTATTTTTTTCCAGAATTCTCTCACCTTTGTCACTACCCCATTTTTCCTGCTTCCTATAGATAATTATTAAAGTTTTGTGTGTGCCCTTTCTGGGTTCACTGTTTTCAACAGAGCCTGGTAGATTAGCTCAGGATCATAGCTCCAAGGTTTAAAAAAAGCTCTGATTTACAAAATAAAATTATGACTTATACTACTTAAGGCAATGAAATTCTTACCTGGCAAATTAGGGAAAGCTTTCCATTAGAGTTTCAAATAGAGTTTCTGTTGGAGTATTTGAAAAAATGGGCCTCTTTCTGAGTTCTGCAGTGTTAGTGTGGGGTCTGTCCTTGTCGCTATGAGGTGGAAGCTGAATTCTTCAGGCCCAGTTCTCAGTAAGAATGTGGAACCTGAAGATTTTTCTCCAAGTGAACTTTTTGTCTGGGAAGAAATTCCCTCTCCAGTACTTCTAGTTTTGGCCAGAACCTGTTACGTTTGGCTACCTCCACTAAAGAGACCTCAGTGAAATTAAAGATTTTTAAAAATATGTGTTGCTGCTCTAATAAAATTTTAGTTAGTAAGAAAGAAGAGGGCTGGGGTTTTAGGCAGCATTGACTCTGCTTCTACACTCAGTTATGCTGTCGGCGGGCAGGGAGAGTGGGAGTTTGAGATTTCAGGGGTCTCATTTGGCAGATAGTATCCTGACTGTGTCCTGACTCAGTGATCTTGGGAAGCAAGCTAAACATGCCAAGCGTCAGTTTTTGCATCTGGAAAATGGGACTAAGAATGTATGCCTTATTGAATTTTGTGAATTTAAAAATAAAAGTAAGAATAGTGCCTGGCTCAATTGCTATTATGTCTGATGGTAAAAAGAACTATGTGAAGCCTGGTCATAGTTCTGCAGAGTAGGAAAACTCTGTGAATAAGAGACTAAACACTTTGAGGTATACTATTATTTCACTAACATTTAAGAGGGTTCTTTTTTGCAAGTGAAAATAAATTTTCTCAAATTTTTAAAAATTCCTAAAATTCTGTATTATAAAATAAACTATCACACATATTTTTGTAATACCATAATCTTCTAATGGGTCTGCAGAATTTAACTTTTCTTATCAGTGCCAAATGCTGTGATTTTTCAAAGGTCAGTTAATTCTGATTTCTAAAGTATAATATATTGTATGGAGAAAATAACATTTTATAGATGTGACATATCTTTCTCTGGACATTTTAAGTATAGTTAAATTCAACTTGGATTTGACTTTTATCTAATTAGAAAAGGATCTTTTCTGCTGCCTTTTTCTAATTACAAAGCATCTTTTGGATTTGATTTCCTCATGCCACTATACATTGAGTTGGCCAAAAGTTTGTGTTTTTTCCCTTAGATGGCTCTAGTAGGTTTAGTTGTCTTTAACTTCATTTGAAACAATTGTGTTAGATTGTATTGTGACATCTCTCATAACAGCACGCATTAAAAAAACTTAGAACAATTGGTGAATTTTTGTGTAGCTATCTTAATATTGAAGATGGAAGAAAATATGCAACATTTCAACATATTATGCCTTATTATTTCAAAAAAGGTAAAAACACAGCTGAAAAACAAAAAGATTTATGTAGTGTATGGAGAAGGTGCTGTGACTGATCAAACATGTCGAAAGTGGTTTGCAAAGTTTTATGCTGGAGATTTCTTGCTGGATGTTGGTTGGGTAGACCAGTTGAAATTGATAGCTATCGAACTGAGACATTAATTGAGAATAACCAGTGTTCTACCATGTGGGAGATAGCCAGCATACTCAAAATATCCAAATCAGTAAGGTTATTTGTGAAAATGAAAAATGTGTCTTTTATTTTACAGAAAAAAACTAACTGGACTTTTTGACCAACCCAGTATTTGACCTACTGTGCTGTACTTTCTACTCTGTAGAATGTTCAGTATATTCTGAAAGGCTGGAAGAGCTTATATCTATGTATAATTACTTTATTTACAGCATAAACAGCTTGCGAAAGCAAGATAATTTTGTTAATAATTTAACAAAAGCTTACAAATAGAAATTGATAGAAAAAGAGATTCAAGGCATTTCATAGAACTGGCTCATTTGAAGAACGGGAGCATCTAAAGTATGAAAGGCAGGCTATTAACAGAAAATTTAGGGTGTAGAAGTAATATTTTTATCAGAGCTGGGAAACAAGTGGGAGAACGTACTTCTGCAAAGTGCAAAAAAGGCAGAGATGTGTCTCCATGTCTCTATTTATTCATCTGTAAGGACTGTGAACCAAAGAAGACTAAAGAAGGGGAGGAAGTAGAGGAGGTGGGAAGAGGTGAGAGAAGAAAGCATATGGATGTCAGCAAAGGATTTTGCTAGAATGTTCAAGGGAGATGGAAAAAGATAAAAACTTAAAAGGGACTGGAACCTTTGTATGTAGTGATAGTGATTAAAAAGGCAGAGCTTTTAAAAAAGTGTATTTATCAAACAAAATGAAACTATGAAGTAAACAAAACTAATGTTTATTTTTTTCCTGAAATACCCTGCAAAAATTTTGTTATTGAGGTCAGAAATCTGATCCTTGAGATGCATTACTAAATTTTTAAGATTTTGTTGACCTGGTTTACTCCTCATTGGACCATGGCTTTCTTAAGGGCAGACCCTTCTCTGTTGCTCATCTTTATATCCTTAGGTATATTGGTTTGCTAAGGCCACCATAATAAAATATCTCAAAGTGGGTGGTTTGAACAACAGAAACTTAATATCTGAAAGTTTTGGAGGCTAGAAGTCCAAAGTAAAGGTATTGACAGGGTTGGTTCCTTTTAGGATCTTCCCTAGGCTTCTTTTCTTGGCTTATAGATGGCTGTCTTCTCCATGTGTCTTTTCATATTGTCATCCCTTTCTAAATGTCTAATTCTGTGTCTAAATTACTTCTTTTTATAATAACTATCATTAGAGGCCATCCTAAAGACCTTACTTTAACTTGATTAACTCTATGAAGACCCTATCTCCAAATAGGATCCTATTTTAAGATGCTGGGTGTTAAATTTAAAATATGAATAAATTTTAGTGTTAGACCCATAACATCAGGTGCTAACATAGTGCTTAGCACATAGTGCATGCCCAGAGATGTTTACACATGTGTGGTAAGTATTCCTACAGTCTGGCTGGTGTCCTTCCTGGAGTTTCACTGGAATGGGACATGATTTCAAGAATAACCCTTTTCAGCAAATAAAATTATTTACTGACTAATAAATTCCTTGTAGTGGTTTTACTTATATAAATTATACAGTTAAGTGCCTATAATTCAGAGGCTTATTCCATGAATTTTTATATAATCACAAGAATAGTGTTAATTTCCTTCCTTAGCCCATTCAGGCTGTTGACAAAAATACCATTGACTGGGTGATTTATAAATAGCAGAAATTTTATTTCTCACAGTTTTGGAGGCTGGAAGTTCAGTACAAGGTGCAGAGACAGTATCCTGTTGCCTGATCACATAGCAGAAGGGGCCAGGGATCTCTCTGGGGCTTTTGTTTTTTATAGGACAGTAATTCTGTTCATGAGAGTGGAGCCCACAAAGATCTCACCTGTTAAAACCATCACATTGGGGATTAGGTTTCAACATGTAAATTTTAGGGAGACACATTCAGTAGGTAGCCATCTACTTCCTTTTTGATTTCCAGGTACAAAATAATGAAAGATTGATAATGTGTTTTTGCAAGCAGCTGCATAGCTTATTTTTATTAGCTATCTAAATCAATACAGATTTTTATGTTCTTCTGAATAGTTTATTTTTAATTTTATATTTTGAAGGACAGACAATTTTAGTAATGCTGGCAATTTAGGTTAACTATGAACATGAATAGAAAAACAGCTAGGGGTGCGCCAGAGTTATACAAAGAGACTGAGTTGTATGGCTTCCAGGTGAGGACCAGAGGGACAGTCGCCAATGTCCCAGTGTTGAGTCCTCCTCATGCATGGACATAGGGCCCTGTCTTCCCTATGTTTACTGCAGTGTTATTTACAATAGCCTTGACTTGGAAGCTATGCAAGTCCCCATCACCAGAGTCAATAAAGAAGATGTGGTACTAATATGCAGTGTACTGTTGTTAGCTTGGCTATGAAAAGAATGAAATCCTCCCATTTGAGACAACATGGATGGAGCTCGAGGTTTATATTAAATGAAACAAGTCTGACAGAGAAGGACAAATACCATATGATTTCACGTATATGTGGAATCTAAGAACAAAATAAATGAAAAAAAACCAGAAACAGACTCATAAATGTGGAGATAAGCTGATGTTTGGCAGACAGAAGAGGAAATGGGGGCCTGGGTGGAAAAGATGAAGGGATTGGGAAGTACAAACCAGTAGTTATAAAATAGGGGATGTAAAGTATAATATAGGGAGTATAGTCAACAATATTGTAACTATGCAGGGTACCGGAATTATCTGGAGGATCACTTCATAAATTACATAATTGTCTAACCACTATTCTGTACACTTGACACTAATATAAAATAATATTGAATGTAAGCTGTACTTGAAAAATATAATTTAAAAATTAATATGAGGTATCCTTCTGGAGGTAGAACTTGTCTATATCTTAATGGTATTAGTATCATTATTTTGGTTGTAATGTATAGTTTTGTAAAATATCAATTGAGGAACTGGGGAAAGAATACAAAGAGTTTCTCTGTTATTTCTTGTAATTATATATTCTATTACCTTAAGTTTAATTAAAGTTTTTCTGTTAAGGGTTTTAAGCGTATTCCTGTTACCATTGTTCTTAATACAGCAAAGGAGATGCACAGAAGCATTTCTATTATACATAAGTTCTGGTTTTGTAGTTTGTGATTTGTTTTGGGTGTTGTATTTTTTTGTTTTGTTTTAGGAAGTATTCTAGGATGTTATACAGTCCATTATTATTTCAATGTTATCTTTTTGTGCTCCAGTCATTTTTCTTGTCTTTTATAACTTATTTCAAACAGTTCTACTTCATTTTCTTTTTGTAATAGGGCTTCAATTTAAAGCATCTTACCCAATTTAAAGCATCTTACCCAATTTAAAGCACCTTACCCTGGTTGCACATACAATTTTAGGCAGGAAGATTTGACATAAGACATTGTTCTCACTGGCATCAGAATGTGTGTTATTAGTAACTTTTTCAGACATTCATTAAATCTCATTCTGATCACTATATTAGGTGATTGTTTTTTTAATATATTTTCTTCTTCTTTAACAGAAACAATTACATCTAAGAGTACCAGTGGGCTTATGGAAATAACTTGGAGTTCCAGTGGAAGTGATGAGTCAGATGAAGGTAAAACACTTTTTAAATGACAGAGAAGTAATGGTCATGGTTCTAGAATAGACAGGTTTTGTACCAGGAGTTTTTATGTTCGGAAGATGGGTAACTTGATAATTGTGTAAGAAATTCAGTTTTTATTATATTTTGGGCTCAATATTGAAAAAGAATTACATTCCTTTTCTAATACTTAGCATTCATTATGTATGATCTTATTGAGTCCCAGCCTCTAGGTTAAGGCCTTTAGAAATATTTTCTCATTTAATATTTCTTATAATAGCTCTAAGAGACAGGTATTACCAGGAGTATTTTTATAGTTAACAACTTATGTTTGAACATGGTGAGAATTAGTTTGGATTCCACTTTGGATTTCTTCAATGACAAAGCCAGTTCTCAACTACTTCATGCTACACCCATATTGCCTCCTTTCTAACTTGTTTTGGGTAAATACTATGACAACCAATGTGTGTTATAAGTATAACAAGCTTCCATTCTGATGGCATTTTATGTTCAATATTATGTCCAGCTTTTGAAAGTTAAAACAGGATTTCTCAGGCATGACATATTGCCCTTTGGGGCCAGGTCATTTTTTGTTTGGGAGAGGACCTTTCCTGTGCTTTGTAGGGTGTTTAGCAGTATCTCTGGTTTCTATCCACTAGGTAAGAACAGCATTTCCAGGTCTAGTCATGACAATCAAAAATGTCTTCAGATGTGGTCAGATGTCTCCTATAATACAAATTAGCCCCCAGTTGGAAACCATAGACTTAAAATTATGGAAATCATGTTATTATACATATTTTAAAATATATGAGGGGGAACCCAAAACAACCGTGCAATTTATGTATAAAAAAATATGTATTTATGCTTACATGTTTAAACTTCAGTCACCTTCAAAGTACTCTCCATTTGTTGTAATACACCTATTGAGACCTTTTTTCCACTGCTCAAAACAGTTTTTGAACTTGTCGATTTTGATGCCTTTTAGTGCTTCTGTCTGGTTTTTTTTTTTTTTTGCTTCAACCCTTCCACATTGATGAAACATTTCCCTTTGAGGACTTTTTTTATCTGGCGAAACAAAAAGATGTCTCTCAGGGTGAGATTGGGTGAATAGGGAGGGTGGGGCAGGGGGGTCATGCTGTTTTTGGTCACAGAATGCCAAACACTCAGCACAGTGTGGGCAGGTGCACTTGTAAATCACCCATCATGAAATAGGCAAATGTGTTTAAAGAGTTTTCCAAAAAAATTCAATGAAGCTGAATGCAGTCTTTCATAACAATGCTAGCTAGTACACAGACGAGTTCCTTGAACACTCACCTAGTGGCGGAAGCCTGTATTACAAAGGGCGCATCTCCAGAAGATAATTCCACTTTTGTTTTGGGTCTCCCACTGTATAGCTCATTGAAGATATATAAACATTTTTATGCTTTCAGAATAAACTTTGACTTTAACTCTTACGTTGACAAGTTATATTATTTAGTTACTTAGTTACTCAACCTTACCTTTGTACAGACATCTCCTTTAAAAGGTGATTACTTTCTTTTGGCCACTTTGTATGACATCCTGGTAACTACCAGTTGACATTTTAGTAATAGCCAGGTGAAGTGATTTCTTAAAAAAAAAAAAAATTTTTTTTTTTGATGCTAGAGAGGGGAAGGGAGGGAGAAAGAGAGAGAGAAACATCAGTGTGAGAGAGAAACATTGATTGGTTGTCTTTTTCATGTGCCCCCACTGGGGGCCAAACCTGCACCCCAAGCATGTGCCCTGACCAGGAGTCAAACCAGTGACTTTTCGGTTTGCAGGGTGATGGCAGACCAACTGAGCCATACCGGCCAGAGCTGAAGTGGTTTTTTAAGGAGGTCTGTCTAGAAAAGGTCCAGTCATTGTTAATATAACAAGAATGGTTTAAGCAGCATTAATTTAACGTTGTAGCCAAGGAGAGTGGAATGGAATGTGCTTGTATGAATATTGACGGCTTCACTTACTGGTCAGTGGGGGTTGTAGACGCCATTGAGTGAGCGTGTATACTGTATAGCCATCACATTCAAAATGACTGAGCAAGTAGAGCAATGAATCTGCATCAGATTTTTCATTAAGCTTGAACATTCTTACACAGAAACTGTTTAGATGATTCAAAAGGCTGCAGCTGTAGGCAACTGGTGATTTGCAGCTTCATCACGACAATGCACCCACTCATGCATCACACACATCCTCTTGTGCAGAGTTTTTTGGCAAAACACCAAACCATCCAGGTGGCTCAGCCCCCCTATAGCCCAGATTTGGTGCCCTGTGACTTATGCCTTTTCCCAAAACTAAAATCACCATCGAAAGGGAAGAATTTTCAGACATTGTTGAGATTCAGGAAAATATGACAGGGCAGCTGATGGTGACTGGGAGAACTGTGTGAGGTTCCAAGATGCCTACTTGAAGAGGACTGTGTGAGGTCATTGTTCTGTGTACATTGTTTTTTGTATCTTGTGTCTTCTTCAAAAAATGTCTATTTTTCATATAACATAGCTGGATACCTTCTGGACAGACCTTGTACATAAGCTAAATATTGTTATTTCAACCATATTAAATGAAATTCATTGTTATGAAACTTGGTTTGTCTTTACACATCTCAGAACATAATTTCATTGTTAAAAAATGTATGCTTTTTATGGATGAATAGTGAGGTATGAATTATATCTGAATTAAAATGGGAGCACAATTGCTTGTCTAGCTTTTTCTTCTCTCTTCCTTTTTCCCTTCCCGCTCTCCTTCCTTTATTACTTTTTGCTTTTTACCTTTAATTATCATTTATCAAGTTCTTGTTTTATCTTAGACACTTGGCAGGATATTATGTATATTATTTCCTCTGTTATCTACTAGATGCTATGAACTAAGTATCCTTATTTTATAGAAGAAAATTGGAATTTAAGAGAAGTCAAGTCACTTGCCCAGAGTCACATAATAAATGTGCCAACTAATATTCTGAGCCAGGAGTGTCTAACTTTATTGCTGTGTTCTTCAACACTGTTCTGGTGGTTATTGAGCCTGGCTTCTTATCAGAATTACTAGGTGAGCTTTAAAAACAACATTTCCAGGCCTTCTTCCAGCTGTATTGGGTTGGAGTCTTAGGGCTTTAAGACCCAGAATTAGAGTTGAGAGGGAAGAGCCCTGACTTAAAATTGTCAGAATATTTTTCTCTTTAAAACTTTCTTTCCTCTTGATTCTTTTTAAATGTAACTTTGAGAAAATTCTTAACTGTTTGGAAACCCAGTTTTCTCACCTGTGATATT
This sequence comes from Trachops cirrhosus, assembly GCA_028533065.1. NCBI lineage: Eukaryota > Metazoa > Chordata > Mammalia > Chiroptera > Phyllostomidae > Trachops > Trachops cirrhosus. The sequence goes on from CM052544.1 coordinate 73,839,005, forward strand.
GAAATTTTAGTCTAACAGTAACTGTCTTGCCTGTTTCATAAAATTATTGTGACCAAATGAAAGGTCTAGTTAGCCTTGGACATGGTAGATCATTTTACAGTGCTCATCACATTGTAGTATAAGTAGTGTTCTTTGTGGACTTGTCCAAGTTGGGAGCAGTGTTCTGTATTCTCTTCTGTGTGTTTGTATTTTGTTGTGTTTAGAATGGCACCATAGGCCCTTAGTCGGCACTGATTTTGTTGAATGAACGAATGCTACAAAAATGTACTATACTGGCTGCAGTGGCAGGAGCTCTGAGGGCACTTGTGCTCTTCCTCAGGCTCTCCGTGGCTTCCTGAAGTGATAGCTCAGCAGTTTGGAGAATTTCTTATGCATTTCTTTGTCTAGCTTTCATGAGTGAATGAGATGTAAGATATGGGAAACAATTGCCATCATGCACTGCTTTTCTAAGATCTCTCTGACCTTTAGTTTTTCTAATTGTTATAGTGGACTTCTATCTCATCTTTTGGAACAACAGTATCTGATCAAAGAAGACTTATTTTTTGTTTACTTTATCTTACACTTTTAACCTTAGCTTAAATTTTTCTTTTATTTTGAATTACTTTCAGATACTAAAGCTAGTAAATTTTTTATTTTTAATATTTCTGTGTGGAAGTGAGATTGTTACCATCAGACCTCTGAAATAGGGCTAAGATATCTTACTAGCCGTCTTAGTGACTGAAGCAGCTGTGAAGGAGTACTCACAGATCCTTGTAATGCAGGAAAGGTTTAGGTTATGTGCCATAACTCAGAGAATAATTTATCCTTAATTATTCATCTTTTTAAGCATAGGAAGTTTGAGTCAGTATGTTTGGTTACTTGATATATGAACATAATATAACTTTTAAATTAAAATTTTGAAGTTTCATTATCTAGATAATAATGCTTATAAAGTAAACTATAAACTAAATTTACTTTGTTTCATTACTGATGAGAAATCTATAAAAAATTTTGGGTGAAAATCTGACAGTCTTTATTAGTAGAGGATTGATTAAATTGTGGGTCAACTATGCAATGGAATACTATATTACAGAAAAGAATGAAGGTGCTTCATATTTACTGATGTGGAAAAACCTGTCAGTTATGTTAAGTAAAAGAGCATCAGAAAGGACAAAATTAACAGCTTTAACAGGCTGGAGAAACTCTAGAAGGATGCAAAACAACTAATAAAAGTAGTTACTTGAGAACTGGAGTGGGGTAAGTGTTCGGAGAAATAGGATGGCTAGCGAGAAGAGTAGTAGGAATATACTTTTCATTGTTTTTTAATACATATTTAAATTATTGAGTAGTGTGGATCTTTTTTAACTACTGAGAATAGAAAAATTTGATTTAAAAATTAATAAAGTTGGGCTTAAATTGTATTTAGCTTATATAAAATTGAGTTTATAATTGTATTTTCTAGATGAACTACAGTGTGTTGACTGGGACAGTGACAGTGACAGGGAAGACACTAATGAAGGCAATGAATTTGAAGATGGCGAGAGTGCTGTGGAAATATCAGACTCGGCTTCTCGTGCAAGCAGTCATTCTTTGAAAAGTGAAGAGAGTGTTTCTGAGTTTCCTAAGGTAAGAACGATTCAGAATTTTTTATTCTTTTTATGGCATTTGTTAATCATAGCCTTTTGGTGGTTTTTTAGTCCTTTCTCAAGGATAACAACTTTTGACTCTTAGTGGATTCTTTGGTTCCTTATCTCCAGATAACATGCTTGTAATGTACTTCTAAATCTGGATAAATACGGAGTTCTCTTCTCACCCACTGCCCACAACCTACTACACATTGAACTTTTCCCATCCCTCCATTCTTTCAGAGCAGATATATCATGGTTTGGTTAGATTAGTACTCAACATTACATACTTGTGAATAAATAATACATGTAACTAAGGTAGATATTAATTATGATTACTTTTCTTTCACAATTCTTTATTTTCCTTAAAGTTAATTATTTTGGTGTTTCCTTTACATAGTTTAATGTTTCACCTTTGCATAGCCTTCCTGTTAAGATTTTTGGACATAGCAGGCATTTTATCAGTTTTGTTGTCCTGGAGAACTCTTTCCCACAACCTTCTAACTGCTCCAGTTTGAGCTCAGCATCCTCTCTTCTTTGTGGATGTTGCCATCCTTAGGTCTCCCTTCATTCTCTTTCTGGGAATTCCCTTTAACCTCCTCTCTGGGAATTCCCTTTACCTCCTCCTATTTGGAGCATCATAATCCTGGATTCCATGTCTGCCTCTTTCTTGGTTTTCTCTCTCATTCTGATTGAGTACATCTTCCAGAAGCTTTCAAGAAAGGATTTGTGAAAAATAATTTTGTGAGACTTGGCATGTCAGAATATGCATTTATCTCCTTTAATATGTGATGTGAAAATTTGTGTAAAATTTTATGTTGGAAAAAATTTTTCTTCAGAATTTTGAAGTCTTCATTGTTTTCTAGTTCCAGAATTGCTGTCAAGAAGCTGAAGTGCCCTGGCTAATTCTGTTGATTGAAGTGTCCTCCTGTAAACCAAAAGGTCACATGTTTGATTGCCCAGTCAGGGGACATACCTAGGTTGCTGGTTTAGTCCCCAATTGGGGGGCATGCGAGAGGCAACTAATAGATGTTTCTCACATCTTTGTTTCTCTCCCTCTTTCCCACCCTTCTCCTCTCTCTCTAAAAAAATAATAAGCATGTGTTTGGGTGAGGATTAAAAAAAAAAAGAAAACTAAAGAAGCCTGAAGCTAGTATCACTCTTGATATTTTAAGATTTTGATTGTGATTTGCCTAGTTGTGGTCCGGGGAGACTCTCTTCCAAGAGTCGTTTTCCAGGGAAGTCACACAGATATGCCTAATTGCTCCAGCAGTGAGTTTTGATAAAATGTGTAAACTGTTGTCTGGCCGGGGAGCATAATAGTGACTCAGTGCCCAGAGTTTTATTGGCGGCTGGTAATGTAGGCACTCTGCCTAGCAGGTACCAACATTTCAGATTTCAAGAAGGAAATCAGGTAGTCAGCATAAGCCTCATTGTTTGCACAGTTTCAGTATAGGGAACCACTCTTTATCACTTAGAGAATGATGGAAAGCCTCCTAAAATCAAGGTTCCCAGAGGTAGCCAAGGATCAACATTACAGGTAGGCTTTTGAAAGATACCTATTCCAGGTCTGCTATGTTAACTGTATTCTTCACATACGGGTTTAAAGTTTTCATCACATTTGGAAAGTGTTTTTCCTTTTTCTTTCCTTTGGGGACTCCCAATTAATATGTATATTAATTAGGCTGGTTGATGTTATGTTATGAATCATTTTTTCCCTGTTTTATTTTGAATCACTTCTTTCTGTGTATCTTCTAGTTTAATAACCTTTTATTCCTTCACTGTCTGTTGTTTATACTATTCAGTGTATTTGTCATCTCTAAAAACTTGATATGAATCTTATATTGTTCATGTTTCTTCTTACCATGATCATACTTTCTCTATGTTTTGAATAAATAAAGTATGTTTATAATAGTTTCAATGGCTTTTTCTGTAAATATATCATGCATCATTTTTGTATTTATTACTATTGATTGATAGTTCTTTTCATTATAGGTTGTATTTTTCTGCTTCTTTGCATGCCTAGAAATTTGTGAGTGGATACAGACTGTGAATTTTATGTTGTTGGGAGCTGGATTTAAAAAAATTTCTTCTTATATTTTGGGGCTTTGTTCTAGGGTACAGTTACTTTGAAACACTTTTATCCTTTTGGTTGTTGCTTTATGATTTGTTAGGTGGGTCTGGGGAAGTGCTCACTCTTATGTCCTACTGCTGAAGGAAGATCTTGAGTATTCTGTATAATACTTTGAATTAGGAGCTTTTCCATTGTGGCTGGCTGGAACAGGTACTGTTTTCTGATGCTCTGTAAACCCTGGGCTTCTGACAGGTTCTTTCCCTGCCCTAGGATAGTTTCTTTACATGCACATGCTGATCAGTACTCTGCTGAATTCTTGAAGGGAGTATTTGGGGTTCTCTGTGCAGCTCTCTCATTTCTGGTGCTCTGTCTTAGGAACTTGAGCTACTTTGGTCCGCCTGATCTCTGAGCTCTCTCTCCAACTCAGGGAACCTACTGGGCTTCATCTCAGTTTTCCCTTCTACTGTGTGGTTTGGAAATTCTCTCAAGAAAGTAAGGTGGGACAATTGTAGAACTCAATTTTTTGTTTCCTAACTTTAAGGGGTTACTGTTATTCTTGCCTGATATCCAGTGTCTTGAGAACCATTGTTTCATGTGTTTTGTCTGGCTTCTTTTCTTCACCTTTTTCAGTTGTTTCAGAAGGGAGGTCAAATCCAGTACCTTTTATTCTATCTCAGCCACCTTCCTGATCTCTTTGTACAATCCTGCACGTAAAAAGATGCTCTTCATCATCATTGGTCAATAGGGAGATGCATATCAAAACAACAGTGAGATACCACCTCACACCCATTAGGATGGCTGAGATCTATAAATGGGGAAAAATGTTGTTGAGGATGTGGAGAAATTGGAACCCTTGGGCATTGTTGGTAGGAATACAGAACGGCATAGCCACTATGGAAAACAGTTTGTCAGTTTTTCAAAAAATTTAACATAGGATTATCATATGATTCAGCAATTCTACTTCTGGATATACTCAACAGATCTGAAAGCAGGGACTCAAACAGATACTTGTACATTGATGTTCATAGTGGGATTATTTACAATGGCTGGAGGGTGGAAACAACACAAAGTCCATCAACATGAATGGATAAACAGAATATGTGTGTGATGTGTGTGTTTGTGTATACAGGCTGGGGCAAAAGTAGGTGTATAGTTTGTATGAAAAATAATATAATTATAAATAATAATACAATAATAAACTTTTGGCCCTGGCTGGTGTAGCTCAGTGGATTGGGTGTGGGCTGTGAACCAAAAGGTCGCCGGTTCAATTCCCAGTCAGGGCACATGCCTGTGTTACAAGCAAGGTCCCCAGTATGGGGTGCGAGAGAGGCAACTACACATTGAAATTTCTCTCCTTCTCTTCCCTTCTCTCTAAAAATGAATAAATAAAATCTTTCTTTAAAAAAAAATAATAATAATAATAAACTTTTACATATGTAAGCCTACTTTTGCCCCATCCTGTGTGTGTGTTTGTGTATAAATGTGTGACATATGTATACATATACATGTATATCTACACACAATGGATTATTATTCAGGCTTACAAAGGAGTGGAAGTTGTGCTACCTGGTACAATGTGGATAAACCTTGAAAACATTATGCTAAGTAAAATAACCTAGACACAAAAGGACAAATACTGTATAATGCCACTTATATGCAGTACCTAGAATAGGTAAATTCATAGAGCCAGAAAGTAGAATAGAGATTACCTGATGCTGAAAAGTAAGGGAAGTTATTTCTTAAGTGTGTACAGAGTTTGGGGTGATGAAAAAAAGTTACAGAAATAAAAAAATAAGTTGTAGAAATAGATAGTGAAGGTAGTTTTACAACATTATGAGTGTACTTAATGCTACTGAAGCATACACCTAAAAATGATTAATATGGTAAAATTTTTATGTGTATATCACCACGACAAAAAATGAAAAAAGCTATACTGTATTTTAGAATTTTTTCTATTAATCAAGATTTATGTTTTTGAGGACTTCTTATTGTTGAGAATGTAAAAATGTTTATGAAAGAATGCTTAATGAAGAAGGCAAAATGCCATCTTGTATATGCACTTAAATCTCAACTGAATGCATTTAAATCTCAACTCAGGTCCCAAAGGACCATTCTGAGTAATGAGACTGCTACCAAAGCACCCATGGAATAAATCACCTCTAACCTTACCAGGAAATATGTCATGCATGACTTAAAAGTTTCTGTTGAGCTTTCATTGTGTGAACTGTACTAGCAAACCTTTACTTCTGTAAACTTTCTCAGTATGAAATAAAAGGCATTTATGATAGCATGGTCTTACTTTTTATTGTCACTTTATACTGAAAACATGCTTCTTAAAATTTTTCTCAATATTTATTTATTGTGGTTGTTGCTTCAGTGGTTGAACTACCTGTTTCTTCATGTTCCTGGCTTTTTTTTTAATCCTCACCCTAAGATATGTTTAGTGATTTGAGGGGGTAGGAGAGAGAGAGAGAAAGAAACATTGATATGAAGGAGAACCATTGATCAGTTGCCTTCCGTAAGTGCCCTGATTGGAGATCCAACCTACAGCGTAGATATGTGCTCTGACTGGGAATCGAAACTGCAGCCTTTTGGTGTATGGGTTGACGCTGCAACCAACTGAGCCACTTGGCCAGGACTGTGTTCCTGGCTTTTTAAAGCAGTTTATTTCTGCTAAGGAAGGTGGGGTTCCTATGTGTAGCTTCACATCTCAGGTTACCTGTCTTTATAATTTTAAGCTTTATTTGGTATTTCATTATCAGGCTCTATAGTGATAAGATAGAAGCTTCAATAAAGTTAGCTTCAGGAATTCCTTTTTCTTGTTTTGAAGAGAAAAATAATGGATTTTTTCTCATCATAGATTATTGCCATCATTAAATAAAAATTTAGTATTTTATTCTTGTTAGAAACTTCAGTTTTCTCATCAGGAAATACCAGTTTCTGAGGAGTTTTTTAAAAATTTATTTTATTTATTTTTAGAGAGAGGGGAAGGAAGGGAGAAAGGGAGGGGGAGAAACATCAATGTGGGGTTGCCTCCCACTGGGGACTTGGCCTGCAACCCAAACATGTGCCCTAACTGGGAATCTAACCGGCAACCTGTTTGTTTCACAGGCTGACACTCAGTCCACTGAGGCACACCAGGCAGGGCAATTTCTGAGGATTTTCCATTTGTTTCTTGGCTTGTTTTTTTGGGAAATAGTTTGTGAACCAAGTATATAGTTATTCTTTGAAAGCTGCTGTAAATAATCACAACTGTAAGAAAGAAGGTACTGCTGTATGGTTGGAGATGCTGGGTGGGTGCCGGGTTCACTAGCTAACTGAGAAACTGTTGCACACAGGCTTTTTAGTACTTGCAGTTCACATCCGTACCTTGTTAAAATTACAAGTTACAGTATGACACAGACTTTTTAGGGTAACTTTTGAATAATAAATATATATAGTTGTAAAAAGTGAATGGCAAGCATCTGTAGTTTTTCAAAATGTAAATAATGTATCTGTCAGTGGTGGATTTATTGGAGAAGCTTATTTTCTTCTTTGTTATAATTATTTCATAATTTTGAAATAAAACAAAGAAAAACATAGCAGTCGATGGCTTTTCCCTTAAAGGAGAAAAAGAGAAATCACTTGAGCCCCTGGCAGGGTGGTTCAGTTGGTTGGAGCATGGTACCACGCACCAAAAAGTTTGTGGGCTTGATTCCCGGTCAGGGTGCATACGGGAGGAACTGATTGATGTTTGTCTCTCTCTTTCTCTCCCTGCCTTTCTTTCTCTCTAAGATCAATAACATATCTTTGGGTGAGGATTAAAAGAAAAATAAATAAATCATTTGAATGTGTGCTAGGCTTTATATTGCACTAATTGCTTTATGTATATGTATTAGTTCATTCAGGCAGCTCTAACAAAATACCATAGACTGGGTGATGTGAAAACATAAATTCACACAGTTCTGGAGGCTGGGAAGTTTCATGATCTAGGTGTCAGCAGAGACAGTGTCTGGTCAAGGCCTTCTTTCTGGTTCATAGAAAGCTGTCTTCTCACTGTTTTCACATGTTGGAAGAAGTGAGGGATCTCTCTGGGGCCTTTTCATAAGGGCACTGATTTCATTCATGAGGTTTTCCCTCGAAGATCCTGTCTCCAAATACCATCACTTTGAGGATTAGGTTTCAAAATGTGATTAGTTTCAGCATTCAGGTGAGAGGAGTACATTTTCCATTTGAACCTTAAAGCAATCTTGTGATATTATAACTAATTTTAAGACAAGAAGACTGTTAGAAAAGATAAGTGATGTGACTGTAAGAAAATTACATATGTAGTAAATGTGGCAGCTATGATTGAAACCTTGCTGTGAAAGTACTTAGTGTTGGCTGAATGCCTCAGAACCTACATTGATTGCTTTCTCAAGTTGGAAGAAGCATGCAAATGGGCAGAACTTTGAAAGATATGGTCGTAGAAAAGAGGTGACCTAGGCTTGCTTTGTTATTTAAGTACAAATTCAAGACTTCTTGCATGTAGTTCCTCATTAAGTACATTTGTTTCTCTTAATAAATTTATATATTAAAGCATCACATATTGCATTGTCATTGAAGAGTGGACTCAAAAGATGGATTTCTCCAAGCAGATATTGAGAGGCATTCCTATATTATAGGAAAGATCCTTTTGGATTTCTGGTCTGCCTAATTACAGTAGTGTTACTGGTAAATCTTTCTCTAAACCAGATGCTGTTCTGAATTCCGTATCAGTTTTCAGCTTCCTATTGACATCTTTGTGTATATTTTAAAATTACTGCTAAGCCATATCTTTTCTTTTCCTTTACACCCAAGCTCATCCTCTTTGTGTGTGTGTTTGGTCTTAGTTAATGGATTTTTTTTTTTTTTTTACTGTATGAATCTATTTCATTATCATGTCATGTAGATTTGGCTTCTAAACTACAGCATCCTCAGAACATCTGTCTTAAATCAGCACTTAAACCTATTGTCTATATTTTTTCAGTTGCTTCGTAACATTTCTTACATTATGTCTTTTTATTAGATTTATCTTAATAAAAATTATGACCTTATCATTAACTTACTGAAACACTTTTTTATGGTTCCCTTTTGTATGAAAGTCAAGGTCAGAATGACTTAATCATCACAGTTTAGCCTCAGACTCTTAAAATGAATGAGGCAGAGTGTACACTGTATAATTCTAGTTATATATAAAACTCTTAAAAGTGCAAATGATTCTATAGTGATAGAAAGCAGGTCAATGGTTGACTGGGGATGAGGATAAAGAGAGGAATGGATTATAGTGGAACATGAGGAAAGTTCTAGTGGTGATGGAAATGTTTATTATTTTGATTATGATAATTTTAGAGGAGTGTACACATATCAAAGCTGATCAAGTTGAATACTTTAAATATTTGTGGTTTAGTGTGCTTAAATTATAATTCAATAAAATTGGTAAAAAATTTTAAGTACAAAAAAGATGTTGGTCTATATGCTCATGAAATATTCCTCCAAATACCTTGTTAGATGGTGAAAAAAGGATATAGAATAATTGTGTAGAAGAAAATGGAAAGAATATGAATTTATATGAACTATCTCTGGAATGGTAGAAAACTAGTTTTACTGTATTAATCTTGTATGCAGTTTTGAATTTTGAATGAAATACATATATTTGCATTTCAAATGTTTTTTATTTTTATTTTTAACCATAAATCTGTGGTTTATTATCATAAAACAGTATATTATAGCACTATTGTTTATTTCAAAACTGGTATAAATTTATTTCAAAACTGGTATTTATCTGATATAAATATTTGATATTAAAAGCCATTGGAAGAAGAGAACGTTAATGGAATATAAATATCCAGTAAAAACCATTTAATAATGAAAAGTGATATATGTTATTTAAAAGTTAGCATTCTACTTCTGGCTAAGATGGAGGCATAGATAGATACACTTTGCCTCCTCACACAACCAAGAAAAGGACAAATTTAAATACAAAAAATAACCAGAACTGCCAGAAAATTGAACTGTGTAGAAGTCCAACAACCAAGGAGTTAAAAAAGAAACATTCATCCAGAGCAGTAGGAGGGGTGGAGACAGGCAGCCAGGACTCCTGGCAAGGTGGTGGCTGGAGGACTGGGGTGGGCAAGGCGGTGGCTGGCGGAGCAGGCGGTCCCACATTTGTATGCAGATAAACCGAGATGAACAACTGGGGAGCGAGATAGACCATGTAAACCCAGGGTTCCAATGTGGGGAAATAAATCCCCAAAATCTCTGGCTGAAAAAACTTCTGGGGGTTGAGGCAGCAGAATAAACTCCCAGATTCACAGGGTAGTTCATTGAGAGACCCACAGGGTCCTAGAATATACACAGTGCCCCCCCCACACCTGGGAATCAGCACAAGAAGGGCCCAATTTGCTTGTGGGTACCAGTGGAAATGACTGAAAGCCAGGGGAGAGCTGAATAAGTGGCATTGTTCCCTCCGGGACCCCTCCCCCACATACAAAGCCACAAGGCAGTGATGTGGGTTGCCCTGCCCTGGCAAATAGCTAAGGCTGTGCCCCTTACTTCAAAACAAGTACACTGAGACCAAAAAAAAAGGTCCAAATGAAAGAACATATCAAAGCTCCAGAAAAAAATACAACTAAACCACAAACAGACAGCCAACCTGTTGGATGCACAGTTCAAAATACTGGTCATCAGGATGCTCACAGAAATGGTTGAGTATGGTCACAAAGGAGAGGAAGAAGTGAAGGCTATGAAAAGTGAAATAAAGGAAAATGTACAGGGAACCAACAGTGGAGGGAAGGAAACTGGGACTCAGATCAATGGTTTGGAGCAGAAAGAAGAAATAAACATTCAACCAGAACAAGATGAAGAAACAAGAATTCAAAAAAATGAGGAGAGGCTTAGGAACTTCTGGGACAACTTTAAACATTACAACATTGGAATCATAGGGGTGCCAGAAGGAGAAGAGGAAGAGCAAGAAGTTGAAAACTTATTTGAAAACATAATAAAGGAGAACTTCCCCAATCTGGCAAAAGAAATAGACTTCCAGGAAGTCCAGGAATCCCAGAGAGTCCCAAAGAAGTTGGACCCAAGGAAGCACACACCAAGGCACATCATAATTACATTAGCCAAGATGAAGGATAAGGAGAGAATCTTAAAAGCAATAAGAGAAAAGGAGACAGTTACCTACAAAAGAGTTCCTATAAGACTGTCAGCTGTTTCTCCAAAGAAACCTTGCAGGCAAGAAGGGGCTAGAAAGAAGTATTCCAAGTCATGAAAGGCAAGGACCTACATCCAAGATGACTCTATCCAGCAAAGCTATTTTTTTTTAGAATAGAATGGCATTTAAAGCATCTAAGAAAAAGAAGAAGATCAAAATTACGAACAGTAAAATGACAACAAACTCAAGTATCAACAACCAAACCTAAAAAAAAAAAAAAAAACACTAAGCAAACAACTAGAACAGGAATAGATTCAGAGAAATAGAGATCACATGGAAGGTTATCAGCAGGTGGGTGAGAGAATGGGGGAAAAGGTACAGGGAATAAGAAGCATATATGGTAGGTATGAGATAGACAGGGGGAGGTATGGGAAATGGAGAAGCCAAAGAACTTATATGTATGACCCATGGGCATCAACTGAGGTGGGGGACTGACAGTGAGAAGGGGTTATAGGAGAGAGGGGAATGAAAGAGAAAAAAATTGGACAACTGTAAAAGCATGATCAATAAAATAGATTTCAAAAACAAAACCAAGTTAGCATTCTTTTTTTAATTAAGATTATTGGGGTGACATGTTGGTTAATAAGATTATATAGGTTTCAGGTGTATAATTTTATGATACATGATCTGTATATTGCATTGTGTGCCCACCACCCAAAGTCAGATCTCTCCATTACAATATATTTAACTCCCTTACTCTTTACTATCGCTCTACCCTTTTTTGTCTGGTAAACACTATACTGTTACGTGTCTGTGAGTTTTTGTTTGTTTTTCTCGCTGGTTCTTTTGTTGCTCTCAATTTTATATTCCACATATGAGTGAAATCATATGTTTCTTAACTTTTTCTTTCTGACTTCGCTTAGCTTGATATTCTCAGGATATATCCATGTTGTTGCAAATGGCAGTATTTCATCTTTTCTTATGGCTAAGTAGTATTTCGTTATAGATAATGTACCACATTTTCTTTATCCAGTCATCTATCAAAGGACACTGGTTGTTTCTATGTCTTGGCCACTGTGAATAATGCTGCAGTGAACACAAGGGTGCTTATATTTTTGTGAGTAAGTGTTTTCAAATTTTTAGATAGTATACAGTAATATCGAACATATATTGAGAACTTCTACAAACTGTTAAGGAAATAACAAATAGCCCATTTGAAAATTTAGTCAAAAATGGAAAGGAAAACCTTAATGGCTAACAAGCATATGAAAAAATGCTCAGTCTCACTAGTGGTATGAGAATTGCAAATTAAAAATGAGATATTACATATTTATCTGATTACCACAAAAGAAAAAAATAAGTTTGACAATGTCTAATATTTGATAAGTTCTAGTAAAGCTGAAGTGTTCATGCTTTCTGACCCCACAATTCTATTCGTAGGTAAATATCCTTGATTTTTTTGAAAATGTAGCTTGTGGCCCATTTAGTGGCTGCTATAACTGATTCAGTGACTTTAAAAAACATACTGAAATAAAATAGAACACATGAGAATGTTTAGTAGTTAATAAGAGTATTTTTATGAAGCTTGATTTGAAATTAGATTTATTAGTATGTGTGTTCGATCACATATACAATGTATTTTTTACCTCAGTGCTGGGCCAAAAGATTTTGAAAGCCATTATTCGGAATTTTCACAAGGATGTATTCATTATAGCATTGTTTACAAGAGAAAAACTCTGTAAAATAACCCAATTTTATATGACCATACACAAATTATGGAATATTTATATAGTACAGAGCTGTAATTTTCATCATGGATAGTATGGAGGAAGTAAGCCAGTTGGCTGAAGAATATGTATGGTTTGGTACTATAGTGCATGAAGTTTATAGACAGGTAAAACAGTAGTACATATTGATGATGTGCAACATTGGAGAAGAGGGAGGTTTTCTCTACATACATTATTGAAGTTTCTGAGATAATTTCAGTTTGCATCATCATTCCTTGTGGTGCAGCTGTGGAAATGTGTGTTCAGATCTTCTGTTGCAAGGAACATAGTTGACTGACTGATGGCCTGAACTGCCATCCTTCAGGATCCACCGTTGTTTGTAATGGGGTCCTGCCATTGACTGAATATGCCAGGGTTGTGAGACACAGTCACACTGAACTGCTCTAGTGACTTTAAATGGAAAAGTTACAATTGGTCTGGCCCGTAATAGAGCTGCACTACAGACTGAGCTTACTACCCAGCCCTCTTTCCTTTTCCTTTCCCTTTCACACTCCTCAGGCCTGCATTATACCCCTAAAGCTCTTCTTGACATCTGCTTTCTCGCCTTTATCCTTCACAGGTGCTTCCTCCAATAAATCTCTTTTATAGCTGTTGCTGTCCTGGCAGTTGTCTTTCAGGAGATTCTGCCCAGGACTGTGTAGTCACATCACTTAATTCCTAATACTTCTTACATTAATATGTAAAACTCTTGTTTATTTAATATTTCAAGTAGGTTTAAAAGAAGTAAAATATGTGATATTCAGTTTTTGAAGACTTCACCTCTGTTTATAGTTTATTGTTTGCCTTTGAATTCATCAGGCAGAAGCATGCCCTGAGAACATCTTCTGGGAGTGTGTGTAGTGGGCAAGCAAGCCAGGGAAGGGATAGCAGCCAATTGGGGGATCATTATCAAGAAAAGTACTGTTGTGGGCATCTGGAGCTTAGTACTGCTGGCAGACTCCATGAGAATTATCCCACTAGAGGGGCAAGAGGCAAAGAAATGGAGGTGCTGGAAATTGGAAAAGAGGGCCAGCATCACTGAAGAGGTTGGAGGAGTAGGGTGTTGACAGAGTGAGTTACAATGTCTAAATAATCCATGTACATTGAGTAAATACTGGAGGGTGGAAGTTTTATACTATAAGTAGGAGTGTCTTGTACCTATAACTTGTACCTATTACCAGAAACAAAACCTCCCTTATATATTATAGCTCAGGAGGCTCTTTTTGCTTCATGCATGTTTGTAGAAAAGGAACATATGTGGGGTGGATAGTTACTCTACAAGAGAACAAACGTTAATTCAGTGGGAAGCATTGATTATAATTCAGGTCTGTCTTGAATCCCTTGCCCAGGGTAGAGTGAAGGATGTTGCTAATTTAGGAAACAGTCTTACCTATAAGCATGATTCTGCCAATTTTCTGGAGCAGAGTTCTACTAGTGCTGTGGAAAGGCAACTGAATCCATAATAACAGCAGCAGTTAACATTATGAGTGCTTCCTTGTTGTGGGTCATTTTCTGAATGCTTTGCTACATACATTAGTTTATTCAAACCTCACAGTAATTCTGTTTGTCTCTACTCTCTAGATAAGGATTCTGAGGCCCAGAAAGATTAAATAATTTTCCTGTGGTTATAAAGTAGGAAGTGATTGAGCCAGGGTTCTAAATCAGACACTGGCTTCTGAGCTGTGGTCCTGGCCATTTTGTTACAGTGTCAATAATAGTAATAGTAATAATAACATTAAAAACACAATAACCTTTAGTTCTTAATATGTTAGTGCTTTGCTAATTGCTGATCATGCGAGGTAGGTGTTACTTATAATTTAACCCCACTTTAGAGATGATGAGGAAATGAAGACACAGCTAGTGAATTGCAGAATGAGATTCTAGCTTAACGTAGTCTAATTCCAAATTATTAATTACTTATGTTATATTCCTTGGAGTATAGATTAACTACATACTTAGTTACTTGGAAGAAAATGATAGAAATAAAAAACCATAGCAATAAATTATCTTTGTAATGTTGTCTTTTAGGACATAACAAATGTAGTTGGTTACTAATGTGACTTTCCATATCAGTATCATTTCGGTTTTCACAATTTATTTTATCAGTGTCATCCAGGAACCATTCCTGTAGAGGGCAGCAGAGGCACAATAGTGAATTCTTTTCCTGGCCTACGTTTTTCAGGAAGTGTGAAGGAAATGGATTTAGGTGAACTTTGTTATGTAATTCTCATGTACTTTTTGTAGTGATTGCTATGCAGATACAGGGTAATTGACCTAATAAATATCAGGTAACCAGTGAGGTTCAGTGAGGCACCTTTTATTGAAGGTGCCTAACAGATGGGCAGACACAAGTAGTTCATGTAGCTTTAAAGAGAAAGCAAATGTGGTTTTCAAATTTGGAATACGGATTCATTGTTGTGAAATGTGTTTTCTTTGTACTCTTAACAATAGGGGTAGAACAAATGACTCAGTATCTTGAAGAAGATGGAATATAGGAAAGTTTTAACAAAAGAGTAAACATAATTTTCTTACATGGGAAAATGTAATCCTTTAGAAAGTAATCTGGCAAATTTTGCAAGTATTTCTAAATCTAATGAACATACTTTCAGTTCTGTCTGTTTACCTTTGTTTATAGATTTGAAAATGGTACATTTATTTTCACTTTTAATGATGAATTAGAATAAAATGATATGACTAAATATATATGAATTGCTAGTATCTAAGAACTGTCCATTGTATACATCATATAGAGAGTTGAACTTTATCAAGAACAACACATTTTAAGCACATATTTTAGAAACTCTCACAAATACAATTATCTTCCATGTATCTACTATAGGTTTTTGTTTGTGGTTACCCTGAAGCTTACACAGAAACAACCTTTATTTATCATAAGTCTGTTTTAAATTGACAACAACTTAAGTTTGAATACATTTTGAAACTCTACATTTTAATCACTTTGCTCCCCTGCCATGTTTTGTTTTTGATGTCACATTTTACATCTTCTTTTAACATAGTCCTTAACTAATTAATAGTTATAGTTATTTTTCCTAGTTTTGTCTTTACCCTTCACACTAGCTTTAAGTGTGATTAATCTATTACCTTTACTACATATTTACCTTTTAACATACTTTCATGTTTTCTTTTCAGCTTAAAGAAATCCCATTAACATTTCTTGTAAGACTGGTTAGGTGGACATGAACTCCTTTAGCTTTTGCTTGTCTGGAAAACTCTGTATCTCTACTTCATTTCTGAGTAACTTTGCCAGATAGAGTACACTTAGTTGGAACTTTTTTCTTTTAGCACTTTAAATATATTTTGTTACTCCCTTCGAACCTGCCAAATTTCTGCTAAAAAATCTGCTCATTGTCTCATGTCTTATGTGTAACAAGTTGTTTGGATAGAATGCTGCTTTTAAGCATGAGATTCCTCATCTTTAACTTTTGACCTTTTAATTATACTATGTCTTGGCATTCATTTCTTTGGCATCTCTTATTTGCAGCTTTCTGGGCTTTCTGAATCTGGATGTCTGCTTCCTTTCCCAGGTTAGGGATGTTTTCATCCATAATTTTTTAAAATAAATTTTATGCCCCTTTCTCCTACTTCTGGGACCCCTATAATGTGAATGTTACTCTGCTTGACGTTGTCCCCTATGACCTTCAGGCTATCTTTTGTTTTGATTTTTATTCTTTTTTTTCTTTTTGCTGCTTTAACTGGGTGAGTTCTAAGTTCACTAATTTTTTCTGCTGCTTTATCGAGTCTGCTATTGAATGCCTCAAGTGTATTTCTCAGCTCAGTTATTCTTTGGATCTGTGTCCTCTATTTGTACATTATTATATTTTCCAACTCTATTTTGATGTGCTTGCTATGTTCATTCATTCTTTTCCCAGGTTTGGTAGGCATCTTTATGACCATCACTTGGAAGTTTTTATCAGATAAATTACTTTCTCTGTTTCATTAAGGTTCTTTTCTTGTGATTTTATCTTGTTCTTTCATTTGCAACATATTCCTATATCCCATTTTCTTGACTTTGAGTTTTTTCTCGGTATTAAATGAAATAGCCTCCTCTCCAATTCTTGAAGGAGTAGTTTTGTGTAGGAGATGAATCTTTTTGTTCAACCATGCCCTGGTTTGTGGTTGTCCCTTGAATATTTGTGCTTGTCCAAGTGGTCTATTTTATTTTTAATTGCTCCCAGTTGTTGAGGGTGGGCCATGTGCTGTCAGTGTCCCAAAGTGGGAAACTCAGTATTTAGTTTCAGGTTGATTGGGAGCCAGATCGTCAGGCAGCAGGTTTTAAAATACACAAATATGGTATACAAATAGTGCATATACATTTGTCTGGGTGACAGTTACAAAAATCGGGCCCTAGACTAGTATAAGCTTGTTTCTGGGAGATAACTGGCAAACTGTAGCAAGGCACATAAGGTGCAATGATGGCGTCCGTGGCTATGTTTTCTGAGAGAACCTCCAGATGTTTGCAAAACCTGAAGAATATATCACTGCAGAACATAGGCTTCTTTCACAGACAGGCTAGGGGGAGTGGTGTTTCAGTCTACTGTTTATGCAGTACTCAGGGAGGTTGCCTGCCAAGAATTGTCTCTTCAATTGTTATAGTCTTGTCGGACCCAGAAACTCAAGCCACCACACCTATCCCTGTACCCTTGCTTCTGCACCAGAGCCAGGAGGTTAAGACACTGTCCTTGGGTGGTACCCACAAAAACTGGGACACCAGATGTGAGAAAGGCTGCCTTCTAGGAGATAACTGGTGTTGTGGGGCCTGGCAGAAGGAGAAGGCTACTCTCTGAGAAAAAGAAAAAAACATGGTGCCTGTTGAATTTAGCGAAACAGAGGAAAAGAGCAAAAATCGTGCCTGCCAGTTGGAGGGTAAAGGTGGCTCCTGCTCTAAGAAAACAAAAGAAAAAGTCTAGAGTAAAATAAGAAAAAATATACCTGCCAGCTTTAACAAGGTAGAGGGAGAGTGCAAAATTGGTGCCCACCAACGGCTCCCTTACCTGAGAGTATTCCAATAGCCCCCATCCCCTCAGATTGATGCTTTAAGGTCAATTAATCTCTTTGACATAAAGTGTGGGTGTTTTTCAGACAGCTGCTTCTACGCTGGGTCCTGGCGTGAATGAGTTTGTGCACAAGTCTTTTAAGACATTTCTCATTTTGCTACTGCCCTTCGGGCCTTGTGTGTGTATGTATGCTTTGTTAGTTTTCAAAACCAGATGTTTTGAGGGTTTGTCTAAGATACAGGTCTTAATAGTTGGGGTGCCTCATATGGTGTATAAACACTTGACTCTTAAGGGAGAAGTTCCAGGTTTGTGTTTCCTTCCAATTGTGGGTTCTGCACCTTGGGTGGGGTTTATTTTGAGACTGTGTCTAAGCCTCTCCATTGTGCCTCAATGTGCCTAAATCATTATGTTAGGCTTTTTCTTTCTTTGTAAAAATTAACAAACTGATTATAATTCATATGGAAATAAAAAGGACCTAGGCTTTATAAAGCAATCTTTTAAGGAGAATTACAGAATGAATGACTTATATTACTTAAGTTCAAGATTTACTCTAATGCTATAATAATTAAGATCGT
The DNA here is from genome assembly GCA_028533065.1 of Trachops cirrhosus. Lineage (NCBI taxonomy): Eukaryota > Metazoa > Chordata > Mammalia > Chiroptera > Phyllostomidae > Trachops > Trachops cirrhosus. Next base: position 73,857,192 of record CM052544.1, read on the forward strand.
AATACTAGCATAAAGATGTACAGATGGTTCAGTGGAATAGAATAGAGCTGAGAAATTATTTTTGACAAAGACAGCATTCTAATGGGGGAAAAGAAAGGCTTTTAAATGGATAGTGATAGAACAATGGGATATTCATATGTAAAAATATTCATCTTGATACCCTACCTCACATATACACAAAGATAAATCAACATGGATCATCTATCTAAGTGTAAAAGCTGAAGCCATAAAGCCTCTAAAAGAAAGCGGTAGAGAATGAGTAAAGCTTTCTTTAACAGGATACAGAAAGTACAAATTATTAAAAAACTACTATAAATTAAACTTCATCAGAATAAAAATATATTCTCATCAAAAGATACCATTAAGAGATAGAGAAAATAATACCAAAACGTGTCTGTTAAGAAGTTGTATTCAGACTATATAGAAGTCCCCTACAACAATAAAAGGATGGCTCAATTAATTGGAGAAGAATTAGAATTAAAACTTCATACATGATGCTATAATGGTACTGAGCACATTTGGACTTCACCATATACATTTTGGGGGGATACATTTCAGCTCATGGCAGTATTATAAAGAACTATTCAAACATTAAATGGAGAACTGATTTTTTTAAATCACTTTTTGTTTTCGAATTACAGTTGACATACAATATTATATTAGTTTCAGGTGTATACCCTAATGCTATGTGTAGATACTGTGTGACTTACTAAGTGAACATACCAATAAACGTTGTACTTATCTGACACTATACTTACTGGAATACTTTTTACTATATTTCCTATGATATACTATATATCCCCATGACTGTTCTATAGCAACCAATTTGTACTTCTTAATCCCCTCACCATTTTCACTTGTCATCCTCCCCATCCCCTCTCCCATCTGGCAACCATCAAAATGGTCTCTGTATCTGTGAGTCTATTTTTGTTCTACTTGTTTGTTTATTTTGTTTTTTAGATTCAGTTGTTGATAGATATGTATCTGTTGTCATTTTGTTCATATTGTTTATCTCTTTGTTTCTTTTTAAAGAAGACCCTTTAACATATCCAGCAATACTAGTTTGATGGCAATGAACTTCTTTAGCTTTTTCTTGTCTGGGAAGCTCTTTATTGTACAGCCATGTTTCTTGTATCTTCTTCAATAAATGTCTCTATTTTTCATATTACATAAATGGATACCTTCTGGACAGACCTCGTATGTCTGTTGATTCTAAATGATAGCTTTGCTGAGTAGAGCAATCTTGGTTATATATCCCTGCTTTGAAATACTTTGAATACTTCTTTAAAAAATTATTTGTAATCCTTATCCAAGGATATGTTTATTGATTTTAGAGGGAGGAAGTGGGGGAGGAGAGAGAGAACAAGTCGGAGGGAGAAACATCAATGTAGAGAGAAACACTGATTACTTGCCTCCCATATATACCTCTAATGGGGATTGATCTACCACCTAGGTATGTGCCCTGACTGGAAATTGAACTTGCAACATTTTGGTGTATGGGAAGGCACTCCAAACCAACTGGCCAAGGCATATTTTGCCATTGCTTTTGATAGTTATACTGTATGTACAATTTTGGTTCACAGTTTTGTTTCTTTTTTTTTAAATTCAGCACATTGGCTATGTTACCCCTCTGCCTTCTGGTCTCTTGTTTCTGATGAAAAGTGAGTTGTTAATGTCATGAGGGTTCTCTTGTACACAATAAGTAATTTTTCTTTGCTTGCTTTCTGGCTTTTTTCTTTTTCTTTCAGCCTTTTTATGATAATGTGTCAGGGTGTGAATCTCTTTGCATTTATCCTACTTGAATGTCTTGAGCTTCTTACGTGTGTAGATTTATGTAGTCCATTAAATGTTTGGGATTATAGTTAATTTTCTTTTTTTAATTATATTTTATTGATTAGCTATTACAGTTGTCCCTTTTGTGACCCTCCACCCAGCACCCCCCACTCCCTTAGGCAATCCCCACACCATAGTTCATGCCTGTGTGTCATACATATAAGTTCTTTGGCTACTCCATTTCCTATAGTGTACTTTATAGCCCCATGGGCATTCTGTAACTACCAATTTGTACTTTTTAATCACTCATCTTTTCACCCATTCCCCCACATCTGCCTCCTATCTGCCAACCATCAAACACTCTCCGTATCCATGATTGTACCTCTGTTCTTCCTGTTTTCTTAGTTTGTTTTTTAGATTCAATTGTTGATAGATATGTATTTATTGCCATTTTATTGTTCATAGTTTTGACCCTTTTTCTCAAATAAGTCCCTTTAACATTTCATACTGTAATGGTTTGGTGATGAACTCCTTTATCTTTTTCTTGTCTGGGAAGCTCTTTATCTGCTCTTCTATTCTGAATGATAGCTTTGCTGGGTGGAGCAGTCTTGGCTGTCTGTCCCTGTGTTTCACGAATTTGAATGTTTCTTGCCAATCCCTTGTAGCCTACAAAGTTTCTTTTGAGAAATCAGCTGACAGTGTTATGGGAACTCTTCCCTGTAGGTAACTAACTGCTTTTCTCTTCCTACTTTTAATATTCTCTCTTTATCTTTAACCTTTGGCATTTTAATTATGATGTGTCTTGGAGTGGGCCTCTTTGCATCCACCCTGTTTGGGACCCTCTGTGCTTCTTTGACTTCCATGTCTATTTCCTTTGCCAAATTACAGAATTTTTCTTTCATAATTTTTTCAAATAGATTTCCAATTTCTCGCTCTTTCTCTTCTCCTTCTGTCACCCGTATGACACAAATGTTGGATCTTTTGACCTTGTCCCATAGGCTGCTTATACTGTCCTCATTTTTTTGGCTTCCTTTTTTCTTCTTCTTGTTCTGATTGGTTGTTTTTTGCTTCTTCATGTTCCAAATCATTGACTTGATTCTCGGCTTCATCCTCTTCACTGTTGTTTCCCTGTAAATTGTTCTTTATTTCAATTCGTGAATCCTTGTTTCTGACTGTATCTTTTTTATGCTGCTGAGGTCCTCACTAAGTTCCTTGATCATCGTAATAACTGGTATTTTGAACTCTGCATCTGATAGATTGCTAATGTCCATTTTGTTTAGTTATTTTTGTGGAGTTTTGTTCTTTCATTTAGGCCATTTGCTTTGTCTCCTCATTTTGGCAGCCTCCCTGCGTTTGTTTCTGTGTATGAGGTAGAGCTGCTTTGACTCCATGTCTTGGTAGTGTGGCCTCATGTCGTGGGTGTCCTCCTGGGTAGTAGTATGGCCTCCCCTATCACCCAAGCTGGGTACTTGAGGTGCACCCTTCATGTGTGCTGAGTGCACTCTCCTCTTGTAATTAAGCCTTGATTGATATTGACAGGTCAATAGGAGGAATTTACCCAGGCCAGTCTGCTGCAGGGTCTCATTGTGACCACTGACCACCAGCCTCTGCCCTCCGTGGAGGATCAGTTGTGTGGGGTCAGGGTGGTAGATCTCCAACGTGGTCTGTAGATGCCCACAGGGTGTGCAGGCTCAGGGGTTTTCTCGGTGGTGCAGGCCACAGTCAGCCCCCGCCTGAATTCTGCTCTGGGCCACTCTGCCTGAGCTATAAAACAGTCTGAGATGGCTTCTACTTTTATTGGTCTTGGAGATTTCCAGGTGAAGCCAATCTGTGACTCTAGGCCGGCTGCTGCTAGTGCTGGGCCTGGGGCCACTTAGCAAGAGGTATCCGATCTGGGGGCTCATTGTGGCCAACCATAGGTTATTTGAGAGAATTTAGGAACTTGTGAAACATGAGCCTAGACTAGCCGTTCATATGGAAAGGTTACTGTTAACAGCTTGAGTGGGCCAGTAAGTTGTATAGGACAGAGGTTCAGGGGATCTCCGGGACAGGCAAACAGTGTGAGCCAGGTTGACGGAGTCTCAGATATGGCATCTGCCTGCTGGCTCTGTGGCTCTGTCGGGGAGGGTTTAGAAAAAGGGCAATGGCCTCTGCCTGCTTTTCTGTCTGATAGAAAAGCTGTCCCCCAGTTCCTGCCTTGATGCCTGATACTTCAGTTCCTCCCCATATGCCGCTGGTGCCTTTCAACTGCTACCCTGATGCTGGAGCTCAAAGGGAGTGAGTCCGAGCAAGTCCATGTATAGGTTCTTTAAAAGGAACTGCTTGGGACTCCACAAGTTTCTTCCACATACTCAATCCTCATGTGCGTTTTGCAGCCTGAAGTTATGGGGACTTATTTGCTTGGCGCTGGGACCCTAGGCTGGGGGACCTGGTGTGGGGCTGGGACTTCTTGTTTCTGATACATCCCTTCTGAATTTTTATCCACCACCCATGGGTGTGGGACCAGCCCATTGCATGTGTCCATCCTCCTACCAGTCTGGATGGACGTGAATTCTTTATTTCTGTAGTTGTCAAACTTTCATTCAACTTGATTTCTGGCAGTTCTGAGTGATGGTTCTTATATAGTTTAGTTGTAATTTTGTTTTGTTGTGCAAGGAGGCGAGCCGTGTATACCTGTGTCGCCATCCTGTATGGAAGGCCAGTCGTTATTTTTTAAACTGTTTTTTTTTCTGCTTATTCCTCTCTTTTCTGTCTTTGTATTCCATATATATATGAAACATTGTGCATAGGACAGTGATGCCTCAGTACCCTTGAAAGTGGTCACCTTGGGACTTCATACAGTTCTCCCAGTCGTCAGGAGACTCCTCGTTGTATTTTCCTGAATCTCATCAATAGCCTGAAATCTCTTCCCTTTCAAAGATGATTTTAATTTTGGGAAAAGCCAGAAGTTTCAGGGCACCAAATCTGGGATGTAGGGGATTGAATTACCTGGGAGATTTGATATTTTGCCAAAAAACTCTGCACGTGATGTGATGCATGAGTGGGCACATTGTTGTGATGAAGCTGCCAATCACTAGTTGCCCATAGCTTCAGCCTTCTGAATCATCTGAATAGTTTTCTTGGAGGAATGTTCAAGCTTGACAAAAAATTTGATGCAGATTTGTTGCTGTACTTACTCAGTTTGAATGCACCCCCACTGACTAGTAAGTGGAGTATCATTGTTCACAGGTCAGCATTCCAGTCCATTCTCCTTGGCTGCCAGGTTACATCGATGTCGTAAAAACTGTTCTTGTTATATTAACAGTGACTGGACTTTTTCCATACACACCTGTTACTTGTTTTTTCTCACTAGTTCCTGCTACTGAGCTGTAAAAAGACTTGGAATTTCCTGGGTGTTAATAGTATCTTTTTTATGCTAATGAGTTAGGCCTCTAGATATTTTCAGGTTGGAGGCTTTCATTTGCTTGATCTTTAGTACGGCCAGTGATTTAATCAATCATTACAAGTAATGAAGCTCCAATAAAAACTGTGGACACTCCAGCTCAGTGGCTCTCCCTGGTTAGTGAACATATCAATGTGTCGGGAGGGTAACTAATAGCACTTGATTCTACAGCGAGAGAGCCCAGCAAGTGTGCATGTGGGGCCCTCTCAAACTTCACTCTATGTGTAAGTTTTACAATACGTCTATAGTTGTGTCACATTTTCCTTGAATCCTTTAAATTGTGAATTATCAAACATGAGTGGGTTATAGGAACCTGTAAATTTGTGGCCAGTCAGCTTGGGGACTCCTGGAACTAGTGGTTGGTATTGAAAGTTAGGGCAATGTGGAGAATTTGGCTCTTATCATTCGGTTGGTACTGTTCTAGGGCAGCTAATGTCAGAATTGAATTACAGTGCACCCAGTTGGTGTTGCAGTAGTTGGAGTTGAAATAGTGTGCCAATAAACAGCTTTTTCTTGTCATATTTGCATGCATCATTTCATTCAGTTCTCATTGTAAGGCTATGAGGTGGTACAGTGTTCCCTTTACAGATATAAGATTTATATTCTTAAAGAGCTCTCATAGCAGAAGAATTTTTAAGTAACAAAATCTATGGAAAAAATAATACTGACATGACTTTGGTTATGGTTTAGGGCTTTTGAGATACGTAGACATACTTTTTTTGTTTATTTAAAAAACCTTGAAACTAAATAAAGTAAATATTTTACACATTTAAATTAGTAATACTACATTATGTAATGGTAAGTTTTATTTATGATTCCATTTCCAAAACTCTTCTCAGCTAAAAAGTTTTACATTATTGCAGGTAATTTTTATACAAAAAAAGAATTTTATTTTTCTACACTTTAATCTTCATTCCTGTTTTTTTGTTTTTTAAATTGTTGACATACATTTTCTGTTGCTTACAGTTTCCAGAGCCTCTTGTACCTTTTGTCCCTTATGTGTGTACAACTTTGTGTAATATTCCTATGTACATCCAGGAATATTTTCTAAATTCCTTTTCTAAAGCTTTATTGCCACAGTGTATAGAAAATATCAGTATATCTTAACTGGCTGTATCAGCAACTTCTGCATGAGTCTTGTACTCTACAATCTGTATTGCCTCACCCCATACCTGTCCAGTGTGCTGTGCCAAAAATGACACAGGAACATATTTCTCAGAGGCAAGTTTACTTTCCTTTAGCTTCCTTTATCATTTCTCAAATAGTATTACCAATATGTTTATTGCAGCTCTTCCTTCTATTTGATCTTTTTTTCAATATCTCTTTATATCTATTTCTAATGATTCTGAAAATGGTATTTTATATGAAATTTGTATTTAAGGAAACTGTTACAGAAGTCTAACTATTTGTACTGAAATTTAACATATGGAGGGGAGATTTGCATAGCTTGGGAGATGTTTGTGTATTCTTATTTTCAGATAGAATTATTTGAATCTTAGAGAAGTGAAAGCCCAAGGACCCAAGATTGATAGTGCAGGAATTGTATGGACTGAGGAGAGTCAGGATTAGAAACAGATTGAGTGACTGACACCTGGTTTTCTTTTTCCTTTGGCCTCACTACTTTCCTTTCTGTAGATTGTCTGCCATATATTATCTAGTTACAATAGGAACACAAGTTAGATCTTCTTTCTCATATTTCTGATTTACCCTCTATTGTACTTTGAAATAAGTCCCAATTATATATTTTTAAAGATTGCTTTTGGTATATATTGTAAACTCCCTTTCTTACGCCCACTAGTATTTCACTATTTACTTATTTTAGTGCAGATACCCACCTTGGCTGACTTTTCCTTTCTACTATTAGTCTGTACTGTACTAACATAGGAATCATGGACATGATTATTGCATGTTCTTAAAACCAGACTGGTCACATTTGTGAGCAGACATTTCAGAATACATAGGTCATTTGTAAAATAACTTTCTCATTTTCACCTAGGGTTCCATTGGATTGGAAATCGGTATGATAAACACATACCAAGGTTGTTATCTAGCTGTCTTAACTTTATTGTACCAGTAGATTGATATTATATCTAATTACATGGATGCTGTATTATCCATGTTAATTTTTCACCTAGAAAAAGTTTTGAAGATGTTAGCCATGTCTTGTTCATTGTTTACTTTGATCTTTGCTTTTTTCCCCCCACTTTAAAAATTACTTAATACTAGTGTTTGAAGATGTACTCTACCTTTATTGAGCTGGTTTTCCTATAAAATTTGTTATCAATATAAAAATTGGATGATGACATTAAAATTAAGAAGCAAATGGGAAAACAAAGGTTTACTTATTATTTCTACAATTTTTTGTTCCAGGTGTCTGAGAGCTGCATTTTCTTAGTCTGAGCTTTTATTTATCATTTCCAGTACCTATCACAGAGGTTGGCATGTGGTAAATACCAGATGTTGACTTAATGAGTTAATGAAGTGGAAGGAAAGAGAAAATGTTGGTAGGGCATTTCTTAGGTATTTCACCTGTCATTGCATGTATAATGTTTTTTAAAATAACAATCCAGCCCTGGCTGGTGTGAATCAGTGAATTGAGTACCAGCCTGTGAACCAGACAGTTGCCAGTTCCATTCTCAGTCAGGACACATGCCTAGGTTGTGGGCCAGTTCCCCAGTAGGGGGCATGTGAGGGGCAACCGATCATGTATTTTTCATGTTTCTCTCCCTTTTCTTCCCCTTCCCTTCCCCCCTCTCTATAAATAAATAAAAATGTTTAAACAAAATAAAATAATAGTCCAGTAACTTTGTTGTTATCACATCCATCATAAAGAATAAAATTTGTATGAAGAGAGATTAAGTAAATTATAACAAAGAGAATTTCAATTCCCAAGAAGAAACTCTGAAAAGAAAAGGATTACTTATGGAAATGTTTCACAGTTTGATGGCTAAGATTGGTGGTTCTAAATCTTTTTTTTCATTTGACACATGTGAAAGATGACATTTAATATAATTTGTGACACAGTCTCAGGACAATGTGCATTTCTGGTACTAGTTAATTCATTCCTGACTTTATTACTTAAAAAGGCTAAGAACATAGGGAACAAGTGTGATGTGAATCTGCTCTAGTTTCTTAAATAAGGGGGCAGATGTAAAGCTTGAAACTATATTATTAATAACCATATCTTGCATTTCTTCACTGCTGTTAACCACATCCCATAGTATGTGGTGGAGGATAGCTGGCTTAAATGAAAGTTTAAATTTGAAGGCAGTACTGTGACATTTGAGGAACAATTTTTGTGTCATATAGTTATTCTTATTTTAAGGTCTCAGGTATTAAAAGCAATGAGAAGAAAACTGGGTAAGTTCAGAAAGGAAATTGAGTGGATTTAAAGGCTCATATTTCAGAAAAGTAGTAAATATTTCAGAAAGTAGTAAAGAGGTAGGGAGAGAGAGGTGTGTTTAAGTAGTATTGCAAGCTGAAATATAGGACTGTAGGGTAGAGAAGATACAAGGTGAAATTATAAAGGTGGCTTGGGGCAAGGGACCTTGTGAAGGGACCTGAGGATATGGATTTAAGTTTTAGGGGAGAGGCCTGAGTGTAGCATGCTAGGCTTTCACCAGTATTTGTATGTGGGTCTCAAACTCAAATGTCTCTACAGATCAGGCAGATAACTTGAATATGTAAAGCAGGCAGGCACAGATAGCTTGGAGTGGTAGAGGCTGTGATATAATGGAAAGAATATGTTCATGGAAAGGTAGCAACACTTCTAACCAGTTTTTGCATTATAGGAATTCCAGTATGGTGTTATCTAAATTTCTGATTCTCCATAAACAGATAGGAATTTAGATTCATATGTGTGGTGTTCCAAGTTGTAAAGTGTACCTGTGCTATACACCTATTAGATTGACTAAAAAAAACTACAAAAACTTGACAGCACTGAATGCTACTGAGAATGAAGAGTAATTGTAGTACTCATACATTGCTTTTGGAAATGCAAAATGAATAGGAACTTTGGAAAACACTGGCAGTTTCTTACAAAGTTATGGCTATACTGATAAATGGTGTTAGTACCACAGCTGCATACATCCTCCTCCTTTCTCCTGCCTTTTTAAAACAAGTAATTAGACATCCACTCTTGAATAAAAATGCCTCTTAAACCAAAGGACCTGGGAGGTTTCCAGCATACCTGTATATCTGAAAATAAACAAGGAACACCTCAGTGAAGGCTGCAGATTCAAGAGAGTCGCACGCAGGCCCCATCCTCACTCTCCCTGTCAGGGAAAAGTAACTGCTGAGTGCTGACCTGGGCCATTGCATTGTAGCATCAGAGTGGTCTAGAGATGGGTCTGGGTTCAAAGGAGAGGTAGGGATTCTGCCAGAGCTTCCCCTCTCCCTAGTGACACTGTATGGGGCAAGCTGTCTGGCAGTGCAGCAGGCAACCTCTCACGTGAAGAAGGTAAAAAACAGTGAGTACCTGGCTATCCCAGTTGTGCATGTTGCATCTGGAGAAACCAATTGTTCAGTATCAGCACCCTGATTTCTGAGGTGGGACCTCCATGACTAGAGGAAGGAAAAGGGAAGGAAGCAGGTAGGAATTTTAAAGCATGTTAAAGTAATATGGTTCTTGCTGTCTGCCTCAGGGCTTCAGTAGGAATTCTGTGCACAAGCTTCTGTGAGTACTCCACATGAAGATATCCCTACCAAGTCTCAGACACCCTCTACCCCAAGTGGTATATCTGCCCCTCTGCCTGCCCCTACTCTGTGCTGACTCTGTTTGAGCACTCCCAACTGTGACAGTGAGAACAGGTATCAGAAAAATAGAGAGGGGTCTGTGGGAAAGAAAGGAACTACAACCTTGAACTACATCACTACCTTCTAGAAAATAAAAGAGTTTTCCTGCAGCAAGTGTGGTGAGCCATAGCAGGAGCAAACATAATGGTTAAGATTTCTGCCACAAGATGGAGCAAGAAGAGTGGAACATTTGATAACCTATGATCCATGATAAACCTAGAAAACCTCAGAGAAGCAACACCTAGGAACTGTACCCTATCAAAGATAACCAGTAAAGATACTTGAATGTTAAGCAGCTACACAAAAATACAAGAAACTTAAAAAAAAACAAGGAAATATGCCATTACCAAAAGTTATCAATGATTCTTTAACTGAGCCCAAAGACAGTACTGTGATCTAGCTGATAAAGAATTCAAAATAGCTGTGTTGAAGAAATTCATGAGCTACAAGTAAACAGAGAAAGGCAGTTCAGTGAGATTAAGAAAAAGATAAGAGAACAAAATGAACTCTTTACAATACATGATAGAAACCATAAAAAAGCACAGAGTGGAAATTCTAGAGGTTTAAGAATTCAATGAATGAGATGAAAAATATAATAGAGAGTACCTGTAGTAGAGTACAGCACATGGAATGTTGAATAAGTGAGTTAGAATATGAAGTTTTCACAGTAACATGAAATAGAACAAACAGAAAAGAATAAAATTGAGTGAAGAAAGCCTGTGTGACTATAGGACTCATTCAAAAGGGAAACCATATAAATAATCAGGGTTCCAGAAAGAGAAGAAAAGGAAAAGGGGGCAAGAAATTAAAGAAATAATAGTTGAAAACTTACCTAGCCTGGGAAGAGACTTAGACATTCAAGTTCAATAAGCTAAAAGTTGACCCTACTATCCCAGTACCAAAAGGTCTTCTCCAAGACATATAATGAAACTATCAAAAATAAAATATTAAGAAGGAATACTAAAGGCGGGAAGGGTGGCATGGGAGGAGAATGTAACTTGCAAAGGAATCCCTGTTAGGCTATCAGCTGGTATCTCAGCAGAAACCTTACACTTCAGGAAAGAGTGGAATGACATATTCGAAGTGCTGAAAGGTAAAAACTGACAGCCAACAATACTCTATTCAGCAAAGTTATCCTTTAGATAATGAGGAGAAATAAAGACTTTCCCAAAGTAAAGCTGAAACCTATCTTGCAAGAAATGCTGCAAGTTCTTAAAGCAGAATCAAAAAGTTGCTCATAACAATATGAAAAGATACTAAAGTATGCAACCCACTGATCAAGGTGAAAAATATAGCCAGATTTAGAAAACTTTAGTTCTCTAATAGGGTAGTTGACCACTTAACTATAGTGGAGATTAAAGGAAAAGTGTATTAAAAATAACTATGGCTACTGTAATCTGTTAACAGGTACACAGAATAAGAAGAGGTCAGTTGTGACATCAAAAATAGAAAAGGGGAGGAGTAAAAGGGTGGAGCCTCTATTGGTCAGTTGTTGTTACCATAAAATGACCATCTTATCTATGACATGCTTTTGCAAGCCTCATGATAACCAGAAAGCAAAAATCTAGAGTAGGTTCATGAAAAATAATAAAAAGGGGAAGACAGAACATACTGACATGGAAAATCACCATTTACAAAGGTATGCAGAAATGGGGGGTGGGAATGGGGAGAATGGAAATACAAAACAACTAGAAAGTGACTCATGTTAAGTCCATTGTAGGACCTGGCAGAGCTGATCATGAAGCAGCCATGGCTGCTGTCAGGATCTTGGACCCTGCCCTGAGCAGAGGGTGAGGCTGAGGAAGAGAGGCGTCCAGATGTATAGCCATGGATTTGAAATGGCTTGTTAAAAGAAAGTTTGTGAAGAGCTCTATGGTGTGCAAATGGAATCTCATCAAAGCTCAGCAGAAACTTGATACCTTATAAAGTGCTGCATAGCTTTGAGTCCATGGATTAAGAATGTGCCAAAGTAAAAACATCACTATCAGAACTGAGGCAATTAATGGAAAAAAGAGTGGTGGCACAAAGAAGAGGCTGTAGTACAGAGAGAGAGGGAGAGAATGTGTCTGTGGAATGTAGATGTCATTAGCAAATATGGATTTAATAAGAGTTTTATTAGTCAAGACAAAAGAAAAGAGCCTTGGTGGTGGCTCAGTTGGTTGGAGTGTTGTCCTGTACACCCAAAGGTTGTGGGTTCCATCCCTAGGCAAATGCAAATGCCTAGACTGTGGGCTCGATCCCTGGTCAGGGCATGTACAGGGAGGCACTCAATCAATGTCTCTCTCTCTCTTCCCCTCCCCCTTTCTCTCACCTCCATTCTCTCTCTCTCTAAAATCAATTGAACATGTTTTCCAGTGAGGAATTAAAAGATAAACAGAATAGGGATATAAATTGGGATCATTTATGCAGAAAGATGATTGAAAAATCAGACATTTTGGCATGTTGAGTCGATGGAGTGATAAAAATTGTCTGATCATTCATACCTTGTATGTGAAGAAAATACTAAGTATTGTGTTTTCATCTGAAGTTTAATAGAAAGGGGCTCTGATGGAACAAATAGCACATCAAAGTGTTGTGATACATTTTATTATGAAAATGACTAAAAGCTGTAAGGTGGATTTGAGAGTGTGTTTTCATCCATTTTTCCAGAAAGCCAAAGAAGGTTATTTTGAAGCATTCAAAAATGAACATTTCAAGTCAAGTGTCAGATCTTATTTTCAATCACCAAGTTTTCAATTTATGACAGTTCACAATCATGTTCTGCATTCTGGTGTTGGGTCTGTCGGTTCATTAGAATCCTTACCACAGAATCCAAGTTATCTTCAATATTTTGTCAATATAGCTGTCTGCAGTTTAAACTTAGTAGTACATAAAGAAGCTGATGAACCAAAACGATGAACATTGCTGAGGCTATACTATTTTGTTACAAAAAAGGAACACTAAGAATATGATAGGCTATTTTCTTGACATTTTTATGAATGCTGCACTTTATTTTTGTTTGTTCTTTGATGGGATGGTAAAAAGGACTAAAACATTTTGTAAAAGTTTTTGATATGTTTTTTGTTTGTTTTCTGAAGAGAGGAACGATACCATATCTTGTAAGAAGTCAAACCAGACTGTGTTTTTTTGCTACTAAATTTGCCTTTAATCTTACTACTCTCAATTTTAGAATCAAAGTATGAAAAATCTGTACAAATGCAATGTTTACAAGAACTAGTTGATTTTAGGAGGTATCTACTATAGTCTATTTTTATGTGGATGTGTACATGTCCTACTCCACAAAAATGAGTAAAGATAAAAATGTACTTTAAAAAACCCAGAAGGCAAACAGTAAGATGGCAATCATTCTAATTGTAAGTAGATTGAATTTACTAGTTAAATGAAACAGAATGGCTGGATGGATAAAAAAATTTCTTAACTATATTTGCTGCCTGTAAGAGATGCATTTCAGCTCCAGACACATGCAGGCTCAAAGTGAAGGGATGGAAGACATTCCATGCAAGTGGAAATCAAGAGAAACAGACTTCCAGCCAAGATGGAGGTGTAGGTAGACACACTGTGCCTCCTTGCACAACCAAAACTAAAGACAACAAAAATTTAGAAACAAGGACTTCCGGCCAAGATGGAGGCATAGGTAGACACACTGTGCCTCCTCGCACAACCAAGATAGGGACAACAACAATATAGAAACAAAATAACAACCAGAACTGACAGAAAATTGAAGTGTATGGAAGTCGGACACCCCAGGAGTTAAATTAGACACGTTCATCCAGACCGGTAGGAGGGGCAGAGTCGGGCCGGGCGAGGGACACTGAGCAGAGAGCTGAGCAACCCTGGCGGCCCACAAGTCCACAGCAGGCAGACCCTGGCGCACAAGCGGCGGTGGCTGGTGAGCCCCGGCCAGGGGGTGGCGACCAGCAGACCCAGCGAGGCGGCCATTGTGAAGCAAGGCACTGCGCGCAACTCAGGGTCCCAGAACCGGGAAATAGAGCTTTGGGGCACTGACTGAAAAGGAAGGTCCCACGGGGTGCACAGGCCCACCCACACTGGAATTGGTGCCAGAGGGACCCAGTTAGCTTGCAGAAAGCGGTGGAAAGATTTGAGGTCCTACAGACAGCAGAGCAGGCACATTGTTCCTTCTCAGACCCCGCGCCCACATATGCTGTCACAACCCAGCAACTGGGGTGCCCCGCCCTGGTGAACTCCTAAGGCCCCGCCCCTCACTACAGGAGTTCGACAAGACCAAAAAAAAAAAAAAACTCAGTAAAAAGATGGCTCAAACAGAAGAAGAATTGAAAGCCCCAGAACCCATCCTTTTAAGTGACCAAGAGATAGCCAACCTATCAGATGCACAGTTCAAAGCACTGGTGATCAGGAGACTCAGAATTGGTTGATTTTGGTCGCAAATTAGATGAAAAAATGCAGGCTACAATAAGTTTAATGAAGAAAAATGCACAGGGAACCAATAGTGATGGAATGAAAGATGGGTCTCACAGAATGGAGTGGACGAGAAGGAAGAAAAAAATATACAACCAGAAAAGAATGAAGAAATAAGAATGCAAAAAAATGAGGAGAGGCTTAGGAACCTCCAGGACATCTTTAAACGTTCCAACATCCGAATTATAGGGGTACCAGAAGGAGAAGAGAAAGAACAACAAGTGGAAAAGATATTTGAACAAGTAATAAAGGAGAACTTCTCCAATCTGGGAAAGGAAATAGACTTCCAGGAAGTCCAGGAAGCTCAGAGAGTCCTACAGAAGTTGGACCCAAGGAGGAAAACACCAAGGCACATCATAATTACATTAGCCAAGGTAAAAATGAAGGAGAGAATCCTAGAAGCAGCAAGAAATAAGGAGATAGTCACCTACAAAGGAGTTCTCATCAGACTGTCAGCTGATTTCTCAAAAGAGACCTTACAAGCAAGAAGGGGCTGGAAAGAAGTATTTCAACTCATGAAAGACAAAGACCCACATCCCAGATTGCTCTATCCAGCAAAGCTATCATTTAGAATGGAAGGGCACATAAAGTGCTTCTCAGATAAGGTCAAGTTAAAGGAGTTCATCATCACCAAGCCCTTATTTTATGGAATGTTAAAGGGACTTATCTAAGAAAAAGAAGATAAAAAAACCTGTGTAGTAAAATGACAGCAAGCTCACAATTATTAACAACCACACCTAAAACAAAAACAAGAAGAAACTAAGCAAACAACTAGAACAGGAACAGAACCACAGAAATGGAGATCACATGGAGGGTTAGCAACAGGGGAGTGGGAGAAGGAAGGGGGAAAAGTTACAGAGAATAAGTAGCATAGATGGTAGTTAGAAAGTAGATGGGGAGGGCAAGAATAGTATGGGAAATGTAGAAGCTAAAGAACTTATGACACATGGACATGAACTAAAGGCGGGGAATGTGGGTGGGAGAGGGTATGCAGGGTGGAGGGGATTGAAGGGGGGGTAATGGGACAACTGTAATACCATAATAAAATATATTTAAAAATGGGAGGAAATAAAGTGCTAACAATATTTGTAAAAAAAAAACAAAACTGCAGTAGCCATACGTGTATCAGAAAAAAACAGGACAATTACATAACAAAAATGTAGGTATCTAAAGATATTGCTAAATTCATAGAAAAACACACCCACCAAGACTGAATCGGGAAGAAATAGAAAATCTGAACAGACCAGTAATAAGCAAAGAGATCAAATCAATAATCACACAAACCAAACCCCATGACCAGATGGCTTCACTAGTGAATTAATTAATGTTTAGTGGAATTGAGGCCAAATCTTAAACTCTTCCTAAAAATTGAAGAGTAAGGAATACTTCCAAACTCATGAGATCAGCATTACTCTGATACCAAGCCAGATAAGGACATTATAAAAAAAAGGGAATTGTAAATAATTGTCTCCGATAATCATAGATGCAGAAATTCTCTACAAAATATCAAACCAAATTCAAGAACACATTAAAAAGGATTATACCATGAGCAAGTGGGCTTTATCCCTGGAATGGAAGGATGGTTCCACATACACAAATCAGTAAATGTCATAGATCAGGTTAATAGAATGAAAGGTAGGCCTGGCTGGCATGGCTCAGTGGGTTGAGCAGCAGCCTGAGAACTGAAAGGTTGCCGGTTTGCTTCCTGGTCAGGGCAACTGATTGATGTTTCATATATCAGTGTTTATCTCCCTCTCTTTCTCCCTCCCTCCCCCTCTGTCCAAATAAATAAAATCTTTAAAAAAAGTAGAATGAAAGGTAAAAATCACATGGTCATTTCAATAGATGAAAAAAAGCATTTTGTGAAATATAGCATTCTTTTATGATGAAAACCCTCAAGGATTGGGTATAGAAGGAACATACATGAATATAATAAAGGCTATATAGGACAAACCCACAGTTAAATATTGTATCAATGGTGGAAAATGGAAAGTTCTTCTAAGGATTAGGAAGAAGACAAAATGTCCACTATTACCAGTGTTATTTGATGTGATATTGGAAGTCCTAGAGAGAGCTATTAGGCAAGACAAGGAAATAAAAGTATCCAGGTCAAAAAGGAAGAAGTAAAATTCTCACTATTTGCAAATGGTAGGATTTTGTATGTAGAAAATCCCAGAAACTCAACCAAAAAAACTATTGGAATTAATCAACAAATTCCGTAATATATGGGATATAAAATGAACATACAGAAATCAGTTGCATTTATACACATTAATAATGAAACATCTTCAAAAGAAATAAGGAAGGTCATGTCATTTAAAATAGCAACAAAACCATACTATCTAGGAATGAATTTAGCCAAGGAAATGACAGGTTTGTACAACAACAATGACGACTTTGTTGAAAGAAATCAAAGAAGGCACAAACAAATGGAAGGACAAATGGAAGAATTGATATTGTGAAATTGTACTGCTCAAAGCCATCTGTGAATGTACCACAACACTATCAAAATTCCAATGGTATTCTTCACAGAAATAGAAAAAAAAATCCTAAAATTTGGATGGAACCACAAAAAACTTCAAATAGTCAAAGCAGTCCTGATATGGAAGAACAAAGAATCATCACACTTCATGATTTCAAAGTATTGAAACACCATAGTATTAGCATTTAGATAGACACATAGCAATGGAACAGAAGAGAGATCCCAGAATTAAATCTCCACATATGCAATCAACTAATATTCAACAATGGAGCCCAAAACACCTTTTTGGGAAAGGATAGTATCTTCCACAAATGTTGTTGGGAAAACTAGATAACCACATGCAAAAAATTAAGAAAAAATCAAAAGGAATTTGACCCATATCTTATACCACTTACAAAAATTAATTCAGAATGGATCAAAGACCTGATAACCATAAAACTTCTTGAAAAAAAAAACAGGTAAGAAGATTTTCAACATTGGGTTTGGCGGTGATTTTTTTGGATAAGACACCAAAGGCACAAATCACATACAAATGCTATTGTTACAGTGGCAAGTAGATGACAGTATGTAACTATCAAATCAACTTGTATGTTTTAAATTAGTATAATATTATGTTAAATATTTCAATAAAATAAATGAACACTTGTACACACAAATGTTAAAAATATACTTACCATAAACCTAACAATCTCAATTATTGCTACTTAGCCAGGTGAACTGAAAACTTAGGTTCTCACAAAAATTTGAGCATCAAATTTCATAGCAGCCTTGCTCGTAGCCTCCCCAAACTGGAATTAACCCAGATGTCCTGCAGCAGGTGAATGTTATGTACCCACACAATGGAATACTTTCAGTACATAATAAAAAGAAACTGATGATCATGCAACAAAGTAGATAAATCTTAAAATCTGTTTGCTAAGTGAAAGAAGCCAGAACCAAGTATATTATAATTCTATCACAGTGGCTGACAACAGTTAGGCTAAGGGACTGACTACAAAGGGGCAACAGGAGTTTTGGGAATAAGGGAACTATCCTTCAGTACTGTGGCAGTGGATATACAACTGTGCATTTGTCACAACGAACAGAAATGTACTCCCCAAAGAGTGAATTGTACTTTATGCACATTTAAATCAATCAAGTACATTGGGTTAACTTTACTGAAGGGTTTGAAGAAAAAGGAGTTGACTTAAGTAAATTTGGAAAAACGTTTGGCTGCATGCTGTGAGGCTAAAGAGAAAAACTGCTTCAGCAAATGGTGAGGATGAACTAATGTCATACCAAGGATGGTGTTTTTCAAGACCTGGATTTTGGAGTGGGACAAGAGGAGAATGTCAAAAACTAAAGGAAAAGAGTAGTGTTCTTCCTGAAAGAAATTATACAGACTCCTGGCCAAATTCCCTTTCACTTGCCTTCTCATTTGCATCTTACCTTGTAGATGAATTAACTTAGCCTTTATGTGAATGATGTAACTTCACTACCTCGTACCTGTTCTAACTGCATTGCATGAGAGAATGGAGCCGTTGTCCATATGTTGTCCATATTTTTCTCTAGGGCTTTCCACAGAAGTGAGTCACTACATTATTTCTAGCTTTACTTGTATCTCCTTAAAATACCAGCTCAGTGCGCTTTGGAATTTTCCAGGTACATTGTTAGAGAAGGAGGCACAGAAGGAGGAGGACAGCAGGGTGTGGGTTCATTGTGCTTGGGGAAGGGTTCTAGTGATTGTTCAGAGAAATATTGAAAGGGCCCCCCCCAAATGGAGAATTAGTACTCCATTTGGAGTAAGGGTAAATGAAATTACGTGAATAAATATGTACCAAGCACTAGAACTCACTTACCATATTTAAGTATCTTTTATCATTATATTTAAAAATTGATTTAAAATGTAAGCTGAGATTCTTTTTCACGTAGATTTCGACACCTTTTTTGTGTTTGTGCCAAGAACACAGTGTTCTGTTAAGTCATTCAGTGACGCTGGCTTGCTGCCAACCAGGGTTAAGTTCATTCAGATAAGTTTCAGTGCAGATTCTGAACTAAGTGAGGAATATTCTTGTCTGTAGCTTGTTAGGGGGTCTGGAGAATTATTTTTTTTAAATGCAATTATTAATACTTTTGTTTTAAGACTTCATATGCAAACAATACTTTAATACTGATACAACCTTCTTGTCTGCTTATTGACTTTCCATTCCTGAATTGGTGAAATACCACAGCTCTCCTAACCGTACCAGACAAGTACCTAATATGCACTGCATGAACTCTGCTGTCTCATTTAACATACCACTCTGTACTGCTAAAGGAAACACATATTCAGTGCTTTTCTCAGTCAGGTATGGAATTAAAAACTGGGAAAGGTGGCTTAGAAGGAAGAAAAAATACAGTGTTTGATAAGGATATTTTTACCTTCATCTCTCCATTTTTAAATACATTTATTTCTTCATTCATTGGAATGAGTGGTTCTTTCTTAGTCCCTTTTTTTCTTTTTTACTGTCTATGTTTTCCAGTCACAGAAATGCATGCATTGACCCTGTTGTATTCAAAATGTAGTAAGTATACAGAAAACTAAGGATCAGAGCAGTTTTGCCCTAATATTATACACTTAAATAATTTTTCCTAAAAATATTTAATTTGTGTATGTGTGAGTGAACACAAATGTATCTTACCTTATAACCAGGTGACTAGAGCTCTGAGAAATAACCTTTTTTCCCCTAGTTGGCACACTGATTAACCAAGGTGATTATTAAGTTTGTGCAGCTAATGATGGTTTTAAAGAAGGCTTGCTTACCTTAGTGTCTGTTAGGATATGTGATTTTTAAATTTTTTATTTTTGACTAATGTCTGGTGATGTTTCTTTGATCACTGTCTCTTTTACTTGTTAATGCCTTTCTAGAGTCTGGCAGGATGCCTGTCCTTGGCTGTTTAACATGTATTTACAGCCTGGCTGGTTAATGGATAACAGTTACAGGTCAGACTCATGGTGATGGAGTGATAGAGCAGTCAGGGCTGGGAACCTGTTTTCTGTAATACAAAATAAAACACAAACACATGCTTTTATAGACACTTATTAAGTATTTAAATTCAAACATATTGTCAAAAAGCTATAATATAAACATTCTTTGGGACATTTTTCTACATGGATTACATTGGCTGGGCTTGCAATGAAGCTCGCATGGAAGAAACTTTTTTAACCCCTTAAATCTTCCTTTGGCAAAAAAATACTCATTTATTACACTTCAAGGACCTCTGAACAATGTTAAATATTTTTAATATGATTGAGTGTGTATGAATTTCTCAGAAAATCTTAGAATGTTAAATGCTGGAAGGAGTATACTTCCACCTTTTCTCCTTCTTCAAGAAGCATGTTGTAGTTGTTAGCTGAAAGTTAGGGTTTAGGTATTATATCACCATAGCACCCTCTGCTTCCATAGTGCCCTTTCTCATAGCTCCCAGTAATCATTGTCTTATTTGCTTTTCTCCCCACAAAACTGTAAGTTTCTTCAGGACCAGGATTATTATGAATGAGTGAGTAAATGAATGAGTAGAGGGAAGACATGCACATGGATAATGGCAGGAATTTTTAAGAAACTGGTGGCAAAAACTCATCTACTCATGAATTAAATACCTATATCTATGGTGAAAGCCTAACCAAATATAATTATTTAAAAATTCAGTTCTCATGAAAATAGAACTGGTGATATTATAATCTTTGATTCTATATTTATTTCATTAAATTTCTCTACTTTTACCAGTTTTACACCTATAATGAGGGTGAAAGGACAAAGTTACAGGATCAGAATTGCTGTCATGGGAGAATAATTTCAGTGATGGCTCTCTCTGAGTGTCCCTTAATACTCAAGCTTTCACTGAAGTAGCTGCAAATGCATAACAAAATGTACATCATCATATAATCAGAATTTTCAACTGTAAGTTAATAAGAGACACATTCTGTACTTCATTAAGAAAAATAGTTAAATTAGTATGTAGTAAGTATTCATGATCACATGTATTAGTCATTTGAAAACCTATTACCAGGATTTTACTTGACAATGAAATTTTCAGTAGACTGCTCTTTAACAAAGCTAATGTGTCCAATGGTTGAATATATGGTTATGATCTGTATAATTCATATTTCCAGAAAATGTTTTCATGGAAAACATTATTAAGCAGACAGTGTGTTTGTAGTGGGCTGAGGCAGGGAGGGGTTGCATCCAGTACCTAAAGTAAGATAGTTACAGGGTGGGGCAAAAATAGGTTTATAGTTGTATATGAAATGGAGTAGTCTTATATTGGTATTTATTAGTTATTGTATCATTTTCCATATGAACAACAGTAAAACTACTTTTGCCCTACTCTGTATATACAGAAAGCCCTAGAAAATTTGGATGCTAAACTTTAGTTTTTAATGATAATGATGATAGCTGCTATTTTGTTGGGTTTCTACCTAATATGTAGGAGTGCTGCAGAATACACTTTCTCATTTAATTTCCACAGTGATCCTGTTGAAATAGGTTTCACTGTCTTTAGGTTGCCTATGGGATAACTTGACTGTTTCTCAAGTTAAAAACCTGCCCAGCATTACTCTGCAAGTAAACAGTATATGAGGACCTCCAATGGAATCTTTGAATTATTTCATAAGAGAAGAATTTTCTTGTATTCCACTCATCAGTTTCAGTACCCATGTAAAAGGTTTTGATTTTTTAAAAAGTAAGAAATTAAGGAATAGAGGGAAGAGTATTAATTTATCAACTGGGCTTATATATATATAAGCTATATATATATAGAGTTTGTATATATATATATACAAACTCTATATATATATAAAGAAACAGATTAAACTTTCTACACTAACTTGCTTCTTGTTCATCTTAGATTATTACACAAATTTCTGGGCATGGAGCACTTTGGTATTTGTATCTGAGGGAGGGAAAATGATTTCCCCATATTTCCATTTTTCGACACCCACTCCCTAGCTACCTGTTAGAACTTGACATGTTTATCTTGCCTGTGGAGGAATCTGTCAGCACTCTGCTGTGCTCAGTATATATATCTTGTAGTTTTTCAAGGTATCCCACTAGGCCCTAGGATATCTATCTGAAAAAGACTGAGTGGAGGGGGGTGTAGGAAGGCCAAGGGAAGGAGGAAATTTACTTAAGTCAAACCTCTTTTATTTATCTTATTTTTATTTCCTCATTTCACTTTGAATATGGGGTACTTTTTTTTTTTGTATGATGGGGCAAGATAACATTTATTTTCCTTACCATACAATTTCTGGTTCTTGTTACTGAGCTGAAACTTCTGCAGAAGAAAGCAGAATAATCCTCATTTTCTTAAATATTTGCTTTAGTTTTATTTTTTACTTATAAAAATAAATTCAAAGTCTGGAATTTGGACTTCTGAAAAAAATGGGGAAGGTGAAGAAGAAAAATAAGGAGATCTCTTTGTTGAGCACATAGTGTTTTAAAGCTGCATGAAGGTCAGTAATGGATATTAGAGAACATAAAATATACATATGCTTTTTTATTCATGATGTCCAAGACATGGAAAAAAACTAGTGTCCTTTGATAAATGATTAGATAAAGAAGATTTGGGGTGTGTGTGTGTGTGTGTGTGTGTAGTGGAATACTACTCAGCCATAAGAAAAGGTATACTGCCATTTGCAACAACATGGATGGATCTTGAGAATATCATGCTAAGTGAAATAAGTCAGAAAAAGTAGAGAACCATATATCACTCATATGTGGGATCTAAAACTGAAAGCAGCAAACAAGACAAACAGAAACTCATAGACAAAGACATCAGTATTGTGGTTACCAGAGGGAAAAGGGGAGGTGAACGATATAGTAAATGGTAAAAGGGGTTAAATATATTGTGACAAAAGGAGATTTGACTTTGGGTGGTGAACATACAATGCAGTGTACA
This sequence comes from Trachops cirrhosus, assembly GCA_028533065.1. Lineage (NCBI taxonomy): Eukaryota > Metazoa > Chordata > Mammalia > Chiroptera > Phyllostomidae > Trachops > Trachops cirrhosus. Next base: position 73,880,036 of record CM052544.1, read on the forward strand.
GATTATGTGTTATAGAATTGTACACTTGAAACCTATATAATTTTATTAACCAATGTTATCCCAGTAAATTTAATAAAATTTTAAAAATGTGTGTGTATGTGTATATATATATGTTTATATATGTTTATATGTATATGTATATGTTTATATATATGTATATGTTTATATGTATAAACATATATATATGTTTAACTGTAGTTTCAGGGGATTTGTAAGTGTTTAGTCATTAAAATATGTGTGGCTTAAGCATAGTTTATTCTGACAGTATTTGCTGTCCAACCCGTTAAGAGTTGACATCCTTATTTATCAATCTATTAACAGTAAATTGCATTTTGGCAGACCATTTTACCTTTTTTAAATAAATATTGAAAATTACTGGTTTTTAAATATTTTATTTATTTATTTTTAGAGAGGGGAAGGGACGGAGCAGTAGAGGGAGAGAAATATTAGTGTGTGGTTGCCTCTCACATACACCCCACTGGGGACCTGGCCCACAACCCAGGCAAGTGCCCTAGACTGGGAATCGAACTGGCCACCATTTGGTTTCCAGGCCAGCACTCAGTCCACTGAACCACACCAGCCAGGACTTAAAATTGTTTTTTCCCCAAATAAACTTATGCCAAAAATGAGTTTGTCCCATTTTCATATGTGACAGGAGACAGGACCTAACAGGTTTTCTAAATTTAAGATTACGATTTGAGGCTAGGATCCCTTTATACCTACTTCATACTATAGTTATGTGAAGAGCAAATGATTAAATAAATTTGTATCCCTTCTCCCTGTAGTTGTGTCTAAACAGGGATGGTATTGGCTTAGATTGTTTAACTAGAATTTGTTTCTCAGTTCAAGAGCACTATCTGACCCTTGATATTACTTAAGTGACAAAATTTTAAAGCTCTTATGTTCATAGAATGTGTTTCTTTTTATGAGTTATCATCCTGTGCATAGATTTTTACATTTAAGAAGTTAAAATGTCGGGTACATATACACCCACACCCATACATACATCTTATTAATTTTCCTTGCATTATTAAATCAATCACAATAAATTTTCTATAGTTTGTCTAGCTGGATGCAATTAGAGTTAACATTTTTCTGTAACTTACTGTATTTTCGTCTTACGACACTAAGTATAGTGTAGCTGGAATTTCATAGACATCTGTGATAAGAATGAGGCATTGAGGTCTCTGGCCCTTTTACTTTTACAAATTTTTAGTACAGTTTTATATTACTTACTGTGGCACATTAGATGAATAATTTATGTCACCTCAGTTATCACTATATTCGGACACAATGTTAGTTCCAAACTTTGACTGCTTTTTTTTCTTTGAAAAACACCACAGGTGAAGGCTTCTGCTTGTTTGGGGTCCCAGGTGTGTCAGCCCATGTAAAGGATCCTGAGAAGACCTTCCTTTTTGGCTATGCCCTTGGAGCAGAAAGGAAAAGAATGTTGATGAATACAGGATAGTGATTTTATGTCTTACCTTTTCTTCAGGGATGAGAGTGGGGTATATATTTCTTTTGATTATTTTTTCCAATTTTCCTAGAAAATCAACCTAAGCACTGCAGATAAACTTGAGAATTTAGATCACTTGACATTATGCCCTATGGATTTTATAAGTGTCCTACAATTTAGCGTTGAGGGCATCTCATCTCTGAAAAAAGTATAGTCATTGTGTGTGTTTGCGTGTGTATGTGTATTTTTTTTGTGTCTTACAAATGTGTTGTGAATGGTAGCTCTGGAATGTATAACTAACCTTCTCCTCCCAGATACTCTTTTTGCTCCAAAAAATGGAATCTCAATAACAATAAACCATAACACTGGGATTGGGATTCGCTTTCATATCAGATTATATGGATGGTATGCATGCATGTAGAACTGTTTGAAAGAGCCTGGAAAAATTTATCACTGTATTTTACAGAAATGAAGAGACTGGCTTTCCCAGCAGACAGACAGCAAGAAGCAGGCTCAGTTCCATTGCTCTGTGGCTAATTATTTCTCAGTAGTCCTGAAGCGGACAAACTTTAATTCATTCTCAAATTCAGTAAGCCTGGAGAAAGTTTTCTGTTCACTGCGTTTGTCATTGATTCATTTTAAGTATATAAGAACAAGCTCCAGGATAGGAGGCCCATGAATGCCTGTAGACCCAGGTGGGTGGTAAAACCAGTAGGGCCTGGAGAACCCTGCCTGACTGGAAAGGCCACCCTGGCTGAGCATGAGGGCTGTTAATAAGCTCCAGTCAGCTGTTGCTGTGCAGTATGTGATTTCAGCATTGCCAGATCCTTACAATTTCAACAGAAGTTATCAATATAGATCTGTCTGTGAAATCACCTAATTTCTACATGTTCAAGTGAAAACTAAAAACCAAATTTAAAAGCTTCATAGGCTTCCCTAAACACAGACTGGATATTTGATAACATTAAGGGGAATTAAAAAAAATTTAGTTGTCCCTGGCTGGTGTGACTCAGTGGATTGAGTATCGGCCTGCAAACCAAGGGGCTGCCAGTTTGATTCCCAGTCAGGGTACATACCTGGGTTTTGGGACAGGTCCCCAGTAGGGGGTGCACGAGAGACAACCACACTTTGATGTTTTTCCCCCTCTCTTTCTCCCTCCCTCCACCCCCAAACATAAATAAATAAAATCTTTTAAAAAATATAGCTGTGATAATTGTATGATGATTGTAGAATAATGAAAAGTCCTTATCTTTAGAGGAAAAAAACCAACTCTGCAGGGCCAAAAACAAAAACAAAAACTTGTCCACTGGTTACCAGTTTGTATCCTGTGCTTTTTAAAGATTTTATTTATTTTTAAAGAGTGATGAAGGGAAGGAGAAAGAGGGGTTGAGAAGTGTCAATGTAAGAAATAAGAAACATCAGTTGGTTGACTTGTGAACACACCCTGGGGCTGAACCTGCAACCCAGGAATATGCCCTGACTAGGAATCGAGCCGGTCAGTGACTTTACGCTTTGCAGGATGATGCTCAACCAACTGAGCCACACTAGTCAGGGCTCCTGTACTTTAAAGTACCTTAGGGTGCCCATCGGAATTGTTCTTGGACTTGCTGAATCACAAACGTAGCTTTGGTGCCGTTTGCATTCATGGCAGGGTCAGACTGATTCAGCCAACATTTATCTATTGTTTATGGTGGCCATTCACATATTATTTCACATCCTACTTAAATGCTGTTGAGCTATTTAATATTGAAAATAAGTGATGAGTGATACTGGTAAAACTAAAAAGTATACAACTGATAAATGGATTAAATGATCAGAGTTACGTAAAAGGGGGTACCTAAAGTACGAGTGCTGTGGCCTTGTATGGGTTCTCCTGTGACTTCAGTTTTATCATTCCTAAAGTGGGGGTAGTAGTATCTATTAAGAGTTAGTTGTCAGGTTCAAATGGGGCAACATGAGGATGAAAGTGCTTAGTAAATGGTAAAGCACGGTATAAATTTGTTATGACAATAAATCATTTTGTTAATACCTCAGTTCAGGGCTTACTGAGCACCTTTCATCCATCTGACTTACTAGTAAAGAGGAGACAAGATGAGTGTACCTTGATTCTGGTTTTTTGGGTCTGTGACATACTGAACCTCCCAGGAAAGGCCTGCTTGGGGACTGCAGTAGTACCATGTGCTTAGTGAGCCCACTGTCCCAGGAGAGGTTACAAGCTTGGACTGGATAAGTCTGTGTTAGGCAGACAGGAATTGAAACCAAGTATTCAGATGTGAGTTCTCCACAGAGCAGTGGTAGAGGGTCATCCCTTGAGAAGGGACCAACCAGCAATAGCACCACCACCTGGAAACTTGTAAGAAATGCAGATTCTTGGGTCTCCTGCAGATCTCCAAATCAAAACCTGGAGGTGGGGCCAAGCCATCCTTATTTTCATATGCTCTGTAGGTGATTCTGTGATTTGAGGGTTGCTGAGGTAGAGAGCCATACTGAGGAGTAGGAATGTGTGTGGGAAAGTGAGTAGCCTTGGAACTAGCATGTTAGGAGAAGATCAAGACTTCAGGGCCTATGAGCACCAGTAAGGGCAGGAACACTAGCTTGAGGCCAGATTTTATTTAGTTGATTTAACTTGGTCTGAGAAAGGAGGAACCCTCAGTCATCAGGGACACGGCTGCTTCTAGACTGGCCTTTGGTGCAGCTGTCTAGCCCAGAGGCTCTATATGCTTCACAGCCTTCTTGACAATCTGAGGTGTAGGTCTTGGAGTAGCCAGAGTAAACTGAGGAAAGCATATTGGTGACCAGTGTAGGAATGTGAGCATAGGTACTAAAGCCCAATAGATGTGGAAGTTGAGTGTTGTGAGGCAGTGTGGGGTGTGCATGTGTGCATGTATGTGCATACAGCAGGGCTGGTAGTAGTGCACACACCCATGAGGCTGGCGTGGTAGAGGCCTGTTTTGCTGTCCCAGAAAACATCTGTGGTGCTGTACCTGAGCGGCTGTGCAGTGAGATGGCCTCCCTGTCTTTTATGGTGCTGACAGTCACTTGTATCATCTTAGAGACCCAGGGTCATCCTGATGTGCAGTCAAAAGCACCCATTTGAAATGCTGTTGCTGTGTGGGAGTCTGACTGATGGGTCTTCCTCTGTGCCTGTGGTCTGCAAGGCTGCCTGGAGCATACCTCACTCCATATAGTGTGTAGGCCTAGACCCATCATAAGTATTTTCTCCCATTACTCTTTGATCACACATCTTTTCATGTCAGCCATATCAGATTTCTATTATTTTTAGAATATACTTTGTGTTTTCTTCTCTGTTTTAAATGAAATAAATTAGATGTACAAAAATGTAAAGAAAAATGAATGTAAACCCATAAATCTGCACAGCCTGAGATATAAAACATTACAGGTAGAATTCAGGCCCTTTCCACCATCTTTATCCATGTTTTCCTTTTCTTTTTTTTTTTTTCTGGCCAGGATCACCTCATATTGCTAAAATCTCTTAACCAGATCCTGTTCTATCTTCAAGTTGTCAGCCCACATATCCCCTTCTCTACCAGATGATCTGACGAAGTAGTGAGTTTGTCAGGGGAGTCCCATAGGCTAAGTGATGTGGCAAAAGTATCTATGAAGGAATTCAAAGGCATAGAAGTTACAGTTGCTATTTAATTTATTAATAGCAGTTTTAATAATAGCAGTTTATAATTTATTAATTTATTACAGTTGCTATTTATTTAGGTAGAAGAATATTTCAGATTCTTCAATTTCTTGTGGGGTTTTTTTTGTTCTTTTTTGTCTACTGTCCCAGCCTGCAGCAGTAATCTCTCAAGAAGGAAACATAATAGATAGTTACTTGTGTTACTGAAATGATGCTTAAAAATATAATACCCACTTTCTGACTTCTTTATTCAGAAGAGCAGAAACATGTTCTGTGCTGCATTTCAGTGCAGGGGCCACAGAGCTCAGGTCTAGTTGGGAGAGTGTGGTGCTGCCAATTTGCTGTCTAGGTAGTTCGTTCTGCTCTTTCCTCGCTCTCCCCCTCCCCCTCCCTCCTCCTCTTTCTCACTGTCTTACTGGGTAACATATTTTGGGGACAAAAAGGAAGATGACTGATATACTTGTGCAGAGTCTACTGCACTTGTTTGAAGGTAGGAATCTACATTCTAAATACACTTGGATCAGTTTTATTTTTTTATTTTTAAATATTTTATTTGTTTATTTTTAGAGAGAGGAGAAGGGAGGGAGAAAGAGAGGGAGAGACATCAGTGTATGGTTGCCTCTTGTGTGCAGTCCTATGGGGGACCTGGCCCACAACCCAGCCATGTGCCCTGACTGCAAATCGAACCCATGACCCTTTGGTTCGCAGACTGGCACTCAGTCCATTGAACCACACCAGCCAGGGCAGGACCATTGTTTTAAAGAAGAATGTGGAGAAGGAAGAATAAGCTCTCTGTGCTCAATTATTGCTCCTGTAAAAGTATTATTCAGTTAATTATGAAATGAAAGATTTGGTTCATGATGAGAGTATATTGTGCATTTTGCCTAGAATAGTAAGTGATCATATTTAATCCTGTGTAGGCTTGAAAGTGACTTCAGCCTTTTTCAAACTCTTGCATGTCTTTACCCTCTTGGCCTTCAAGCTAAGGATGTTGTGAGCTAGGTGTTCTGTCTGCCTACTGCATCCTTGATCCCAACCCCGGAGCTTGAGCTCTCACTTGAAGTTCACTTGAAGAGCCATTGCCATTGTTAGCCTAATCTGGGTCAAAAGCTATCAAAAGAACCCTGAATATTGTTCCAAGCAGTGTTACGATAATTGCTGGTTTTTATCTCTTTTTTATTAAGTTATTATATAATTGACATATAACATGATACTGGTTTCAGGTGTATAACATAATGATTCGATATTTGTATATATCATCAAATGATCACCACAGTAAGTCTAGTTAATGTTTGCCAAGTAGTGTTACTGATCTTACAACTTCAAAGCAAGTTTTATTTTTCTTACATGTAAGGTATAGAACCTATTTCTGTGTGAGGGACTAACTCTATTAGTTTAGGTCTGCATTTACTTACCAGTTGGCAGGCCCCAGTTTCTTTTCAGTTGTCAAGTAGAATTCCCATTTGGAAAATATCCAATGTACTTTTGATTTTTTTTTCAGTTGTTAAATCTTACAGACGATGATTTGAATTTCTAAAAATGTTTCCCAGGAAGTTTTTTCAGTGGCATTTCTGGTAAAGCAGGCCACATAATCCAAAAACTTTTTAAAAATGCAGCTTCACCTTTAATAAAGTTTTGTTTCTCTGAGTTTGTGAGCAAAACTTGTCTTGGATCTATAAATATTTCAGAGTCTCACATGACTTTCCAGGCATTTCCCATGCACATAGGCAGATAACATATGAATAGTCTTGTTTATTTTTTGTATTGAAATACATTTGACATATAACATTGTATAAATTTAAGGTATACAACATGTTAATTTGATACATTTATATATTGTAATACAACTGCCACTCTAGTTATGACTACCACTCTAGTTATACCATAATTACCACCTCTCTCACATTATATGCTTATTTCTCTTTAGTGGTGGAAATATTTAAGTTCTAGTCTCTTAGCAAGTTTGATGATTATAATACATACTGTTGTCTATATTCATATATTGTGTATTTAATCTTTAGAACTTATTTGCTACTCACTCTCAGTTTGTATTCTTAAATAACATCTGTCCTGTCCTCCACCCCTCATTTCCTGGTACACACCATTTTACTCTCTGTTTTTACAAGTTTGGCTATTTCAGATTCCACATATAAGTGATATTACACAGTGTTTGTCTTTCTCTGTCTGACCTGTCTCACTTAGTATAATATGCTCCATTTAGGTTGTCCCAAATGGCAGTATTGGACAGTGTTTACTCTGGAGTGGGCACCCTTCTGTGTACAGGTGCCACCCAGGCAGACCCTTTTGCACACATCCTCATCTGCTCTCACAACAGACCTGTGGCTTGTTTCCCTGGTATGTGTCTGCGCTGTGTACAAAAGGAATCCATAAAGTTTGGAGTGTATTACTAACATAACTTGTTCTCTTCTGCCAAAGAACCTGGATCAGATCCAGTCCTAAATATAAATGCAAATTTCTGTAAGCTTCAGGCTTCTTCTGGGGTATTGACCTTTATAATTAGCCATGAACAAATTTGCTCTATTCCTGTACTTGCAGAGGTAGCTCTGCCCCAGCTTCTTTATATAGCAAGTTCACATGGTCCATGCACCATTGAAAAAGATGGGAGCCTACTCACCCCTATCCCCATCTACCCTGAGTTCCCTTACCCTAACAGGCAAACACTAATGTTAAAATCTTCCAAAGATTAAATAAATGTATATGAAGATCTATCCCCTGCCCTTTTTAGAGAGTATACTTGACACATAGGTCTCCACTCTAAGTGGTTGTTAGTGTACCCAAATCTACTTTGTACCACTGTGGTGCAGTGTTCTAGAGCATGGCAATAAACGCCCATCCGTTCAGCCATTCCAGTGTGAGTGGACTTTCCATTTATTTCTCTTCTTTTACTTGTGAAACAAAGTCTCTCTTATACACATACCATTTGCACGTGAAACTGCATGTTTTCCAAGTTCTATTCCTCTTCCTACTTTAAAGTTTCTTTTGTTAATGTGTCTTCAGTGTTTAAAGGTAGCTTATTTTCCTAGACTCTGTTTTCTATTTGCTACCATTTTAAGAATCTTAAATATAATTTAATTCAGGCATTAAAAAGGCGAAAGATTTGTACATTCTGAAGACAAACCAGAGTATATTTCAAACATTAAATAAATTTACTCATATTTAACTCTGGACAATTAGTTGTGCTGTTACATTATTTCTGTAGAGACCAGAGTGGATGGCCTACTTTATTAACCTTTATTCTAAAGACTTTATTTTCCCAGGCAAGGAGAGATCGAGATAAAGAGATTATAAAAATGAGTGAAAGGCTAAGACTGGATATGTGGATGGATTATAGGGAGAAATGACTATTTGTCTAACTTCTTGTGTATGTTGCATAAGAGGCTGAGGATATTAAAAAGAATATATATGTATGTATACTTTAAACACAACACAGACATGCATACAGAGTTCTTGATACAGTGGGAAATGTGCGATGCGAGTGATACGAACCAGAGTAAGATAAGGATAACATCAGATGGTATGACTACAGAGGACCTTGAAGCAGATTGTGAGATGAGAGTGATCAAAAAAGTCTTTGTGGAGCTTGACTCTTCAAGGCTAGTCTGACTGAAAGAGCAACTGCACAGAGGCCTGAGGCTGGGACTAGAGAGATGAAGTGTCTAAATAGCTGATAGTGTCGTATTGTTAGACCTTGGTTCTTGAGTTCATCTGCAAAAGAATTCAGATGACGAAGTGAGCAAGCTGGGCTGCATGGACCCAGGAAACAAGTTACAAAGGCAAAACAAGGGCCCTTGGAGTTTAGGAAGAAGAAAGCAAAGGATACATGCCTAAGGAAAGAAGTGATAGGAAAGGTGTGGGCATGATCGAGAGAGAGAGGGAGAGAGAGAGAGGGAGAGAGAGAGAGGACACTGGGTCCTTTGCTTTAAGGGTTTTTATCTGTTTTCTAAAGGTAGGATTTTAGCCGAGTCTCAGAGGAGGATCTTAATAAAATATTCACCAGCTTTCCAGTTGTGTCCTTTCAGGGTCATGGTGTCTACTGATTGGTTGGAACTATGGTGAAGAGTCATTAGTCACTGCATCTGGTCCTCATGTCAGCCATGGCTTCCCTATCTCTGATTTTGCTGCTTTTCTGGGCCTGGGGCTGAAACACAACTGAGGCCTAGATATTAACTCCAGTTTGACCAAAACTGTCTCTGTGGTCAACAGACCCGAGGCTTTGTTCCTAAGATTATTTAATGCCGATCAGAACCTCATTATCCTGAGGACTTATTGCTTCAGGGAGTAGTTATGGAAGGGAAGAGGCAGCAGGTGAATCAGGGGGCTGATTGAGGCTGGTTTGAATCAGCTGTCTGTCTTAGTTTCCCCATTCCACCTGCCAAGGAAGTTTCCTAACTTCTTACTATACTGCCTCAGTGTGGAATTGAATGACGGGGTTTGAGGAATGAGTTCGGGGCTCTGGGAACAGCTGAGTGTTGGCCTTGAGTAGTGTGATGAGTTCTAATATTGTTGACTGAAAAGGGGCTGCTGTGAGTTCCTGAATGGAGAATATTGAATGCAGTGTTGGGTGTTTATTGGTAGTCATGTGTAGGATGGGGCCAGTGTGTGCATGGACAGAAAGAGAAGAAAATGGCAGGGAGGTCAGTTGAAGATACCAGTTGTTTCTAGTGATCCTATTCTAGACACAAAGTGTACTTGAGAATGAAGAGGAGGGTGAGTTAAGATTTATTGATGTTTTACAGTCTGGCACTGGCACAAGAACAGACACATAGACCAATGGAACAGAACAGAGAGCCCAGAAATAAACCCACGTCTCTATGGTCAATTAGTGTTTGACAAAGGGGGCAGGAGCATAAAATGGAGTAAAAATAGCCTCTTCCACAAGTGGTGTTGGGAGATCTGGACAGGTACATGCAAAAAAATCAAACTAGACCACCCACTTAAATCATACACCAGAATACAATCAAGCTAAAAGGCTTAAATGTAAGTCGTGACACCATAAAAGTCCTAGGGAAAAACATAGGCAGGAAAATTTCAGATATCCCTTGCAGCAGTATATTTCCAAGGGCAGGGGATATAAAGTAAAGAACAAACAAATGGGACTTCATCAGTATAGAAAGCTTCTGTATGGGTAAAGAAAACATCAGCAAAACGAGAAGGGGACCAATCTTATGGGAAAACATTTTGCCAGTGATACCTAGGAGGAGAATTTGATCTCCAGAATATATAAAGAACTTATATGACTCAACACCAGGAAGGAAAAAATCCAATTAAAAAATGGGCAAAGGACCTGAACAGACACTTCTCCAAAGAGGACATGCAGAGGGCCCAAAGATGTATGAAAGAATGCTCACATCATTAGCCATCAGAGAAAAGCAAATTAAAACCACAATGAGATACCACTTCACACTGTTCAGAATGGCCGTCATTAACAAATTAACAAGTGCTGGTGAGGTTGTGCAGAAAAGGACACCGTAGTGCACTGTTGGTGGGAATGCAGACTGGTGCAGCCACTGTGGAAAACAGTATGGAATTTGCTCAAAAATCTGAAAATGGAACTGCCTTTTGATCCAGCGATCCCACTGCTGGGATTATACCCCAAGAATCCTGAAACATCAGTTCAAAAGAATCTATGCACCCCAATGTTCCATAGCAGTGTTTTTTACAATAACCAAGTGCTGGAAACAGCCTAGGTGCCCATTAGTAAATGAGTGGATCAAAAAACTGTGGTACATTTACACAATGGAATGCTCTGCAGCAGAAAGAAATATGGAACTCCTACCCTTCGTGGCAGCATGGATGGAACTAGAGATCATCGTGCTAAGTGAAATAAGCCAGGTGGTGAAAGACAAATACCAATATGATCTCACCTATAAGTGGAACCTAATCAATAAAACAAGCAAGTAAAATATAACCAGAGACATGGAAACAAGGAACAAACTGAGAATGACCAGAGGGGAGGAGGGTGGGGGTACAGGGGGAGGGTCTAGTCAAAGAACATGTATAAGGGACCCATGAACAAAGACAACAGGGTGGGGATTGACTGTGGGAGAGGGGGTTGCATGGATAGGGGAGAGCAACAAGGTGAAAAATTGGAACAACTGTAATAGAACAACAACAACAAAAAGAAGTGGAAAAATGATTATTGATGTTTTAGTTTCAGTTCAGTTTGATGTCAAGGAGAACATTGAGTTAAAATAAAAGAATCATGCTAAGGCTGAGATCTTGGAGTATTGGCTACCTGGTGATCTGAGAAAGGGGTACCTCTGATGGTGAATGTTATTAGTTCAGTGGTATCTTGTGAGGTTAAATAAGATACCAAAATTTAATTATGTGTCTTAGTCTTTTTTTAAATATATGTGTTTTAGTTATTTATAAAAATGAGTAGATTAAGGATAAAAGGGCTGGAGACATAGATTTGAGAGCACTGTATATAATAATGTTTTGGTTATTGCAGTATCAGGACTAAAAAATAAAATTCCAGTGGAGAAAAAATCCAAGTACCCTATTTGTAATTAATGCCATAACAGTCTTTCTTGCTGTCAAGTACTGTTTTGTTGCCAGGGTTTTGTGTTTTCTTCATAAATTATGGTAGATAAAATTCTGAATTGACTCCCATCATCCTCATTCCCTGCATAATCCCTGAAACTTGGTGGCATTTACTCCTGTGATTAGGTTTTGTTATATTGCTCAGTGGACTTTCAGAAGAGAGTTGATCCTCTGTTGACCTGACCTAAGCTCATGAGCCCTTTAAATCTATGTCTAGAGGTCAAAGTGCAAAGAAGTCAGAGTTGGAAGAGGAGAGGCATTTATGTGCTGTTAGCTGGTTTAAAGTTGGAAGGGGCCACTGGGCAAGGAATACCGTGGCACGTAGGAGCTTACAACGATACCCTATCCATAGCCAGCAAGGAAATGTCATCAGACCTCCAGGAGCTAAATTCTGCGAGCAAGAAGAATGAGCTTAGAATCTGATTTTTCTCCAGAGCCTCCAGAGAACTAAGCTCAGCGAACACCTTGATTTCAGCTTTGTGCTACCCTGAGCAGAGAACTTGGTTAAAATGTTTAAGAACTCCAACCTGCAGAAGTATGAACTATTAAATGAGTGTAGCTATAAGTTACTGAGTTTGTGGTAACTTGTTACACAGCAACAGAAAACATACAAAGTTTGTGAACTTTGAAGCAGTTGAAGGGTACAGGAGTGTATGTAATCATTATATAAACCCACACATTTAAGGCTGTGGGAATATGGGGAATACAAAGAAGTTAAATAGCTGGTAGGAAACTCTGTCGTTGGCCCCTGGTTTGTCCTGGTATATTGACAGGTTCATCTTCACCACCAAAAGCCTCCGGTTTCTTCCTCTGGGAGCCCTCTTGGGAGGGTTTTGGCTGGGTCTGGCTTCGTGCCCTTCTTGTATGCTCTATGGCAGTTAGTCTGTACTCCTTTCATAGCACTTAGTGTACTGTGTTGTAACATTGTTCCCTGTCCATGGGCAGCCTGAGTCTTACTTCATGTTGTAGAGCCATCATCTAGCAGAGTATTTGGTATTCAGCAAATATTTGTTTAATAAATGAACGTAAGGATTTGTGAATTGCTAGATGGGGAAGAAAAGACAGCTGGAGGAAAACAGGGAAGGAAGCATATCATAACAGGGTCTCAAAAACAAAATTAGAAATTGTAGGATGATGCATATCAGTGGTCAGTAACTGAGTGAGGAGTTGAAAAGTCAAAACGATTTTGCTAGGGAGATCCCATTCCTGAGCGCAAATTGTTTAGAGTAAAATCATGAACGTTAAAACAAGATTTGAGCAGTTACAATAAAAAGCAGATCCTCGGTGCCTCACATTGTGTTGCGAGGTGAACGTATTGTGGGTCTTAATATAGAGAGAAAAGTGGTCTCCATACACAGGGAAGAAAGTCATGTGTGGCCTTGTGAAAAATTGTTAATAGTCTTCTTTTTGTTAATACCTCTATCAAGTATTTATAAAGCCTACTACTGACTAAAAACATATGCAATATTCAGTTTCCTATTTAATGGTGGAAAAGGCCTGTTCTGTGTAAGCATCAGGAAAAGAATTCTGGGCATGATAAAAAAAAAAATGAAAAAAGCAGGTAAGTAAGTGGGATCTTAAATTCTGTTGAGTTTTTAATGTCATCAGATCAAGGGGATAGAAATAACTTCTACCAGAGGTTCCTTAGGCCTGATTATGAAAGATGTATTAAACCAAAAATGATAGCTTGGCCTATTTCATATAATGTGGAAGAACTGACTGATAATGTGTTCTTTGTAACTATGATACATTTCATAGGTGAATGGAAATGAAAAAACACTTTAGAAGTTAGCCATTTATTATATACATACTTGAAGCTTATTGGGGGGTGGATTTGTATATGAAGAGGATGTTGCAGGACATCATAAAAGGAGGAAAAATTTGACCAGCATCCCACAGGGTGTGAGTAGGGGCATATGAGTGAGAATGTTTTTCCTGTGTCCCTTTCAGTTGATGCCATTATCAGATATTTTCCAAAAAAAGCTTTCTGCAAGGATTAGAGGAGGGGCCAGCTCCTAAAAGGAAGGCGGTTAACATAGATATAATTTGAGTTTTGTGTGTGAACTTACCCCAACCTGTATTGTCAAAGGTTTAAATTTATAATTAATGTTAACATGAATATACTATGTAGTGTTTTAACTGTACTTGAGACTCCAAGTAGTTTCTTAAGTATTTTCTCAAGTTCTTAAGACACTTAATTCTCCCTCTTGACTTCCTCTTCATCTTAGAAACTGCAATTTCCTTTGTAGGAACAACTTCCTGCTGAGCATTACTCTCTTTGGCCACTTCTCCCTTGGATGCCCCATGTTTTTACCTAAAGCCATAAATGCATTGCAACACTAGGTCATTTCATCATCCTGTGAATTGAGAAAGTCTAGCAGGAAATCACAAGTTGACTATTCTAAACACAAGCCTCATGTTTCTTGGTTGCTGTGTCATGATAGCAGTTGGTGTTCTTAATGGCAGTTATAAAGAGGACACTTGGTAGAAGAAACTTCTTTTGTAGTAATATATTTGAGTCTAGTAACATGGAGAACAAAGTACATGTGGGAAAAAATTTCACCCGGGTCTAAAAAAGATCCTGTTGTCCAGTGATATTTTCCCTTCCGGTCATATTAAGTTCATTAATTTCTAACAGTGACTTTTTTTGGTTTGTCTATGTGTTTTATTTTTTAAGGTGTTTTGGGTTCTGTCCCCTCCCACCCCACCCCTATCCGCACACTTCCCTAACAGTCCCTTTGTATAGAATCATTTCCTTTAACAGAATTCAGAGAAATCGCAGTTTGCTTTGTCTTCTGTTCTCTCCTGTGTTCTGCACTGCAGATCTGTTACGTACTGTTAATCTCATCTTTTCTGCGCAGGAGCTGATATCCTGATTATTAGCTCCTGAAAAAAATGGTTTCCTAGACATAACAATAGGTCAGAACAGAAGTGATTAACCTATCAAGTTAGTGGTATCTATAAATTTTGTTGTGGTCTCCAGGAGGGTCTTTTTATGTGTGTGACGTCTGATCAGACAGAAATCTGTCTGCTCTCCTCCCAAAGCAGAAGGAACATTTTTAGTTTCCTCCTTTATCAACTGGAGTAGTGATGCAAAATTTATTTCCCCTTTGTTGCTGTTTAGATGGAACACTTGCCCCTAGGGCTCCCCTAGGAAAGGTGTGTTAGGGAAAAATTATTTTTTTGCTCTTGTTATTTGAAGATCAGATAAAGAGAATTTTTCAGTAAGCAATATGATTAGAATTTATTTCATATTCTCTCACAGTAAGATTTTTATGCCAATATATATCCTTAGAACCATGAATAATACATAATCCAAGTGAGGCTTTTAAGGAGTTCACAGCCTCAAAGAAGGGGATAGGCATGTATACAAATAGTTGTAGTACATAGAAATTCAGAAATAGAAGCGGGTACAATATGTGCTGGTACAAGAAGAAAAGCCTTCTTTAGCATGTAGCAGATACATGCTAAAGCAAGTATAGGAAAATAATAAGTGGTAGAAAATAGATAGTGTGGATATATGAGTGCTCTCTGTAAAATTCACTCGTCATAGAATGTTGGGTTTGAAAATAAAGGCTTCATAGATGTAAGATAGTTGAACAAAGTTGTTGACATTGAATATGAGTTTGCCAGGTAGTCAAGAAGAAGGAAGGGCATTTCAGGAAAAGAAATAATGTGTAAAAAGAAAGAAAAAAACAACATTCTGGGGGAAAATAAGTAATTTGGTATAGCTGGGTTAGGCTTTTTTAATGGAAAAACAGTAGGAACTAAGATTAGAGAATTAAGATCATAAGGGGCTTGAATATCAAACTATTTACTTTTTATTTATGCTTGCAAAAGATAGGGAAATCTTCTCTCATGTTTAACGAAACAGAACTGACATCTTTCTTGACTACATTTACTCTGCAGCTTCTGCCTTATTCCCCAGCCTGTGTGAAACAAAATTCCCTGAGACACATCTTTAAGTTTGCTGTCTTTAATGTCTCTCCTCCATTTCCAGTCTGATTTCTGCCACCACCCCCACCACCCCATGAGTGCTGCTCCCCAAGGCCACCAACCACCTTCAGGCAAACTCTCCATCTTAATTCTGCATGGCTCCGCAGCAGCACTGACACTAGTGATCATTTGGTCCTCCTTAAAAACAGCAATCAGATATATTTTTTTAAAGGGAAGAGAATGAAAATCATGCTGTTCCACTTGTAGACACGTATGTCTTGCCAGGTGGAATGTGTGTTGTGGTGACAGAAGTTTGAAATGGGTTCAGATGGGTCAGGTTGGATTATCAGCTGTCATTACTTTGTACTTGGGAGCAAATTACTTAACCTTTTTGGGCCTTCTCTATGAGTATAAAAATACCTATCTTGTACGGCTATAGTAATGGTCAAAAAGGATCATGAAAATAAACCCTCTGGTACACATTAGCTTTCTTTAAAAAAAAAAAAGGAAAGCTCATAAAAAATGGTTAGGTTTTAACAGGTGGCTAGAAATACTCTGTCTAGAACTTTCTGGAATGTGGTAATCACCTTTTTATTCTAATTGCTGGTATCTTTTGCCTTCTGGCTGCACCATGCTGACCACATCACAACTCCTGTTGTCTTAGTTTAAAGTGCCCTCTTTTTTCCCTCCTCTGTTCCACCTGTGATATACCTGGTTATTTTCAAGTTACCTTTTCTAGGGAGATTTTCCCATTAATACTCCTTATCCATAAACTTGAGCCCTTGCTGCCCCTGTGAATTCTCCCATGTCCCACATCTGTTGCTTCTATATTATAAGTTTCTTGAGGGCAAGAAAAATGTCTTATTTTCCTTTGTCCCCAGGCTAGACCAATGCCTAGTACTTAGCAAAGCTGTAATCTGTGTTTGATGAGTAAGGATAGGAAGGCTTACAATTTGCATAATGTTTGCTGGGCAGCGTTGGGGTAAGTAAGAAAAAATACTCTCAGTGTTCTTAAGAACCTTATTGTGCTTTTTATACTCTTTCATTTAATCCTTATGATGGCTTTGTGAAGTAGCTATTATTTTTATTCTTTTATACTTTGAGACTTAGAGGCTAAGAATGGTTAAAAAAGTTATTCAGGCTACACCACTAGTAAATATTGAAGCTAGAATTTACAGCCAGGTCTCTCTGAGTCAAGTGCCAGTTCTATTTCTACTGCATCAAATAAAGATGTCTTGTCCACCTTTGTGTTCCCATATTGCCTAGAACATTTATTTGTGTGTACATGACAGTGAGTTAAGATTTTCTTTCAACTGAATAGTGTCAAAAGTGAGTCATTTCTATGCCAGGAACAATATCTGATTTGAAAGCATTAACACAGTGTTTAACATTTTTAGCTGGGGATAGATTCTGTGCTAGGTACAGAGAATATGAAAAGGAAGAAGTACAGGAGCTAGAATTGGAATAAGGGTCTTCAAGAACTTACTCCCTTAGTTGTTAAGGTAGTGATCTAATTGTGGAAAATAGAGGTAAATATGAAAATATTCAGGTTACTGCTAGGGAACATATTCCTTAAATGGGATTATAAAACTTGATTAAAATTCTCCTGTTTATCAGTGAAATAGTATTTCAAATAGTGCTGTTACTTTTGTAGGTAATGATGAAGATCACAACCTCCTCTTATTAAAAGGCTTTTATAAAAATCATATTTGTCATAAATCCCATAGACTAATCCCATAAATTACCAGTTTTATTTTGAAAGATATGGAAACTATTATTGTATAATTCTTTATTTAGAGTTCTTTAAACATTTCTAATCCAAGAAAAGTTTTACTCTATTGTGTGGAGAAAATTGAACATGATTAATTAGCTTGATTTTGGTCATTTGAAAGGGGAATGCAAACATTTGAGATTTCCAGCTTTAAAGTTTGGCAGTAATCTAATTAAAATTTTTCTTTTTTAAGAAAAAGGTAATGCTTTTTATTATGTAAACTTACCAAGTAAGTGCTCTATTCAGATCTAAAATAAGTAAATCATTTTGTTGATACACAAAGGATTTTAGTGGTATTGCTATTTAAAATTTCTACTGAATTCACATTAATATTTGATTGTATTGAAATGTAGTATTCTGGCTTAAGTTTCATTTTTTAGAATTCCAAATTAAAAAGAGAGTGTGAAAGATAATGATCTTTAGATATTAATAAATATTCAGGGTTACAGGCCTAGGAAAAATAAACTGTAGAAAGTGCTAACCCTTCAGGTTTACTTTTTTTTTTTTTATTTTAGTTTATTCAGTACAGTTTCTATCCTTTATTCCCATTCCAGCCCACCCACCCATTCCTCCCCTCCTCCCTCCCCTTTCCAATACCCCTAGTTTTGTCCATGTGTCCTC
>CM052544.1:73898532-73926536 GCA_028533065.1 Trachops cirrhosus
AGGAAGTTCCATACTGTTTTCCACAGTGGCAGGTTTACTTTTTAATTGCTGTTATCCACTGTGATAATCATGTGTTCTTCTTCTTCTTTTCTTCTTTTTTTTTAATAAAAGTTGGGCTCCTTTTGACCTGTGATCATCTATTCTTTTAGGTTAATTTGTTTTACTCATTCTAGGTGTGGTACGGCTTTCTGCTGAGCCATCTTCTTTTCTGCTGTTCATCTGGGAATTTAAAAACTAGGTTAGGACATATGTGAAGAAAGTCAGTTAAGTTAAAAAGGATTTTAGAACAAGAAAATATTGATAAACCTGACATTTCTCTAATGTTAAAGTTAAAATAGCTAAAAGAAAACAGTTCTATTAAAACCAGTTACCATATTTTACTTTACATATAATCTTAGTTATCTATATAAACTTCCAAAATGAAGACTCAACTATTCAAAAGCAGTTAAACATTGTTACATAGAAGTTGTCCCATTTTGTATATATTTCCAAATTGATTGGATATAATAATTTTGTCTTCTTTATGTAGTTTTGAAGTCTAAATAGGTTGACTTTCATTTTCCTTTTTTTAAAAATGTCTGTCCAGCAAAAAAAGAATACTGTACCTCCTGTTCATTCTACTCTTGGCCACTTTGTGACAGGTCAGTTTTAGACGCTGTGCTCAGTTTTAGCTGAGTTGTAATCTTCTTATTTGTTCCAAAGAACCTTATTTTCAATTATACCTAACTTAATCAAGGAGACAAAGCCTCATTTTCAAGAAAGGACATTTGAAAAACAGACAATGTTTCATTTTAATACATGAGGCCAGGTGGATTTTTTAGCCAAAACCAGCAGACAGTTTTTCGTTCGTCTGGTTTAGAAATTTAATTCCTTTACTTTTTTTTCTTTCTTTTTTGGTTTTAGTAAAGTAAATCAAGTTAATAGCTATTAAGAAAACAGATATTTTAAAGCAGGGCCTTTAATGAAATTACTCCAGTTGATTTACATTCTCAAACTATTTGAAATTTCTTTTTTTGTTCAGTTTCTTCTAGGAAAGTTATAATTTAAGTCAATAAGCTGTGGATGATGAAGGAAGGAATTTGTATCGATAGGTTTGGGGCTCTTATAACTATTACTAAGAACCTGGAACAATAGGAAAGATTTTTCAGTTTGACTTTATTCAAAGTTATTCATTACCTGAATACTTAAGATTCATGTTAATACTGGTATAATAATTTTCCCAGGAAGTTGTATTAATATTGGGAAATCTATCATCTTAAATGATTTTAAAGTATGATCCTCTATAAGAAAAAGTTCATTTTGGAATTTCTGTTATTAATTTTGGGGGGTTTTATTTTGTTAGGCATACTTTGAATTACTTACCTAATGAACAATACTGAATCCAGTTATTGGAAGAATTAAGTGTTTTAAACTTTGATTGTAAGAACCAGTTGCAGGAAGTTTTATGGGCATTCCATAGGAAAAAGATTAGCCTTGCTGGCTTTGAAGACAGGCGATGGATAAGGCTATGTGGAGAGTAATATGAGCTGAGAGCAGCTGATTAACCTGTAGATGATTGCCAGAAAGAAAGCAAGGTATCTTGATCTTCTGACCAAGATGGCAGAGTAGATAAACACTGTGCTTGGCTCCTCCATGAGTATATCGGAAATACTACTAAGTTATAGAACAGCCAGTATTGAGACACACCTGAAGACTGGCTCAACAGAAGTCCTATAACTAAGGATATGAAGAAGAAACCACAATGAGAACGGTAGAAGGAGCAGAGATGTGGAAGGGGCAGGTCTGTCACCCACAGGGTGACATTTAAGAATGGGAAGTGATATCTCAAATGCAGAAGTGCCCCCTAAGGAGTAAGGGTTTCCAGTCTCACACCAAGCTTCCCGCCTGGAATGCCAGTGCTATGAATATGTCTGGCTGTGAAAGTCTTTGGGGATTTTCCCCAGGTGAGACATTAGGCGGCTGTTGACCCAGGAGTTCCTCTTGAGGGACACATACTCAGATTTGTTTGCTCACAAACTCACTCTCTGGTCTCCAGTGCAGGGACACCAGCTTGAACACTGCCAAGGACATATAGGGAGGAACTGAATTAACTAGCTTAAGAGTGAGAACTAGAGGGTCAAGGGTTAATATGACTCCTTCTGGGGACAGAAGCACTGACAGGTGCCATTGCTCCTTTGTTGAACCCCTCCCAGCAGCAGGCTCAGGGAGGCACCATTTCTAAGCTCTCCATTAACCTAACACCATTCTCCCTGTCCTGCTAATTCCCTGAGAACGCCGCCCCACCCAACTCACAAGCCCAAACCAAGCCACTTCCAGCTTTTTTTCCATGTAAGTGGCCTTCCCTGGCTCATGTTGAGTACTTTCCTAAAGTCTCTCAAAAGTCTGCAAACCTCAAACAAGCTGCAACTAGCCATGGCATGCCCTGTACCTCTAGCTAAGTGACCACAAGCCCAGCACAAGCAATATCTGGCCTCAACTTGCATTGTAACTCCCACCAAGTGGCCCCAAGCCTCGTGTAAGCTGTGTCCAGTCATGGCTTGGAATGTACCTTCAACTAAGAGGGCTGCAGGACTGCCACAAGAGGCACCTGGCCTCAGCCCACATGGTAGTGCCCACCAAGGTGTCCCAGGGCTGTCACTAGTGGCAGCCAGTCTCCGTTCGTAGCATAGCCTTTCCCAAACAACTCCAAGCCCAGCAAAACTGGCAACCAATCACAGATCACTTTGGAATTCCTACCAGATGTGCCCAAACTGAGCACAAACAGTGGCTGAACTTGACCTGAACTGGAGCCCTGCCCAAGGGGCTCTAGAACTGACACATCTGGTAGCCAGTTTCAGACCACACCAGAGCACCATGCAATAAGCTCTACAAATGACACACCCAAAGGGTGGATTCAACTAGCACTACAGCCACTCTGAAGTGACTGTACTTTGTGGGGTTAGCTAACCCCACAATGCTTCTCCACTATAGCTTCTCCTTTGTAGTCACAGCCAGCCTGCCTGAGGGTCAGTCCTACCCACTGACATGCCAAATCAAAGCAATCAAAGCTTGACCACAACAGGAGGGAGGGCATACAACCCACACAAGGGAAGCTCCTGGAGCACAGCTCAGGTGAACAGAGAGACTGTGACACTGGGTCCTACCTACTACTTAAAGCCACTTTTCCAAGGCTGGAAGACATAGCAGACCTACCTAATACTTAGAAACAAATACAGGGAGGCAGCCAAAATGAGGAGGCAAAGAAACAAATCCCAAATGAAAGAACAAGACAAAATACTGTAAAAGGAACTAAATGAAATGGAAACAAGCAATCTATCAGATACAGAGTTCAAAACACTGGTTGTAAAGATGCTTAATGATCTTAGGGAAGATGAGGTGAACTGAGTGAGAACTTTCACAAAGAGATAGAAATCATAAAAAAGGAAACAGTCAGAAATGAGAAATACAGTAACTGAAATGAAGACTAAGTCAGAGAGAATCAACAGCAGACGAAACAGAGGATCCAGTCAGTGATCTGTAAAACAATATACCAGGAGACATCTAATCAGAACAGCAAAAAATAAAAGAAGAAAACAAAATGAGGATAGTTTAAAGAAACTATGGTACAATATCAAGTGAACTACCATTCACATCATAGGGGTAGCAGAAGGAGGAGAGAGAGCATGGGATTGAAATCCTATTTGAACAAATAGTGACTATAAGGTTTCTTAACCTGGTGATGATAATAGACATACAAATCCACATTTTGTCCCAAACAACATGAAACCAACGTGTCCCACACCAAGGCACATCATAATTATAACGATAAAGGTTAAAGACAGAGAGAATGTTCAGTGTACCAAGAGAAAAGCAGTTGGTTATGTACAAAAGATCTCCTATAAGACTGTGAGCTGTTTTGTCAACACAAACTCTGTATGCCAGAAGAAATTGGCACAACATGTTCAAAGCAATGAAAAGCACAAACATACAGCCAAGATTATTCTATAAAGCAAGGCTGTAATTCAGAATTGAAGGAGAAACAAAGAGCTCTCCAGCCATTAAAATGCTAAAGGATTTCATTAGTACTAAACCAATATTATAAAAAATATTAATGAGACTTCCTTAAGTAGAAAATAAAATTATCAAAATTATTAGTAAAATATCGGAAAGTAAAAAATCTCAGTGGCAAAGTCAAACACTTAATAAAAGTAGTGGATAAATCAACTATAAAGCCAGTACAAAAGTTAAGAAAAGTTGAAAAATCATGTATAACTACAACAATAAAGGAATGTATACATACACAAAAGTTAAAAAAATGACAAAAAGAGATGTGGAAGGGGTAATCTTAGAATGTATTTGAACTAAAGCAACCATCAACATAAGATAGACTGCTTTAAACATTGTTTGGTATATATGAAGCACATTATAATTACAAACCAAAACTCTACAAGAGATATACAAGGGGGGACCAAAACAAAACTCTGGAATTTATTTATAAAAAATTGTGTATTTATTCTTAAATGTTTAAGCTTTAGTCATCTTCAAAGTACTCTCCATTTGGTGCAATACACCTATCAAGACTTTTGTTCACTGCTCAAAACAGTTTTTGAACTTGCCAATTATGATGCCTTTTAGTGCTTCTGTAATTTTTTTTATCCTCACCCAACGACATTTATTTTTTCATTGTTTTTGGAAAGAGAGGAAGGCAGAAAGAGAAACACAATGCAGGAGAGAGAGAGAGAGAAGCATCAATCAATTGGTTGCCTCCCATAAACAACTGAATGGGGAATCAAACCCACAACGTATTTATATGCCCTAACCAGGAATTGAACTTGCAAGAACTTGCAACCTTTAGGCAAAACCACAACCTTTTGGTTATGGGGTGATGCACCAAGCAATTGAGCCACACCAGCCAGGGCTTCTGCTGTTTTTTGTTTCACCTCTTCCACATCAGCAACACCTTTCCCTTCAAGGACTTTTTTCATCTGGGAAAACCAAAAAAAGTTGCTTGTGGCAATAACAGGTGAATAGGGAGGGAAGGGACTTGGGGTCAGGCCATTTTTAGTCAAAAACTGCTGAACAGTTGTGGCAATGTGGCAGGTACGCTTGTAAATCACCCTTTATGAAATGGGCAAATAGGTTGAGTCTTCTAAGAAAATTCACTGAAGCTGAATGCAGCCTCTCATACAATGCTAGCCGGTACACTGATACAGATGGGTTCCTAGAACACTCATCTGGTAGGGAACTCTGTACTACAAGGGGCCCTCCCTCCAGAAGATAATTCTTGTTTTTTTGGTGGGGGGATTGCCCCTCTTACATAAAAAAAGGACCCAAACACAACACTGTAGAAAGTCATCAACATGGAAAAGAATAAGGAGCAGAGGAGAACTACAAAAGCAATTAGAAAACAAATAATAACATGCCAATATTTATATACCTAGTAATAATACTTTCATTGTAAATGGGAAACCTATATATACGCTGTCCACAAGAGACCCACTTACATAAAAAGACCCATACTGGCTGAAAGTAAAGGGATGGGAAAAATATTTTATGGAAATATGAACAAAAATACCCCTGGGGTTGCAATACTTACATCAGACAAAATAGACTTCAAAACAAGGCCTCGAACAAGACAAAGACATTTCATAATGATAAAGGGATCAATCCAACAAGAGGGTATCATTCTTGTAAACATCTACTAACACAACATAGGAGCAACTAAATATACAAGGTCTGTCCAGAAGGTATACAGCCTTGTTATATGAAAAATAGAGACACTTACTGAAGAAAATACAAGATACAAGAAACATTGTGCATAGGACAATAATGCCTCAGTCCCCTTCAAAGTGCGCATCTTCGGACCTCACACAGTTCTTCCAGCACTTTCAGCTGCTCCATTGTCGTATTTTCCTGGATCTCACCAACAGTCTGAAATCTCTTCCCTTTCAGAGGTGATTTTAGTTTTGGAAAAAGCCAGAAGTCACAGGATGCCAAATCTGGGGTATAGGGGCCTGAGTTACCTGGGTGATTTGATATTTTGCCAAAAAATTCTGCACATGATGTGATGCGTGAGTGGGTGTGTTGTTGTGATGAAGCTGCCAATCACCAGTTGCCCATAGCTTTGGCCTTCTGAATCATCTGAATAGTTTTCTTGGAGGAATGTTCAAGCTTAATGCAAAATTTGATGCAGATTTATTGCTCTCCTCTCCCAGTCATTTTGAATGCAATGGCCACACAGTACACACACTCACTCACTGGTGTCTCCAGCCCTACTGACTAGTACATTAAATTTGTCATCATTTTCGCATGCTCATTCCAGTCTACTACTCTTGTAACTTGGCTGCCAGGTTACACTGATGTTGCGCAAACCATTCTTGTTATATTAACAAGGGTTGGGCTTTTTCTGTATAGATCTTGTATAAAGCAAATATTAACAAACATATAGGAAGAGATTGACAGTAACACGCTAATGAATGGGGACTTTAACAGTTTATTGATATTGATGGATAAATCAGATAGAAAATCAAGAAAAAAACAATAGCCTTTAGTGAAACATTAGACCAGATGGATTTAATTGATATTATTAGGGCATTATTTTTTTCACCCAAAACAGTAGGATATACTTTCTTTTCAAGCACTTGCAGAACATTTTCTAGGATGGACCACATGTTAGACTTAAAAACAAGACTCAGTAAACTTAAATAGGAAGTCATAATAAGCATCTTCTCTCATCACAGTGGTATGAAACTAGAAATCAATTATGAGGAGAAAACTGAAAAACAAACACATGGAGGCTAAATTATGTGCTGTCAGTGAATGCTCTGGTTGTTAACCAGATCTAGGAAGTAATGAAAAGATACTGTGAGACAGATCAAAATGAAACACATCAATCCAAAATCTATGGAACACAGACAAAGCAATTTTAACAGGGAAATACATGGAATACAGGCCTACCTTCAGAAACAAGAAGAATCTCAAAGAAAATTGCACCCTTATGTTTATGAGAACTCAAAAAAGAATAAAAGCTCAAAGTGAGTAGAATGAAGGAAATAATAAACATCATAACAAAAGTAGACAAAATACAGTCAAAAAATAGAAAAGATCAATGTAAACAAGAGCTGGTTCTTTTAAAAGCAAAACTGATAAACTTTTAGCCAGACTCATCAAGAAGATAAGAGAAAGGTCCAAAATAAATAAAATAATAAATGAAAGAGGAGAAGTAACAAATGACACCACAGAAATAAAAAAGATTATAAGCAAATATTACCGACAACTATATGTAAAGAAATCAGACAACCTGGAAGAAATGGATAAATTCATAGAAACATAGACTCTTTCAATACCGAGTAAGGAAGAAACAGTAAATCTTAACAGATGAAAACTAGTAACAAAATCAAATCAGTAATGAGAAAACTCCCCAAATAAACAAAAGTAAACCAGGTGGCTTCACAGGTGATTTTTATGAAACATTTAAAAAAGAATTAATACATATCCTTTACAAACTATTCCAGAACATTGAAGAGAAGGGAGAGCTTTCAACATATCTTATGCTGCCAGAATTACCCTGATTTCAAAAATCAGACAATGACATAGTAAAAAAATAAAATTATAGGCCTTTTTCCTCATGAACATACATGTAAAAATCTTCAAAGTATTATCAGATCAAATTCAGCAATACATTAAAAAGAGCACACACCATGATCAAGTGGGATTTATAACTGTGGTACAAGGTTGGTTCAATATCCACAAATTAGTTAACATGATAACACCATATAACCAATTGAGGGATGAAAATCATATGGTCATTATAAATAGATGCTGGCAAAGCATTTGATAGAATTCAACATCCATTTATTATCAAAGCTCTCAGCAAAGTGGGAATGAAGGGAACATACCCCAACAACATAAAGGCCATATTTGATAGACCCACAGCCACATACTCAGTGTTTTCTACCAGGGAAGCTCAGTTGCTTTCTCTCAGGGTTCAGTCATGTATGTGACAGTGCTTGCCTGATTGACTGCAGTGACCACAACTTCAGTTCCCCAGAAGTAAATCAGATGTTCATCATAAATTACATTGTTTGAAGAGTATCTAGACAAAATAGCACAGTGTGGTCAAGGTACTGAGCATGCAAAATATTTGTATCAGAATACTCCAAGAACTCAATTCAGTAGTCAAGAACCATTAAGGAAAACAGGTCCTTCTGAGAATGCACATGTTTGGAACAACTCAAACTATTGAGTTGACTCTTCCTGAACACCTGGTAAATGTATTCAGAAACACAGTTTCTGGTCAGAAACATATATGAAATGTTTTCCAGTTATAAATATTCTGCTAGTTATATTTATAGTTATGTATTAAGTTTATATATATAAAATTTTTCTAGTTATAATTGTATTTCAAATATGTTATTTTAGTAACTTATTTGTAGTTAGCATTATCTTAGTTTCAAGTAAAAAATACCTGTAATACTCCATAAATCAAGTCTAGCATTACTTTATAATATCGTGGCTCTTTAAAATTTCGCCAAGATAAACATTGTTTTGACTGAATTCACAGTTCAAACCAGATATGTTGTGAAGAGTGAGGTTTCCAGGACTAGCTTTGCTGTTTCTAGTTTTTGTATAGACTGAAAGAGTCTGACGTGTTTTTTGCAGTTCATGTTCTTGCATGAATGTCAAAGAATAATAGTGTTCAGAGATGACCTATCTCCATAATACTGTTTTAACTCATTATTACCAATAGAATTCCTGATAGTATATTAAAAATTATCTTTTGGTTATTGAAATAAGCATTATGAAACATTATACCTTTTAAATTCCTTATTACTATTTTGTTATTTTTATTGTTTTATTGTTGTTCAAGTAGAGTTGTCTCCACTTTTCTCCCACCACTCTCCCCTGCCCCACCCATCCCCACCTCTCACCCTCAATCCTACCTGCTTTTGGCTTTGTCCATGGGTCCTTTATACATGTTCCTTAATGACCCTACCCCTTTCCTTCGTTATCACCCTCTCCCCTCCCCTCTGGTTACTGTCAGTTTGTTCTTTATTTCAGTGTCTCTAGTTATATTTTGCTTGTTTGTTTTGTTGATTAAGTTCCACTTATAGGTGAGATTATGTGGTATTTGTCCCTCATCGCCTGGCTTATTTCAGTTAGCATAATGCTCTCCAGATCCATCCATGCTGTCACAAAGGGTAGGAGTTCTTTCTTTCTACTGCATAATATTCCATTGTGTAAATATACCACAGTTTTTTGACCCACTTATTTACTGATGGGCACTTAGATTGTTTCCAACAGTTGGCTACTATAAATTGTGCTGCTGTGAACATTGGGATGCATAATAAATCAACAAACAAGTGCTGACGAGGTTGTGGAGAGAAGGAACCCTAGTGCACTGTTGATTGGAATAAATTCCTTATTATTAATGTTCTTGGTGTTTCACCTTTATCGAATCTTGTAGTTATGGAAAAATACATAGGACAAATTTCTTTTTTAGAGATAATTCATTTTGCCTTTGCATATTTGTAGCTTTTGAAGTTAAATATACAAGGTAGGGCAAAAATAGGTTTACAGTTATTTGTATGGAAAATAATGCAATAATAATAATACAAGAATAAACTCTTGTGTTCCAGGTACTCACATCTGTAAACCTTCTTTTGCCTTTTCCTCTGTGTGTGGGGGTGTGTGTGTGTGTGCGCGCACGTCTAATTTCCCCGTGTTCTTCTGGTTGGCATTATTTTCTAGACAGAGCCTTGTATAATGTGTATAGGATACTGTGTGAACAGTGTGGATTCCTGAGATTATTCCCTTAACCTGTTTTGTAACTCTGGACAACTACAGATAAATTGTTTAATGTTCCTCTATATCAGTTTACCTAGTTTGTATTCTTTCACCTTAAAGGAGTCTCGTGAGGATGATTTTGAAAAGGTTTGATTATTTTGAAGAAACATCTTTATTTGTATATAAGATATGGTCAGATGCCACCTGCTCAAAATCCAGTTAGAGTCTTTTCAGCTAATCTTTGATCTAGAAGGAGGCCCTGGGCCTCTGAAATAATTATTAGATTTGTTCTACAGTGAGTATTTTGGGTTGTTAGTAGCTCGACTCAGTTGTGACCAAGTAGCTAAAGGGTAGACTCTGTATTATGTTAATCTTGTGGGGGTATCCTACGCAGGGCCTAGGATGGCTGTGAATACAGACCAACACAAAATCATAAATTTACTTAAAACCTTTTTTTTTGCTCATCAGTTTTCATTAACATTTGTGTATTTAATGGGTGGCTCAAGACAGCTCTTCTTCTTCCACTGTGGCCCAGAGATGCCAAAAGTTTAGACACCCTGGCTAATGTTTCTGATGTCCAAAGTTGAGTCTTGCTGTTTCCTGGCTTATTAACCCAAGGAAACAGAAGGGGTTTGTCACTTTGACAGTCAGTCAGAAAGGCTGTTAGGAGCAGACTTAGGCATTGTGGGATTGGGGCCGGCCAGCAAACAACCTTGTGGTTGGACAGAATGGCATCTAGTCTATGCAGAAAGTCCCAAATGATGATTTCACACAAGAATAATTGTGAGTTGTCAAGAAAATAATAAACTGTATCAACATACGATATTTACAATAGAAGTAGAAGAAATTATGGAACTCTTTGTTTTTGAGGGATTTCCATTAAAATAATTGAAATATATAAAGCTTTTTAGAAGTTTCAGTTCCATGAGATGCTCAGTGAAAAACTGGTCCAATTAGTTTAGGAAATGCTACATATTACAGCCTTCTCTTAAGAGATCATGATGCAAATGGGGCATATTAAAGGCTTCTGTGAAATCTTACCATTTAATTTTATTCAGCCTAGTTTATTCAAACTGATTTTACTGAGGTGCTCATTTTCTTTTAATATCTATTCACATCTAATGGAACTCTTGTTTTTAGGGACATATCATAGGTCCATTGTACAGAGCTGCAAATGTGCTTCTACTGTCTGCTTTTATCTATTGCTTTTGTTTTCTTATGGCACTTAACCTGGCTTATTTCCTTTGAAGGCTTCTACCTTCTCTAAGCTTCTCTCTCAATTTCTCTCATTTTTTTCTCTCCTAGTCCTCCATTGTGTAGGATTTTAATTTTTTGCTTTGAATGAAATAACAGAAAAACAACCCAAACCCTGGCTTATAACCAGAATCCTGTGTCCTTCTTCTGGTTTCATTTGCACTCATTTTTAGAACATGCTGTCATTTTTTGTTTCTCTATTAATTTTGCAGTCCCAGTTATGAGGTAAGTTTGAATCGGAGGACCCTTCAGTCTCCAGCAGACCAGGGACAAAGTGTCCTAGTGTGGCCTGGGTCTGCCAGAAGGCAGTGTTGCAGGAAGACTCAAGGCTGTGTCTTTCTCTGAATATGTTTTGTAACCGAGAATGGCTAGACAGGTTTATCAAAGACCATATCCATATTCTACCATCATACACAATCTTCCTTAGGGAAAGGGGTACTTTTCTTTCTTGTCCTTTGTAATCACTGTAGCCAACCCACGTGGCTGCTACTGTGTTTGCTGTGGAGTCCTCCTATTCTAGGGCACACTCTGCTCTTCTCCACTGAGCTCAGCTGCTGTGTGGTGAACTTCTCCCTTTCTCTTAAGATGTGCCTTTGCCATGGCTGTTTTTTAGTTTCTCCTGGGCTCCTCAGAACAGGGGTTTCGGATTAATATGCAGTGGGATGGTGGTTTGTAAACCCATGTTCTGTTGTTCTCATCAGGCTGGAATTTGGGGTTGGAAACATACTTAGTTTATGAAAGGCAAGCCAAGTGGTTTACAGAGGTGTAACCATGGGTGTAGCTTGTTCAACCTGTTTACCTCAGAAAAGATGGGTGTTTTTTTTTTCCTTCAATGTATGAGAAAATCTCTAGCTTTTGTTTCCTTCTTGCTAGTAATCTCTGATTTTTGTGAATAAAGTTTCAGTCACAAGAAGCAAACCAAATAAATGGTGTAAGTATAACTCTTATCAGTAATTTAAGGCTCTCTCTTGTCTAGAATCATGTTGCTTTTATTGATTTTTAATCCAATAGAAGATAAAGTTGTGTTAGCAGCTGGGAATCTGACATGCTCTTTCTATTTCTTGTCGTTTTGCTGTCCTTTTCACACAGACAGTGCAGTTCTTGATAAATAGCCAGAGAATAGCCTACATTATTTAAGATGTGTTTGTCTGTGTACATGTGTTATGATTCCACTAGAATCTAAAGACCACATAAATAATTACTTTGGTGTCCTCCCCCCCCACCATATCCATTGTAGCCAGAATGATACATACATAGGAGGCCCTCAATTAATTTGTTAAATAAATAAATTCTGTTTTAGAATTGAGGGTGGAAATGAAGGCAGTTGCTAACTAAGTTTGCTGGTTTATCAACCACCAGCATCTTTCATGCCCCTTAATTTTTAAGAGCTGTCCTGGTTTTGGTGATTTGAGTTGCCACAGCTGCCATGCCCTATCTTCTGTAGGATTTTTGCTGTTTCCCCCACCCTCTACCTCTTTAAAAACATTTAGTCGTGTTTTTGGATTTTAAAGTTCTGGTCTAGTTAAAGAACAAGTATAAATGACCCATGGATATGGTCAAACAGGGTGGGGATTGGCTGTGGGCGGAGGAGGGAGGGCAGAGGAGAGCAGTGGGGGGAAATTGGGACAACTGCAATAAAACAATAAAAATAATAAAATAATAAAAGCTTCTAAGGAGGCAGGACCTTATAGTTCTCTTGTTCTTTCCTTAAAATGCCACTTACTGTTCTCATTAGTAGTATGACTTTAAGAAAAGGAGGCTGAACCCAGGATTAACATTTGGTAGATTTAGCATAGCCTGGCTCTCAGTGATCTCAGAAGATTCTACAAGGGCAGGTCTGGGCCTAGTCAGTAATTAGGTGGGAAGCCTCCGAGTGCAGAAACCGGTGTGCTGCAGGATGTGGCCTGGGGAAGCAGGTCTGGCCCTGTGAGTCAGGACACAGCCAGCATCTGCCCCCATTGCAGTGGGTGCACAAGATGTCTTCACTGAGGCACCCACCCATCCCTTCCTTCTTGCCTGGGCTAAAACCAGGGGCTTGAGGTTTTTGTGGTTGCATGAAATATGAGTCAAGTGAGCTGGGGTTTTTTGTTTTATAATTGCTTTTTTTAGTCTTATAATTGCTTTTTTCAAGGAATGCTTTTAGTTTAGTTACTATCGTAAGTATTTAGCTACAAAGGTGTCATTTAACAATAAAGAGGTGGGCCCTGGCCTGGTAATTCAGTTGGTAAGAGCATGGTCCCAATATGCCAAGGTTGCAGGTTCCCTCCCCAGTCAGGGCACACACAGGAGTCAGCCAATAAGTGGATAAATAAATGGAACAACAAATTGATGTTTCCCTCTCTCTCCCTCCCTCTTTCTTTAATATCAATCAATACATTTTTAAAAAATTTAAAAATGAGGTGATCATTTATTACTGATATTCTGCAGTTGGTCTTCGTGTGACCTTTCTTTTAGAATTAAAAGCTTTGATTTCTGAGAGAGCAGTGTTTCTTCTGGCTAATTTACTTCATTTCTGATTGAGGTAGCTTTACCACAGAGATACTGCTTAATCTTGCAATTGGACTCTGACTTCTTTTTACGTTGTTAGTAGACACAGTTTTTATCTAAGAGGACTCTATACATATAGATTTTCATACATAGAATTGGATTGAGATTTGATTTACAGGAAATAGGACACTTCAGTTCATGAGTACCTCTTTAATTATTCAGTGAAATCACTTATGAGAATTTTTATTGAACAGTAAATTCCCCACTGTTGATGAGTCTGTTGATTTACCTTTATGTAAGAGAACGTGTGTGCTCTCTCTCCACACACACCTGATCTCTAGAATTATATATTTCATATTATTGTCTCGTGTTTTCCCAGTGTGAACTCTAAACTTTCATTTGTATGGACTTGACTGTATATCTTAAGTATAGGTACTTTGTTCTGTCTATTCTCATCTTCATCCGTTCAGAATTTTCCAATCTTTTGAGACCCATTAGAGGTTTTATTTCTTGCAGTATGTTTGCTAGTTTCAGATTAGCCAGAAATAAAGGTTCCATTCTTTGCCCATTCATAACATTTAGTATGAGCCATACTTATATCTATCTCCTTTATGTGATTTCAAGCTCTTTTAGGGAACTATGTCTCACTAAATTTTCTATCTTGTGTTAACACCTTACACATAGTATGTACTAAATTAATAATTTGTTAATGGAACATTTTCTCTATTTGGAGATACTTAGCAAATAGTTAAGCCTCTTGGTTGCAAGTAACAGAACACAAATTTACCTAGTTTAAGAGGAAGATGAAATGGTTTGGATTCATGTTAGTGTACCCTGAGAAATCTAAAGGTGAAAAGTGAACTGGGTGTCAGGCCAGCTATGAGATCCTCACTAGCAGGAACTCATGACCATTTGTTTAGAGATTCATTATTAGTGTCTTAGCTTGTAGTTCCCAGACTCTGTATCTCTTAATTCAAAATCTGAAGAAAATGAATCTGATTTATTCAGATTTGGTCAGTTGTCTACCTTAGGCTAATCATAGTAGACTCATGGCTGCTTAAACATGGGAGGCTACTCCTGTGGTTGCTTAGAGGTTGCAGGCTGTCCTCTCCATGGAAGGGCGGGTGGTTCTCTGACAAGAGGAGTCAGAATAAATTGTGACAGATGTCTGCTACAGCAGTATTGCTAACATTTGGAGACTGAATCGATGTTGAACACTTTATGGTTTTGATAAATTGCAGGTGACTTCAGCCACAGACAGGTTAGGATGTAGTCATTGCCTGTTGATTTTACAGGAACTACTCCTTGCTCATATCTTAATCTTTTCATTTGTGATATTTAATCACTAATTCAGGAGACTCCTAGTTCTGAAGTTCATTGAAGAAAAAGAATCATAATATTATTACTTTTATTATATTTTAAACATTAGCAAGTTATGATTAGTGCTACATAGTCACTTTTTCAATCTGTGAATTTGACTACTGCAATACTTTTTCTGCTAAAAAAGATCCTAATTTGCTCCAATGTATTATTTCTGTAAAAATTCCTGATTGAAGTAATCTTACATGAAAATTTAAAAAGGACAGCACTGTTAGCTGTCTAAAGGAAACAAGAAAAAATATGGGAAAATATAAGTGTTTTAAAAGAAAAATAATTAAGTCTTTATTTTGGTACTTGAAATCCAGCATTTAAATTTAAGTAAGGTAATCCATTTCCTAAAAAAGTGATTTGGTAAGGATTAAAAATTTTTAAGGAACAATAATTTTGCCCAGGTACATAGGGTACTGTGTGACACTTGGGAAATCTACCAATAATAATAATAATGGTTAAAAAATCTTTGGTTGACAGAGTTCTGGCCAAGATGGAGGCATAGGTAGAAACCCTTTGCTTCCTCGCACAACCAAAAGGAGGATAACAACCAATCTAAAATCAATAAACAACCAAAAGCACCAGAAAATCAAACAGCATGGAACTCTGACAACCAAAGAGTTAAAGAAAAAATCAACCTGAACAACCAGACCAGTAAGGCAGTGGACTGCACAGGCTGACACAGAAAAACTGGGGTGAGGTGGTGAACCAGGTGGGCAGGGCTGACTGAAGGCGAAACTGAGACTGAAGGCAAAGCTGTGGACTACTGCGGTTGCTACAGTGGGAGAAACTCCCAGTCTCACACGAGAGAGTCAGTTGGAAAGTAGTCTAGAGATGAGCAGGCAGACAGCATTGTTCCTTCTCTGGCCCCCCGACTACAGGCAATGCCACAGCATAGTGAGGAGGGTTGCCCCGCCCTGGTGAATACCTAAGGCCCTGCACTCTTACAACTTATCAGGTGTGCCAAGACAAAGAAATATGGCCCAAATGAAAGAACAGAGCAAAACCTCAGAAAGAGAACTAATTGAGGAGGAGATCGCCAACCTATCTGATGGAAAAATATAAAGCCCTGGTAATCAAAGTGGTCACAGATCTGATTGAACTTGGTCGAAAAATGAAAAAACAAATGAAAGCTACCCAAAGTGGAATAAAGCAAAATATTCAGGAACCAACAGTGACAGGAAGGAAACCAGGACTCACGGCAATGATTTGGAACAAAAGGAAAAAATAAATGTCCGTCTGGAACAAAATGAAGAAACAAGAATTCAAAAAAGTGAAGAGAATCTTACAAACCTCTGAGACAACCTGAAACGTTCCAATATTTGAATTATGGGGGTGCCAGAAGGAGAAGAACAACAGCAAGAAATTGAAAACTTACTTGAACAAATAATGAAGGAAAACTTCCCCAGTCTGGTGAAGGAAATAGACTTCCAGGAAGCCCAGAGAGTCCCAAAGAGGAACACACCAAGGCACATCATTAAGTTACTCAAGATTAAATATAAAAGGGGAATCCTAAAAGAAGCAAGAGGAAAGGAGAGAGTTACCTACAAAGGAGTGCCCATAAGGCTATCAGCTGATTTCTCAAAACAAACCTTGCAGGCAAGAAGGGGCTAAAAAGAAGTATTTGAAGTCATGAAAGGCAAGGACCTACATCCAAGGTTACTCTGTCCAGCAAAGCTTTCATTTAGAATGGAAGGGCACATAAAGTGCTTCCCAGATAAGATCAAGTTAAAGGAGTTCATCATCACCAAGCCATTATTATATGAAATGTTAAAGGGACTTATCTAAGAAAAAGAAGATCAAAAACTATGAGCAGTAAAATGACAACAAACTCACAACTATCAACAAATGAACCTAAGAGAAAAACAATGAAAATAAAAACTAAGCAAACAACCAGAACAGGATCAGAGAAGTGCACATCACATGGAGGGATTTCAGTGGAGGGGGGAAGAGAGGAATAGGAGGGAAAAGGTACAGGGAAGAAGAAGCATAATTAGTAGGCATAAAATACACGGGGAGAGATAAAAAATGGTATAGGAAACAGGACTCAAAGAACTTATATGTACAACACATGGAACAGTTCCTTAGAATGAACTAAGGTAGGGGATGGAAATGCTGGAGTATTGGTGGGTCAGGGCAGAGGGGGGATAAAGGGGAAAAAAATTGGGAAAACTGTAATAGCATAATCAATAAAAATGCTTAAAAAATCTTTGCTTGAGAAAATTTTTTTCTGATAACATTCTCTCTATCTCTGCAACACATAGATCCAAATAATTAAAAAGTAATTGTATCTCCTACTAGAAACATGGGGAAAGTATATAAATAAGCAGTTCACTGAAGAAGAAATATGAAGAGTCAATAAACAAGTGCAAAGATGATAACCCTTATGGATAATCATGAGAATGCAAATTTAAACAAGAATGAAATGCCATTTCAAACCCATCAGATAAAAATTAAAAAGTGAGAAGAGACTACTGTGATTGAATTGTGTAATTTCCACCTCCTAGCTCCTCATCCCCCAATCCATATGTTGAAGCCCAAAGTCTCATTTGTGATAGTATTTGGAGAGGGGCCCTTTGGGAAATGATTAGATGAAGTTGGGGCCCTCATGATGGGATTATTGCCCTTATAAGACGAGACATAAGGGAGGTATCTCTTTCCCTTGCCCCCTGCCTCTCTCTTTGTCTCAGATACAGCAAGAAAATGGCCATTTTCAAGCCAGGCGGAGAACTCTCACCAGGAACTGAATTGACTAGCATCTTGATTTTGGACTTCCCAACCTTCGCAGAAATAAATGTCTGTTGTTTAAGCCACCTAGTCTATGTTTTTTGGTTTTGGTGCCCTGAGCAGACTATGGGCAGGAATTGGTACTGAGAAGTGGTACTGCTGTAACAAATACATAAAAATGAGAACATGGCTTTTGAAGTGGGTAATAGGTAAGGCTGGAAGAGTTTTGAAGTGCATGGTAGCAAAAACTGAGATAGCCACGAAGGGACTGCTAAAGGTGAGTCTCATGAGAGCTCAGAAATAAAAGAAATGATTTTGATATATTTGATTAAATTAAATATGATATTACAGTTCATTTCATCTCTTTTCATTTTCCGAATTTGGTTAACTGAAAATTTAAAGTCACATATGTTTCTTGCTTTGGGAAGCATGGAAAGAGCTACATTTGTGAACATGAATAAATATAAAAAACATAATATTGATGAAAAAATAGGTCATTCAGATTTGTGTTGAGAAGACACCATTTTATAATTTTATATAAAGTTTAAAAACTTATGAGGTAATGCTACACAGTATTTGTGTAAGAGAATATATGTATGTGTGATGAAAATATAAAAGCAGGGTGTGATTCAGGAGAGAGTTTACCTCTAGGAAGGAAGAACATGAGAACAGAGAGTGAGATACAGGAAATCTCAACTACATCATTAAAGAAAGTGTAAAGAAAATTTGCATTATGTGAACATCTGATGAAGGGTGATAGGGTGGTGATGGATAAATGCATTTTGTTTCTTTTAGACTTTTCTGTGTGCTTGAAATATTTCATAATAAATAGTCATCTGTAATTTTTTAATGATTTTATTTTTTAATATATTTTTTGATTATGCTGTTACAGTTGTCCAATTTTTTTCTCCCCTTTATTCTCCTCTGCCCTGTATTCCCCCGCCATCATTCCCCCACCTTAGTTCATGTCCGTGGGTCATATATATAAGTTCTTTGGCTTCTCCATTTCCTCTACTATTCTTAACCTCCCCCTGTCTATTTAATACCTACCATTTATGCTTCTTATTCCATGTACCTTTTCTCCCATTTCCCCCCCTCCCCTTACCATTTATAACCCTCCATGTGATCTCCATTTCTGTGATTCTGTTCCTGTTCTAGCTGTTTGCTTAGTTCGTTTTTGTTTTCATTTTTTTAGGCTTGGTTGTTGATCCTTGTGAGTTTGTTATCATTTTACTATTCGTATTTTTTATCTTTTTGTCTTAGATAAGTCCCTTTAACATCTCATATAATAAGGGCTTGGTGGTGATGAACTCGTTTAACTTGACCTTATCTGGGAATCACTTTATCTGCCCTTCCATTCCAAGTGATAGCTTTGTTGGATAGAGTAATCTTGGATGTAGATCCTTCCCTTTCATGACTTCAAATACTTCTTTCCAAACCCTTCTTGCCTGCAAGGTTTCTTTTGAGAAATCAGCTGATAGTTTTATGGCAACTCTTTGTAGGTAATTGTCTCCTTTTCTGTTGCTGATTTTAAGATTCTCTCCTTATCTTGAATCTTGGCTAATGTAATTATGATGTGCTTCAGGTGTGTGCTTCCTTGGGTCCAACTTCTTTGGGACTCTCTAGGCTTCTTGGACTTCCTGGAAATCTATTTCCTTTGCCAAAATAGGGAAGTTCTTCATTATGTTTTCAAATAAATTTTCAATTTCTTGCTCTTCCACTTCTCCTCCTATGATTCAGATGTTGGAACGTTGAAAGTTGTCAAGGGGATTCCTAAGCCTCTCCTCATTTTTTTGAATTCTTGTTTTTTCATTCTGTTCTGGTTGAATGTTTATTTCTTCCTTCTGATCCAAACTGCTGAGTCCCAGTTTCCTTCCTGTCACTGTTGGTTCCCTTTATTTCACTTTTCATAGCCTACACTTCTTCCTCTATTTTGTCACCATATTCAACCATTTCTGTGAGCACCCAGATGACCAGTGTTTTGAACTATGCATTTCATAGGTTGTCTATCTCTTCATTGCTTAGTTGTATTTTTTGTGGTGCTTTGATATATTCTTTCATTTGGGCCATATTTTTTTTGTCCCAGTGGGTCTGTTGTGTAGTAAGGGGCAGAGCCTTAGATATTAGCGAGGGTGGGGCAACCCATGTTGCTGTGCTGTGATGCTGTATGTGGGGATGGGGTCAAGAGGGAACAATGCCATTTGCTCAGTCTTGGTGGCTTTCAGTCACTTCCTTCCCTACCCACAAGCAAATTGGACCCTTGTGCTGCTGACTCCTGGGTCAGTGGGTTTGTGTATGTTCCAGGACCCTGTGGGTCTCTTCAACAAACTCTCCTGTGAAGCTGCAAGTTTCTCCTACCACCTCAACCCCCACAGGTTTTCTCAGTCAGAAGGTTTGAGGATTTATTTCCCCATGCTGGAACCTTGGGTTGCGTGGTCTATCTTGCTCCCCATTTGTTCCTCCTGGTTTATCCTCACACAAATGTGGGACTGCCTGGTCTGCCAGCTGCCACCTTGCCTACTCCAGTCCTCCAACTACCACCTTACTGCACATCCTCTCCACCCAGCTGCCTGTCTCCGCCCCTCCTACAGGTCTTGATGAATGTTTCTTCTTTAATTCCTTGGTTATTGGACTTCCATACAGTTAGATTTTCTGGCAGTTCTGGTTTGTTTGCTTTTTTTTTTTTAATTTGTTGTTGTCTTTCTTTTGGTTGTGCAGAGACAAAATGTATCTACCTATGCCTCCATCTTGGCTGGAAGTCCATTGTATGTAATTCTTGAAATATTGCTAGAATAATGTTTTTCCATTTTTGGATTAAACTGAGTAATGGGAGAGTCAGTGAAGAAACTTGTGTAAAGTCACAGAACAGCTTAAATAGCTGTGCTGTGAGACAAAATCAGGTATTTCTCATTCCCAAACTCATAACTCTTCTTCGTCATTACAATATAAAGATAAAATATAAACTTGGGCTCATGTACCTGCAGGCTCCTCTGATATGTCTTTGATTTTTCCACTTCTCCCCACCCCATGCACATATAACTGTGTGAGCACACATACTATCCTCTCTCAAAGAAGATGAGTTTTTGACTGTCAGGCTGGGGCCAAAACAGCTTGTGTCTGTCAGCTTGTGTTCTGAATGTCCATGTGAGGAGGTGTTCTCCACATTCATCCGAGATTATGGTCTGGGGTGGAGTTTTAAAATAAAATATGCTACCCTGTCTGGTGTGGCTCAGTGGTTGACTGCCAGCCTGCAAGCCAAAGGTTCGCCAGTTCTATTCCCAATCAGGGCACATTCCTGAGTTACAGGCCAGGTCCCCATTTGGGGGTGCGTGCATGAGAGGCAATCACACATTGATGTTTCTCTCCATTTCTTTCTCCTTTTCTTCCTCTGTCGAAGTATAAGTAAATAAAATCTTCTAAAAAATTAAAATATACTAAAGTGATGGCTTCTGGTTATTTTTTCCTAAAGGTATTGGTTATCCCTTTTGTTTCATGTTAGAAATGCCTATGTGAAGAACACATGATTTGTTCTCCTGGTTAAAGCATTATTTGTCTTTTTGAATGACTGCTGAAGACATTATTTATTATGTTTCTTGTTTGTTTGTTTTCCCCATTCATGGATTTAAGGGGCCTGAGGTAGAACATCGTCCCTGCTGCTTCTACTTTTCTGGTAGCAAGGGGGGCAACTGTGTGGTGGGCCATGGAGTGTAGAGTTGACCTGGTGGGACATAGGAGCATTCAGGGGGCCCAAGACAAGAGGGATTGCTGGGCAGCATGGAAGTCCCCTGCAGCAGGTGACCAGGAATGTGGAGTGTCCTCGAAGCTGGTGTGGACAGCGTGCCTCCTTTCTCAGGGTTCTGAGGAGCTTACCTACAGCCCATGTAGTTGTGAGTTAGCCACTCTCCCACTGAGGCCCATCCACCGATCCTCCCCTACATCCCTAACTCCTATTCTAAGGTGAGGCACCTGGGACAAACTGAAGGGCTGCTTTTCTTCTTCCTCCCATTGGGGTGCAGTCCTGTGGACAGAAGCTGGTTCAGGTAGGGCCATGGTGGCTGAGGATGGTCACTGTGTGAGTGTTGATGGTTGAGGAATGTAGCTGGTGCCAGGGTCAGGAATTCGAGACAGAGGCCTATGGTCCCAAATCCTCTTGATGTGGGGTCAGGCGGTGGAAAGGTGGGAAGAACAAAGATGGGGTAGGGATGGGCTTGGTGCTTAGAGCTTGAGGACATTCACCTACTTGTAGGTGCCCTTGTACTGGAAGCCCTGTCTCTTTATCAGCTCATCTGCTTCTGTAAGTCCTCAGCTGTCATAAACATAGGGGATGGACTGGGGCTTTTCGTGCTCAGTCTTGTACAGCAGAGGTCAAAGATCGGCCAGGCCTGCTGAATCTCATCACTGCACACAAAATACATCTGGCTCCCACAGAAGACATCCAGGATGAAGCACTTGTATGCATAGGGGGACCTCACATTCTTATATCTGTTGCCATAGGTCAGGTCCAGCTCCAACTCCTTGGGATTGAAGAACATGCTAGGCTTCTTGGTCATCGCGTTGGTGTACATAGCCTCATTGGGCTGCACTGGGATTACCCACTTGTTGCACTTGAACTGCTGCTGGAAGATGTATGTCTCTAGTCACATCACAGAAATGTAAACACACTTTTGCCTTGCACTCAGTCATAGCTTTGCCACAACACAGAGTGAAAGGCACCCCATCCCACCTCTCGTTCCCCACATACATGACAACAGCTGTGAAGGTGGTAATGGTGGACCCATGGGACACTGAGGGGTCATCCAGGGACCCTTTGGTGACCTCATCCTCTCAGTTGGGATTCCCCATATTCTGGCCCAAGACCACATTTTTCATTTGCACCTCCAAGATACATTTCAACACATTGACCTTTTCATCACGATGTCCTCCAAGTTAGTGGGGGCCAACTTCTCCATGGCCACCAGACACAGCATAATCAGCAAGTGGCTCTACATCATGTCCTGGATGATGCCAGATTCACTCAAGTAGTGAATTTGACCCTACCTTGACTCTCAGTACCAAAGGGCTACTTGAAGGTGAGGATGATGCAGACAATGTTTTCCCCATTCCAGATGGGGCTGAAGATTCTGTTAGTAGACCTTAGCACCATGAGGTTCTGGACCATCTCCTTGCCCAGGTAGTGGTCCATGCAGTAAATCCTTCACAGAATTGGAAGGGGATGTGGTTGGAAAGCAGTTGGAGCTCTGCAGGTGCCTTCTGAATAGCTTCTCCACAGTGACACAGTTCCAGCCATCTGGCTCATGCAGGTCTCTCAGATGTTCTTGGTAAGCCTCATAGACAGTGGGGGCAAGACCAGGTAGAAGAGGCATTTGGTCTGTGAACCCTGGCAGAGGGCATTCTTGTGCCAATTGAGGCACTCATGGGAGACTGCGTCATTGTACTGGCCAGCCACATAGGAGTTGTGGGCAAAAAACTCCTCCAGCTTTGGCTTCTCAGGCGTGGCTTTGAAGAGGGGCTTGCTCTGCTTGCAGATGTTGGCCATTGTGAGGTGAAAGTAAGCATAGCCCATGATGAAGGTGTTTTTGAGCAGAAGGCCATCCTGCAAACGCCACCAGGTGGTAAGGTAGATCTTCATGGCCAGGTCACCCAGTGAACCCATGATGTGTTTCGGACTGATGGAAGGCATCAGCTCTTCCTTCCCATAGGATCTCACACACTTGGGTCCTGCTCAGGGCCACCTACTCTGCCATGATGTTCTCTGTGCCTTGCTGCCACCAGCACTGCCCCTTGTGCTGGTGGCCCTGGAGTTCTGTGCTGTTGCCTGCTTCTGCTGGGGACTGAGACCTGTAGGTCCATTTAACCAGTGGGGCTGGGCACCTGATCTGAACTAACCACCTCAGGTAAGGTGCTTTGGTCGGGCCTCCATCTGTTGTCTTCTTCATTGTCCTTTATTTATATAGAGGTCCTCTTAGAAATCAAGAAAAATAATGCCAGAAAATAAATAATATCATTAAAAATGAAAAATTTAAAACCAAAATAAATGCATGTGTTAACTACTTTAGGGGTGAAAAATGGTAGCTAATGTTTACTAACTGCTTAATATATTAGGTATTGTATCTCCAACTTGAGGATGAGAAAGCTGAGATATAGGGAAGTTAAGCAGATTGACAAGGAAACCTGATAGTGAGGGGCAGGGCTGAGCTTGAGACAGTGTCGGGGTCAAACTCTCCTTTTATTGGTTAGAGACTTTCTAGGCCCCAAGTCATCTTTCTTCTCCATTTCTATATCTGCTGCATGTACAATGTATCTGAAGTTATCCATAAATTGCTTTGTATTTTTAGTTTTTACTTTTTTAGTTTTGAATTTGATTGTAAGTATGTAAGAGCAAGGATGGACTTGAAAATGTCTTTGTATTAACTATAGCAGCTTAGATAACATGTGGTTAGGAGGCTTTCAATAGATTCATATATGTTAGCTAGTATCCGTTGAAGAAGTGACTGCCTAAACCAGAATACCTAAAGTTTATTGTCATGGATTGAGGGTAGGAAATTACGAAGTACTACCTAAACTTTTATAAAGTCTTACCAATCTTAGTGCTATTAAATTTTCCACTGAAGAAATTTATTGTTGGGGTTGGAGGATATACTAGTGTCCGAAGTATACTTATGTTTTACTGATTTTAACTTCAAGTGTGTATACCATTCACCAACTTTGACAGTTAGGTATAGCCAAGCAAATGTGTCTTTTTATGCTGTCCTTTCTATCTTCAAAAGAAAATTTGTATGTCCAAGCTTCCTAAAAGAATTTCATCTCCTTTTTTCTCTTCACCTTCCATTTTTTCCTTTTTCTTAAAGACTTATTTTTTTAGATCAGTTTTAGGTTTTAATAACATTAAGAGGAACATACAGGAACTTGCCATAGACCCCTACCACCCCTGCCTCCACCACTACACACATAGGTTCTTGCTTTATGAACATCAGTCACCAGAAGGTATGTTTTTTTTACCAAGACTAAACTTTATATTGAGACATCATAATCACCCAAAGTCTATAGTTTACCTTAAGGTTTATTCTTGATGTTATACATTCCTTAGGTATGGACACATGTATAATAACATGTATCCATCATTCTAATATCATACATGGTATTTTGACTATCCTAAAAGTCCTCTGTGATCCAAGTATTCGTCCTACCTTCCCTATCACCACCCTTGGCAGCCACTGATCATTTAACTGTCTCCATAGTTTTGCCTTTTCCAGAATGTCACATCCTGGGAATCAGACAATATGTAGCCTTTGTGGATTGGCTTCATTCACTTGGTAATATGCATTCATTGTTCCTCCGTGTTTTTTTTTCATGGCTTGGTAGTTTTCTTTCTTTTTTAGTTTTGAGTAATATTCTATTGTATGTTTGTACCACAGTTTATTTATCTACAGAGAACAAACTTGCTGCCAAGTTTTTGCAATTATGAATAAAGCTATAAACATCTGGTGTTTGTGTGGGCATAATTTTTTACCTCCTTTGGGTAAATGCCAAGGGTCTGATTGCTGGATTATATGGTAGGAGTATGTTTCATTTTGTAAGAAACTTCCAAATTGTATTCTAAAGTTTTAACATTTTGAACCATTTATTCTTCAAAGCATACTATTTTCAAGGTTCAGTGGATTTCTTATATCCATGCAACCTTTTTTTCTCAAATTCAAAACACTTTCTGTTTCTTCTCAACATAATGCTGCTTAAATGTTAATGGTATTACTAAGATTCCAACCTGGACCGTCTCTTTTTATTTTTACATGATTTCCAAGGAGAGCTTTCTCCTACTCTCATAATTTCATGCACTATTTCTGTTTTAATGATTTCTGGAGTTATATTTTCATCCCACATCACTTTCTTAAAATTCAGACTCATAATCTGCTGTCTGTTGGCCAGTTCTACCTCAACTATCTATAGGTATCACTGCCTTAACACATGAAAACCAAATTTAAGACTAGCGAGTAGTCCTCTCCAGTGTATTTGTTCAATTGTTTTTGGGGGTAAATTCATCTTTCTGTGCTCGTTGCCCAAACCAGATCCAGTGGGGTCTTCACTGACTCTGCCTTCACTTTCATTTCTAACATCTGAGAGTCCCCAAGTGTTAATTTCTTTCCTCATTTTCTTTCAAGTCTACCTCTTTATATCTCCTACCACTCACATCATCTTTATTTATGAAAGAGCCTTAGAGCTATTTGCTTTCTCTGCTTGAAAGCTTGACTACCTTCTCTCTCCCACAGTGAAGTCTATTTAGAATATTGTTTTGATGATCATTCCATATTAACATCCATTTTTTGTTACCCCTGTTAAAAATGCCAATGGCTACCCTACTGCCTCAGAATAAAGTCATTCCCTGCTGTGTTCTGCAAGGCTCTTCTGCAGCCTTGTCTTTTGCTGCTGTTTCTAGATCTTCCTGCTTGTGT
The DNA here is from genome assembly GCA_028533065.1 of Trachops cirrhosus. NCBI lineage: Eukaryota > Metazoa > Chordata > Mammalia > Chiroptera > Phyllostomidae > Trachops > Trachops cirrhosus. Next base: position 73,924,581 of record CM052544.1, read on the forward strand.
TCAGTTCTTTCTAGCCTTATATTTGTGGTCCTCCAATTCCTTTTCCCTGGAATGTACTTTCTCCCTTCTGCCTGATTTACTTATATTACGCATTCAGCTTTAGGTGCAGATGGGATTAAAGTGGCATCTTTTTCCTTTTTCCCATCTCCTTTGTCCTACCTGGCATTGTTTTTTCTTGTTATGTCTTCCCTGTTGAACCTGAGCAATATTTCAATTATAGTATTTCTATCACATTTTATAACTATTTTTTTCCTGACCTCCTTGTTCTGACAAAGTGGTGTGTCACCTTCATTTCTGCATGTGAATCCCTAGCACAGGTGATATAAGTTTGGTTGTTGGCATTTTTCTGCGACAGTTGTTTTCAACCCTGAAAGGGTTGTGATTTCATCCCTCTGGGTTCATTTTGCCATATCTAGAGACATTTTTGGTAATCATCATTGGTGGGTAGAGGCCAGAGATGCTGCTGAACAACCTGACCGTGCACAATTGCCCATTACATTATCCAGCCCAAAATGGCAACAGTGCTGAGGCTGAGAAACTCTATTCTAGGATGAAATCTAAAGCTTTAGGGAACTAAATGAAAAGACATTTCATGAGAAAAAGATGAATTTAAATTTGGAGTTCTAGAGTAAAGTGTGAAAGTTTTCATTATCAAGGAACTCAATTTTCAAACTGAACTATTCTGTTTTTTTTATGGCCTATTGTTAATATTTATTCAGAAGCTGTGTTCTGTGTCACATGAGGAAAATATGTGACCCCAGTGCTTGTTAATGGGTTAGCAGCTGCCTACAGTAACTTAGGCATGCAACTGCGATAGTCAAAAGGATAAAGGAATTAAGCTGTTAATTTGAATTTTTTCAATTACTTTTTCTTATTTTAAATGTGCCTGATAGGACACTTTCGGCCAAGATGGAGGTGTAGGTAGACACACTGTGCCTCCTCACACAACCAAGATAGGGACAATAACAATTTAGAAACAAAATAACAACCAGAACAGACAGAAAATTGAACTGTATGGAAGTCTGACAACCAAGGAGTTAAAATCAGACACATTCATCCAAACCAGTAGGCAGGGTGGAGTCGGGTAGCTGGGAGGAGAGGGGTTGTGGCACCAAAAGCGGTGGGACTGGGTGCGCAAGGCACCTGGGGCACGCAAGACAGCAGCCGGCAGACCCTGGGTGAGACGTGGCAAGGGGCAGACCCAGTGAGGCAGTGATTGTGAAGTGATGCACAAGGCAGCTGGCTGATGGGGCGGTTCCACATTCATGTGCAGATAAACCAGGTGAAACTGGGGAGCAAGACAGACTGAGCAACCCAGCATCCCAGCGCCGGGAAATATATATACATAAAGCCTGAAAACACCTGTGGGGGTTGTGGTGCTGGGAGAGAGTCCCAGCCTCACAGGAGAGTTTGTTGGAGAAACCCACAGGGTTCTAGAATATACACAAGCCCACCCACACCGGAATCAGCACCAGAAGGGCCCAGTTTGCTTGGGGGAAGTGGTGGAAGGGACTGAAATTCAACAGAGAGTGGAGCAAGCACCACTGATCCCTTTCGGACCCCTCCCCCACATACAGCATCACAACCCAGTGACTGGGTTGCTCCGCCCTGGTGAACTCCTAAGGCCCCACCCCTCATACATAACAGGTGCGACAAGACAAAAAAAATGCCCCAAACTGAAGAACAGAGCAAAGCAGATACAACTAAGCAAAAAGAGATAACCAACCTATCAGCTGTACAATTCAAAGCACTGGTTATTAGGATACTCACAGAATTGGTTGAATTTGGTTGCAAATTACATGGAAAAATGAAGGCTACGCTAAGTGAAATGAAGGAAAATGCACAGGAAACCAATAGTGATGGGAAGAAAACTGGGATTCAAATCAATGGAGTGGACCAGAAGGAAGAAAGAAACAAGCAAACAGAAAAGAAAGAAGAAACAAGAATTCAAAAAAA
>CM052544.1:73926636-73937329 GCA_028533065.1 Trachops cirrhosus
AAAGGAGAACTTCCCCAATCTGGCCAAGGAAATAGACTTCCAGGAAGTCCAGGAAGCTCAGAGAGTCCCAAAGAAGTTGGGCCCAAGGAGGAACACACCAAGGCACATCATAATTACATTAGCCAAGGTAAAAATGAAGGAGAGAATCCTAGAAGCAGCAAGAGATAAGGAGGCAGTAACCTACAAAGGAGTTCCCATCAGACTGTCAGCTGATTTCTCAAAACAAACCTTGCAGGCAAGAAGGGGCTGGAAAGAAGAAGTATCCCAAGTCATGAAAGGCAAGGACCTACATTCAAGATTGCTCTATCCAGCAAAGCTTTCATTTAGAATGGAAGGGCAGAGAAAGTGCTTCCCAGATAAGGTCATGTTAAAGGAGTTCATTGTCACCAAGCCCTTATTATATGAAATGTTAAAGGGAATTATCGAGGAAAAAGAAGATAAAAAACATGTAGTAAAATGACAGCAAACACAATTATTAACAACCACACCAAAACAAAAATGAACTAATCAAACAACTAGAACAGAAACAGAACCACAGAAATGGAGATCACATGGAGGTTTAGCAACAGGGTTGTGGGAGGAGGAAAGAGGGGTAGAAGGTACAGAGAATAAGTAGCATAGATGGTAGATAGAAAATAGACGAGGGGAGGGCAAGAATAGTATGGGAAATGTAGAAGCTAAAGAACTTGTAAGTATGACACATGGACATGAACTAGAGGTGGGGAATGTGGGTGGGAGAGGGTGTGCAGGGTGGAGGGGAATGAAGGGGGGAAATGGGTCAACTGTAATAGCATAATCAGTAAAATACATTTTTTAAAAAATGTGTCTAGTAACAAGTGACTACCCAAACAATTTTTTTGGAAGTGTGGGGATGGGTGGCATCCTTTTCAAGCTCTTTAAAAGGATGTAACTATAAAATCCTGTAAAAAGGCCAGATGTTATAAATCTTTTGTGTTGTGTATGTTAGCAAATGATGAAGATTCTAGTGCTACTCACCGCATGCCAGTGCACATGCATATACATGTACTGACAAATGATAATTCTCATATACTGTAGTCATCTCACTCTCTCTTTTTTTAAGATTTATTTATTTTTTAGAGAGAGGGGGAGGGAGGGAGGGAGGGAGAGAAACATTGATCAATTGGCTCTCTTATGTGCCCTGACTGGGGACCGAACCTGAAACACAGGTATGTGACCTGAGTGTGGGGAATCAAACCAGTGACCTTTTGCTTTGTGAGATGATGCCTAGCCAGCTGAGCCACAACTGAGGCATACCAGTCAGGGCTGCCTCTGTACTCTCTTTAGCTAGGTGCCTCTTCAGTGTCAGGGACACAGGCCATATTGGTCCATCAAACATAGGGCTTCTCCTGAGGAACCGTACCTGTATTATGAATTATCCATGTACAGAAGATCCATTTAACTAAATACAGAATTTACATTTGTAAATTTAAAATTTATAGGTATTAAATTAGAAGGGGCTACTAATATACTGGATAGTTAGAATGTTGAAGGATAAATTGTTGCTGCCATTAGAACAACATGGGACTGAATTGCAAAACCAAATAATGGGAAAATAAAATGTGTAGCAAAGTTAATATTTTTAGTATGTGTCTGGGCAAAAATGAGAAACATTACAGAAGAAAGTTTTGATTCAGTCTCCTCTCCAGTTACATTATGTGATATGAGTTTCTTTTTATAATCTAGTTTTCAGAATAATTCTTATTTTGGTAGTTTAGCAATTTGTGTAGGGGAAAGAAGAAATATTTTAGGAAATGTGAGGAAAAAGAGGCAGTGCTTTATATTATAGTTCCTGATGATATTAGCAATTTAAAACTAGTCTCTGGAAAATATTATATTGAACTTGTGCTGGAAAGTATAGATTTGATCTTTATCCTTGGAGATCCTTTTGATATAGTAAGTGGTGTAAACCTAAAGAGGCGATTTTCTTTGGTTTATTAAAAAATAGTGAATATTATTTACCTCACATTAAATTTCAAAATCCAAAAAATGTATTTTTTCCCAATAGGTGTTAGATTATAGTGACTATCATCAGCTATTCCGGTTGGTGTTATTAGTTCACTTTTCAAAACTGACTATATAGCACATTTATTTTATTGAAGGAAAATTGAATAAGGGTACTAAATTTGGTGGATTCTATAAGATAATATCTAGCTTACAATTTATTTAATCTCATCTTGTCTTTGGTTATATGGCTTGATTCTTTGGATTTTGTGTCAAAATAGAAATTTAAGCTACTATATGTACAAAGTTTAAACTACTGTATTGTTGGGGACCGCTGTTTCAGAGACTGTAGCCCCACGAGAGCAGGCTTTGAAAGGGGCTAGTAAGTTTCCCTGGAAAACCAGGTAACACAGGGGGCAGGCATGACCCAGTGCTAGCACCAAGGGTTCCCGTGAGAAATCAGGCCTGATAAATACATTGTATCCTTTGAACCTTGCTTTGCTTTGTATAGCTCTGTTGTTATAGACGAGATGTTTAAATTCAAGGCCTAAGGAGTAAACTCCTTATCTGATGAAACACGTCTTGAAGACCATCTGGCATCAGCATGTCTCACAGACCCTGACCTGTGACAAATCTCTATGTTCTTTCAATTTTTATCTATAGATAATACCTGTTTTTTTATGGCTGTAGGCTCTTGACATTGATTGATGAGCTATGCATGTATGCTGTATACACCTAGACATACCATTCCCAATAAAAGCCGTTTGGGAGAAGGGCTTGGGGCGTTCCTACCAGAGGGAATCGCCACCCCCTTTCCCACTGGAACAACAAGATTGTGTCTGGGATGACTTATTTCTCATCTGTGGCAGCTTGGAGAGCTCTGCGGGATGGAGTTCTCCCACCCTATATATACAAAGTTATTTAATGACAGTAATTATAAGGGAATAGAATAATAGGCATATATAAATATGGACTTGAATAAAGAGTTCTTCAAATTTAGTTGCATTTCTCTTAATTTCTTTCAGACAAGTTCTACAGAAATTTTGGAGTATTCATCAGATAGTGAAAACAAAGATGATTCAGAGAATATCTTGGTCACTGATTCAGAGCCATCTCACAAATACAATATGGATTTTGGATCAGATGGAAGACAAGTTAAGGAAACACTGACAAACCCGATGGTGAAATCTACAGATAACATTTTGTATACACCACAGAAACAAACAAAGTTTCCGAAGACTCCTGAAAATTCAGCAAAGAAGCAGCTTTTAAGGTTAAATTACACATTTTTAAATACTTTTTAATGTTTTTCTGCCTTTAACAATCTAAATATCTAAAATGGTAATTTTAAAATGCTTACTTGTTTACTTGAGAAGGAAATTTGAAAGAATAGAATTGTAATTTCTATAAGTCATTTGGGACATCCTGAAGTTCTGGAGATGATTTATGGAATTACTCATCCAAGGTGAACATTCAGTTTCAGTCATAACCAGCTTATGTGACTGTTTTTCTTAATAGATATTGCCTGTTTGGCAAATTTTATTGACCATCAGTATTTCAGGTGATGTCTTAGACAATTAACACAAGTAAATGACTGTTTTCAAGTAACATAGTCTAAAGAGGGAAATAGAAATAAATATAGACTAGAAGTAGTCTAAATGTAGACTAAATATAGACTAAAAAACAAAACAAGACTCCCGGACAGTTTTTGCTTTTTATCATTTTGGATATTTCATGTCAATCCATTCTGACATAAAATGTTTTTGTTGATAAATCAGCTGACAGTCTTATGAGAGCTTCCTTATAGGTAAGTCATTATTCTCTCACTGCTTTTAAGTTTCTCTCCTTATTTTTAACCTTTGACATTTAAATTATGTTGTGTCTTGGTATGGGCCTCTTTGGTTTCATTTTGTTTGGGACTCTTAGCACTTCTCAGCATTTTTTTCCTTGACCACGTTAGGGAAATTTTCAATCATTATTTCTTCAAATAGGTTCTTGATCCCTTGCTCTCTCTCTTCTTTTCTTTTTCTGGTACCCCCTATGGTGCGGATGTTGTTACACTTAATTTTGTCCTAGTGGTCCCTTAAACTATCCTGATTTTGTAAAGTTTTTTCTTTTTTCTCTGATTGTGTGTTTTCTGCTGTCTGTCTTCCAAGTTGCCGATTTTATCCTCTGCTTCATCCAATCGGCTGTTCATTTCTTCTAATGAACAGTGTATTTTCATTTCAGATATTGTGTTCTTTGTTTCTTACTGTTTTTTAATGACTTTTATATATTTTTAATACTGTTGTAGTTCTCACTAAATTCCTTGAGCAGTCTTATAACCATTTTTTTTTCAACTCTATTTCTGATAATTTGCTTGCCTCCATTTCTTTTAGCTCTTTTACTGGAGATTTCTTTTCTTTCATTTGGCAAATGTTTCTTTATCTCCCCATTTTGGCTTCTTCTTTGTGTTTGTTTGTAAGCATTAGGTAGATATGTGGTGACTCCTTGTCTTGGTAGGGTGGCCTTATGTAGTAGTTGTCCTATGGGACTCAGTGGCATAGTCTCTCTGATCTCTTTGGCCTGTTACTCCAGGAATGACCCTTGTGCAGATTATGTGGGCCCTTTTGTATAATTAATTCTTGATTGCTTTTGGCTTGTTCGTGAGTGGGGTTGACCCTGAGCCTGGATCATTGTGAGGATTGTCTGTAACCACAGTGTACAAGCTGCTGTGTATGCGCTAATTACATGATGCAGAGTTCACCTCAGTAGGGTGTGGTGTCTACTAATATCTCCTTTTGGATATGTTACTTGTTTAAGTAATTGGATTCTGCTCTGATGTTGTCTGAAGCTGGCTACTAGGTGTACTGGTTCTGAAGCCTCTTAATAGGGACTGTGGTACAGGCCAGTGTCAGATACTGCTTGTTACTGGCCCTGGAATTGTGTTTGGAGCTTAAAGGAATTTACATTTTATTCATGCCTCTGCTTGGGCTGTGTGTGCTTGGGAAGACCCAAAGTGCATACCAAGAGCAGCTTCCACCACCAGTAGTTCTGAGGGCAGATGAGCAGTAGTCCCAAGGAACTTGAGATCTGTCATGACCCACCTTTTCCTGCCGGCTGGCTGATTGACTCAGTCACTGAAAGAACCACTGGCAGCAGTTAAGTTGCATGAGGGAGGTTCTCAGTGAGTGGTATTCACCAGACTGATAGCAGTTCAAATTCTGTACCCATGATTGGTCTGATGCCACTCAGCAGTTATTCTCAGGTATACCAATCTAGCTACTACCCTTCATGTGCCTGCAGACTTTTTGGCTGGAGCAGGGTCACAGGGAGTTGTTAAGGTGAGACCAGCAGAGTCAGGTCTAAACAAACCAAGATTTGGCTCTGTGAAAGGGGGCATCTGCACTGGTCAGCATGCAGGGGAAAAATGGCCGTTGTCCTAGAGGCATACAACTCAGCTTGTGTAAGATTCTGCCAGGATCTTGAGTTCAACTGGTCGGTGACTCTGGGAGTCAAGAGGGTGAGTCTAGTAGATACCTTTGATGAGGAGGTGCCAGTCAGGCTTGGGGAAAGGTAGGAAGATTGGCTTCCCTCCCCCAGAGCCACTCAACTCAGTCTTTCCCCGCTTCTGCCCAGACCTCATCCTGGCAACACCATTAGGAGTTGAGAAAGTGGAGCCAACTGAAGCCCAGAGGGTGGGGCTAGAGGATCTTCCTTGAGAGGGAGACTCTAGTCAGGTTCATGGGTAAGTGGTTGGAATGACCCCTTCCCCAAAGCCACACAATGTCGTCACTGACACCATACCTTCTCAGATTGCTCAGGCCTTTAATTCTTGACCCAGGGAGCTGATTCTTCAGCAGGCCTTGAGTTCACGGGGTGGGTGATATGAATGCCATGGAGTGGGGTTATTGCCTTTTCCCAAGGGGAGTGCTCCACTCAAGAAAAATGACATCTATGGTGCAGGATTGTGACTCAGCAAAGGTGTCCCAGCAGCTGACTCCTCAGCTCTCTTTCTAGAGCCTCCAACCCTAGTCTCTTTTCACACAACTCGAGTACACTCCACCCTCCCTTCGTCAGAACCCAGGTTGAGTAGTTGCAAATGAGATTTTGTGCATTGGCCCTTTAGGATAGTGCCTCTCTATCTAGAAGTCTTCTGTCTCTTTCTGGCAGACAGAATTTCTGCTGGCTTTTATAGCCAGATGTTATGTGGGTGCCTCTTCCCGGCTCTGGTACTGTGGGTTGGGGAGACCTCATGCTCCTCAGGAGGAATTGCTGCAGTTGAAATATCTCTTAGCCACTGCCTGTCAGAGTGGGGCCAGCCCTTTTCGCCCTTTCCTACCAGTCTTGGAGTGGCTTCTTATGTAAATCATTGGTTATACTATTCACCAAGTCTTCAGGTGGTTATTTAGGTTGATTGTTCTATATTTTAATTGTAATTCCAGTTTGGTCCTGGGAGGAGATGAGTGTAACATCCACCTAATCGGCTGTCATCTTGTATGTCCTCTGATTTTTTTTATGTAAATAGGTACTTACTAGAATGATGATTGTTTATTAGAGATCATGGTGTTTACATTCCTAAGTTCTGGTGCATCTATCTTTTTGGAATTACCTGCGGGAATTCTCTGGTCAGGTTGAAGCAGAGGTATTGTGTGTGGTCCCAGTATAGTTCTTAATGACTAAATGCAAGTGTAAAATGCTGTTTCTGTTCTGGAGCTCCAGATACTTCCACATGTGAGCAGTGTTCATCCTCTATTTTTACTGTTATGTTTTACCTGCAGCCCTATAATTCCTACAGTTTATTTGTGTGATACAGGACTTGACTTTAACCATATCCTTTCAGATTGTATTTTGCCTTTTTTTCTCCTCTCTAAAGTCATAGGTTTAAAGAAAACCACATTTTAAAAATAATTAGATCATTGTAGAAAGAATAACTGTGTTTTGCCTTTTTTCTTGTGTTTATTGTATTTTTAAGTAGAGCTCTTTAAAACACTAGGTATATCACTGAGGCTAAGCTTGTGAACTCTAGAGCCAGACTGCTTATGTGTGCATCCAGCTCTATTACACATCAGATGTCTCACCTTGTACAGGTATTCAATGCCTCAGTGCCTCAGTTTATCATCTGTAAAATAAGGATGACAGTAATACCTACTTTCATAGCGTTGTTTAGAGGGGGAGTATGCATGAGTTACTTAACATAAACAATGGTATGAAGAAGAATTTACATATATATTAAGTAGAGGTAGACATATGTAAAGTAAAGATTCTTTGACATGTTTGTGATTATAAGAATTTTTAAAAATTTGCCGTTATGTATTGTACACGCACATACTCAGAAATAGTGCTTAGAGGAAAACAAGTGCCTACAGGATAACATTGTAGGCAGTAGTGATAATATGTATAATGTGTATTAAAATAAGATCTTCAGATTATTGTGGAAAGAATATATGGTGCAATTAAAAATCATTTTTTAAAAAATCATTAGCACTAGTGACTAACATTTTTTGAATGCCAGGCACTGTGGTAAGTCCTTTCTGGTTTCTATAACTATTTCCTCATGTGGCTAGTTATGTAATACAGGTGAATTTCCTTAACATCTTTGTAAACTTTGATATATCATTTATGAGATAGGTATTGATACCTGTTCTTTTTACCTCAAAGAGATGTTATTAAAATAGAATGAGATTATTTAGTAAGATGTTCAGTGAACTGGTTCATAATCATATATTATAAAAACATTAATAAATTATGTAGCATGTAGTCATAATGGTAATTAACAACTGATCTTGATTTGTCTTGAGATTATAGCTGTTTCAGAAACTGCTAACTTCTCTGAATCAAATATGTGTGTAATATGTCTATGTATTTAAAAATATTTAATATAGATGTATTTATTAATAAAGGCTTTTGTGTAGGGCCTCGAAGTTCATAGCTATCATCTTTTTGCAACCCATGAAAATTGTTCTGTTTATTCTTGCTGTGTATTTGTGATTAATACTCAGTTATCTTTTTTGTTAGAATAGTGAGTCTGTACCTAAATTCTCCTATAGAAGTGTTTTACCTATTAGGATTTATTATTGACTGCAGCTCTGAACCCACTACATTTACTTGTTTACCACTGCCTGTGGAGCAGATTACAAGTCCTTTTCCACCTCAATGGCATAACTCATTGTATTTTTTTGTATACCTAGCACTTCGCTATGTAGAACAGAAAACAAGTAATCTGAATATGTTTACAGGATAAGTAAACTTAAGAAGAATGAAAGAAGTCAAACTGATCTGAAGTAGTCCATATTTCTAATAATCAGAAAACTGAGCTTCCAAGAAATCTCCAAAAAGTGGATTACTGACCTAGGAAGATCAGGTTAGGAAGAGAATGTGATGTCAAATAAGTTAAAATTTGAATGGTTTATCTATTTGTCTGTGGTTGGAAGGTATAAAATATAAATGTGGCAACTATTCTGAAGCTTTCCTTTTGAGTAAACCTAATACATTATAATTCATTAAACAGAGGTGGACTAGCAGAGAGACTAAATGGACTACAGAATCGAGAGAGATCTGCCATTTCTTTGTGGAGACATCAATGTGTTTCTTACCAAAAGACACTTTCAGGTAAGGCTTTCACTGGCATCTGAGACTGTGGGTAAAAATATGCCAGTTAAAATTTTTACATTAAAATATGTGACGATCATTATTATTTTCATGACCTTATTTTTTTTAGGTGTCCTAGAGGTCTCAGAAATTGTTCCAAAAGATGAGCCCATTCATATAAGGTCTTAATGATTTCTCCCCATAGAGTTTCTCATAGGTCAACAGGAGACTTATTTGTAAAGATCTGGCTTGGAGCATTGCATATTAGACCTTTTTCTTGCTATATCTAACCCAGTAGCTTTCAGACTTCTGGGATTGTGACCCCCATAGTTAGAAGTGTATGTTATATCATCTCCTAATACACATATGACATTCACACACACACACAAAAAATACACACCCCTCAAACTAAATAATACTTCCTAAGCAACAGTAACATTAGTATATTCAATATACTCTGTGCTTGCTTTTTTTACCTTAATCCTAGTTCTGTTAAATTGATTCAGGCTTTTGTAATGATTTTCAAGGTACAGTTCAAAAGTTGCTAAGATAAGCAAATGACTGAAACTCATGTTTTTTAATGTTTGTTTTTTATTTTTAAAATATTTCACATAGCAAGAAAAGCTTTTTCTCCTATGAGATAATCTTTTTCATGGTGTCTTCCTGGGTCATCCCTTTATTTGGAACGAGGGAAGAGGTGTGTGGACATGGTCATCTGTTCTACATCTACTATTAATAATCATCTCTCCAAAGGAGGACATTTAATATACAATAGCCAAGATATGGAAACAACCTGAATGGCCATCTGTGGACAACTGGAAAAAGAAGTGGTACATATATACAATGTACCTTGAATAGGAATTAAATCTTGCCATTTACAACAACATGGATGGACCTAGTGGGTATTAAGTCAAGTGAAATAAGTCAGAGGACGATAAATACTCTATATTTTCACTATTCTGTAGGACCTTAAAAACAAAATAAACAAAAGAGACACAAACTCTTAATATGCAGAGAAAAAACTGAGTTGCCAGATGGAGGAGGATTGGGTGGTCTGCGTAAAAGGGCTGAGGGGATTAAGAGGTACAGATTGGCAGGTACAAAATATTCATGGGGAGTAAAGTACAGCATAAGGAATATAGTGAATAATATTGTAATGACTGTTTACAGTGTCAAGTAGAGAGTAGACATATTGAGGGAATTACATTAGAAGTTATATAAGTGTCCTACCACTATGCTATTTACCTAAAACTAATATAATATCAAAGGTCAACTGTAATTGGAATTTTTTAAATTAAAAAAACTGTTTTCTCTCTAGGGATAATTGGAATATGCATTTTAATAGACTCACAGGTTTTTTTTGCACATATTTGAGTGCAAAATAGAACTACAGCTATAGATAAAACTCTCAGCTAGTATTACACATTTCTTTAGAAGACTTCTGAACTCTTATCTTAAAATCCTTTCCAGCTGTATTTTAGCAACTGTCTTCTCTCTTTCACAGTATTGTATTAGAGTATTATGACATAATACCTGACCCTTAGGAACCAAGAATAATTTTCCTGTTATATGAACCTATGGATCAGCCTATTGTTACATTTATTAATTCGTATCTTGTCATTTTTTATATCAAGGATTATAATATTAAATAATCATTTTTATAACTCATTTGATCAGTCAGAAAGCCAAGCATGCGAGACTTAGGGCCAAGATGGAGGCATAGGTAGATGCACTGTGCCTCCTTGCACAACCAAGATAGGGACCACAACAATATAGAAACAAAATAACAACCAGAACTGACAGAAAATTGAAATGTATGGAAGTTGGACACCCAAGGACTTAAAAATAGATACATTCATCCATACCGGTAGGAGGGGCAGAGTCGGGCCAGGTGAGGGACGCAGAGCAGAGAGCTGAGCAACCAGGGCGGCGCACAAGTCCGCAGCGGGCAGACCCTGGGCACACAAGCGGTGGTGGCTGGTGGGCCTCCGCCAGGGGGTGGTGACCAGCAGACCCAGCGAGGCGGCCATTGTGAAACAAGGCACTGCGCGCAACTCAGGGTCCCAGCACCGGGAAATAGAGCTTTGGGTCACTGACTGAAAAGGAAAGTCCTGCGGGGTGCACAGGCCCACCCACACCAGAATTGGTGCCAGAGGGGCCC
>CM052544.1:73937829-73954689 GCA_028533065.1 Trachops cirrhosus
AAAATGCAGGCTACAATAAGTTTAATGAAGAAAAATGCACAGGGAGCCAATAGTGATGGCATGAAAGATGGGTCTCACATCATTGGATTGGACCAGAAGGAAGAAAAAAAATACAACCAGAAAAGAATGAAGAAATAAGAATTCAAAAAATGAGGAAAGGCTTAGGATCCCCCGGGACATCTTTAAACGTTCCAGCATACGAATTATAGGGGTACCAGGGGAAGAGGAAAAACAACAAGTGGAAAACTTATTTGAACAAATAATAAAGGAGAACTTCCCCAGTCTGGCAAAGGAAATAGACTTCTAGGAATTCCAGGAAGCTCAGAGAGTCCCAAAGAAGTTGGACCCAAGGAGGAACACACCAAGGCACATCATAATTACATTACCCAAGATAACAATAAAGGAGAGAATCCTAGAAGCAGCAAGAGAAAAGAGGATAGTAACCTACAAAGGAGTTCCCATCAGACTGTCAGCTGATTTCTCAAAAGAGACCTTGCAGGCAAGAAGGGGCTGGAAAGAAGTATTCCAAGTCATGGAAGACAAGGACTTACATCCCAGATTAGTCTATCCAGCAAAGCTTTCATTTAGAATGGAAGGGCAGATCAAGTGCTTCTCAGATAAGGTCAAGTTAAAGGAGTTCATCATCACCAAGCCCTTATTGTATGAAATGTTAAAGTGACTTATCTAAGAAAAAGAAGATAAGAAACATGTATACTAAAATGACAGCAAACAGACATTTATTAACAACCGCACCTAAAACAAAAACACGAAGAAACTAAGCAAACCACTAGAACAGGAACAGAACCACAGAAATGGAGAACACATGGAGGGTTAGCAACAGGGGAGTGGGAGGAGGAGAGGGGGGAAAGGTACGAAGAATAAGTAGCATGGATGGTAGGTAGAAAATAGACACGGGGAGGGCAAGAATAGTATGGGAAATGTAGAAGCTAAAGAACTTCTGACACAGGGACATGAACTAAAGGTGGGGAATGTGGGTGGGAGAGGGTGTGCAGGGTGGAGAGGAATGAAGAGGGGATAATGGGATAACTGTAATAGCATAATCAATAAAATATATTAAAAAAAAGAAAGACAAGCATGCATTATGATTACCTAATGGTATTATTCAGGGAAGTCAATAATATACTGGCTTGAGTATAAAAAAAGAACTTAATAGTACTCACAAATTGAAAGTCACAGAGAGAAGACCATGCTTCACGCATGTTGGTTTTGAAAGGTTGATACATCTTCTCCATGTGGTAAATCCTAGCTTCAAGTTCAACAAAAAGAATTTCTTTTCTAACATTTTGTCAGAAATCCTGAAATGACTTTGATATGACTGAGACATATATCCCTTCTTGAGCTGACCACTGGCCGGTAGAATATAATATAGAGCACTGTGGTAGCCCAGTGCTTAACTCATGATCATTTTCTTTTCAGACTTATTTAATAAACATCAACTAGAACCTTTATGACCTTACAATATACTATCTCATTTTCACCTTTTAGTCATCTTTCACTTTCTTCTATTTGTAAGTATACACCTGTGCATACTTCACCTATGAATGATCTTGACCCAGAGTGATCAGTTTTTTCATAATCTGTTCATCTCCACTTCTAAATAGTTTCCTTTTAATCTTTGTGTCATTCATCATTTTAAATTTAGTTTGCAGTTCTATGTATTATAAACTTCTTTTGTTTTGTTTGAACCAGGAAAATATGGTCTTGCCACTAAAATTCTCAAACTCGATCCTTTTTCCCATTCTGCTTTTGCCACCCTTCTTTGAAGTAATCATATAAATGGTAAGCTTGGATTTCTTTGAGACTATATATAAATATTCAAATTATTAGATTTCATAGAGAACACTTTTATTTCTTAGTGATAGAGACCCACTTTGTATTCAAAGGTTGAGGTAGAGTTGTGAGCTATAGGATGGAAAAGACAGGGTGGGAAGAAAGGACAAGAGGAAGATAACAGACCTGACTGGGATACTCATCTTTTTTCATGGAGTTTTGCTACAGCACACTTAGAAGGCCAGAAAATTGGAGGTACCATTTATATACTACATTGGTATTCATACCAGACCCTCTTTTTTTTTCTTTCAGAAACGTAGTATGCTAATTCTTGAGGGTTCTTGGAGGTCTTCTTGTCTAAACTCCTCATTGGGGTATTAAGAGTATATTGCCTAGAGGAGGAAAGTGACTGGTCCTGGTTAAAGGAAGAAACAGAGCTAGAACCCTAGCCTCCTGATTCTCAGTGACATGCACTTTCAGTGATAACACATTGAAAATAATTTTTTTACGCCTTTACCAATTTCCTCTTGATAATACTATTGAGGAGTAACTGAGCACTCCAGAATGGGCTTTATGTGTCCAGTAGGTAACTATTTTGAATTTTGTTGAATTTATAGTCTCAAAAAATTGTAAATATCTTCAAGGTGAAAGCAAGACTTGGAAAGACTTTATTTAAGACCAAAAATTTCTAGGAAATATAGAAAATAGCTTCTGGCTGTCCTCTTTTCTCCTTCTGCATTATCCTCATAGTTGTATCACATTTGGAGTTTCTCTGTCTGGCAGGGGCAATGCTGAGGGCTTACTATTGAATGTATATTAAGTCACTTAGTATTCAAAATAATCTTCTAAGGCAGAGTTTGCTCTTCTTATTTTCCAGATGAGGAAATTGTAGGTTAAAGACACAGTATAGATAACCAAGCTGAGATTTGGAGTATCTCTCAAGTCCATGTTCCTATTCACCAATCTGTTCAAGCATTCATTGGATTGTTAGAGGGAGTTAGGATTAAGAAGGCAAGAGGTTAAGGCATCAGCAAAATTAGAAATATTGATATAAATATGAGTGTTATTTGGGGAAAAATCGTAGTTTTTCAATGCATAGGTCTGTATTCTATACTTGAGACAACACTTTGGAATTGCATAGGACGTAAGGTTGCAAAGACTGTGTTAATTGTGGATCTGTGTAGGTAGGATGCCATTAAACTCTTACAATTTTGGTAGGAAGATGGCAGATTGTCTTCTTAATTACTCATATTAATACATACTAGAAATCACTGTACATTAGTGTCCTAGCTTTTCATTACAGTAAAATGACCAAATAAACACAGAGTTACGAGAGTATTTTCTGGAGGTTGAAATCCAAAAATACCAAGTACAGCTGGGTATCTGAAATGAAGAGGGGAAGGATGATCTTTTTTTGTTTGGCTCATAACTGCCAAATAGCTTATTTGGAATGTTCCTAAATAATTTTCCTTCTTAAATTTGGGGACGGAGGGTTTGTAATGATACCATGAAAAAAAAAAAGACAAAAGCAAAGTAAAACAAAAAAAATCAGAACCAAAAATTAATTTATTAATTTGATATATTAATGTGATAGCCTCTAATAGATTTTTCTCTTAGAAATCTCAAGATCTTTGGAATTTGGATTTTAGTTTTTAAAATTTATTTTTAATTTTATTTTTAATTATGGTTGACATACAATGTTATGTTAATTTCAGGTGTACAACATAGTAAATCAACATTTCTGTATTTTACAAAGTGATCACCACAATAAGTCTAATGACTGTCACCTTACGTAGTTATGATATTATTGACTATTCCCTGTAGAGTCAATAACATTAGCCTACCTTATTTTATAATGCAAAGTTTGTACTTCATAACCCCCTTCCCTTTTCCACCTAATCCCTTACCCTCTTCCCCTCTGGCAGCCATTTTTGTTCTGTATATCTACAAGTTTGTGTTTTTCTTTTGTTTGCTCATTTGTTTTGTGTTTTGGAATCCATATGTAAGTGAAATTATATGGTATTTTTCTTTCTCTGTCCTACTTACTTTTGTTAACATAATACCCTTTAGGTCATCAGTCCCCATCCTTTTTGGCACCAGGAACTGGTTTTGAGGAAGACAGTTTTTCCATGGACTGGGGACAAGGTGGGTAAGGGTTGGGGAACAGGAAGTGGAGCTCAGGCAGTTATTCGAGTGAAGCTTTGCTTGCCCCCGGCCGCTCACCTCCTGCTGTGTGGCCAGTTCCTAACAGGCCACAGAGTAGTATCTGTCCAAGGCCCCAGTGGTTGGGGACTTCTGTTCCAGGTCCATCCATGTTGTAGCAAATGGCAAGATTTCATTTTCTATATGTCTGAGCAGTATTCTGTTGTATATGCAGGGGTGAATACGTGAAACAGAGTTTAATCTTGTATTTTTTTATTAATTATTGTGTTATTTTTCATATGAACATCTATAAACCTACTTTTGCCCATCAATGTATGTACCTCATATACTTTTTTCATTCATCTATTGATGGACACTTAGGTTGTTTTCATATCTTGGGTATTGTAAATAATTCTGCAAAGAATATAAGGGCACATATAGAATTAGATTTTTTATTTTTACTTTGGACAAATACCCAGAAGTGGAATTATTGGAGTACTATTTTTAATTTTGTGAGAAATATTCATACTGTTTTATATAGTGGCAGCACTAATTTGCAGTTTCAACAGCAGTACAAAAAGTTTTAGTTTTCTGGACATTGTTGCCAACACTGTTGTCGTTTTGATAATAGCCATTGTGACCAGTGTGAGGTAATATCTTATTGTGATTTTGATTTGATTTCTCTAATAATTAGTGATATTGAGCACTTTTCATATGTCTGGTGGCCATCTGTATGTCTTTCTTGGAGAAAAGTCTGTTCATGTCCTCTTCCCTTTATTTAATTGGATTTTTTGTTTTTGGTGGTTAAGTTGTAAGAGTTTCATATATATATATAAATTATCATTATATATTATAATGGTTATTCACAATAACCATTATGTTATTGAATATATTATTTGCAAATATCTTCTCCCATTGAGTCCATTGTCTTTTTATATTGTTGGTGGTTTCCTTCACTGTGCAAAAACTTCTTAGTTTGACAGTCTCATTTGTTTAATTTTTTTGTTGTTGCCTTTGCCCAGTCATATACAAAAAAAAAATTGTGAAGACTGATGTCAGAGAGTTTACTTCCTGTGTTTCTTTGGTAGTTTTATGGTTTCAGGTCTTTTATTTAAGACTTTAATCCATTTTGATTTTATTTTTGTATAGATGAAAGAAAGTGGTTTAGTGGTGTTTTTTTTTTTGCATCTACCTGTCCACTTGGCAGTTATTAAACACCATTTATCAAAGAAACTGATTTTTTCCCCATTTCATATTCTTTCCTCCTTTGCTTTAGATTAGTTAATTGACCATAAAATACAGGTTAATTTTGGGCTTTCTGTGTGTGTCTGTTTTTATACCACTACCATACTGTTTTGATTACTATTGCTTTGTAATATAGTTTGAAGTTACGAACATGATACCACCAACTCTGTTTTTGTTTCTCAGGATATCTTTGCTATTTGGGGTCTTCTTTGGTTCCATATAAATTTTCGTATTGTTTATTCTAGTTCTGTGAAAAATGCCATTGGCATTTTGCTAAAGGTTGCATTGAATCCGTAGATTGCTTTGGGCAGTAGGATATTTTAGCAATGTTAATTTTTCCAGTCCATGAGCACAGCATAGCCTTCAATTGATTTGCGTCCTCTTCAGTTTCCTTCATCAATGTCTTAGTTTTCTGAGTATAATGCTTTTATTTCCTTAGTTATATTTATTCCTTAGTATTTTATTCTTTTTGATACAGGGATTACTCTCTGTAAATGGGATTATTTCCTCAATTTCTCTTTCTCCTAATTTGTCATTTGTGTATACAAATGCAACAGATTTCAGATATTAATTTTGTACCCTGCAACTTTACTGAATTCATTTATTAGTTATAATAGTTTCTTGTTGTAATTTCTAATGTTCTCTAGATATAGTCTCATGTTTATCTGGAAATATTGACAATTTACTTCTTTCTTTCCAACTGGTTACCTTTCATTTCTTTTTAAATCTTTATTTATTGATTTGAGAGAGAGAGAGGAAGGAAGAGAGAGAGAAAGAAACATTGATTTGTTGTTCCATTTATTTATGCATTCATTTGTTGCTTCTTGTATGTGCCCTGACTGGAGATTGAACCCACAAACTTGGCGTACAGGATGGTGTAATAACCAACTGAGCTACCTGGGTAAAGGATCTTATTTCTTTCCTTGTCTACTTGCTATGGCAAGGATTTCTAAGTACTATGGTGAATAAAAGTGGTGACAGAGGGCTTCCTTGTCATATTCCTGATTTTAGAAAAAAGCTCCAGCTTTTTACTTTGTATGTGACGTTACCTGTGGTTTTGTCATATATAGCCTTTATTATGTTGAGGTATGTTCTTTATATGTTTTGCTGAGATTTTTTATTGTTAATGGATGTTGAATTTTGTCAAATGGTTTTTCTGCATCTGTTGAGATAATTAGATGATTTTATCCTTCATTTTTTTTTTTTTATCTTTTGTATCACATTGATTGATTTGTGGATAGTGAACCATCCTTGCATTTCTGGAATAAATCCCACTTGATCATAGTTTTTTATATGTTTAATGTATTGCTGAATTTACTTGCCAATATTTTGTTGAGGATTGTTATTTACATATTTATTATGGATATTGGCCTATAATTTTTTTGTAGTGACTTTGTTTGTTTTCAGTACATTGGTGATATTGGCCTTGTAGAATGAGTTGGAAGCATTCCCTAGTCTTTTATTTATTTTTTTTGAAATAGTTTGATAAGGATAGATGTTTAAATGTTTCATAAAATTTACTTTTGAAGAAGTCTGGACTTTTGTTTGATGGAAGTTTTCTGCTTCCTGATTTACTTTTGTTACTAGTAATTGGTCTATACAAATTTTCTTTTTCTGATTCAGTTGTGGAATATTATGTGTTTCTAGGGACTTATTTTTTTCTTTTATGTTGTCCAGTAATCTGGTATATAATTGTTCATATTATTCTCTTAACAATTTTTGTATTTCTGTGGTGGTGTCACTTCTCACCTTTAGCCACCTGCTGGCTGTTAGGCTTAGTCTTTGAAAGAGCCCCAGGCATTATGTAAATTGCATGAGGCAGGTACTCAGGGATTCACTGAGTGGTCTTTATCAGGTTAATATATATTCCATCTCCCCACCAATGCTGGGTCTGAGGCCACTCAGCAAGTGTCAGAGTAGCTTGAGTCCATCCATCACCTGCCTGAGACCTGGGAGCCTTTGTGGTGGGGTGGGGTCTTAGGGTGTTGTCAGGGTGGAGCTAGTAAAGTTCAGCAGGCTACAACAGATTATGATTTGCCAGGTGGGTGGAGAGTCCGTACAGAAATGGGGGCTGGCGCGCTTGGTGCATTGGAAGATAGCCCTCTCCCTAAAGGCACTCAACTCAGTTTCTTTCTGTGTGTCTCTTACACTCCTTGAACTCCTTGAATTCTTTGAGGGTTTTTTAAGGAAGATAACAACAATGGCCCAGGCTGATTGCTGCTGGCAGAGTCTATAGCCCTGGGCATATAGGACAGGACAGGGCCTGTGGGATTGTCAGGGTGGAGATAATGCAGCTTCCTTTACTAGTGTTGTGTGGAAGCAGGGATTAACACAGGAAAGGTGCCTCTGTCGGGGATGTGGGACCATGGCCCTAGCCCTAAAGCCACACAACTCAGCTTTTCCCTGTGTGTCTCTGGCACCCCCAAGCTAGCCCAGAATGTTTTGAAACTGCAACATGGGCCCAGCCTAGTTGCTGCTAGCAGAGCTTACAGACACAAGTGAGTAGTAGGGATTCTGGGAGTTAGGTTGGGGCTAGTACAGCTCACCAGGCTAACGCTGTGAGGGGATAGTGCTGGACCCAGGAAAGATGACATTCTCTGGTAGTGCAAGAGAAAGACTCCACAAAGGGACATTGGTGGCTGTTCCTCTGGTCCTCTCTTTGAAGCTACACAGCAGAGTCTTTCCCTGTATAACTGGCATCCTTCAAGCCACCATTCTTCCTCCAGAGTCCAGGATGTGTACCTGCCAGCCAGTTGGTGTGCGAGTAATTTGAAGAGTATGCCTGGGTTTACAGTAGCCTTTTTTCTCACCAGGGCAGAATCCGTCCTGATTTCCACAACCAAAGGTTATGTTGGTTCTTCTTCCCAGCACAGGGTTGAGACCCCTCACTCTTCTGGGGGCCCTTTGCAGCTGAAATATCCCTCCATTTTCTCAACAGCCCGTATATGGGTGTGGAGTCTCAACGTGGCTTCTTCTGTATATCTTTAATTATATGATTTCTGTGCATCTGGTCCTCAGATTATCCAGGCTGATTGTTTTATAATTTAGTTTCAATTTTGATGAGGTTATGGGAGGAGGTGAATATAACTTCTCTACCTTCTTGAACCAAATCCTGCTTTCCATAAATTATCATTTTGTTTTGAAATATAACACAAAAAAGAAAGTACATAAAATGTAGATATGCAGCTTAACAAGTCATTGTAAAGCAAGTACCACTATAACCACCAGTACTCAAATAATAGAAGTAGATGGTTTTCTATTAAGTTTAGTATTTTTTAACTACTAGAGAAATATGATAAATTGCCTCTGTATCTCTTATTTTTTTCATAGTAGGTGGCTATAATATTTTAACTTGTGTTTTATTTTTTGTTTTACTCTGTCTCATTTGTTTTGTCTATGTAAGAACATCCAAACCTATAGATACTTTTTATTATGGTTTATTTGAGCCAAACTGATAACATATGCCAGGGAGCAAGATTTCACATGCTCCATAGCATAATAGTTTTGCTGCAGCTTTTGTGAATTTATGATTAAGGAATTTTACATAAGGGTGGGAGAGAGCTAGGTGGGGATCAGAGTAAAGGTTAGTTAACAAGATTGTGTGTTTTCTCAAGGGTGAATTTGCTTTAGAAGGGTATTACTTCTCACATCTTGAAGGTTGTGTAACCTATATGCAGAAGAACAATGGAAAGGGCTGCCTTAAAATCCTCTTAGTAAAGAAGTTGCAGCGCTGGGGCGTGACCACCCACCATGACCTGCCCATTTAGGAATTTATAATCAAATACCCTGCAAGGTTACTTTTCATAGAACCCCATTTTTTGTGTCTACATTTTCATTCATTCATTCATTCATTCAAACTTCTAATATATATCTGTCACTGAAAAACTAACCCTCCTAGAAATTAAAATTGTTTGCTCTTTTACTTAAAATACTAAAGCTTTAGTCTTTAGAAGTATACAAAACAGTATTTTACACTTGAAGATGTTTTAATAATGTCTGTAAGATTCTACCTATTGAAGTACAGTTGGAAAATCAGACAAAAAAAAAAAGGAAACAAAGCCAAAGGAAATAAAGCATTATTCTTTTGTAATGATAAAGGAGAATGACTCCAATGAATTACTCCTTGAATAATATGTTATTGTAAATGCCTCAAAGCATTCTAACATACTTTTTAGACTTTTCTTCACACTATATTATAGTTTGGAAGTATTAGTAAATGCTGTAAAATTAATTGTTGGAAACTTAAAAGGTCATCATCGGAAAAGGTTTGGGGACAGTATCTTTTTAAATATTCCTTTTATAAAAGAAGTAATTTGTCAAAACCAAATATATATTTTCACAACTAAGACAGAGGGGAAATGTGAGATGGTAGAGAATTCTACCCTGAATTTAACTTATGAAGTACTAAAATGTACTTGTATACCTTTGTGTCAGGAAGTAAAAATTTTAATAACAAGACTGGTTTTTCAGTGAGGCAGTTTTTCAGAATGCAGAATTCTTTGTCCTTGACCATGATTAGCTGTGGACACACTCACAGACTTGGTTTTGTAATCTCCTACACCACCACAGGTTCCCCTTTGGCACTCTTCCTGAGCTCTCTTTGTTACCAGCAAGACCCTTATACGTACATTTCTGTGCTCCTGATGGAGAGGACAGCTAAAACTGTGAGAACATGTCCCCAGTGTCCTTCTGGGCCACCCCAGAAGGAGTGGCTGTGACACTCATGGAGTGGGGTCCCTTTGGTTTTGCTGGCATCTGCCTTTTTTTCACTATTTTCAAGGGACTTCTTTGAGGCTGAGGGGCCCCTGAAATGGGGTCATGTGCCATACTTGCCCTTTAAGTGGTTAAGAGAGGAAGAAGAAATGTCAGGGCCAACAGTTTCTGTACAGAGCAGGAAGAAGAGCCAAGAGTTCTCTATACATATGTATGTGTCCAAACAATTTACCTCATTTCCTTGATGCACCCTTTTCTCATAATTAAAGAGTAACTTGAGGCAGAAAATGTTTGGATGATCATTTCTACCAAAGCAAGTTGGTTCATAAGGAATATCCCTTAGTTTAGTTGAAAAAGAACTATTGAAGATACATATGTATAATCTAAGTCTCTTAATATTTTTGTATTTAAACTAGGAAAGAGGTGTATAGTGAGATGTACATTTAATTTGGCTGACTTCTGACAATATTTTATGCCTATTAAATCTTTAGTTTCTGTGAGGACATAGGGGATTTTAGGCATAATATGACACGTTTTTACAATGAGTATGTTTATTTACGTTTACAAGGTAAGAATGACATGGATTGAAGAGATCTTGGTAGTTTTATAGTTCCAAGTCTTTAAAAAAAGATCACTTAAATTTATCTTAAACTCTTTGATTTACCACCCTTTCTTTCAATTGAAGGAATGGGACACTGCTTGTGTCTTACTCTGTATATATTAGCCCTGATTTGGCTGGAGAGTTTTTACTGTAGTTCCTTTTCTTAACTTCCCCTTTCCTCTGGGGTTAAGGGAGCTGTGTGTGGATTATCTCCAACTTCCCTGTGGTCAGTAAAACCAGAATGCCAATTACAATGTTTAAGCTTTATTTATTTATTTTTTGTTCTTTTATATCCATAGCCACATTTCAGTGCAGTAGTAGTATTTAACATGATTCTTTGTAGTCATGGGCAAGAAGAATTCACATGCATATTCTTGGCTGAGTTATTCAAGTTAAAAACAAACTATGATATTTTGTCTACTGTTAGAGCTGTTATTTCATGTCCCAAATGACTATACTTTTCAGTAATCATTTTAAGTGTAAGTTAACTAAAGAGTAAAGAGTTTATATTTGACTTTCCTAATGCCCAGATATTTCATAATTTTATTGAAAACAATGTTAGGATTTGAGAAATAGAGGAAGGGATACTAAATACCAGACTCAACTCTGGCTAATGTATTTGTCATACCTTAGCTACTTCAGTGTCACCTTTTCACCTTCATTCCTAGAAATAAATTATTTCTTGTAAATTGTTCTACATAAAAATCTATGAAAGGAAGTTTGGTAATACAGCAGAGTTAAATGATGCATTCAGGTTCCATGTAGATTTAATTAAGTTATGCTTTCTTTGTTTCTTTTAACATGAAATGAAAAATAGCTATTACATACTTTTAAGATTATTTTTGCATAGGCCTGAGATTTAAAAAGATCTTTATTTCTCTTTTCTATTGTAAATGATCCAAAAATAAGACTACAAGTTTAGCCCATTCCAAATGAGTTATAAAGTGGATAAAACATATTTCTTATTGAATTCCATATGTGGCTTGATAAATAAAAATTCATTCTTAGTGTTAAATTGGGACCTCATTAATGACAAAAATTATTTATATGTCAGAAACTCTATTTTTGACCTTTAGAAAAGTATGGATATTGACAAGGCAGGGTTTTCTTTGGCTTGCTCAGCCAGCTGTCATTTGTACCCTCTGGCCTAGTTCAGTATCACTCTGGCATTTGTCCATGCTCTGAAATACTGTGCATGTCATCTTAACCTTTTCATCAGTCTAGTTTTCCAAACTTCTTTTGCTCATTTTTATTTTGAAAGGAATGAAAGTTTTCCATTTGGGATCCTGTTGACTAGAAAAACCTGCTTGACAGTACATGTGCAGACTTGACTTTCCTCATATTTCAGGGGAGATCGCCAAGAAACAGTGAGGCAGCAGCTAGGTGGCCCACTCCGGTAACACTAATCTAAGTATGGGCTGCTTCTTAGCTATCATGCAGTACAATTTATCTCTCTCAACAGATGTGGTGGTAAATTTTTCTGTTACAAAATAGGAAGCTTTTTAGCCTTCAAATAGAATAAACCAGTTCTTGGACTAGTAAAATGCCTTGTAAAGTTGTTAAAAATTGGAAACTGTGCTTTTGTATTGTTATAGTGATTTAAAAGAATAGCCTGAGATCTACTCTCACCCACTTCCATCCCAGTGTGACACTGCTTCATTTCTACCAGTGTATAGGCATTGTCATTCCCAATTGCTGTCTTCTCACAGCATTCACACAGCTAGTTGCCTTTTTCTTCAAGTACAGTACTTCCTCTTGGTTTGCCTTTTCCCATGTTCATCTTCCTTCTTGGTTCTGTGCTGTCTCCTTCTGGCCCTCTTCTTGTTTTCTATGCCCTTCCTGGATAATTGGGGATCTCTGTGTCGCCTCCCCCAGGATTTCTGGGAGGTCTGGTAATTCTGTGTCCCGTGGCTTTCCTGGCCCAGCACCAGCCACACCTGCATCCAAGCATACTTACTACAGGCCCCTCAGACCCAGCATGCCCTGGTACTTGCCTTTCCTGGTCTAGTCTTCTCTTGGGCTTTCTTGCATGTGTTATCGATCCATCTGTTCCATAGATTCTGCTGATTCTACTCAAGTGAGATCTCTTCATTTATCCCATCTGCTACTAGATAATGCCCATATTCCTATGTGCCTAGATTATTGTGTCAGTCTCCATCTGGTCTCCCTGCCAGTGACTTTTCCTAATTCTCAGCCTATCAAGGTTATCATCCTACGAGGTAAATCTGATATCACTCTTCTGCTTTAAAAAAATTTCTGTTGACTGGCTCTTGTCTCTGGAAAAATGTTTATCACTTCTGAACTCTCTAGTGTGACATTTTTGGTTGTTCTCCCTGCATGCCTGATGTTGTCTCATTTCTGACTGTCCCCTTTCTGTATACTTTACACATGTGTACAACACTAAATACTGCCTTCCTGTGAAAAAGCTGTGTCATGATATAAGCTAAACCTAACAGACTTTTCTTTGTCTGCAATTATACTTCCAGTATCATCTTGTATTGTAATTATATAAAGTATAAGTAAATAATAACTGCAAAGTGCTACAAATATATATAGGGCTTACCCAGCAACCCTGAGCAGTGCTGGTAACTCAGCAAGTGTTTATGAAGTTAATAAGTATCAGTGGTGAAATTTGAAATATTTCATGACACTAGAGTGCAAAAATGGTCCTAGTCAGTAGATGTTGACGCTGGTCCCAACTCTGCTGGAGCCAAAGGCCTATGTGGGTCACTTGATTTGTGACACAATTTCTTTCCTGAGAAAAGTTGACTTCATAAAGGTTCAGGTTATTTCTACTTTTAAAATTCTGTGTGTTGTTGCTGTTTTACCTTGCCTTATATATAGTTCCATGTAAAATCATTCTCTGTGCCTATTTCACTTTATAGTCCCTATGAATATTTTATGTTTCTTTTACTTTTTCCATGATTAGAATTCCCTGATCTCTCACTGCATGTCTTTCAAGAGAGGCACTTTTATCACATCATTTCATTTTAGTCCTTAAACTAATCTTTCTTCTCCTTTCCCCTTTCTTCCCTATTAGTGTTTGTTACAATGTTGTTGGAAGGAGATAGCACCTAAGACTAAAATACCCACTTTTGTTTAATAGATGTGAATTTGCTGTACTTCTATTGACATGCCCTGCTCTGGCTAATTATAGATATTGCCTATTTTGACCCAATTAATATGACTTAAGATTACTTAGTTCTTTCCTTAGAAGCCCCATCTCTAAATACTGCCACACTGGGGGTCAGAGCTTCAAATTATAAATTTTGGGGGACACAGACATTCAGTCGATAACTTTTCATCCCTGGACCCAAATTCAAGTCCTCTTAACATTCAAGCTACATTCATTCTACCACAACAGCCCCCAAAGCCATCAACTCTAAAGTCTAAAGTCTTATCTAAGTGTCATCAAAATCAGATATGAGTAAGACTCTAGTACGATTCATCCTGTGGCAAAATTTCTCAACAGCTGTGAGCCTGTGAAACCAGACAGCTTATGTGTTTCCGAATACAATGCTGGGGCAGACACTGAATAGACATTCCTATTACAAAAGGAAGAAATAGGGAAGAAAGAGGTGATAAATTCCAAGCAAGTCCCAAAACTACCAAGACAAATTTCATTGGATTGTAGGGCTCTAAAAAAGTACTCTTTGGTTCAATGCTGTGCCCTACAGGTCTACTAGGGGTGGTACTGTCAACCCCTATAGCCTGTGTTTGGCCTCTCACCATTGTGGTTCTGTGCAAAGGCTTCACCCTTAAACAATGTGGTGGTCCCATCCTTTGAATCCTAAAAGAAATATTCAGCCCTGCCCCCTCAACCTGTGGTTAGAGGGGCAGCCCTGATGACATCTGAATTAATTTCCTTTGGGGTCATTCTTCCCTTTTTTGAAGGATGATGCACATTCACAGAATAGCTGTATTGCCCTGTCCTATAGAATGGAAGAGGTTCAACAACCCTTCTTCATTTTTCTCTGGTCTCAGTCTCCTTCAATTCAAACTGGCAGAGTGTCTGCTCATATAATCCCATAATCTCTTTATTGAATGATAGTCTAGCCATACCCTTGGTGTTCCCTTCCCAGCAAACATACTTTCTTATTTTTTGCAATATGGACAGGTTTAGCCTTTTCCAGGTCATTAAGTTCTGCTTCATTCTTTCATCATTTCTCTCCTCTCATATTTTACTGTAAGAAGTTAGAAGGACCCAAGATGTATCTCCAACATTTTATTTTTAGAAACCTCTGCCGAATGTGTAATCTTACAGTTTATAAGTTCTATCTTCTACAAAACGCTAAAACACAATTCAGTCAAGTTCTTTGCTACTTTACAACATAAATTGCTGTCTTAGTTAGTTTGGGCTGTTATAACAAAATACCATAGACTGGGTGGCTTAAACAACAGATGTTTATTTCTTATGGATAAAGTCTAAGTTCAAGGTGCCAGTCTATTCAGTTCCTGGTTAGTGCCAAATTTCTGGTTTATAGACAGCTGCCTCCTTACTGTATTCTCACATGAGGATACATTAAGCTTCCTTCTTATAAGGACACTAATCCCACTCATGAGTGGGATTCATTCTCATGACCTAATTACTTACCAAAGGCCCAACTCCAAATATCATCACCTTGAGGATTAAGTCCTCAACATATGAATTTTGAGGGACACAAATGTTTAGTCAAAAGTAATTGCCTTTCTTCTAGGTTCCAAAAACCTCTTCTGAATATCAATTTGATACCTCACCAGAATCACCCTGAAAGACCGTATTTCTGGAATGTACCTTAAAACTTCATCCTTTACCCATTACCCAGTTTCAAAGCGGCTTTCATATTTTTAGTTATTTGTTACAGTAGCACCCCACTTCATTATATCAAAATCTTAGCTTAGGCTACCATAACAAAATACCATAGACTAGGTGGCTCATATTTCTAGAGGCTGGAATTCTAAGATCATAGGACACCATGATTGGTGTCCAGTGAAAGCTATCCTTCTGGCTTATAGGCAGCAGCCATCTATCTGGCTGTGTCCCCACGTAGTCTTTTCTCTGTGCTCAGCAGAAAGAGAGGGAGGTCTCTGGTTTCTCTTATAAGAATACTAATATTTACTTATTTATTTGCTTATTTCTTTTTTCCTCACTGAGGATAGTTTTTCATTGTTTCTTAGATAGAGAGAAACATTGATATGGGAGAGAAGCACCAGTTGGTTGCCTCCTATACATCCCAGGATGGGGATTGTATGCTCCTGAACTGAGGACTAAACTCACAACCTAGGTATGTGTCTTGACTGGGAATTGAACCTGAAACCTTTCAGTTATGGGACAATGCTCCAACCACTTGAGCCACACTGGCCAGGGCAGGATACTAGCTTATCAGATCAGGGCCTCACTCTTATAACCTCATTCACTCTTAATTTCTTGGAGGCCCTGCCTCCAAATACAGTCACACTGAGGGCTAGAGCTTCAACATATAAATTTAGGGGAGCACAAACATTTAGTCCAGAGTACCCCCTTGTCTGGTTTTATATATACTCTGCCTTTCTGGTGCCTTTGTATGCTCTTTCCTTTCTTGGACTTCTTAAAACATGGAACCTTCTATTGTCCGTTCACCCTCTACAGAATAGTAAGGCTACTCCTGCAGAATATTTCACAGTGACATGCCTGGTAACAGCACTGTGACAATGTGATCACAGGTGGCTGGCATGCTGTACTGTTTTCTGATTGTTCTCATTTCTGTGAACTATGATAAAAATTCCTGGTCAGTATTGTGTTTTGTTTTTTATTTTTTTTATTATTTTTTTTAAGGGTTGGGCTTCAGATTTTTGTTTCATACTTAGAATTATTGTGGCTTTTGGCAAAGAATATTTTAAATTGGGAGAAAGGCAAGAAAAAAATGTGGAATCAAGAAGTGAAAGCACAATTGTTTACAGTTCAGTAAGCAGTTGTGGTTAAGAAATGTATCTGTTCATCATTGCCAGATGACTTAAAATTTTATGAGGGAACATAAATTTTAAATAAAAAGTAGTTGTGCTTTTTATAAGATAAAGATGTGAATTCTTCAGAATTTAGTATTTATGTATTATAATTTAGACCTCTCCTTAGAGCATTGTGAATTTTACTGTGAAATTATCAATAAAATGAATCTGAATGACAGATTAAAACATTTACTCAGAAACTAAAATTTTTTTTTAAAGATTTTATTTATTTATCTTTAGAGGGAAAGGGAAGGAGAGAGGGAGAGAAATATCAATGTATGGTTGCTTCCTGTGCATTCCCTACTGGGAACTGGCCTGCAACCCAGGCATGTGCCCTGACTGGGAATCGAACCGTGATCTCTTGGTTCACAGGCCCGCGCTTAATCCACTAAGCTACACCAGCC
>CM052544.1:73955189-73971714 GCA_028533065.1 Trachops cirrhosus
ACTTCAATTTTCTGTCAGTTCTGCTTGTTATTTTGTTTCTATATCTTTGTTGTCCCTATCTTGGTTGTGCGAGGAGGCACGGTGCGTCTACCTATGCCTCCATCTTGGCCGGAAGTCCTCTCCTGAAGTTCTTTACATCAGTTTCTATAAGGGTTTATTCAGCTCATACATATTTACTGGTATAAATGCATGTACAGAACAGAGTCCATAATTTAATAGATGAAATTATTCTTTGTATTAAATTTTTCATAAATAGGAGGTACAGTGATGACATAAAGGAGAGTAATAAGCTCTGCTGGATGGAAGAGGAGAGTTGTGTTTAGAGAGTTCACCAGGGAGATGATGATGAAAGCTTTTCTTAAAGCATGGTCTATTTTTTATCTTGTTATAGAACCAATTTAAATTTACTTGTGTAAAGCTATAGAATTTGAGTTTAGAACAGTAAGAAGTAACAGGTAACAAGGGCATTTCTATTGCAAAGCAGTTTGGATTTTTTTCAGTGGATAGCCATTAAAGGGTTCAAGTACAAAAGTTGCTCATTTAATTTACAGTTATGACTTCCGGTCAGGATGGTGGCATAGGTAAACACAGCTCATCTCCTTGCACAACCACATCAAAATTACAGCTAAAATATAGAACAGCCATCAGTCAGAACCATCAGAAATCGAGTTGAATGAAAGTCCAACAACAGAATTAAACAAACCACATCCATCCTGACTGGTAGGAGGGGCCAAGACACCGAATAGGCTTGTCCCAATCCATGTATAGTAGATAAAAATATGGGAGGGATATCTCGGGAGCAAGAAGTCCCAGGCCCACACCAAGCCCTTCAACCCAGGGACCCAGTGCCAGGAAAATAAGTCCCCATAACTTCTGGCTGCAAAAACCAGAAGGGAATTGAGTAGGTGGAAGAATCTTCTGGAGTCCCAAATGATTCCTCTTAAAGAAGCCACACAGATTGATTCAGACTAACTTTCTCTGAGCTCCAGCACCAGAATAGCAGCTTGAAAAGCAGCAGTGGCATATGGGGAGCAACAAAAGTGTTTGGCATCTAGGTGAAAGCTGGGGGGATAGCAGCATTCTCCCAGACAGAAAGGTGGGCAGAGGCCATTGTCCCTTTTCTGAACCCTCTCTCAGCAGAGCCACAGAGCTAACAGGCAGGTGCCATATCTGAGATTCTATCAACCTGGCTAACACTGTGTCCACCACCCCCTTCCTCTGGTGATCCTCTGAAGCTTTGTCCCAGTCAACTTACAGTCCCACTCAAGCTATTAACAATGGCTTTTCCATATGAATGGCTAATCTTGGCTCCTGCTTCACAACTTCCTAAATCCTATCAAACAAGCAACATCTGGCTTCAGTGAGCCCCCAGCCCCCTGTACCTCTGGCTCAGTGGTCCCAGGCACAACACTGGCAGCAGCCAGCCTAGGTTCACAGCTTGGATTCTCCTGGGAAACTCTAAGGCCCAGCACAAGTAACAGCCATCTTCAAATTGCTTTATAGCTCATTCAGGGTGGCCCTGGGCAGAACACAGGAGGGGTCTGACTGTGGCCTGCACCACCTGGGAAACAACAGAGCCTGTGCACCCAGTGGACGGCTAAAGACCGTGTTGGAGCATCACCACTTTGTCCCCATACAGCTGATATTCCATGGAGGGGCAGAGGTACAGGTCAGTGGTTAGCGCCAGTCCTTGCCACTGACTTACCTGGCTGAATCCCTTGCTTTGACCTTCTGACAGCAATCAAGGCTCAGCTACAAGAGGAGGGTGTACACAGCCCACGTGAAGGGCGCACCTTGACTATTCAGCTTGTGTGACAGGTGGCTGTGCCACTAGACCCTACAGGGCACCTACTGTATTAGGCCATGCTACCAAGAGAGGGAGTCATACCAGCTCTATCTAATACATAGAAACAAACACAGGGAAGGTGCCAAAATGAGGAGACAAAGAAACATGGCCCAGATAAAAGAACAGATCAGAACTCCAGAAAAAGAACTAAACAAACTGGAGATAACAATCTGTCAGATGCAGAGGTCAAAACACTGGTTATAAGGATGCTCAAGGAACTTAGTGAGGGCCTCAACAGCATAAAAAAGATCCAGTCTGAAATGAAAGACATACTAATTGAAATAAAGAATGATTTACAAGGAAACAGCAGTAGAATGGATGAAGCCAAGAATCACATCAATGATTTGGAACGTGAGGAAGCAAAAAACAGCCAAACATAATGACAAAAAGAAAAAAAGAATCCATAAAAAACAAGGATAGTGTAAGCAGCCTCTGGGACTTCAAGCATTCCAACATTCACATCATAGTGGTGCCAGAAGGAAAAGAGAAAGAGCAAAAAATTGGAAATATATTTGAAAAAACCATGGAAGAAATCTTCCCTAGTTTGATGAAGGAAATAGACATGCAAGTTCAGGAAACACAGAGAGCCCCAAACAAGATGGATGCAAAGAGGCCCACTCCAAGACATACCATAATTAAAATGCCAGCAGTTAAAGAGAAAATGTTAAAAGCAGCAAGAGCAAAGCAATTAGTTATCTACAAGGGAGTTTCCATAAGACTGTCAGTGGTTTTCTCAAAAGAAACTTTGCGGACTAAAAGGGATTGGGAAGAAATATTCAAAGTCGTAAAAAGCAGGGACCTACAGCCAAGATATCGTTTAGAATGATATCATTTAGAGGTCCTTTGCTGGGACCTCTACCCAGCAAAGATATCATTTAGAATGGAAGGGCAGAGAGAGAGCTTCCCAGCAGGAAAATATTAAAGAAGTGCATCATCACCAAACCATTATTATATAAAATGTTAAAGGAACTTATGTGAGGAAAAGGAAGATCAAAACTATGAACAATAAAATAGCAAAAAATACATATCTATCAACAATTGAATCTAAAAAACAAACTAAGGAAACAAGAAGAACAGAGAATCATGGATATGAAGAGTATTTTGATTGTTGCCATATAGGAGTGGGGTGAGGGAGAATCGTTGAAGAGCAGGGGATTAAGAAGTACAAATAGGTAGTTACAGAATAGCCACAGGGATGCAAAGTACAGTATAGGAAATGGAGTGGCCAGAGAACTTATATGCATGACCCATGGACTTGGACAATGGTGTGGGGATTACCTAAGGGAGTAAGTTGGTGCTTGGTGGAGGAGGGGCAAAGGGTGAAAAATTGGGACATCTGTAATAGCATAATCAAGAAAATATAATTTAAAAATTTACACTTAAAAGATAACTCTGGTGAGCCTTATGAACATATGGTCAAAATGGTACAGTATTAGTCTGGACAGGTAAGTTAGGGCTAGGCTGTTATAATAACTGAGAGCATCTTAATATTAAGCCTTGGCTGGTGCAGCTCAGTGGTTTGAGTGTGGGCTGCAAACCAAAGGGTTGCTGGTTCAAATCCCAGTCAGGGCACATGCCTGGGTTGTGGGCCAGGTTCCCAATAGTGAGTGTGTGAGAGGCAACCACACATGGATGTTTTTCTTCCTCTCTTTCTCTCCCCCTTCCCCTCTCTAAAAATAAGTAAACTCTTTTAACATCCTTAGTTAAAAAATAACTAAGAGGCATCTTAATTTTAATACATTCAAAACTGATGTCCTGATGTTAGTATTCTTTCCTGCCAGCAGCTCCCCCCTCCACATATACAAAGAAATCTACTCATCTAGAAATTTTCCCTATCTTAGTTAACATTAACTCTGCTCTTTACTTGCTCAAGTGACAAATATTAGAGTCATTCTTGACTACTTTCTCTCATATCCTGTTTCTAGTCCATCAACAAGTATTATTGGTTCTATCTTAAAAGTACCAGTATATTTAGTTTCAACATTTCTTACCATCTCTATCTCCACTCTCCAGGTCCAAACTACCATCATCTCTCTTGGATTGCTACAGTAGTTGTCTAACTAACTGGTCTCCCTACTTCTTCCCTTGGGCCTTTAGTCTGTACTCATCAAAGCAAGTCATATGTCTTACCCATTGTCTTCTCATCACAGAGGAAATAAGCCAAGTCCATATATAGTGTAAGGCTTGTCTTCTCCCAGGATAAGCATTCTGATTTGATCACCTCTCCCCTGCCACCTAGGCTCAGTCATACTACCTTTAGTCCCAACCAGAACAGGTGTGGACTTTTCTCTAAAAAGGTATAATGAACTTTTGGGGAAAGCTAAGACTTCTTTCTATTGGGATTGTTGATGACATCAGAGTGCAATTATGTTTCTTTTGGCATTTGGAGGGCCTAATTGAGCATAAGAATTATTACAGTGAAATCATTTGGCCTTGACATTAGGCATATTCTCACTCAAATGTATTCCTGGGATTCTTGTCAGGCACTGAATTCTGTTTATATAACTGTGCTCATATAATTTTTTAATTATTTTTAACTCTTAGAGTCAGATGATAGCCAGGGCACAGAGATTTGGCATAGATTTTAGGGCACACTGTGAACATTAACCTTGATAATGGAAGTGGAATTATGTGGAATTAAAATTGTGTGGGACACTGTGAAGGAGAATGTAGAAAGGTGTATAAGCCCTTTATCATTTTACAAAGCTAGGAGTTCCTAGATAACAGTCAGAAGTTAATAGAACAGAAAATAGAGTTGATTAAAGATATTATTTAAAATTTCACAAGTAACTATCAAAATCACCCCAAATAAGACTAGGTGGTACTGGATACATATATTATTTTGGGGGGATATAAATTACCTTTCTTAAAAAAGTAAAATGTGAAATGATTATACCATGGTAATTTGGAGTAAGCGCAATAGATCTTAAGTACAGAGACTCTGTTTGTATGGGAAGCAAGTGAATTTTAAGATCCCCTGATGTCTATTCCTGAGCCTTGCTGTGATGTCTTGCTACCCTTGTCCCCATCTGTGTTTATGTGTCTGTGCCTGCATACACATGATGGGTGAGGACTGAGGACAAAAGGTATGGTGGGCACTTGATGATTTGAATGAGAGAAAACAGTACCAGTAGGACATACATGTTAAAGACAATGTATTAGCTTCTTGGGATATCTGTGAAGATAAAGAGAGACATAATAATAATATCGAGGGAAAGTCCCAAATTACTATGTGGTCAGTTTTTGGATAATTAAATGGAGCAACTTAAAGTTAGTGCAACAATTATATTATGAAAAGTTTTCTTTTAGAAAAACTTACAGATGTTTCTCTCATCTGTAGGAGGATGACTTCATTATCTCTTACCACTTCACTTGGTACTTTCTTGTACAGCTTTCATTAGTTTCTCGTATTGTCTTTCTTGTATAAATATTTGTGAAAGTTACCCTCACAATATATATTAATTCATCAGCGTAGACCAATTAGGAGGATTTGAGTTGACATGCATATAAATGGACCTATCCATTTCACATAAGTTATTTATCCCAGTGGTCACAAATATGTTTTGTTCTTATATCATTTACTTATTTCTTTTGTGGCATCTTGGTCATTTAAAACTAAAGACATTTTTAAGAGCAGTTAGTTGATGAAATAAATCACTCATTTGCATATTAATTCAGCAAACGTTAGCCTTTAAGTCAAGTATTTTCTGTTTTTAACTATGAATTGTCTTATCTGCTAGATGTATATATTTGTAGAAATTTCTAGATCTTGTGTATTTTATGTGAATATTTCTATACCTTTTTCTTAATTATTTAAGGTTTTAGGTATTATAAATTAATATTTGTGCTTCCATTTGATATTTGTGGCACTGTCTCTTCAGCGTTTAGTACTAGGACAAGTTATCCTCTTCTTTTTAAGTGCAGCAGTCAGTGCCAAAATCCTCACTGTGCTGGCACAGCAAGAGCCTGTGGTTCTGCTCACTGGATCCCTCACTGGAGTTCGTATCTCAACCTGATGAACTTTCTTTACATTTTAAACAAGCCCTATATTTTAGCATAGTAAACTAGGGGGAAAACATCATTTACAGTTTCCTGTCTTTAACTGCCAGTTACCTAAGAGAGATTTTGATTATTGATTTATGTGATACTCAATTTGTAAGATTAAGACTGCCAATACTCTCAAATTTTAAGTGTCTTGGAGCAACTAACTTTTTCATTTCTTTTAACTGTCAGAAAGAAAGATTAATATCTTTCTTACCTATTCCATAGGGTATTGTGAATCAAGTACAATAAAATATATTATAAAATGCTTTGAAAAGTTAATAATGATGACAGTTACCATGATGATAGATAGTGGCTGCCATTATCCTATGGTGGACCAGGCCCTGCACTATGGCCTTTCTCTGTTATCTCTCTTGATGGTTGTAGTGTTCTTGAGGATAGTTAATACTATCTCCTTTTAGAAATAACTGCAGGTTGCTAGAGGGGAAGGGAGTTACAGGGGAAGGGTGAGAAAAGTAAAGGGATTAAGAAATACAAACTGGTAGCCACAAAATACTTCCGAGAATGTGAAGTACAGTGTAGGGAATATAGTCAATAATAATTGTAGTAACTATGTATGTTACTGGATAGGTATTTGAAATGTTGGAGAGAACACTTTATAAAGTATATGATTGTCTAACCACTATGTGGTACACCTGAAAATAATACAAAATAATATTGACTATAAACTGTAATTTAAAAATAAAATTTTTTAAAGATGATAAGGTATTTGAGGAGTTCAAAGGGAAGGAGTAGTTGCTTCTGGCTGATTCAGTAAACACTTTTTGGACAGGTGATATTTTGGCTGTCCTACATCATTTATGGAAATGTCCTGCTGGCACACAAATGGCCTTTTATGGACCGTGCATTTAATTGCAAACAGTCTTCTTCATTTGTAAAGCAGGTATTCTTTTGTATTTAGACTGAGAGCTTGCTTTAAATATATAATCTGTTTCAGATTGCCTTCTGCTTTTTTCTCCCTCAAAAGGGAAATTACACTGCCTTATTTTCCTTAGGGAAGGTAGGCCACTGGTTTCTCCCTAAGGCTGTTAGAGGTTCTGTAGGAGAGACTTCAGAGTACTTCCTGTTGTTCCCAGCCCGGTGGTGAGGTTAAAATAGTGCTGATCATTATTCCTGCAGAAACCTATTTAGTCACCAAGCATGCTGCAGTTTACCCTGTAGTGATAGTATCATGAAGTGTGTTTATTCCACAAGTTATTTGATGCTACAAATCTTGAGCATAATTTATAGATACTGTAAACATTGTCAGGATTTATTATAAAAATCTTCAAGGAAATTAGTTAAGTACTATGATTCATCTTAGTAATAAACATTTTTCAGCTGTAATACTATTTATGTGTTTCTTCAATATCTTGCCTTTTATAAAATCTGTCAGGGTCTCTGGGAATTGTAGGGTTGGGTCAGAACACTAAAAACCTATGTCACTTTTTAATCAGAGCCACTCAAGGCAATAAATAGTACCTGAAGAGAGAACTCAAGCTGCTTAGACAGGCAGCTGAGCATAGCTGAATGCTGGCCCCACAAGAATAGTCACACAGTAACGAGAGCATGTGCTCAGCTGGCACACTTGATCTTGAGCAGGACAGTGGGTTGCCCTGAAGCTCTGGACAGCAGCTTCTGCCAGTGGTTGATGGGTGAGAGAGAGGACTGACCTGGTACTCAGGGTTGAGGATGAGCCCTGAATACAAGTTTTTAAAATTCTTAAACTATATCTAAAAATGCACCTGTAACTAATGCAGCCCCTAAACTACTAGGGCTTTTTCCCTTTGCTGAAGACCCCAGTTTCCCACCATTCCTCTGGCTGCCTTGCCCAGGATAAATGGTGTATGTGCCAAAGTAACCTCATGTTGTCTTGAATTCCTTTCTGATTCACCAATTGAAGATGAGCTACTTTTTATTAAAGAAACACCTGTAGTGGCAGAGCAGATTCAGTATTCACTTTCTAGTCAGCGCCTTTCTTTAGTACTTGTTTTTAGTCCCCCACTCTCCTGTCCCATACTGATTAGCTTAGCATTGTGCTTGTTCATACCCTTCCTCCATTCTATTTCCTTCCTTATCTTAAGAAATAGAAGGAAGATAGATATATACCTCAGGAATTCAAGATAATGCTCTCGGGGAAAGTTTGTAGACATGCTTAATATGGGAACACATCATAGACACTTAGGAAGAGATGGAAAATTTGGGGTTGCTTAGAAAATGAGAAAAATAAACCTAAGGAAGAAAGAAATGAAAGTGAAATTAAACTAGATAACTAAAAACTTCACACCATTTAAACATTAATTTTTTTAAATTTATTTATTTACTTTTAGAGAGAGGGGAAGGGAGAGAGAAAGGGAAGGAGAAACATCAGTGTGAGAAATACTGATTGGTTGCCTCTCATATGCACCCCAGCAGGAGACCAAACCCACAACCCAGGCATGTGCCCTGACCAGGAATCAAACCAGTAACCTTTTGCTTTGCAGGATGATGCCCAACCAACTGAGCCATGCCAGCCAGGGCTAAACATTAATTTTTATTATTCACTATTAACCAGTTGGCTAAAGTAGTAAAGAAACTCATATTGGTGTCTTACTTAACACTTATAATCTCCTTCAATTCATTTTTTAAAGTTAAACAGTAATAGAAAAACAACTGTATTCCCCTCCTACAATTAATAACACATTTTAATTTTTTGTTTTTTTTAATTCACATTCTTTTAAATAACAGAAACAATATGATAAATAAGTTGGAAATCCCCTCAGTTTCTTTCCTGAGTCACACTTCTCTTCCTCTCTCCTTGAATATAGTGGTTATGGCGAGTGTTCTATATATCCTGCTAGTCAATATTTATATACTTTCATTACAGAGGAATTTGTCATAATACAGGGTGGGACGAAAGTAGGTTCACAGTTGTTCATATGGAAAATAATATAATAATCAATAAATAATAATGCAAGAATTAACTCTCTTTCATGTATTCACAACTGGAAACTTACTTTTGCCCAACCCTGTATTTTATGAGTTTCTGTGTTTAAAAAAATGACATTATCAGTATCATATATTGCATATCTTGTGTATCCCTTCTTCTTTTTGAGATAGATTTGGTTCACTTATGTTAACTTTTGTATTGATTTGTGCTGGGTCCAGTTTTCTGCCCTGACAAACAATACAGACATGTGCGTCTGTTTAGGTTTCCCAGTGCATGTGACAAGAGTTTCTGGGTACATATCTAGGATTTCTAGGTTATAGGCTATGTGCACTGTCAACTTCATTTATCTCATTTAATTCTTTAAAATATTAATTAAGACTGGTGTCATGATCCTCATTTTACACATGAGAAAACTCAGGTGCTGAGATGGTGTAGTTCAGTGGACTGTTTCTCAGGTGTAGCTCAGGTGTAGCTGAGTGTGGGCTGAGAAACAAAGGGTTGCCGGTTTGATTCCCAGTTAGGGCACATGCCTGGATTGTGGGCCAAGTCCCCAGTAAGGGGCATGTGAGAGGCAACCATATATTGATGTTTCTCTTCCGCTCTTTTTCCTTCCTTTCCCCTCTCCCTAAAAATAAGTAAATAAATAAGAAAGCATAATGATCAATTAGGTGACCATACTTCCTTTGAGTATAAGGCTATCAAAAGGTTCAAATTTGGGGGTAAAAACATGCTCTGTGAAATGTTCTGAGTTTTCTATGTGCACAAGACTGTTTGTTTATGATAGAAGACTATATTTTGTATTGCTTAAAATATATTACATGCAACATGCAGTCTACTTTGGTTTTTAAAAAAAGATGTTACAGTAAACATGTTAGAATCTATTTACTCTGTAAAATGTACAGACCATTTTCTCCAGGTGAAGAAAGCTAACTGAACATGATTCTTTTGTTCAAAACACTTTATTTACATTTGAATCAGATGTCTTTTAGACTTTATTTTTCCTTTTGTTCTTTTCTTCACCTTCCAGGTAGCAGATCTGGTATATTAATTGTGAAAATTCTAGAGCTGCATGAAGAATGTACCATCCAAGTCGCCATGTGTGAGCAGTTAGGGGGACCGCAGACTGACGGCCCTTCTCAGGGTGAGGTCCCTGGGCCTGACCTGAAGGTTCTCTTCACCAAAGAGACCGCACACTATCTCAGGGGACATCCACAAGATGTCATCCATATCTACCCTCCCTGGTGAGTGCAAATAACTGATTCCAGCAGTCACTAACTGTGAGTTTGTCTCAAAAGTGTTTGTCTCAAAAATGTTATCACGAACGTTTTTGTCACTTTATTATAGAGAAATTCCAGGGAAAGGAAGCCAGGATTTGCCATAGATTTTCTAATAACAGAAGCACTGTATTATCTCTAATGGCTTGTTTGTACGGTTTGATCTAAGGAGCATAAATGGTCATTAATGGTTTAAACAATGAATTTTAGGATATCATTTTTGCTTTCTTCCTCATAGGATATTAATTTTTACCACAAAAGAAGAAAATCTTACTACTATTGAGGGAAAGTTTTGGCAGCCTTATTTCAGAAGCTAACTATTAACTTTATCAGCAGTTTTTAAAAGTTTCCTTCACCTGGTAAATTCTTAGGTTTGAGGTCACTTACAGATCTTTAAGTTAAACATCTCTCCCAGAGGAGGAATATTGTTATTGTATCTGTAGCAGATGATCATGAGTCTCTATATTCTTCCATTATAGGCTGAGGATATCAGAGGGTAACTTGCATTATTTTATTATTTTATTTTAATTTTAATACATATTATTTAACATTATAATACATAAAGGACCATACACAAAGCATAAATGTATATTTCTGTGAACAACCACAAAGTGAATAATAATTCCTATCCAGTCCAAGAAGTAGTATACAGTTTATACCTAGAACTACCCTACCCCACTTTCATGTCCTCCTCTCTCCTTCTCTAGGTGACCATGATCTTGACTTCTGATGCAGTAGACTCCTTTGAATGTTTGAGAACTTTATATAAACAGAATCATTCAGTAGTCATACAGTATGCATTCTCTTTTGGTAGACTACATTCACTTAATACTGTGCTTGTGAGATTTATCAATTTTGTTACATTTAGTAATTTGTTCATTTTCATTGCTATATAGTGCATTTTCATTATATTTATTTATGCATTTAATTCATTTATTTTTCTGTTGACAGAGTTAGGATATCGTGAATAATGCTGTAATTACCAGCTGTCATTCTGTGTAGTTTACTCAAGAACACAGCACTACTAATTCTGTTCTCTGAAGTTTCCCATCATCCTACATGCATGCATTATTTTTCCATCATGTTAAACATGTGTTTTTAATTTGTTTTGACCATATATGTCCTCTTCCTGTTGGTGCATTCTTCTTCTTTGCTTTATAACAACATGGCTTGAGGAGTTGTTGAACCACTGTATCCAAATTGTGCTCTCCATTCTTTCCTGAGCCCACTTCATTGAGACTTCTGGCCTGTGCTCTCCCCACATCTCTCTTCCTAGTGCCAGCTGTGACCTCTACCTCCATGTTGCTTCTCCAGTCCTCGTGTGAGTCATGTGTCCCTTTGCAATGCTCACTCCTGGTTTGTTTCCCTGTTTCTCCTCTGCTCCTCTTCATGCCTTTCCTGGCTTCTCATTACTGAACTGCTACCAGGCTCAGTCCCAGACCTCTTCTCTACTCACTTCACCACCCTGGTGATTTCATCTCATCTTGGAGCTGTAAATACTAGTTGCACACTAATGAGTCTCAAACTTAATCTGCAGCCCATACCTCTACCCCATCACCAGAGCCAAATGCCTTATTGCCTCTCCCCCGCCCCAGCCAGTTTCACCTGTGTGCTGATGGCGTAGCAGAATCAAGCTCCTGACCTTCCCGTCCTTTCCTACAATTTTTCCCATCTCAGGAAATGGGAATAAACTTCTTGCCATTTCTCCAGATACTCTCAACTCCTCTTTTACTTATAATCTCCTCCTACCCATGAGTACCTCCTAACACTCCACTTCCAAATGCACACAGGGCCCAGCATTTCTTGTTACTTCTAGTGTCATAACCCTTTCCAGGTAGTCATTTTTGTTTAGATTATTGCAGCAGTCTCTTTCATCCCACTTCTTTCCTTACTCTCCATCTGTTTCTTCTTAAGATGACTAGAGGAGCAAAACTGTATATATATAAGTCATAATACTGCATTTTGTCTAGACTTTCCACAGTAGCTGCTCACCTCATGCAGTGTCAAAGCCCCTCCCTCCTGAGCTCTGGAACCTCATGTACTAGTTCTCTTACCTCCCCCATTTCCATTTTGGCCATTTGGGATTCTACCCTGGTCCTCAAATTTCATGCCACTCCTATTTTCACCTCAGGGCTGGTTCTTGCCTCTCCCTGTGCTGGGATGCTGTGTCTCACCACCTTCCCTTGTCTGTATGGTTTGCTGTTTTCTTATCTCCTCTAGGATTTACCTTCTGTTACCTTCTAAAGTGGTTCTAGATCCCATATCTAAAGTTGGAAACTACCTCTTTTATACCCTTTAGTCTACTTTTTTACTTTGTTTTTCACAATCACACATTAAAGTTTGTCACTTTTTATTTGTTCATTTGCATATTGTGTGTCTTCTGCTACTAGATTTTTAAC
This sequence comes from Trachops cirrhosus, assembly GCA_028533065.1. Classification (NCBI taxonomy): domain Eukaryota; kingdom Metazoa; phylum Chordata; class Mammalia; order Chiroptera; family Phyllostomidae; genus Trachops; species Trachops cirrhosus. Next base: position 73,967,679 of record CM052544.1, read on the forward strand.
TGCCTGTTTTTCACAGCCAGAGATGTAGGGTCTTCTTTTCCTGCCAGTGGAAATCTGGGCTGGGAATGGGATCCCTTGCTCTTCATGGGACACCTCCTCCATTGATATATTTGTCCCAATATTTAACCACCACATATGGGTGTGGAACCAGCCCATTTTGAGTTTCACCTCTCATATCAGTCTTCACATGGCTTCTTGTTTATATCTTTAGTTACAGGAGTTTTGTTCAGCTAAATTTAAGGTGGTTCTGAATGATTTGGGTTCTGTGGTTTAGTTTTAATTTTGATGTGGTTGTATGAAGATGTGAGTACCTCATTTATCTACTCTGCTGTCTTTACTGCTATGATTTCTTAAAATACTTAAATTACATGTAAACCTCACAGTAGAGTACCTGCTACTGATCACATTGAATACTTGTCCTTATATTCATTCACTGATGACAGTTATCCTTTGCAGATTGTTCTTTTCGTAATTTCTACTTGTATATTTGTTGAGAAACTAGGGACTTTTTTACCAATGTGTATACCTATTTTGTATTGTAAAAAATGTTTCTATTTATACTATTATATCACTTGTGGTAATATTTTCTTGTTTTCTTCCTAATGCCTATGCTTGTTTACCTGTTTCATGTCTTATTGCATTGGCTAAAACTTCCAAATCAAAACTTTTTTACTGCTATATTCCTAGTTACTGGAATGCTTTGTGCACAGTAGACATTCAGTAACTATATGATTAATGTTGAGTATTAAATAATGATTAAGATGTTTACAGTTTTATGTCCCCTGAATGAGAGACTATTTCAATGTATTTTGTTTTCCACATTTGCTGAGAAGCATTTATGGAATGTTTACTTTTTACATAAAATACCGACTAAATAGTGGAACTTAGTATTCAAAATAAATGGCAGATCATCACTATCCTTAAGGAGTTCACAAGACAATGGACGAGAAAGGTGATATAAACATGTTATAAAAGGACTCTAGAAAGTTTAATAATAGAGCCCTGTACAATAGATGCAAAAACTGAGGAGGTAAGCATGACTGATAGGCAGGTCAGTTGGGAAGTGTGTGTGCGTGCTGGGAAGAGAACATATTCAGAGTGTCGGGTATAACGTTATGGAGTTGGCGATTCTCTATATAAGCTATGAAGGCTTAGCTGAAAAGGACCAAGGAAGGGACTATGAAGTCATTTGAAATAGAGGAGACTGAATGAGCAAAGACCAAGAAGCCTGAATGGCATGATGAGGGGTGCATGCAGGGATATATGTAGTCCTATATGGATGAAGTGGAAATTCTGCAGCAGGAGGGGCAGAAAGTGAGGATGGAGAACCTGTGTACAATGTTAAAGAGATATTAAATATTCCCTGTTGCCTAGGGTAGAAGAGATGTGATCTGATCCACAGTTTGAAGTTTGTGGAGGATGGCTGTGTGTAGAAAGTCAGAGTGAAGGCATCTTAGAGGCTTTGGAAATGGCTCAAGTGTAAGGGAAAATGATGACTTCGACTAGGATGATGAACACTGGATTGAGAATATATTTTGGATCAAGAGGCAACATTATTCACTGATGGGTTTGATATAGTATGTGAATGACAAGAAACAAGGAAGACTCCTCTAAGTTTTGCCTTAAGTTATGATGTCAAGTGGCAAAATGGGGAGACTTTAAGACATATTTTGAGGGCATAGTGAATAGTATCTTCTTGATATCAACAATAGTTAGAGCCCTGAGTCAACATTAGAAAAACTGTGATACTAGAAGAGAAGCTCAGTCAGCTCATCTGGGTTTTTAAGGTAACATGTGTGTGGTAAGTGGCAGTGGACCAAAGTAGAGCCCACAGGCTTGTTCACAACTGTGTTTGTTCCTGCTTTATATTTGCCACCTGAGATTCTTTGACATGAAGAAATTGATAACAACGGAGGGTGGAAACAAGGGAAGGAGGTGGGGAGGGCTGAGGTGGTGGGGAGGGGTGGGGTGAAAAGGCAGAAAACTACTTGAACAGCAACAGATATTGCTGGCTCTTATTGCTAGGAGTAAAGCAATGGTAGTGGTAGAGGTTTGTTTACTGTATGGGATTATTTTTCTGTTGTGACAGCTGAAAAGCCAATCTTCTCCCACCAGAATTATAGGGTGTTTTGAGAAGAAATAAATAAAAAAAACTATTTCAGTATGAAAAAGAGAAAGTATATACCATAGTGATATTCTGGACAATCTAAAATACTGGAAGAAGGGTCCTGCCAAGACGGAGGCATAGGTAGACACACTGTGCCTCCTCGCACAACAATATAGAAACAAAATAACAACCAGAACTGACAGAGAATTGAAGTGTATGGAAGTCAGACACCCAAGGATTTAAAAATAGACTCATTCATCTAGACTGGTCGGAGGGGCGGAGTTGTCCAGGCGTGGGACACAGAGCGGAGGACTGAGCAACTGGGGCGGGCTCAAGTCCACAGCAGGCAGACCCTGGGCACACAAGCAGCAGTGGCTGGTGGGCCCCGGCCAGGGAGTGGCGACCAGCAGACCCAGCGAGGCGGCCATTGTGAAGCAAGGCACTGCGCGCAACTCAGGGTCCCAGTACCGGGAAATAGAGCTTTGGGGCACTGACTGAAAAGGAAGGTCCCATGGGGTGCACAGGCCCACCCACACTGGAATTGGTGCCAGAGGGGCCCAGTTGGCTTTCGGAAAGCGGCAAAAGGGTCTGAGGTCCTACAGAGAGCAGAGCAAGTGCCATTGTTCCTTCCCGGACCCCGCCCCCACATACAGCATCACAACCCAGCGACTGGGGCGCCCAGCCCTGGTGAACACCTAAGGCCCCACCCCTCACTACAGGAGCTCAACAAGACCAAAAAAAAAAAAAAACCAGCAAAAAGATGGCTCAAACAGAAGAAGAATTGAAAGCCCCAGAACCCATCCTTTTAAGCAACCAAGAGATAGCCAACCTATCAGATGCACAGTTCAAAGCACTGGTGATCAGGATGCTCATAGAAGTGGTTGATTTTGGTCACAAATTAGATGAAAAAATGCAGGCTACAATAAGTTTAATGAAGAAAAATGCACAGGGAACCAATAGTGATGGCATGAAAGATGGGTCTCACATTCTTGGAGTGGACAAGAAGGAAGAAAAAAATATACAACCAGAAAAGAATGAAGAAATTAGAATTCAAAAAAATGAGGAGAGGCTTGGCAACCTCTGGGACATCTTTAAACGTTCCAACATCCAAATTAAATTAGGGGTACCAGAAGGAGAAGAGGAAAAACAACAAGTGGAAAAGATATTTGAACAAATAATAAAGGAGAACTTCCCCAATCTGGCAAAGGAAATAGACTTCTAGGAAGTCCAGGAAGCTCAGAGAGTCCCAAAGAAGTTGGACCCAAGGAGGAACACACCAAGGCACATCATAATTACATTAGCCAAGGTAAAAATGAAGGAGAGAATCCTAGAAGCAGCAAGAGAAAAGAGGATAGTAACCTACAAAGGAGTTCCCATCAGACTGTCAGCTGATTTCTCAAAAGAGACCTCACAGGCAAAAAGGGGCTGGAAAGAAGTATTCCAACTCATGGAAGACTAGGACCTATATCCGAGATTGCTCTATCCAGCAACGCTTTCATTTAGAATGGAAGGGCAGAGAAAGTGCTTCCCAGATAAGGTCAAGTTAAAGGAGTTCATCATCACCAAGCCCTTACTGTATGAAATGTTAAAGAGACTTACCTAAGAAAAGGAAGATAAAAAACATGTGTAGTAAAATGACAGCAAACTCACAATTATTAACAACCACACCTGAAACAAAAACAAGAAGAAACTAAGCAAACAACTAGAATAGGAACAGAACCACAGAAATGAAGATCACATGGAGGGTTAGCAACAGGGGAGTGGGAGGAGGAGAGAGGGGGGAAAGGTACGAAGAATAAGTAGCATGGATGGTAGGTAGAAAATAGACAGGGGGAGGGCAAGAATAGTATAGGAAATATAGAATCTAAAGAACTTATGACACATGGACATGAACTAAAGGTGGGGAATATGGGTGGGAGAGGGTGTTCA
>CM052544.1:73971814-74007519 GCA_028533065.1 Trachops cirrhosus
AATAAAATACTGGAGGAAGGGATAAAATGAAATCATTCATTCATTCATGAGTACATGAGAAAGGAAGAAAAACAGACTTCTGCTGGTGTTCCAAGGAACACTTTTCCATGAGATCGTCACATGAATATAACCCAAAGGTTCTCTGCTCAAATAATGTTAGGGAAGGCTGGTTAAATGTATACTTGTTTCTGTATTATTAGGGGTTCTCAGGGTCTCTATTGTGTGAATGTGCATTATGATTTACAGTAGAGAGAGTTAGAAACATAGGGGAACCTATAAACAAAGCATTAACAAACAGCCCTGGCTGGTGTGGCTCAGTGGATTGAGTGCTGGCCTGCTAATCAAAGGGTCACTGATTCGATTCCCAGTGAGGGCATGCGCCTGGGTTGCAGGCCAAGTTGGGGGTGTGGGAGAGGGAACCACATGTTGATATTTCTCTCTCTCTCTCTCTCCCCCCTCCCCCCACCCCTTCCCTTCCCTCCTGTTTAAAAATAAATAAATAAAATCTTCAAAAAAAATTAACAAACAAATTGCTACACTTTTTATAATCAAAGAGTGAAGGTCAAGAAAGCAATGAAGTGCAGTGTTGTCTCAAAAGAGGGCACAGAAAGAAGCTCCAGCTATCCATATCTCCACTTAAACAACTACAACACTGGCAAGCACTGTTTAATGTAACTAACTCTGCAGTCTAGTTGAATACTTACAGTCTTGAGAACACCTTGATTAAGAATGAATTTTGGGGAATTTCAATCTTTCAATGATAACAGCTATTATCCCACATTTCCCATCCTCACAATCCTGGTGCAGAATGCTGGAGTGAGGGTAGGTAATATATCAGGGCTGTGTGTTAATTGCTGAATGCAGCATTTGATCATTGAGTGGCTGGTAACAGAGGCTAGTGGACATTTATCCAAATTCCACAGGCTGAAATGGTTTCTAGGAGACTTCAGTTGACAGTACTCATGTACCTCTCCACTTTTGGGAGCCAAACAATTAAGAAAATTTGTAGCCAGTTGACCACATAGATAATAAAACAGAAATATCAATCACTGCATATGAGAAGGAATGTACACCTTGAGAAAAATAGCATGAAAAATCATAAATGGATTAATCTAGCCCTTAATAAAATAAAAGTCAGCAATCCCTGAGGAGTAGAAGCAGTAAATTTACAGTTACCACAAAACAATATTGAAATATGCAATTCTCAGCAAAAATAATAATTTAACAGAAACAAGCATAAAGGAGCCCCAGACATTGGAATTACTTGTTAAGAATATGAAATCACCTGTCTTAAATATGTACAGTGAGTTAAAGGAAACTATACATGAACAATGAAAAGAAATCAGGAAAATAATAAATGAGCAAAATGAAAATATAAGTAAATATACAGAAATAATAAAAAGGAGAAAGTTTTGATAGAAAGGAAAATAATTTAAAATTTAAAACTTAGAGGTTACACAGCAGATTTGAACAAGTAGAGAAAAGATCAGTGAACTTGAAGATAAGACAGTGGACCTTCTGTAGTCTGAGGAAACAAAGAAAAAAAATGAAGAAAAATTAACAGAGCTTGATGCACCTGTGAGACACTATCCAATACAGAAACATGTACATTAGAGGAGTACCAGAGGGAGAAAAGTGAAACAATAGAAAAAAATTTGAAGAAATAATGTCTTAGCATCACCCAAATATAAGGAAAGACATCTCTATACATATCCAAGAAGCCAAATGATCTCCAACAGAGCCACACCAAGACATATTACAATGAAATTGTGAAATCCAAAGACAAGAAAAGGCTTTTGAAAGCAGGAAGAGAAAAGGATCTTATCATGTACAAAGGACCATCAATAATATTGAGGGCTGATTTCCCATCTAAAACTATGGAATCAGAAAACAGTCAGTGACATATTTAAAGTCCTTTAAAAACACTGTGAACTAAGAATTATAATTCTTACAAAACTGTTTTTCAAGAATGAAAGAGAAATTACGGTATTTCCAGTAAACAAAAGCTGAGGGCATTTTGTTTACCAGGAGACTTATCCTATAAGAAATGCTAAAGGGAATCCCTCAGGTTGAAATGAAAGGATACTAAACAGCAAGTTGAACTTAAGAAAAATAAAGATCCCTAGTAATGGTAATTATGTAGGCAAATACATAAGCCAGTGTTACTTGTTATTATACTTTTTTGTATTGTTTGTAATGTTCCCTTTCTCCTACATGGTTTAAGAGGAAAGTTCATTCAGCAATAAATATACAGTACCTAACAAAGGAACCTCCAAGATACATGAAGCTAAAATTGAAAGAATTGAAGGGAAAAGTTGAACTATAATAAATAGTTGGAGACTATTTATATCCCATTTTCAATAATGGACAGAATAAACAGAGGATCAACAAACACTTGAACACCACAATAACCTAATACTCCTAACAAACATAAATAGAACACTCCAACCCAAAACAGCAGAATGCACATTTTTTGTAAGTGCCCATTTGAGCATTGTTTAACTTAGAGCATACGAATTCTGTCTGGAAGAATTCCAGCCATTGTTAATATAATGAGAGCAGTTTGTGCAACATCAGTGTAATCTGGCAGCCAAGAAGAGTGGACTGGAATGCACATGCGTGAACAATGGTGACTTCACTCTACCAGTCTTGCACGGTAGATGTAGTTGAGTGATCATGTGTACTGTGTGGCCATCATATTCAGAATGACAGAGGAAGTAGAGCAATGAATCTGCATCAAATTTTACATTAAGCTTTAACGTTCCTCCATGGAAACTATTCAGATGATTCAGAATGCTTTTGGTGATGATGCAATGAGTGCAGCATATTAAAAGTATGGCACAAACACGTCAAAGATGCTCAAGGATATGTTGAAAGCAATCCACATTCTGGAAGGCCTGCAACATGTATGGAAAGCCTGGAACATGTATGGGCTGCAGTCAACAAAGATCAACGACTGGCAGTGCAAGAACTAGAGGCTGATCTGGGGATTCCAAACACTACTGCATCTGATATTTTTGCTCAGGTCTTGGCATGAAATGTGTCGTGACAAAATTTGTTCCGCAGCTTCTGCTACCAGTGCAGAAGGAATATTGTGCTGCAGTTGCTAATGACTTGATTCAACCACTATCATTGAACCAGATTTCCTCAAGAGAGTCATAACCAGAGATGAATCATGAGTCTATGGCTACTCATATGATCTGGAAACAAAGGCCCAGCCATCCCAATGGAGGTCGTATGGTTCACCATGCCCAATGACGGCACAGGAAAGGCTCAGCAAGACTGAGACCATGTTAACTGTGTTTTTTAATTAGGAAGATACTGTCCATCACTAGTTGCCCCTCCAGGCCAAACAATTAATAAGTAATACTATCTCAATGTTCTTTGTTGGTTAAGAGATGCGATACAATGAAAATGGCTGCAGCCATGGACAACTGGTGATTGGCAGCTTCATCACAACAATGCACCTACTCACGAGTCACATCTTGTGCAGATTTCTGGGGAAACATCAAATCACCCAGGTGACTCAGCTCTCCTACAGCCCAAATTTGGTGTCCTGTGACTTCTGACTTTTCCCAAAACTAAAATCACCTTTGAAAAGGAAGAGATTTTAGACTATCAGGGAGATTCAGGAAAATGACTCCAGGCAGCTAGTGGCAATTCTAACAAAGGATTTTGCAGAGTGTCTTGTTGTTGTTGCTGTTATTGTTCTATCACAGATTTTGTTATTGTTGTTCTATTACAATTTTGGTATTGTTCTTCTACTATAATTTTCCCCCATTGCTCTCCCCTGCCCCACCTACCCCCTGCTCCCACAGTCAGTCCCCACCCTGTCATCCATGTCCATGGGTCATATATAGGTGTTTGTTGATTAGACCCCTCCCCTTATTTTCCCCCTTATCCCTTCCCCCGGCTCTAGTTGCTGTCAGTCTATTCCTTGTTTCCACGCCTCTGGTTCTGTTTTGTTCTTTTGTTTCCTCTTTTGTTTCCTGTTTTCCTCATTAAGTTCCTCTTACAGGTTGCAGAGTATTTTGAACAGTGGAAGAGAAGGTGGGAGAAGTATGTGAGGTCCCAAGGTGCCTACTTTGAAAGGTACTGAGGTATCATTGTCTGGTGTACAATTTGTCTTGTATCTTGTATCTTGTAAAATGTCTCTTTTTCATGTTACTTGGATAGATACTTTCTGGAGAGACCTCCTATGTTAGTCTGCAAAACAAGTTATTATGGGCTGAATTATGTTTGCCCAAAATTCATATGTTGTATGTCTAATTCCTAGTATACCACACATTGTGATTATATTTAGAAACAAGACCTTCAAGTGGTTATTAAGGTTGAATGAAGTCATGGTTGGGCCCTAAACTGACTGGTGTGTCCTTATAAAAAGGACAGACACCAGGGGTGCATGAGCACAGAGAAAGTGCCATTTGAGGATGCAGTGAAAAGGTGGCTACCTGCAAGCCAAGGATAGAAACCTTAGGAGAAACCAAACTTGCTGACATTTTATCTTGGACTTCCAGCCTCCAGAACTGTAAGCAAATGAATTTCTGTTACTTAATTCACATAGCCTGTGATGTTTTTGTTATGGTAGTTCTAGGAAGCTAATATACAAAATCTTAAATATAAAAAGATTTAAATTATAGTGTATTTCTTTTGTTTTCAATGGAATAAATGTAGAAATTACAGGTGAAAGGAAAATTGGAAAATACATAATGTGGAATTTAGGAATATAACCTTAACCAATGGGAAGAAGAAATTAGAAGGCAAAATAGAAAATACCTTGAGAGAAATAAAAATGAAAATAGTAATAAACTTATGATGTAAAATTAGTATGACATTGGAAATTTCTATATGCAAGCACATGTACATTAAAAAAGAGGAAAAACCTCAAGTCAATAACTTACCTGTATATCTTAAGGTACTAAAAACAAGAGAGGCAAACTAAATCCAGTGCCAGCATTAGGATGGATGAATAAAGATTAGAGTGGAGATAAATAAAATATAGAAAATCAGTGGAGAAAGTCGGTTAAACTCAATATTGGCTCTTTGAAAAAAGCAACAAAATTGACAAACTTTGCTAGTCTGACCAAGAAAAAAGTGAAAAGACTCAACTTATTATAATTAAAAATGAAAAAGGAGACATGATTATTGATTTTACGGGTTTAAAAATAATTATAAGAAAATAGTATAAACATAGCCAAGTGCTGGAAACAGCCTAAATGCCTTTCAGTAAATGAGTGGATGAAAAACATGTGGTATATTTACACAATGGAATACTATGCAGCAGAAAGAAAGAGGGAACTCCCTACTATTCATGACAGCATGGGTGGAACTAGAGAGTATTATGCTAAATGAAATATGCCAGGCAGTGAAAGACAAATACCATATGATCTCACCTATAAATGGAGCCTGATCAACAAAACAAACAAGCAAGCAAAATAGAAGCAGAGACATGGAAATGAAGAACAAAGTGATACTAACCAGAGGGGCAGGGGCAGGGGGATAACAGGGAAAAGAAGGAGAAAGGTCAAGTCAAGGAACATATATAAAGGACCCAAGGATAAAGACAATGGCCGGGGGGAGAATTGAATGTGGGAGGTGGGGAGTGGGTAGGTGAGGGGAGGGTAGTGGGAGAAAAATGGAAACAGCTGTAATTGAACAACAATAAAAAAGATTAAAAAAGAGAAAATAGTATAAACAGCTGAATGCCAAGAAATTGGACATCTCAGATAAAATGGATGGTTTCTTAGAAACACACAATCTCCAAAAATTGACTCATGAAGAAATAGGAAATCTGAAACTATAACTAGTTTGAGATTAATTCAGTAAGCAACAATCTTCCAACAAAGGAAAAAACATAACCAGGATACTTTTCTAAGCATATAAAGAAGAATTAGGACCAGTCCTTCTCAAACTCTTCCCAAAACTTGAACACTTCCTTACTCATTCTATGGGGCCAGCATTACTCTGGTACCAAAGCTAACAGAGGCCATAACAAAAAATGAACTAGGGACCAATATCCCTTCTTAATGTTAATGTAGAAATTCTCAACAAAATATTAGCAAACTGAATTTAGCAGCATATTAAAAATGATTATATACCATATTCTAGTGGGATTTGTTCCCAGAATGCAGGGATGGTTCCTCATTTGAAATAGATCATTGAAATATACCATATTAATGAATAAAGGAGAAAAGGATCATCTCACTTGTTGCAAGAAAAAAAAGCATTTGGCAAAACCCAACACCTTTTAATAACTAAAACCAGTCAACAAACTAGGAACAGAAAGGAATTTCTTCAGCTTGATGTAGAACACTCGTGAAAAACCAATAGATTAACATTACCCTCAATGTTGTCAAACTGGAACTTTTTCTGTAAGCTCAGAAACAAGACAAGGATGCCTGTCTTTCACCACTTCAGTCCAACATAGTAGTGGAAGTTCTATTCTGGGCAGTTAGGCAAGAAAAAGAAAGTAAAGACATCCACTTTGCAGAAATAAAATTACCTCTGCATGTAGATGACATGATGTTATATGGAGAAAACCCCCAAAATCACACATAGTTTGAACTAATAAATTAAGTTGCAGGATATATATCTATGTGCAAAAATCAGTTGTACTTCTATATACTAGCAATGGCCAAAACAGAAAAAGGAAATTATGGAAACATTTTATGTACAATCAGGAAGAATAAAATATTTGGAGATAAATTTAACCAAGGATATGCAAGACTCATACAGTGAAAACTTGTTGGAAGAAATAAATAGGAATCTTTCCATGTTTATCAAATGGAAGCCTTAATATTTTTCAGATGATAATACATCCCAGAGCAGTCTACAGAGTCATTGCAATCCCTATATAATTTAAACACTTACTCTTTAGAAGGAGAAAACCCATCCTGAAGTTCATGTGGAATATCAAGGAATCCCAAATAGCCAAAACAATCTTGAAAAAGAACAAAGTTGGAGGACTCACACTTCCTGATTTTAAAACTTTGTGCAAAGGCTGCAGTAATTAAAACAGTATGGTACTGGCATCAAGGCAGAGACATAGAACAATGGGATAGATTAGAAGCCCGAAAATAAACTGTTATACATATGGTGAAATGATTTTCGACAAGGGTGTCAAGATCAAATGGGGAACAACAGTGTTTTCTACAAATGATGGTTGGAAACTGTATAACCACATGTGGAAGAGTAATCTTGGGCCATATACAAAAATTAACAATCCAAGATCTCAACTTAAGAACTAAAACTATAAAATAGATGAAAATATAGGAGAAAATCTTCATAACATTGGCTTTAGCAATGATTTCTTGAACAGGTCACCAAAAGCATAGGCAATTAAAAAATATATTAAATAAAATATTGAACTTCATTAAAAATTAAAAACATTTGTGAATCAAAGGACAGCATCAAGAGAGTGACAAGACAACCTACATTACATGAAAAATATTTGCAAATCATAGGACCAAAGAAAAATGTTGATTTCTTAGATTCAAGGGACCTTGGTGGGAAGAGAACTGAGCTTGTACTTGACAGAATTTAAGGCCCGAACTCTGCACTTACAATAATTTCTTTGAGCCTTATAATCATCTGTAACATGGCAGATGAGATCTGCTGTGCCATTTCACAAGGTCACTGAGGATAAATAATAAATTGGTCTACTATAAAGCTGATTGTTTCCACATATATTTCCCTGTGACATGGAAGCATAATTTTAACTGTGGTTCAGAGGCTCCAACTTCACAGTTATTGAATATGAAAATCATGTAAAAGTTAGGTGAAAATTCTACATAGAATTGTTAAGTAATGTAACAGAATAATATAGGTTTCAAAGGATCAAGTACAACACCACTTCCTAGATTACTCTTGTAGGGTGAACTAAGTGGTTTAAGATGAGAGTATTATTGGCTTGTTTCTGGAGAGAATAACTTTTTAGAGCCAGAGAATGCTGTACTTGTCCTATCTACAGCAAGGTTTATTTACTTCAGAGAAACTAAACATCACTGATATCAAAAATAACTAATTTTGATATAACAACACAAGTGGCTCCTTGCAGAAATACAAGCCAATTTTGATTTAGTTTGGAATCCTATTAAGAACATTACAATTAAATCAATAAACGTGGTTAAATATTAAACATTATTGTATTAATAGAATGCTTCACATTTAATGCAACCTACCTGTTGGCTCATGTGTATTTTTTATTGCAAAAGTAAAGATTGGAAAAACAAAGAAAAAGTGTTTGTGTTTAAAAATTTTCTCCTGTTTGGCCTTAGTCTTCCAGGCATGGGTTCGTAGTGAGCACAGCCCTGAATTCCTGGCCATGAGCTGCTGGCCTATGAGCTCATGGACAGAGAGGGGTCATAGGTGTCACTGCATTGATCTCCCAGCATGTCCTTTAAGGACACTCCACTCAGCATTCTAATTCTTTTAGATACACAAGCACACTGAGACCCATTAGGTTAAATAACATATGTGAACACAAATATTATGTTTCATAAATTAATACATATTCTTGCTCAAAGGGTCTTATAAACAGTTGTGTTTTTCATCTCCGGGGAGTTCACATTATAGAAGTGTACATGCTATTCTTGCACATGTGCTAGCTGGAATAAAGAAGATTTAGGAAAATATTTTAAATATTTTTTCTTATTTTCAACATAATTATAATCTGTAAGATCAAGATGAAGATCAAACAGAGAGCTGCCCTTTGGCTGGTCTTGTTCTCAAAATGGTAATGGCTTACTATGATCACTGAGGGTACATGCTGTGTTTTCCTGTCTTTGTGGGCACTGTTCTTTTCTTCCTGGAGTGTCCTTTCACACAGCCCTAGTCCACTTGACAAAACTTGTACTTCTCCTGCTTCTTCTATTTTTAACCTTCTTTGCCATCTTCTACCTAACTCAAGGAAAACTTGGTTGCTGTCTCTTATGTGGCACATGGTTGTCTTCCACATGCCTCCATTATAGCACCTCTAACAGAAAATTACCTAGAGTTACACTTCTGTTCTTTCCTCCCACACTGTGAGCTTCTTGAATACAGGGCTGGTATGATTTGTGGCATAAGTGAAAATTGGCTTTGCAAAATCAGTGTGACCAGATGATCTTCATATTTTCTAGGAAGATTTTGAAATTAAATAACCAGCCCATTTTTGAGGAATCAGATGTGTAGGTAAGAATAACTTGTAACTATGAAAGCACATAGATTACTAGATCTTTATACCCCAACAAAGATAAAAATGCTTGGGAAGTTTTCACTCTCTGTCCACAACCTTACAGGACAGAGGGCTTACAATAGCAGAGATAGGTAGTGTTAACTTAACAGCACTGCTCTCCTGCTAAATTAATGCTAAACAGAGAAAGAAAATATGAGCCGGCATAATCACTGGGCTCCCTGTTGTTTTCTCTTGATACATATTCTCTATCATAGCCTGGCATGGTAACCTTGTAGAGAATCCTTCCAGGATTCCTTATTGGGTGAAGAAAATTGACCGAAAGGAAAAAAAAAAATCAAACTACTCTGATTAATGACTGCTAAGTAAAAGTTCTGTTTTCTGTATGATTGACCACAAATCCTAAACATATTATAATTTTTTTATGTAGGGTTTCTCTTAATGCTATATAGAATAGTCATGGGTGTTTTGAGAAGATATAAAAGTCAAAAAGTCATAAATATCCAATGTATATTCTCAACTCTAGCTAGAAGTTAATTGACCACATATATATGACTTATTTCTGGGCTGTCTGTTCTATTCTATTGATCCATTTGTCTGTTTTTATTGCAATAGTTTGACATCCAGCTTGGTTCTTGCTCCAGATTGTTTTGAGTCTTTTGTGATCAAAGAGATTTTTAGGATTGTTTTCTAACTTCACTTTTGGAATGATTGTTTTTAGTATATAAAAATGTTAACTGACTTTGTGTTTTGGTTTTATAAGCTACAACTTCACTGAATTTGTTTATTAGTTCTAACAGGTTTTGTGGCAGGGGGCAGGAGTAGAATCTTCTGTGTTTTCTATTTCCTTTCCAGTTTGGATGCTTTTTATTTCTTCTTGCCAAATTGCTCTCAGTATGACTTTCAGTACTGTGTTGAATAAAAGTAGTAAGAGTAGGCATCCTTGTGTTTTTCCTGATCTTAAGGGAAAGTCTTCCAGCTTTTTACTATTGAGTATAGTATCATCTGTGGGATTGTCATACATGATCCTTAGTATGCTGAGTTAAGTTCCCTCTCTACCCAGTTATTAAGAGTTTTTATCATGAATATATACTGAATTTTGTCAAATGCATTTTCTGCATCTATTGAAATGATCATATGATTTTTCACCTTCATTTTGTTAATTTAATATCTCACAGTAACTGATTTGCAGATGTTTGAACTATCCTTGCATCCCTGTAATCAATCCCATATAGTGTATGAACCTTTAAATGTATTATTGTAGTTGGTTTGCTAACATTTTGTCAAGGATTTTTCTGCCTATGTTTATCAGAGATAATAACCTATATATTCTTTTCTTGTGATATTCTCCATGTTTGGTTTTGGTATCAGGATAATTCTGGTTTTGTAAAATGGGTTTGGAAGTGTTTCCTCACCTTGTTTTTTGGAACAGGTTGTGAAGTTTTGGTATTAATTCTTTTAAGTATTTGGTAGAATTCACTGTTGAATCCATCTGCTCCTGGACTTTTGTTTGCTGTGAGGTTTTGATTACTAAATCACTGTCTTTACTATTAATTAATCTGCTCATATTTTCTGTCTCTTCATGATCCAGCCTCAGTTGGTTGTACATTTCTAGAATTTATCCATATTTTTAGGTTGTCCAATTTGTTGGACTAAAATTGATCCTTTATATTTGTATAGCATCAGTTGTAATGTTTCTTCTTTTATATCTGATTTTACAAAATTTATGTGAATCCTCATTTCTTCTTTGTACATATAGCTAAAGGTTTAACTGTTGTGTTTATCTTTTTATCTTATTTTTAAAAAACAGCTCTTAGTTTCATTGATCATTTTTATTGTCATTTTAGTCTCTATATCATATGTTACCACTGTGATTTTTATTATTACCTTTAATAATATGATAACTTTGGGCTTAAACTTAGGGGTTTTTGTTTTTACATCTTTGTCTTTATAATGTAGGCATTTATCACATTGAATTTCCCTCTTAGAATGGCTTTTCCTGCATTTTATTAGTGTTGGTGTGTTGTTTACGTTTTCATTTGTCTCAGGTATTTTTTTTCTCTTTTGATTTCTTCTTTGATCCATTGGTTGTTTGGGGACATGTTTTGTAATCTTCAAATATTTGTTAATTTTCCAGTTTTCTTCCTGTAATTGATTTCTAGTTTCAAAACATTGTGATCTATTTTGGATAATACTCCATGTGCTTTTCAAAAGAATGTGTGTTCTGCTTTTCTTACATGGAATGTTCTGTAAATGTCTGTTAAGTCCACCTTATGTAATGTGTCTAAGTCCATTAGTTTGTTTCTGATTTTCTGTCAGGATGATCTGCCAATGTTCAATGTGGGGTATTGAAGTCCCTCACTATCATTGTCTTGCTATTTCTTTTCATGTGTATTACATTTTCTTCATTTCTCTAGGTGCTTCTGTGTTAGGTGCGTAAGCGTTTATAATTTTTATATCCTTCTGCTTAACTGATCCCTTTATCATTATATAATGAGACCATCTTTGTTTTTTCTTACAGTTTTTGTCTTAAGGTCTACTTTGTCTGACATAAATACAGCTTCTTTTGGCTTCCATTTTCATGGAATATGTTTTTCCATCCCTTCACTTAGTCTGTGTGTGCCCTTAAAGCTGAAATGAGTCTCTTTTAGGCAGCATGATATTGGCTCTTTTTAAAATCAATAACCCCCTTAATACTTTTTTTCTGATCTCAATAAATTTATTTTTTTGTAACAAAGTATGTATGTATGTATGTATTTATGTATGTATTTTTATTGTTCAAGTACAGTTTGTGTCCATTTTCCCCCCACTATGCCTTCCCATTCCACCCATCTCCACCTGTGTCTTTTCATTGCAGAAATTAATCTGCTTGTATTTAAAGTTATTGATAGATATAGACTTACTCTTACATTCTTTAAAATTGTGAGACTGTTTTTCTTTTCTTTTTTTTCTTTCTGGTTCTCTGTGATTTAGTGATTTTCTGTAGTGGTATATTTTGATTCCTTTCGTTTTACATTTTGTGTGTCTACTATACATTTTGGTTTTGTTGTTGCCATGATGTTTACAGAAAACCTCTCATAGTTCTAACAGTCTGTTTTAAGTCGATAACTATTGTACTTAGCTTGAACACTCTGAAAACTGTAAATTTTTACAGTTTTCCCTATTTTTGCTTTTAATAAAACAATTCACATTTTATATTATTGTGTATATATTACAGATCATTATAGTCATAGTTATTTTTGTACTTTTGTTTTTAACCTTTATGCTAGAATTATCAGTAACTTATTCACAACCATTACAATTTTAGACCATTTTAAATTAACTGTATATTTAATCTTATATGTGAGTTTTATACTTTCCTATTACTGATTAGAGTTCATTTCAAGTTAATGAACGCTCTTTAATATTTCTTGTAAGGCCAATCTAATGATGAAATGCTGTTACTTTTATGTGGTAAACTCTTTATCTCACCTTAATTTCTGAAGAACTTTGCCAGGTAGAGTGTTTTTGTCAACAGTTACTATCTTTCCACACTTTGAATGTATCATCTGCTCCCTTCTGACCCTCTAGGTTTTTGATGAAAAATCCACTGAGAGTCTTATGGGGCTTCCCTTGTCATAACGCATTTGTTTTCTCTTGTTTTTAAGATTCTTCCTACTTCTTTGAATTTTGATAGTTTAATTATAACGTGTCTCATTTTGCATCTTTGGATTGCTCTCATTTGGAACTTCTGGGCTTAGTGCATCTGCATATCTCTTTCCCTGGGTTAGGGAAGTTTACAATCAATATTTATTTGGTTTTCTTTTTCTTTCTCTCTCTCTTCTCCCTGTGGGACACCTGTTGCACATATATTGGTCCATTTTCTGGTGTCCCTTAAGTCTCTCAAAATATTTCAGTTTTCCATTCTTTTTTTTTCTTCTCTGTTTGAATGAATTCCACTGCCCTATATTTGAGTTCACTGATCTGTTTTACTGTTTGTTCTAGATTGTTTTTAAACTCCTAAATGAATTTTTCTATTTAATTATTCTGTATTTCATCTCTATAATTTCTGCTTGGTACTTTGTTATATTTTCTGTCTTTTTTTTTTAATATTCTCACCTTGATCATGCAATGTTCTCTTGATCTTAGTGAGTATCTATATGACCATTATTTTTAACTCTCTGTTGGATAAATCACTTGTCTCCTTTCATTAAGGTTGGCTTATAGAGATTTTATCTTTTTCTTTTGTTTAGAACATATCCTTGCTTTCTTTTTATTGACTCTGTGTTAGTTTCTGTGCATTAAACAGCCACTCCTCCCAGTCTTAATAAACTGGACTCTTGCAGGATATGTACCTTGTAAATCAGCCCAGCTCAAGCTCTTGGCTACCTCTCAAACCTTTGTGATTATCTAAGCTGCTGTCTTTGTTCTTAGTGGTTCCCACTATTTGAGGGTATACCAAAACCCATCAGTGTTCCAAAGGCATGGGAAAATTCCCATATATCTGTCAGACTCTAAGAGCACTACTGTTGACCCTTGAACAATGCTGTTTGAGTTGTGCAGGTCCACTTATCACAGATTTTTTTCAGGTGACCTGTGCTGTTACATTGCACCACACAGTTTAACTAATTAACCCACATAGTTCAAACCTGTGTTGTTTAGTGGTCAATTCAGCAGTTGGAAATTCACATGTGCAGAGGGCTAACAATAGTTATGTGAAGATTTTTGACTGCAGGAGTAGTCAAGACTGCATTGTACAAATTTCAGCTATATTAACCACCTACCCTTCAGCACCCTGATGGAGGCAACAGCTGGAAAAAATGAGGATGTTAAATATGCACAGGCAAACTGTTTGATTGCCAAGTTTCTTCTTTTCCACAGCTGTGACATACAACAATCCAAGGAGGTTATGAAAATGTCACGTGTAAGCACCCAAAAGGTTGCCAGTAAGTAGCAGCAACTCAAAAAATGGTATTTGAAGTTGAACCATAAATGAATATTAAGTTGGAAGCCCAGTCAGTGGTCTATCCAGTTCTCAACTTGTTGCCTTCAGTTTCTCTCTTCTGGCAGGTATCTCACTCCCTGTATATCTTACCTGCCCAGTGGCTTGTCACTCCTGGACCACTGCCTCTACCCCCATAGAATTTTTGATTCTTCATGGACTTAAGTTACTAGTTCACATTTGTTTATATATCCTATCTTGTCCCCAAAGGGGTTTTAAATGACTTCAAAAATACAAGATTTCAACAAATGTACAAATCTACATGCAGGAGAAG
The DNA here is from genome assembly GCA_028533065.1 of Trachops cirrhosus. NCBI lineage: Eukaryota > Metazoa > Chordata > Mammalia > Chiroptera > Phyllostomidae > Trachops > Trachops cirrhosus. The sequence continues at coordinate 73,986,242 of CM052544.1, forward strand.
CAAGGAAGCAGTGGTAAAGGAGATGTAAGTCAATTTCAAGGCTCAAGCTCAGCATTCAAAAGATTTAGCACACATAAAGCACTGATGATTCTTTTTTCTTTTTAATTATATTTTATTGATTATGCTACTATAGTTGTCCCAATTTTTCCCCTATAGCCCCCCCGCCACCCAGCAATGACACTCCCTCTGGCAGCCCCCACACCACTGTTCATATCCCTGGGTCATGCATATACGTTCTTGGGGTACTCCATTTCCTACTCTGTAATTTACATCACCGTGGTTATTCCATAACCACCAATTTGTACTTAATCCCTTCACGTCTTTACTCAATCCCCCATAGCCCCTTCCCATCTGGCAGCCATTGTAAAGTTCTCCATATCCATAATTCTGTCTCTGTTTTTCTTGCTTGCTTAGTGTGCTTTTGATTCACTTGATGATAGATATGTATTTTTTGCCATTTTACTGTTTGTGGTTTTGATCTTTTTTAATAAATCCCTTTAACATTTCATATAATAGTTTGGTGATGATAACCTCCTTTAGTTTCTTCTTGTCTGGGAAGCTCTTAATCCACCCTTCTATTCTGAATGATAGTTTTGCTGGGTAGAGCAATCTTGGCTGTAAGTCCCTGCTTTTCATGACTTTGAATATTTCTTGCCGATCCCATCTAGCCTGCAGCGTTTCTTTTGAGAAATAGCTCACAGTCTTATGGGAACTCTTCCCTGTAGGTAACTAACTTCTTTGCTCTTGCTGCTTTTAAGATTCTCTCTTTATCTTTAACCTTTGTTATTTTAATTATGATGTGTCTTGGAGTTGGCCTGTTTGCATCCATTTTGTTTGGGACCCTCTGTGTTTCCTGCTCTTGCATGTCTATTTCCTTCACCAACTTAAGGAAGTTTTCCTTTCATAATTTTTTCAAATAGATTTCCAATTTCTTGCTCTTTCTCTTCTCCTTCTGGCACCCCTATGATGGGAATGTTGAAATACTTGAAATTGTCCCTGAGGCTCCTTACAGTATCTTCATTTTTTCAGATTCTTTTTTCTTCTTCGTTTTCTGATTTTTTTCTGATTATAGTTGTTTTTTGTTTCCTTGTTCCAAACCATTGATTTGATTCTTGGCTTCATCCCCTCTACCATTGTTCCCCTGTAAATTGTTCTTTATTTCAATTAGTATGTCTTTCATTTCAGACTGGATCTTTTTTATGCTGTTGAGGCCCTCACTAAGTTCCTTGATCATCCTTATAACCAGTGTTTTGAACTCTGCATCTGATAGATTGCTTATCTCCCTTTTGTTTAGTTCTTTTTCTGGAGTTTTGATCTGTTCTTTCATTTGGGCCATGTTTCTTTGTCTCCTCATTCTGGCAGCCTCCCTGTGTTTGTTTCTATGTATTAGGTAGAGTTGTTATGAGTCCTTTTCTTGATAGTGTGGCCTAATGTAGTAGGTGCCCTGTAGGGTCTAGTGGCACAGTCTCTCCTGTCACCCAGGCTAGGTACTTGAGGTGCGCCTTTCTTGTGTGCCGCCAGACATGGCATCTTCTTGTAGGTGGGCCTTGCTTCCTGTTGGCAGATCATTGGGAGGGATTTACCCAGGCCAGTCAGCTATAAGGACTAGCTATGACCAGTGGCCACCAACCTCCATCTTCTGTGAAGGAACAGTTTTGCAAGGGTATTTGTGCATGGTGGTGGTACTGTGACTTGGCCTGTGGCTGTCCACTGGGTGCTCAAACTCTGGGGTTTCCCAGGTGGTTCCCAGGTGGTTCAGGTCAAGGTCAACCCCATCTGTGTTCTGCCCAGGGCTTCCTTGCATGAGCTGTAAAGCAATCTGAGATGGCTGCTACTTTATGCTGGGCTTAGAGTTTCCCAGGCAAAACCAAAATGAATCTTGGCTGGCTGCTGGTAGCACCATGCCTGGCGCCACTTACAAGTGTATGGGTGTTGGGGGCTCATTGAGGCCAGCAGTTGCTTGCTTGATAGGATTCAGGAAGTTGTGAAGCATGAAGCAAGACCTGCTGTTAGTATGGCAAGGTCATAGTTAACAGTTTGGGTGGACCATTAAGTTGGGTGGAATGGAGTCTCGGGATATCCAGGGCAGAGCAAACAGTGTTAGCCAGATTGATGAAGTCTCAGATATGGCACCTGCCTGGTGGTTCTGTGGCTCTGTTGCGGGAGTGTTCAGAAAAGGGTTAATGGCCTCTGCTGCCTTTCTGTCTGGGAAAGCTGTCCCCCAGCTCCCACCTTGATGCCGTATATCTTACTTCCTTCTTGTATGCCTCTGGAGCCTTTTAAACTGCTACCCTAGTGGTGGGGCTCAGAGGGAGTGAGTCTGAGTCAGTTCATGTGTGGGTTCTTTAAGAGGAACTGCTTGGGACTCCAGAAATTTCTTCCACCCGCTCAATTCCTGCTGGTTTTTGAAGCCAAATGTTATGAGGACTTATCTTCCTGGCACTGGGACCCTGGGCTGGGGGACCTGGTGTTGGACTGGGACGTCTCGCTCCTGAGATATCCTTCCTGTTTTTTATCCACCACACGTGGATGTGGGACCAGACCTTTTTGTGTGTCTGCTACTGTAACCCATCTGAATGGATGTGGTTTCTTTAATTTCGTAGTTGTCAGACTTCCATTCAACTTGATTTCTGATGGTTCTGAGTGATGGTTGTTCTATATTGTAGTTGTAATTTTGATGTGGTTATGCGAGGAGGTGAGCCATGTTTACCTATGTCACCCGCCATCTTCAGCACTACCATTTCTAAGGTAGTGATGCCTTAGAAAATTTTTCTTGTAAGCATAGAATGGTAGTGTAAAAAAAACCAATATAGTATAGCAAATTTAAAAACCAGTTTAATGGGATCATTTCTCTTAATGTCTGTTGGTGCAAAGGCTATTAGCATAAGAGCTGATGGCTTTCGGTGAGATTGTGGGTTTTATAGTATTTATTGTTTTGCTTATCATGAGATTATTTTAAGCATCTCTGAACATTTCATAAATAAGTGAAATGGAGATAAACATATTTAAAGCTGTATGTTCAACTTAGTGAAACATTTTATCTACTCCCAGTGTAAGTATAGCAGATGCTCAATAAATATTAGCTATTTAATGATTCACATTGATTGGTAATTCTTTCTACAGTACAGGTAATTTTTTAAAATATGTGGTCCTGATATACTTGAATTAACTTGGCCAGTACTTTTTAGGCTATCTAGAGGAAAAAGAAAAAGTGAATGTTTAAGCTACTTCTTGATGCATATTATTTCTCCTAGTTGTCTCTTGATAAATTTTAAGTAGCAGTCAGTTTCAAGTTCTACTCTGACATACTATCATTTTTTGTTTCATTCAACAGATACTTTTAGAGTGCCAAGTGCCAGGGATACAGTCATAGCCCATCCAATAGTGGTAATAGTTCTGTAAGCAGCCAGCTATAGCATGGGGGTTAAGAAACAGTGTGTGTACAAAGATACAAAAAGGGAGCATAGGAAGTCATCGAGAGACCCTGAAGCAGGCAGCCTCAAGAAGGCAGAGCTTTGCTGAGATCCAGAAGATGAGTTGGAAGGTCTTCCTGGGATTGGAAGACAGTATGTAAAAAGATTTGAGAGCAAAATAACTCATTTGAGGAGAGGGAAGGATAATGGAGAGAAAAGGTTGTGGCCCTAGATGATGCTAGAGAGCTAGCAGCGTACACAGCCAGAAGGGCTTGTACTGTGTGTAAGGTATAGACTCGGTCTGGAAAGTAGAGGGGGTAGCAGAGCACATAATTAGGTCTGTGTTTCAGAAAATCCACCAGAAATAATGTGAAGAATAAGTTGGGGGTGGGGCAGTGAGCCTGAAGACAAGTGCACTTCTTGCAGTGACTAGGTGAAAGGACCAGGTAGTTGAGACAGTAGCATTGGGGAGAAGTGACTGATTCTCATGCAGCTTAGAAGAGAGATTTAATTTTTTGGGTTGACTATTTGGGCTTTTATAACTACATAGATAGTGGCACCTTAATAAAAACAGAGAAAACAGTTTCAAGATATTTTTATTTCTTGGTTAAACAGAAATCAGTCAGTTGTGCTTTAAAAGTCAGTTGAGCTAAGGTTGATGAAAGTGAGGAACCTAAGAGAGATGTGTTCTTGAATCGAGGAGGATGTTGTCTTAGTCCATTTGGGCTGCTATGACAAATTAACATAGACTAGGTGTCTTATAAATAACAACAACAAAAAAAAAACATTTCTCAGATTCCTCGAGACTGGTAAGTTCAGGATAAATTTTTGGCAATTTTAGTGTCTGGTGGGTACCACTTTTTGGTTCATAGACAGCATCTTCTCTCTGTGTCCTCATATAACAGAAGGGGTAAAGGAGTTCTCTGTGTTCTCTTTTAAAAAGGCCCTAATCCCATTCATGACTGATCATCCCCTAAAGAGCTCACCTTCAAATACCATCACATTGGGAATTAGGATGTAACATGTAAATTTCTTGGGGGGGACAAACATTCAGCCCGTAGCAGGTGCCAGGGGCAATACCTGTGGCAGAATCATATTTGTCCCAGGAAAGATATTTTTAGCTCACTCGAAACACACAGTCACTCGAAACACACAGTCACTCGAGGTGAAGTTTTTGATGTTCTACTTCATGAAATAGTAACATTTCTGAGTATTAGCAAGCATTCATTCCTCCATTAAGAAGAAAATCACAGCAAAATGCTCATGAAGTATGATGGCCATGTGACGCTATAAGATTAACTAGCTATATAATGTATGTTCAAATGATTTACCTAAGGTTATCAGCTATAAACCTGTTTTGTATAAGGGAATGATTAACAAATAGGGAATCTTTGATTTTTGAATAATTGATCTGAAGTTATTTTTAGTTAGTAGAGGCAGTTGCTTATCGAGGTCATTCCTAGGGTAATTTAGCTTTTGGATAATTTTTTCTCTTCATTATTCAGTCAGGGAGGCATTCATCTCATTCCAACATGATATAAAGTCAGTGAGTTAGAAATTTTAAAGTGAGGTGGAACAGTTCTATTTTATTTTGCTAGGAATTATCTGCTCTGTTAGGAGACCATTTCCTCCTGGCTCTACCACAGTGGATGCAGCTCCTAGCACAGTGTCATAAACAGATGTCTATAATGAGCTCCACAGCATGGCACATAACTGACTTCTGCTCATCAAGTAAAAGGAGAAAAAGCCGTAAGAGCTGCCACTGATTGTGTTGCCAAGATTACTTGTCCAGGCTATATAATTCTAGTGTTGAGCAGTAACCAAAGAATGGCCTGAAGCTGACCTGCTCTTCCCAGACCAGGGATGTAAGGAGTCTAGGGCAGTTTGCCAATATAAATTATAGGAATTCAGTATAAATTATAGTTGAAAGTTTTAAAAAGCTAAAAGAACTATTATTTAGAGGAATTAAGATTTACCCATTTAAAATAATAAAATAATGTAATGAAGAACTGAGCAGCAATCAAGAACTGAGCAGCATTTAGTAGAACAGTTAAGGGCCATAATGCTGAAAGCCGTGATATTTTAGTATTTACCACTCATTTCTGTGTTTTAAAAATTATGCATATTTAAATTACTTGGCTTTAAAGGAAGAAAGCTAAAGGTATTTCAAACTCCAAAGCATTGCCTCTCAAACTGTGGTTTTGAATAGTAAAGTGAATCATAGTAAAAAGAGGCAATGGCCACCACCTTAAAGTGAATTCATTGCATTTGAGACTCAGGATGGAAGAAAGTAAAATAATATTTTGGAGAGTTTCTTCCCTTGTTTTAACAGTATTTTCCTGTTTTGAATCTGCCCAATAAATCAAAATGCATCCATTCCCTATTTTTCAAAGGATTTTAAATTTATTTTTAGAGAGAGGGAGCCAAAAAGAGAGGGGGAGACACATTGATGTGTGAGAGAAACATCGATTGGTTGCCTCTCGTATATCCCATCTGGGACCACGCCTACAACCTAGGCACGTGCCCTAACTGGGAATCAAACTGGTGACCTTTTGCTTTGTGGGACAACACCCAACCAACTGAGCCACACCAATCAGGGCCATCTCTTCACTATTAATGACACCTTCTTGGTGTCACATAATGTACTAGGCACAGAGGATTTCAAGGCGAATACAAAGACAAGGCAAGATGGATTCAACATTGAAAGCAGAGGATTAGAAAGAGATTTGAGCAGTTATTTTATCTGAAATGTTATCAAATAGTGTTCACAGAATTGCTTAAATGTTGCATCTGCAACACAAACATGTATGTCCCTTAATGTATGAATCAAGTATTTGATTAGATGAGTATGTCCTAATGTAATAATCCAAGGGGAAAAATGTCCTGCATTCCTATAGGTATGAATGTCCTGCAGTCTGTGTCCTTCTGTTTAAAATTTAAGGTTCATACTTGAAACTCTCCAGCTCTTACAAAAAGGAAATTTCAAGCATTCTTTGTGACAGGTAGTATTAGTAGCTAGCTGGCAGATGATGTCAAATATTAAAATGGTGAACAGCTTCATTCACTAAACTGAAAATCTTCAGTCTTGGATTGCTATCCTTGCTGCTCTCGGTGATCTACAAGAAACCTGTGTGTGCTTCCCCATGTGGCCTAGTTTAGATTTCAGAGTGTGACTTATCCATGCCAGCACAGTTAACAGGTAGGGTCCAACTATCTGATTCCTGGAGTTAGGAGGATTCTTCTTCAATCCTTTAATTGTGATTAATTAACAGTGATTAATCTTTTTGAGGAATGGTGCCAGTTTTCCAGAAGAAAACTGCAGTGCTTACATATTCACTAGGTCATTTGATGTCCAAACTTAGAAACTTAAAGACTAATTTTATTAAACTTGTCAGTACTTTTCTGATGAAATGTTGATAAGTGCTACCATTCTTTGTTATAAAAGCAAAAGTTAGGGATACTGAAAAGTTAATTCAAAATAATTGGCAGTGAGGGATCTGAGGCCAGCCAACATGTTTCCTGAAGGACATAAGAATCACCAATGTACTGGCACTGTCTTGTGACACAACATTGCACTTTAATGTATGCTAGATGGTATTATTTTCTGAGTGACTTCCTTGTTACAACATCACAATGTTATTTATGAGTGAAGTATGATATAATGCTGAGTTTTGGTCATTGCATTTCATTTAGAGTTTGTAGTTAGAGATCTTGGGAAAGAGGAATATAATTTGAGATTTGTGTGTATATGCTAAGTGAAAAATGGAAAATTGTAATGTAGCTCTTGGATTCCAAAATTAATAGTAAAAAGAACTTAGGCTTGAGGGAGTTTTCTGGAGGTGATATGTTTTACATCTTGATAGTTGCTTGGCTTCCACAAGTGTGTGCACTTGTGAAAACTCAGTGAATATTCATGTAGTATTTGTGCATTTCTTTGTATGTAAATTTTACCTATAGAAAACTTCAGTGAAATGACAGTGATTGTTGCTGCCCTTGCCAGTAGTTAACCCGAGCTATGGTGAAGGGTTTCTCCAGGTGCTTCCCCGACATTTTCTAATGTCCCTACACACACTGTCCAGACTTTCTCAAAAATTCCTCCTTTACATTTGACATACAGTTTAAGCAAATGCCATTTTATCAAGATTGGGAGAGAGACTTACTTTATTTAGCTCATAAGAACAAACACAGAAAGTCAAACAAAATTTAAAGAGAGAATATGCCTCAGATGAAGGAACAGGAAAAAACCTGGACAAAAACTCTAATGAGACAAAGGTAAGTAATTTGCCTGATAAAGAATTCAAATAAATCATCAAGGATGCTTACCAAACTTGAGAGTAGAATAGAGGAACACAGACAGAACTTTGTCATAAAATTAGAAAATAGAATAATCAATCAGAGATGAAGTCTAATTGAAATGAATAATCCATTACAAGCAATTGGTATCAGATTAGTTAACACAGAAGAACAGATTAGTGATCTGGAAAACAGAATAATGGAAATCTTGCAATCAGAACAGCAGAATGAAAAAAAACAATTCCTCAGAATGAGGATAGTATGAGATTATCTCTAATAACACCAAGAGCTCTAACATTTACATTATAGGGGTTCTGGCAGGAGAAGAAAGGAAAAAGTATAGAATATGTATTTGAAGAAATAGTGACTGTAAGCTTTCCTATTCTGGGGAGGGAAAAAGACAAACAGGTCCAAAAATCACAGAGACTTACCAACAAGATGGACACAAAGAGGCCCAAACCAAGACACATTATAACAAAAATGGCAAAAATGAAGGATAGACAATCTCGAAGGCAGAAAGAAGGGTCCAACAAATCACATATATGAGGAAACCCTAGAAGTCTATCAGCTGGTTTCTCAACATCAGGAGTCAAGCTAGAAGGAGTGTTGAAAGAAAGGCACCTACAACCTAGAGTGCTATATCCTACAAAGTTAGCATTCAGTATTGATGGATAGATAAAGAGTTTTCCCAGAAAACTAAAGCAAACTAAAGGAGTTCAAGCAAAAACTAAAGGAGTTCACCATCACCTAAACCAGTTTTACAGGAAATGTCTTGTGATAAAAGGCAACAAGCGGAAATAAGAAAATTGCATAAGAAAAAATCTCACAAGCAAAGGCAATTACATAATAAAGACAGTGAATCAACCACTTAACAAGATTAACTGTAACTGCAATAAATGTTTAGAGGATACACAAAACAAAAATATATAAAATGTGATGTAAAAAAACATAAAACGGAGTGGAGAATAAAAATGCAATGTTTCTAGAATGTGTTTGAACTTAATGCCTATTACCTTAAAATAAACTACTCTACATATAGATAGATATATATGAACATCTTGTTAACCACAAACCAAATACATGAAAAAATAAAAGAACCCAAACAAAACACTAAAAGAAAACCAGCAAATCTAAAGAAATTGATCAAGAGAAAAAAGTAACAGAAGAAAAACAGAAACAACTGAAAACAATGAACAAAATGACAATAAGCAGATATCTATCAATAATTACATTAAATGTAAATGGACAAAATTTTTCAATCGAAAGACATATGGTGGCCTAATGGATTTTGACAACAGACCCATCTCTGTGTTGCCTATGAGAGATAGCATGAGATTGAAAATTAATTACATACAGACTGAAAGTGAAAGGATAGAAAAACATATGCAAACGTAAACAAAGAGAAAGATGGAGTAGCCATATTCATATGAACAAAATAGAATTTAAAACAAATAATTTAAAAAGAGAAAAAGAAGTACATTACATAAACATAAAGGCAGTCAATCCAAGAAGAACATTAAATAATGATGAAGGAGTAAATATCTATCCAACTTAGGAGCGCCTAGAGTATATAAAACAAATATTAATGGACATATGGGCATAAGTTCATATTAATACAATAATAGTTGAGTGTTTTAATATGCCACTTACTTCAATGGATAGATCATCCAGACAGAAAATTAATAAGGAAATAATGGTCTTAAATGTCTTGTTGGATCAGATAGACTTAATAGACATTAATAAGACATTTCATTCCAAAATTGAAAAATACTCATTTTCTCAAATACACATGGAACATTTTTCAGGTAGATCACATATTAGGCCACAAAACAAGTCTCAATAAAAATATTTTCTGAACACACAGGCATTAAAATAGAAATCAACTCCTGAAGGAAAATAGGAAAAAACACAAATATTGATAAACTTCTAGATGTATACAACCTTTCAAGACTGAAGCAAGAAGAAACAAAAGCCTAAGACCAGTCAGCTTTACAGACAAATTCTATGAAACATTTTATAGAAGAATTAATACTATTCAACTCAAATATTCCAAAACAATGAAGAGAAGGAAAACTCATTCTATAGGCCATCATTGCCCTGATTTGTAAATGAGAGAGAGACAGAGACAGAGAGAGAACGTGAGAATATTGAGAATATGAGAATATGAATTATAGGCCAATGTCCCTGATGAACATATATGCAAAAATCTTCAAAAAATACTAGAAGGTTGATTTCAACAATACTTTAAAAGATTATACACCATGATCCAGTGGGATAGTTTAATATCTACAAAACAATGTGATACACCACATAAACAAAACCAAGGAGAAAAATTATATGATCATCTTAATAGATACAGAGAAAGCATTTGACAAAATTCAGTATCCATTTATGATTTTAAATAAACTATCAACAAAATGGGTATAAAAGGAACTTCAAAAACAATAAAGACTACAGTATATATGACAACCCCACAGCTAGCATCATTATCAAGGGTGAAAAAAATTGAAAGCTTTTCCTTAATATAAGGAACAAGACAAGGATGACCACTCTCACCACTGTTATTCAATGTAGTATTGTGTGTCCTAACCACAGCATTCAAGTAGAAAAAGAAATTAGAGGCATCCATATTTGGAGGAGGAAGAAAAGTTGTCACTCTTGCAAATGACATGATAGTATATATAGAACCTTAAAGAATACACCAAAAATTATTAGAATTTGTAATGAATTCAGTAAAGTAGCAGAACACAATATTAATATACAGAAATTTGTTGTGTTTTTATATACTAGTAATAAAGATGAAAAATTAAGAAAACAATCCCATTTACAGTTGCATCAAAAAATAAATAAAATACCTGGGAATACATTTAAATAAGGATGTAAAAGGTTTATATTGTGAAAACTATGACACCGAAGAGGACACAAATCAGTGAAAGATATACTATGCTAATGTTATATCTTAAAATGACCATATTACTCAAAGAAATCTACAGATTCAGTGCAATTCCTAGCAAAATACCAGTGGCATTTTTCACAGAAATAGAACACATAATCCTAAAATTTATATGGAATCACAAAAGATCACTTATAGACAAAGCAAATTGGAGAAAGAAAAAATTGGAGCTGTCACAGTCCCTGATTTCAAATTATACTACAAAGCTGTAATAATCAAAATGGTATAATTTTGACACAAAAACAGACATAGTTCAATGGAACAGAGTAGAGCACAGAAATAAACCCTCACTTATATGCTCAATTAATTTATGATAAAGGAGGCAAGCGTGTACAGTGGAGAAATGACCATCTCTTCTACAAGTGGTATTGAGAAGACTGAACAGATAAATGCAAAAAAAAAAAAAAACCAAAAAAACAAAAAAATGAAACTGGACCACTCTCTTACACCATATACAAAAATAAACTCACAATGTATTAAAAACTTAAATATAATACCAGACACGATAAAACTCCTAGAGAAAACATAGGTAGTAAGCTATTTGACATCCGTTTTAATAATATCTTTCTGATATGTTCCCTCAAGCAAGGGAAGCAAAAGCAAAAATAAAACAGACTTCATCAAACAGAAACCTTCTACACAGGGAACGGAACCATTAACAAAGTGAAAAGGCAACCTACTGAATGGCAGAAGATATTTGCAAATAAAATAGCTGATAAGGGGTTGGTATTTTAAAAATAGGAGGAACTTTTAAACTCAATAACAAAAAAATGAAGAATCTAATAAAAAAGCGGAGTGAGTGCCCTGGATGGTGTAGCTCCATGGATTGAGTACAGGCTGTGAACCAAAGGGTCACTGGTTCAATTCCCATTCAGGGCATGTGCCTGGGTTGTGGGCCAGGTCCCCAGTAGGGGGTGTGCGAGAGGCAACCATACATTGATATTTCTCTCCCTCTCTTTCTCTTTCACCTCCTCTCTAAAAAGAAATAAAACCTTTTCAAAAAAAAGAAAAAAATAATTTTAAAAAAAGAAGGCTTTCTCTTATACAAAAAAAATGGGATGAGGACCTAGATGTGTATTTCGCCAAAGAAGACATACACGTAGCCAATAAGCATATGAAAAAAGCTAAACATCAGTAATCATCAGGGAAGTGCAAATGAAAACCACAATGACATATCAGCTCACACCAGTCAGAAAGACTAATATCATAAAGCTAAGAAATAACAAGTGTGGTGAGGATTTGGGGAAAAGAGAACCCTTATGTACTGTTGGCAGGACTGCAAATTGGTACAGCCACTAGGGAGACAGTGTGGAGATTTTTTACAAAACTAAAAATGGAACTACCATATAATTCAGCAATTCCACTTTTAGGTATTTGTCCAAAGAAAATGGAAACACTAATTCCAAAAGATATATGCACTGCACCCCTGTGCTCACTGCAGAATTATTCACAATAGCCAAAATACAGAAGCATTGAAAAAGAATGAAGTCCTACCATTCCTGACAACATGGATGAATCTAGGGGGTATTGTGCTAAGAAAATAAGTCAGATAAAGAAAGACAAATACTGCATGATTTCACTCATATGTGAATTTTTAAAAAAAATGAAAAGTCTTTGCTGGTGTGGCTCAGTTGGAGAATACTCCACAAGTTTGGGGGTTCCCTTCCCAGTCAGGGCACATCCCTAGGTTGCAGGTTCAATCCCAGGTACAGGCACATATGGGAGGCCATGTCCATGTTTCTCAAATCAGTGTCTTCCGCTCCTCTCTCCTTCCTCTCTCCCTCTCTCCCTCCCTCTCTCTCTTTTCATAAAATCAATAAACTTTTTCTTAATTAAAAACAAACAAACATACAAAAGGAAAATAGACTCATACAAACAACATACTGATAGTACCCAAAGAGTTGGAGGGAGTTGGAGGGATAGGTGAAAATGGTGAAGTGAAATACTAGTTAATAATAGTGTGATAGTACCCAAAGAGTTGGAGGGAGTTGGAGGGATAGGTGAAAATGGTGAAGTGAAATACTAGTTAATAATAGTGTGATAACATTGCAGTGATAAAATGTTACTAACTTAATGCAGTGAGTAGTCTGTTTTAAGATATGTAAATGTTTTATTTTACTTTTTCCATGACTATTTATCTTCCCATATCTGATTCCTCTTCCACCCACCCTCATTCCCCCCACAAAATATATAAATGTTAAAATACTGTTGTACACATAAAACTGATATAATATTGTATGTCAACTATACTTTTATTTTTTAAAAAACATTTTAAAAACATTTTTTTATTTTGCTAATTCTTTTTTTTCCAAGTACAGTTGGCTTCATTTTCCCTCCACCACTCCCCACCACCCCAGCCATCCCCACCTCCCACCCTCAATTCTACCCCCTTTTGGCCTTGTTCAAAAGTCCTTTATATATATATTCCTTCACAACCCTTCCCCTTTTCCCCCAATTATCCCCTCCAACCTCCCACTGGTTATTGTCAGTTTGTTCTTCATTTCCATGTCTCTGGTTATATTTTTCTTGCTTGTTTTGTTGATTGGGTTACTCTTACAGGTGAGATCATGTGGTATTTGTTTTTCACCACCTGGCTTATTTCTCTTAGCATAATGCTCTCCAGATCCATCCATGCTGTTGGGAAGGGTAGGTGCTCCTTCTTTCTTTCTGCTGCATAGTATTCCATTGTGTAAATGTACCACAGTTGTTTGATCCACTCATTTACTGATGGTCACTTAGGTTTCTTCCAACACTTGGCTATTGTAAATTGTGCTGCTATGAACATTGGGGCTCATAGGTTCTTTTGAATTAGTGTTTCAGGATTCTTAGGGTATAATCCCAGCAGTGGAAAAACCTGGTTAGAAGGCCGTTCTATTTTTAGTTTTCTTAGGAAATTCCATACTGTTTTCCACACTGGCTGCACCAGACTGCATTCCCACCAACAGTGTACTAGGATTCCCTTTTCTCCACGACCTCACCAACACTTGTTATTTATTGATTTGGTTACAATGGCCATTCTGACTGGTGTGAAGTGGTGTCTCATTGTGGTTTTAATTCACATCTCTCTGATGGCTAGTGATGCTGACATTCATTCATATGTCTCTGGGCCCTCTGTATGTCCTCCTTGGAAAAGTGTCTGTTCAGGTCCTTTGCCCATTTTTCAATTGGGTTTTTATCTTCCTGGAGTGGAGTCATTTGAGCTCTTTATGTATTTTGAAGATTAAACCCTTGTCCAAGGTATCATTTGCAAATAATACGGTTGGTTCTCTCTTCATTTTGCTGATGTTTTCTTTAGCCATGCAGAAGCTTTTTATTTTGACAAAGACCCATTTGTTTATTCTTTCCTTTATGTCCTTTCCTCTAGGGGACATATCAGTGAAAATACAGCCATGTAGAATATCTGAGATTTTCCTATGTTGTCCTCTAGAACTTTTATGGTGTTACAACTTCTCCTTAAGTCTTTTACTCATCTTGAGTTTACTTTTATATAAGGTGTAAGTTGGTGATTAAGTTTCATTTTTTTGCATGTAGCTATCCAGATCTCCAAACAACTTTTGTTGAAGAGGCTATTTTTACTTCATTTTATGCTGCTGTCCCCTTTGTTGAATATTAATTGACCATAGAGAGTTGGGTTTATTTCTGGACTCCCTATTCTGTTCCATTGATCTATGTGTCTGTTCTTATGCCAGTACCAGACTGTTTTGATTACTGTGGCCTTGTAATATAGTTTGAAATCAGATATTGTGATCCCTCCTACTTTGTTCTTTCTCAAAATTGCTGCGGCTATTTGGGGTCATGTATGGTTCCACATAAATTTTTGAAATGTTTGTTTATATCTGGGAAATATGTCATTGATACTTTAATAGGGATTGCATTGAATCTATAAATTGCTTTGGATAGTATGGCCATTTTGATGATGTTCATAGAACATGTTTCCATTTGTTGTGTCTTCCTTAATTTCTTTCTTCAGTGTTGTGTAGTTTTCTGAGTACAGATCTTTTACCTCTTTGGTTAGGTTTATTCCTAGGTACTTTATTTCTTGTTGCTTTATCAAATGGGACTCTTTTTCCTGATTTCTTTTTCTGATATTTCATTGTTGGTGTACAGGGATGACTTTGATTCCTGGATATTGACTTTATATCCTGCTGGTTTGCCAAATTCACTTACTAGGTTGAGTACACTTTTTTGGTGGAATCTATAGGGTTTTCTATGTACACTATCATATCACCTACACACAGTGACAGTTTGGCTTCCTCCTTTCCAATTTGGATGCCTTTTATTTCTCTTTCTTGTCTGACCATTGTGGCTAGGATTTCCAGTACTATATTGAATAGAAGTGGTGAAAGCAGGCATCCTTGTCTTGTTCCTGGTCTTGGTGGGAAAGCTTTTAGTTTTTGCGCATTGAGTATCATGTTGACTGTAGGTTTCTCGTATATGGCCTTTATTGTAGGGAACCACTTCGCATGGAGTGGAATTGTAGCTCAGCCTCCACATGGAAAAGCAGTGGGGAGTGAGTGGCATGCAGGACCACGCACATAGATAGGTTTTCCCATGGGAAATCAGGCCTGCATTGTACCTAGACTGCTTTGAGATTTGCTTTTGCTAAAACTCCCTCACCCAGAATTGAGACAGCAAGGGCTTACTGCAACTTCCTAAAATCTGAGCTAAACCTTCCAAGTATGGAGTGACCGGTTCAAGCATTTTTCCCCTTGGTCTGCAACATCCTTCTCTTGGAAGTAATTAGCAGCATTCTTTCCTTTGTTATCTCTAAAAGGTAATCAATCACCTGCAGTGAACCTGTGCATAGTAAATGAGGACCACCCTCCGTGTAATGTACCCAGAGAAGGAATAAAAGCCTGTCCAGGCAGGTACTGGCAACCTGTCCCTCTCGCCCTCTCTCTCTCAGAGAGTGGCCATGCTGTCCCTTTATCTACACAAGACTTCTGTAGTCCATGTGTATTTGTTCTCTAACAGCCACAACATACATGGATCCTGCAGGCTAGGATTCGCCACACTTTATCATGTTGTTGAGTGCTCCCTCTACTCTCACTTTGCTGAGTGTTTTTATCATAAACGGGTGCTTTAACTTATCCAGTGCTTTTTCCCGTATCTGTTGATATGATCATGTGATTTTTGTCTTTCCTTTTGTTTATGTTTGTATTATGCTTATTGATTTGCATAATAAATGTAATATACTTGTCATTTTCTTTATATTTTGAAAGAAGCAGCTCTTCAATTTATCAATCCTTATTTCTATTTCATTTCATTCTGCTCTGATCTTGATTAATTCCTTCCATCTTTTTGCTCTGGGCTTTGTTTGTTGTTCCTCAAGTTCTTGTGGGTGTAGGGTTAGGTTGTTTATTTGAAATGCTTCTGTCTTTTTTAGGTGGGCCTCTATTGCTATGCACTTCCCTCTCAGGACTGCCTTCACTGTGTCCCATAACTTTTGTTCTGCTGTGAGTTCATTTTCATTTGTTTTCAGAAACTTTTTGATTTCTTCCTTGATCTCATTTTTAACCCTTTCATTGTTTAATAGCTGACTGTTCACTCTCCATGAGTTTGTTTGTTTTTTTTTACCTTGAGGTTAGTTTCTAGTTTCAGTCCCTTGTTGTCAGAGAAAATGCTTGATATGATTTCAGTTTTCTTAAATTTGTTGAGGTTTGTTTTGTGTCCTATCATGTGGTCTGTCTTTGAAAATGTTCCATGTACATTTGAAAATAATGCGTACCTTACTTCTTTGGGATGAAGGTTCTATATATATACATATATCAGTCAATGCCACAATATCCTTATATTGTGTTTGGAAGGTCTGTCCATTTTTGACAATGGGGTGTTAAAATCCCTACTATAAGTGTGTTGCTGTCTATATCTTTCTTGAAGTCCTCCAAGATTTTGCTTATATATTTGGGTGCTCCTATGTTGGTTCCATTTATATTTACAATGTTTTTGTCTTCTCGATGGATTCTTCCCTTCCTTGAGTATTATGAAGTTTCCTTCTGAGTCTCTTTTTATAGCCTTATTTTTGAAATCTATTTTGTCTGTAATAAATATTGCTACCCTGGCTTTTTTTCCCTGTCCATTTGCATGTAATATATTTTTCCATCTCTTCACTTTCCAGTGTAAGTCTTTTGTTCTGAGTTAGGTCTCTTGTAGGCAACATATATGTGGGTCATGTTTCTTTATCCATCAGCTAGCCTGTGTCTTTTGATTGGAGCTTTTAATTCATTTACATTTAAGGGTATTATTAACAAGTACTTATTCATTACTATTTTACTCCCTTTGTACCTGTGTTCTTCTGTCTCTCTCTCTCCTCTTTTTCTTCCTGTTCTTACAATAGTCCTTTTACCATATTTTGGTCTGCCTGTTTGGTGGAGGTGTATTCTTTCAGTCTTCTTTTGTCTAGGAAACTAGGAAACTCCTTATTACACCTTCCAGTTTAATTGAGAGCCTTCCTGAATGGAGTAGTCTTGGTTGCAGGCCTTTGCATTCCATTACTTGGAATACTCCCTTATGGCTTGTAGTGTTTCCATTGAAAAGTCAGCTGCTAGACTTATTGGGGCTCCCTTGTTACTTCCTTTTTTTGTCCCTTGCTGCCTTTAAGATTCTCCCTTTGTCTTGAAATTTTTCCATTTTAGTTATGATGTGTCTTGGAGTGGGCCTCTTTGGGTTCCTCTTCATCGGGACTCTCTATAATTCCCGGATTTTTGTGACTTTTTCTCTAATCAAATTAGGGAAGTTTTCCATCATTACTTTTCAATCAGATTCCTTGCTATTCTTCTCTTGGTATCAATATTACATGGATATTATTCTGTTTCATGTTGTCCAGCATTTCCTTTAATCCCCCTCATTCTTTTTGAGTCTTTTTTTTCTTTTCTTGTATTTTCTGGGAGTTTTTTCCTACCTTGTCTTCCAGCTTGCTGATTCAATCCTCTGCTTCATCTAGCCTGCTTTTGATTCTTTCTGTTGTGTTCTTTGATTCAGAAATTGTGTTCTTCATTTCCTCTTGGCCCTTGTTAATAGTTTCTGTGACATTTTTCATATTGCTGTAGTTTACAGTAAGTTCCTCCTAATTTCCCTGTAGTTTGGTAGTTCTCAGTGAGCTCATTGAGCTTCCTTATAACCATTGTTTTGAACTCAATATCTGATAATTGTCTTGCCTCTGTTTTATTTAGCATTCTTTCCAAGGATTTCTCCTTTCATTTTGTTTGGGGTTTTTTTCTTTGTCTTCCCATTGTTTGTGAGGTTCTTCTTGTTAGCCTCTGCTTCTGAAATTGCTCTGTTTTGATTCCCTGATTTTGTGGTGTGAACTTCTATGGTAGGAGACCTGTAAGATTCAGTGGTGCAGTCTCCTTGATCTCCTGAATGTGATGCTGTTGGGATGCCCTTTATAACATTTATGTTGGCTCTCTGGATGTAATTGGGTTTTGATTGTTGTTGGGTCATTCTTTGGTGGGTCCTTCTCTCCAGCTCAGGATCACTGAGGGTCACTCCAGCCACCACATCCTGTGTTCTGTTGTGCAGGTGCTGCCAGAACGAAATCATAATGCCCAGGGAACAAACCTACATGTGCAAAAATATCTCCCCCCTGTTATCCCACTATCCCCCTGCTATCAACAGCAAATGAGCTAGTATTAATAAGGGTTTAAAGACATTAAGACTATTATCAGAAAGGAGATAAATAAACTATAGTATAAATTCTATTGACTTAATATGCACAAATTTGCTGGACAGGAAATAAATGTTAAAGAGCAATGCAGGAAAAAAATATCACTTATCATGGAGAAGACTACAGTGGATTTCGTCTTGGTAGCCTCTAGTATATACCACTGTTTTCTTTTTCTGGATCTACCTCTGGTGATGTCAGATTTTGACCTGGTCTGACTGTAGGCAGCCTGCTCTGAGATGCGGGGGGTCTGCTTTCCTTGGCTGTCTCCCTCAGTGTTAATATAGTCACTCCACACTCAGCAGTGAGGCTTAAGCCCCTTAGCGTGGGGCCAAATCCCTCCTGTGGTTGGGGCTATTGTCTCCCCTCAGGGTGCTGCTGCTAGGAGGGTAGTGGTCTCCCTCAGCAGGATGGCTGATGTAGTGGTGATGACTTAGCATCAGGATCTCAGCAGCTACTCTCCCTGTTCTCTCCCCAAAGTCTCCTTCCCCAGTCTCTCAAGTATTTCTAGTTCACTCTGCCCCCACTTTGCCAGGGATTTGCTGTCTGTGGCTATCTCCTTCAGTTGTTAATGTAGTCACTTTGTACTCAGCAGTCAGGCTTATGCACCACAGGGTCTGGCACAATCCCTCCTGGGGTCTGGACTATCGTTTTCCCTCAGGCTGCTGCCCCTTGGAGGGGAGTGGTCTGCCAGCACAGGATGGCTGCTGCTGTATGGGGGATGACTCAGCACCAGGATCCTGGCATCAATTCTCTCAGTTCTCTCCCCAGAGCTTCTGTCCCCAGTCTCTCCTCAGGTGTCTCTAGCTCACTTGGCCCCTGCCTTTGCTGAAGCTGCAGGTAAGTGGCTACCAATGAAAATTTGTGCATTGGCCCTTTAAACAGCTCTTTGCATCTCTAGCTGTCCGTCTCTGGCAGAGAGCAACCTTGTCACTTTTGGCTGCTGGTTGTTATCTGTGTACTTTTTGGGCTCTGGTGCTCTAGGCTGGAGATCCCAGCTTAGGGTCTAGACCCCATTCTTCTCAGGGGGATCCAACTGGCTGCCTAATTATCCCTCTGGCGGTGCCTCCTGTGGGCACCTGCCAGCCCTCTCAAGTCTCCACTGCACTTCTTACCAGATAGGTTGTGCTGAAGTTGGATCTTCTGCTTGTCAGAGGTTATAAGGCTTCTCTCTTGCTATTGTTCAATTGTTTGTTCTGGATGAACAATTTGTTCTTTGTTCTAAATTTCACCACAATTTAGTTGTAATTCCAGATTGGTCCTGGGAGGAGGTTAGTGTGGCTTCCATTCACTCCTCTGCCTTCTTGCCTATCTCCTAAAAAAACAACTTTAGCATTAGTTAATGATGTTTTTGCTTTACTTTGAAATGCATCAAATATAAATTAGACTGTATGTTAATCAAGTATAGTGAAATGTAATGATGGAGTCTAAGCAATGGGTACATAAGTATTTCCTATAAAATTATTTAAACTTTGCTGTATGTTTGAAAATTTTTCTAATAAAAATGATAGAGTGAAAGCAGTTCTTTTTTAACTTAGAGTGTTAGAAAATAGGAAAATTAGAGATGTTTTATCATGACAGTGTTTAGCTAGTAAGTGATGGGTGATGATTTTATCTGTAGATGAAGTTTGAAGTCGTAAAGTCCCAGGAAACAGTGGAGGTCATTGATGCGACTAAGGACTGAACCCCAAAGAACACCAAAAGAACTTTAAGGCACTGTCTATTTTGATTACCACTGAATTTCTGTCTTCTAGCATAGTACCTGCTTTATAGTTTGTACCCAATCTGTGTTGAATAACGGACTGTTAATATAATACATACAAAGAAAAAAAGGAACTGGTGGAGATAAGCAAGCATTTGGGGAGACTAGCATGTGTGAATAACTGCTGAATATATGTTCCACAAGGTTGACTATACATAACTGAGTTCTTAAAAATCTAAAAGGGATACCTCTGGAGATAGTACAGATTTAGTCCTATTTCTTCAATTTTTTTAATTGAAATATGTTTAACATACAACATTTTGTGAATTTATGATGTATATGTTGATTTGATTCATTTATATAATATCAAAATGTTAGCTACTGTTGGCACCTGCATCACCAGTAATTATGATTTCTTTTCTTTCTTTTTTTTGGGGGGGGGATAATTAAGTCTCTTAGCAAGTTTGATGGTTATAATACAATATTGTTTTCTGTATTCACCGTACTGTAAATGAGATCTCTAACAGTTATGTTGTAGGTTTGGACACTTAATAAAATACCTCTCCTGTTTATCTACCTTCAAACCCCTGGTAACCACTATTTTACCCTCTGTTTTTATGAGTTTGGCTTTTTTAGAGTTTACATATAAGTGATATCATGCAGTATTTGTCTCTTTTTCTAGCTTATCTCAGTGTAGTGTCCTCAAGGTCCATCCCTGTCACAAATGGGGAGATTTCCTTTCTCATAGTTCAGTGATACTTCATTTTATATATTTCATTTTATTTATGTGTGTGTGTGTGTGTGTGTGTGTGTATACAGCTTATCTTTATCCATTCATTCATTGATGGGCACTTACATTGCTACCATATCATGGCTATTGTGAATAATGATGCAATAAATATGGAAATTTATTTTCCTAATTTCATTGATTTTGGTTGTATACTCAAAAGTATGCAACTTGGGTCATATGGTGGGTCTTTTTAAAATGTTCTGAGGAGCCTCCATACTGGTTTGCATAGTGCCTGAACCAATTCCAAACCCATCGTACAGGGGTGCCCTTTTCTCCACAATTTGCCAACACTATTATCTCTTGTTTTCTTTTTTTAAAAAGGTATTCTATTGATTATGCTATTACAGTTGTCCCATTATCCCCCCTTCATTACCCTCCACTCTGAACACCCTCTCCCACCCACATCCCCCCCTTTAGTTCATGTCCATGTGTCATAAGTTCTTTAGCTTCTACATTTCCCATAC
>CM052544.1:74008019-74022804 GCA_028533065.1 Trachops cirrhosus
GAGAAATCAGCTGACAGTCTGATGGGAACTCCTTTGTAGGTGACTGTTCCCTTATCCCTGGCTGCTTCTAGGATTCTCTCCTTCATTTTTATCTTGGGTAATGTAATTATGATGTGCCTTGGTGTGTTCCTCCTTGGGTCCAACTTCTTTGGGACTCTCTGAGCTTCCTGGACTTTCTGGAAGTCTATTTCCTTTGCCAGATTGGGGAAGTTCTCCTTTATTATTTGTTCAAATATCTTTTCCACTTGTTGTTCTTCCTCTTCTCCTTCTGGTACCCCTATAATTCGGATGTTGGAGTGTTTAAAGATGTCCTGGAGGTTCCTAAGCCTCTCCTCATTTTTTTGAATTCTAATTTCTTCATTCTTTTCTGGTTGTATATTTTCTTCTTCCTTCTGGTCCACTCCAATGATGTGAGGCCCATCTTTCATTCCATCACTATTGGTTCCCTGTGCATTTCTGTTCATTTCATTTATTGTAGCCTGCATTTTTCATCTAATTTGCAACCAAAATCAACCAGTTCTATGAGCATCCTGATCACCAGTGCTTTGAACTGTGCATCTGATAGGTTGGCTATCTCTTGGTCGCTTAAAAGGATGGGTTCTGGGGCTTTCAATTCTTCTTCTGTTCGAGCCATCTTTTTGCTGGTTTTTTTGTGGGGTTTTTTTTTTTTTGGTCTTGTTGAGCCCCTGTAGCGAGGGGTGGGGCCTTAGGATTCACTGGGTCAGGGCACCCCATTCGCTGCATTGTGACTCTATTCTTGGGGGCAGGGTCCGAGATGGAACAATGGCACCTGCTCTGCTCTCTGTAGGACTCCAGACCCCTCTGCCGCTTTCCGCTAGCCAACTGGGCCTCTCTGGCACCAATTCCAGTATGGGTGGGCCTGTGCACCCCATGGGGCCTTCCTTTTCAGTCAGTGCCCCAAAGCTCTATTTCCCGGTGTTGGGACCCTGAGTTGCATGCAGTGCCTTGCTTCACAATGGCCGCCTCGCTGGGTCTGCTGGTCCCCACCCCCTGGCCAGGGCCCACCAGCCACTGCTGCTTGTGTGCCCAGGGTCTGCCTGCTGAGGACTTGCGCACCGCCCCGGTTGCTCAACTCTCTGTTCCGCATCCTTCGCCAGGCCCGACTCTGCCGCTCCTACCGGTCTGGATGAGTGTATCTATTTTTAAATCCTTGGGTGTCCGACTTCCATACTCTTCAATTTTCTGTCACTTCTGGTTGTTATTTAGTTTCTATATTGTTGTGGTCCCTATCTTGGTTGTGCGAAGAGGCACAGTGCGTCTACCTATGCCTCCATCTTGGCCAGAAGTCTCTTGTTTTCTTGATGATGGCCGTTCTAATAGACGTGAGGTGATCTCATAGTGGTATTTTATTTGCATTTCCCTGATGATTAGTGATGTTGAACAACATTTTGGTACCTGTTGGCTATTTGGATGGGTTTTTTTTAATGTTTCTATTTACTTCTGCCCATTTTTAATCAAGTTGCTTATTTTTGGTTATCAAGTTTTTTGCATTCCTAATGGATTTTAGATATTATCCCCTTATCCCATATGTTACTTGCAAAAAAAAAATCATTCTTCTCTGTAGGTTGCCTTTTCATTTTGTTGATTGTTTCTTTTGCTTTAAAGAAGTTTTAAATTTGGATAGTCTCTTCAGCAAATGGTTTTGAGAAGACTGGATAAACACATGCATAAAAATGAAATTGGATCCCTGTCTTACACTTCTCACAAAACTTAACTCAAAATGCATGAGATTTAAATATAAGACCTGATACTATAAAATACCTAGAAGAAAATATAAGAAAGAAGCTTCTAGACATTATTCTTGGCAATGATTTTTTGGATATGACATCAAAAGCAAAAATAGACCAGTGGGACTACACCAAACCGTTCTTTATTCTTAAGGTTTTAAATTACATTTTAGATATGGCAATGATCTGCCTTCTTCCGAATAGTAATTGCAAATAAGTTATAGCCCATTTGATATAGACCAAAGCCAACATTTGTCATATATTACTTTACTCCAAGTAGATAACATTTCAGGATGATTCTTCATGTCCTAACATATATTACCTTTAATATGAGTATTTAGTTTGTAGTTTATGTAACAGTAACAAGGTGAATGTTTCAGATGGTTACTGAAGTATGGACTTCCCTTCTTTTGTTTCTGTCTCTCCAGGTTACTGTGGAGCCTAGAGTTTGTAGCTCCGCCCACATTGTTTACCTCTACCTTTTCAAATATCTTCCAAGGCTCAGATCATGCTTTGATTGCGATCTCTGCCTTCTTTCATTTTACCCTTTGGGACTCATTCCCCTCAAGCTCATGTCTGTCCCTCAGTTTCTCATTACTTTTCCTCTAGAGGAGAGTATCTCCTACTGGTTCCTTTGCTTTTCATTTTCATGCAGAGGTCCAGCCAACATTATGGGGCACATAGGTGCTTGGCCAAAGATCTTTCTGTTAGGTTACCGTCTGCTTACGTCTAGTGAGTGAAAGAATGGAATAGGCAACTACAAGTGAAATGTGTTGTAAGAGAAGTTTATGTCAGACTCCAGTAGGACACTAAGCCTGACCTAAGTTTGGGAGATGAATCCTAAACAATGAAGGGAAGTTAGTAAGATATCAAAGAGGAGGGCTTAGCCCCTTGATCCCTCTAACCTTCCCATTCTGGGTTTGCTTGCTCTTATCCCCAGCTGAATCTTCATGGGAAACCATTTCTTAAGAAGTTTTTCTACTCCTTCCCTTACTAAGTCCTCTAATTCTTACCATGCCAACTCTAACCCTATAAAACTTCCATTTTGTTTATGGTTTATTGTGTAATAATATCAGGAATATCAGTTTGGATGGTGTATCTGTTTTTTTCTTTTTTTAGAAGGTAGATTGTGGGTACGGATTGAAAACATGAAAAGGGAAAGCAACTAAACATATTTGAAAATGAATGCCATCCATGTACCTGGCTTATGGTAATGTGTATGCACAGGTGAAAGCTACTTATTCCAAAGCTGTCATGCCAAGGATATGGACCTCAGGGCTTCTCTGAAGT
Source organism: Trachops cirrhosus (assembly GCA_028533065.1). Taxonomy (NCBI): domain Eukaryota; kingdom Metazoa; phylum Chordata; class Mammalia; order Chiroptera; family Phyllostomidae; genus Trachops; species Trachops cirrhosus. Next base: position 74,011,058 of record CM052544.1, read on the forward strand.
AGGGCATTGCCCGGGGTAAGGGGTGCAAGACCAGCCCCCATGTTCTTCAGCAGCCTTGACCCTTCCATTACTTATTTAGAAAGCCTGAGCTACTTGACTTTTATCACATGTGTGTTCTTTTTATTATATTGTTTTATTTTTGAACAGATTTTTAAAATTATACTTTTAGATCTTTGGTCAGTTATTTCTTTTAAAGTAAGCCTTTGTTTTGTTTTACTTGTTAAAATCCTTATAGTTTATATCATCTAGCTTATAATTAACTTTACTCCATTTTCCTTTCTGCCATTTAACAGAATTAATAGAAAATAGCAGCATAAAAAATAAGCTATGAAGCCATTGCATACCCCAAACACAGCAGGCTTATTGCTTTTGATTCCAGTAAGCCTTGAATAAAACTCTGTTAGTACCAAGAAGTTTGTCTCTGCTGACCCTTGGGAATAAGTGCCATCCCCAAAACAATTAGCCTAAAGGGACAGACTATTAAGGATAGGTGGTTGCCCAAATTATTTACCCAGAGGGGAAGTGAGAAACTAAACTGCAAAGTTGGGGGAACTGATAAACAATGTTTTGTCTCTGGAATAGGGATTATGAGGAGGAACCCCCGAAAACTGAAAATATCTTCAAAGGTCAGGCCCCTTGTTACAGCCTCCTCCTGTTAGATCAGTGTTCTAGGAACTCATCTGTTTCAGTGTGCCAGCTGGCATTGTTGTCAGAGGCTGTGTTGGCTTCAGTGGATCTTTCAACACATTCGTCCATTTCACAATGGGTGATTTATGAGCGCATCTGCCCAGGAGACACTGAGTACTCAGCAGCGATTGACCAAAAACAGCATGATTCCTGTGTCTGACGCTCCCTATCCACCCAGTCAACCCCCAGCGGCTCTTTTTTTGTTTCCTTGAATGAAAAAAGTCCTCAATGGGAAACTTCTTGCCAGTGTAGAAGAGGTGAAGCAAAAAATGGCAGAAGCACCTAAAGGCATCAAAATCGACAAGTTCAAAAACTTTTGAGCAGTAGAAAAAAATGTCGGTATATTGCATCAGATGGAGAGTACTTTGAAGGTGACTGAAGTTTAAACATATAAGAATAAATACACAATTTTTTATTTAAAAAATCCAGTTGTTTGGGGTTCCCCCTGTATGTGAAATTCTTCTGTATATCCCTCTTTCTAGAGAGAGAACTTCTTTATATCCATTTGTCACAATGGTCAGTGACCCAAAATAAAATCAACAGTTTATTCTGTGAGGTTATTGAGGCATATTATAGTCATGACATAAAGCCCTAAGTCTCCTTCTAATCAATCAAGTGGCTCATGTGCATTCTTATAAGCATGTTTAGGAGAATGTTTGTATAGAGATGGGATAAAGTTGGAGTTTTAGCTAGAGAGAGCTCTCAAATTTTGATACCCGAACTTGAGCCTTGTTAATTACAAATTAGAGCCTCCCACAAAAAATGTGAGTGCATCTTTATCAAGTTAGCAAACTTATTTGTGTGTTTGTCATTTCCAGAATAATTTGATTGAACAGGTTTTGAAGAATGAATTGTGTAGCTGAGGATGTTAAGAGTTTACCACAAGGGAAGACAGACCGAGTCCCTGGTATATGATCTGACACAAAGAAGTCTCTAAATAAAGGTGTGGGATGAGTGAATTGACATTTAAGTTCTGCTGTTCTCTTTACCAAAGTCAGGAACATAATAGATATAATAGTAGCAGTGATAATGGTAACTTTTGGTGAGCACTTTCTTGCCTGGTAACTTCTTTATTTACATTAACACTTTGAGGTCCAATAAGTTAGTCCCCCTCTACACTCAGTCTGGGGAAGCTGTTTGCTTACTGCTCCTTAAAGTGGCATAGTCCTGGGTGCATTTCCCCCTTGACAGAAGGTAAATCCTTCACCACCATTGCCCTTCCATCAGGGCAGAACATGGTGGGAGGGAGGCGGTGACACTGGCCCTTTGTTCTACTTGTGTAGTGCCTCCTGCTGTTGAGTCACCCAAGACTCAATTGCTATAGACAGGTATGGCCATAAGAAATAGCGTTATAGTGCTGGACATTTAAAAGCAAAGTAATCAAAACCAGATATTAAAAAGCTGGTACTAGACACATTTGTGATCTTGGAGTAGAAAAAATTTGCTGTAAAGAAAAGCATTGGGACAATTGGTGAAATTTTAATATGACTGCTGTTAGATAATAGTATCATAGCAATGTCAAGTTTCCTAAATATCTTTAATATACTATGGTTTTTCCAAAGGAATGACCTTGTTCTTAGGACTATATCAAGAAGTATTTAATATTAAATGACAAACTGAGAATATTTATGTGGAGGAGCAAAAGACCCAGAATAGCCAATACAACATTGAAGGAGGACAAAGTTAAAGGACTGGCACTACAAAACTTCAAGACTTAGTGGAAGTAAAAAAACTACAATATTCAAGACTATAATATTGGTGAAAGAATAGACAAATAGATCATGGAATGGAATAGAGAGAACAGAAACAGATCCTCATAAATATAGTCAACTGATCTCTGACAAAGAACTAAAGGCAATACAGTGCACAAAGATAATGTCTTCAATAAATGGTGCTGGAACAGCTGAATATCCACATGCAAAAGATGCAAATAAATCTAGAGACATACCTTACATCTTTCACAAAAAATAACTCAAAATGGATTATAGACTTAAAAGTAAAAGCAAAACTGTAAAATTCCTAGAAAATAACATAAGAGAAAACCTAGGTGGCCTTGGGTACAGTAGTGACTTTATAGATACAACATCAAAGGTACAATTCCTAAAAAAAATTAACTAGACTTCATTAAAATTCAAAACTTCTGCCCTATGAAAAACAATATGAAGAGAATGAGAAGACAAGATCCAGACTGTGAGAAAATATTTGCAAAGGACACATCAGATAAAGGACTATTATCCAAAATATACATGAACTCTTTGAATTTGACAATAAGAAAACAATGTGATTAAAAATGGGCCAAAATATACAAAGAACTCTTTAAACTTAACAATAAAAAAACAAACAACCTGATTAAAAAATGAGCCAAAGACCTTAATAAATACCTCAGCAAAGAAGATACACTGATGTCAAAAAAAGCATGTGAAAAGATACTCCACACTATATGTTCAGGAAAATGCAAATTAAAGCAGCAGTGAGATACTACTACCCATTTATTAGCATGGTCAGAATCAGGAACACTGACCACACCAAATGCTGGCAAGGATATGGAGCAATATGAACTCTCATTCATTGCTTGTGGGAATGCAGAATGGTATACCTACTATGGACAGTTTGTCAGTTTCTTACAAAACTGAACATACAGAAGTCATGGTCCTTAGTATTTACCCAAAGTAGTTGAAAACAGGTCCACACAAACACCTGCACACAATGTTTATAGCAGCTTTATTGATAATTACCAAAACTTGGAAGCAACCAAGATGTTCTTCAGTAGGTGAATGGGCACATAAACTAGTTCATCAAGAAAATTGAATAGTATTCAACATAAAGCAAACTATCAAGCCGTGAAAAGACATAGAAGAACCTTAAATGTATATTATTAAGTAAAAAAAAAAAAACAGTCTGAAAAGGCTATACACTATATGATTCCAACTATGTGGCATCCTGGAAAAGACAAAATTATGGAAATAGTACAATGACCGCTGATTGCCAGAGATTATGAAGAGAGGGACACAGAATTTTTAGGGCAGTGAAAATACTCTGATACTATAATGGTATACTTGTTATTCATTGTACATTTGTCTAAGCCTATAGAGTATAAAACACCAAGAATGAACCATATTGTAAGCTATGGACTTTGGGTGCTTATGATGTGTTAAAGTAGGTTCACCAATCATAGCAAATGTATTACTCTGTTAAGGGGATATTGATAATGGGGGAAGCTATGCAAGTGAAGGGGCAGGGTGTACATGGAAAACATCTGTCCTTTCCACTTCATTTTGCTATGACCTAAAACTGCTCTGAACAAATAAAGTTGTAATCAAAAAAATTAATGACCATGATGTCTGTAGTTTACTCTCTATGGTTCAGCAAAATAATCATAATAGTAACAAACAAACTCAGCACAGTATATGCATATAATTTGGAGAGGGTAACAAAGCAAATGTAATGAGAGGTTCACCATTCACAAATCCAGATAAAGAGTACAGGAATGTTCTTGTATATTTTCTAAAAGTATGAAAATATTTCAAACTAAAATACTGAGTCAGAAGTTCTATCTTAGGAAGCCACAAAACCTAGTTCCAAGAACAAAGAACAGGGACTTAAATGGAAGCATGGGGGCCCGGGGCGGTAGCTTAAAGCAGTTGTTCTCTGCTGTTTCTTTTGGTGTTTTGGAAGAGAATGAGGTATGGGCATGCAGAAATTTAAAGTAGCCCAGTATTGGGCCTATTATTTTTAAAGTAATTTCATATCAAAGTGTCTTTACACAACCTGTAAAGAAGTGGAAAGAAACCAGGCCACAGAAGAGAAGGCAGTGTAGGAAGGCTCCTGGCCTCCACCTTTTACCAGTGTGTCACCACCCCTGGGTAGTTCCAAGGATCCTTCAAGCTGAGGAGCCCTTGCTCCCTACCCTAAAATGTGAAGCCTGGATAATAAAACCTCTGTGCACCAGAGGTGCCCCTTCCTCAGGCCTCATGTGAATAAAGAGGACTGATGGGATGAGAGTGGCCTATGCTGCCCACACACCTAATTTTATTCTTCGCAAATAAAACCAGCATCTTCCAAATTAGACAGGCTTGTCACCAAGACTGTCCTCTATCACAGGGTTGGTTTCAAAAATATATCAGTTCTCTCATCTCTGAGAAACAGGCCAGCCATGGTATATTTTAGCCCTAATGAATTCACCTCTTGCACCTGGTGGTTGGGCAAATCAGTGTTTAGCATGGCATACCACATTACAAGTGCCTAAGTCTTCATAGACTGCCCCTCCCTGACCAGCTGTTTAGTTTCCTTTTCCTTTTTCACTGCTATACTTTTTACTCTTGCCTGAAACATTGCAGTGACTTCTAGCTGATTACCTACCCACTTCTGGGATCTTCTTTTTTCACAAGCACTTTTGTGTCCTACTGCTGGTGTTCCCACAGTCCTGACATAAATTTTGAAAGAATGGTTATGGCCATGCTGCTCATCTACTCAGAAATATTAGGTAGTTTTTTTACAGTGTACAACAAGGGAGCCTGCTTGTCAATATACAAGTTATGATTCCCTCATATGACTTTTCCAAGTGCATTTTCTTTTGTTCTGTTATTTATTCTGTGGGCCAGTTAATGAACCAACTTAATATCGCTGGTATTTCCCCCTCTCATTCTGCCTGGAATGTCTTCATTTAAGACATCTCAAATTCCATTTTCTCATCAAGTCTGCCCTGATTCTTTCCATCTGTGTGGGCTCTCTCTAGTGTTTGAACCCTTGCAGTTTTATTTTTTTTTTTAAACTAGTATCTCTCATATAGTAGTTATCATATTCTCCTTAATGCAAGAAGTATTACATAGTTTGTCCTACTCCTTACTTTGCTGTTGGCTAGTTCTTTAAGTGTGGTAACTGTGGCTGTGGCATAGCTGTGGCATAGAAGAGATCTTCTGTTATTAAATTTGCAATAATTTGACACTGTAGAGACTCATTTATTCCATGTAAGTTTAAAGTTGTTTCTTACATTTAAACCTATAACATACGAACACCAAAGTTAATGCCTTAAATACCACTATTAGCTATTTTAAGATATTACTTAAACAGATTTTTAAAATATATTTACTGGAAAACATTTAAGAAAAAATATTAATGCTATGGGAGTCAAACATATACTGTTCTTTTAAGTTTTATGCTTTATTTTTAGCGCTTCAGGATCAAAAAGGGAAAATGTTAAATGCAGGCCATTTTCTTTCTTCCTTTCCTTCTTTCTTTCTTGTAACCACTTCCTAAGCATTTTTTTAAACCCATGGTTGGAAACACATATGTAATATAAGAATAAGAAATATTTTGGGAGAAAAAGGACTTCGATTTTTCTTTTTTTTCCTTTTTATTGAATTTATTGGGGTGACACTGGTGAACAAATTATACAGGTTTCAGGTGTGGTGTCAGGTGCACTATTCTACAACACTTCATCTGTACACTATATAGTGCATTCACCACCACAAGTCAAGTCTCTGTCCACCACCATTCATTCCCCCTTTACCCTCCTCCACTCTTCCCGCTCCCCCTGGCAGCACCACACTTGTCCATGTTCCATTGTTTTTTATCCCCTTCCCATCCCTCCACTCCCCTCCCATTGTCCCCCCTTCCCTTTCCTCTCTCTCTTTCTTAGTCCCTCCACCCCAGACACCTGTCCCCTCAACCTCATCCCTAACAGCTGTCAGCCTGCTCTCTATGAGTGTCTCTATTTTGCTTGTTAGTCCATTTTGTTCATTAGATTCCGCATGTGAGTGAAATCATATGGTATTTGCCTTTCTCTGACTGGGTTATTTCACTTAGCATAATGCTCTCCAGCTCCATCCATGCTGTCACAAAGGGTAAGATTTTTCTTCTTTTTTATGGCTGAGTGGTATTCCATTGTGTAAAGATACAACTTTTTTATCCACCCACCTACTGGTGAACACTTGGGCTACTTCCAGATCTTGGCAATTGTAAATAACGCTGCAATGAACATGGGGCTGCATATATTCTTTCAAACTAGTGTCTCAGGTTTCTTCAGATAAATTCCCAGAAGTGGAATCCCTGGGTCATAAGGCAGTTCCATTTAATATTTTTTTAAGTAACTCCATACTGCTTTACACAGTGACTGCATCAATCTGCATTCCCACCAACTGTGGAAGAAGGTTCTCTTTTTTCCACATGTACACCGACCTGTTTGTTGATTTGTTGATGAGAGAGCCATTCTGACAGATGTAAGGTAATACTTCATTGTGCTTTTAATTTGTATTTCTCTGATTATTAATGATGTTGAGCATCTTTTAATATGTCTATTGGCCATTTGTATGTCCTCTTTGAAGAAGTGTCTATTCATGATTTTTGCCAATTTTTAACTGGATTGTTTGATTTTTTTGGTGTTGAGTTTTATAAGTTCTTCATAAATTTTAGATATTAACCCCTTATCAGATGTATTGGCAAATATGTTCTCCCATTTAGTAGGTTGTCTTTTCATTTTGTTGATCGTTTCCTTTGCTGTGAAAAAAACTTTTTAATTTGCTGCAGTCCCATTTGTTTATTTTTTCTTTTGTTTCCCTTGCCTGAGGAGATATATCAGAAAAAAAATACTATAAGAAACATCTGAGATTTTACTGCCTCTGTTTTCTTCTACGATTTCTATATTTTCGAGTCTAATATTTAAGTCTTTATTTCATTTGCATTTATTCTTGTGCATGGTGTAAGAGGTGGTCTAGTTTCCTTTTTTTGCACATATCTGTTCAAGTTTCCCAGCACCATTTAGTGTATGTTTTTTTGTGTAGGCAATTTCTTAATAGTTACTTTAAGAAGCTTTGCCTCTCAAACTCTGAAATAATTGGTGCAAGCTATTATACTAGTCCTTGGAGCAGAGGCCTTGAGCCTGGTAGAAGCCAGCAGGCCCAGCACCTCTCCAGTCAGTATGGCAGGAGTTCCACTTAACTGTGCTTTGCTTGTGAGGAAATCTTACTTGTTTTTTCCTCATTGGATTTTAAACTGATCCATCTAGAAACAACTCCTTAAGAACACCTTTTCATCCAGAAGTTAATATTTTAAGATTTGGGTCTTTTTATATTATTGTTGTGGTATGATTTTGGTCGTTTAGTAGCTAAATTTTTCTATCTGGAATTAAAAACAAAAATATTTTTTTCAAGTTAACACAAAACTTTATTTATTATTAAATTTAATATTCCTTTAAATTATTTAATATTCCCAAGGGAGAGGAATAAATTATGGAAGAATTCTTTGAAACTTTATTTTGTACCAAATAAATAAAAAATAAAAAATTGTCATGTGAGTGATATACATTTGTGCCTAGCAATCAGCTTTTAGGTAATTCTTACCTATCAGTATCTTCAGCTTTGAGAATTTTTTTTCCAAGTTCTTTTAGGCTTGCTGTAAATGTCCTCTGTTTGGCTATTTCTTTCATGATCTGTGACTCCCTGCTGAGGGAGGACCACGTGGGACATGTGTAGCACCTGCACTGGAAACATTGCCCTGTGGTGGCTCTTCATGGATACCTCAGTGGTATCCTCTGCTGTTTGGCCACCTGTAGAATCAGGAGAATAAGATTCTGGGCACATGTGTCTCTAAGACAAGCTGTGTGGGTGTTGTTTGTTTTGAGATGGTATTTACTATTTTCATTGGCTTTTTGTTTGTCCTTTTTTTTTTTTAGTTAATTCAGTTTAGTTAATTGAGTTAATTCAAATGTCTTCTGACTTTGGACATGACAGTTTTGCTACATCTCTGCAATTTCGTTTTTTTTTCTTTTTGGTGAAAAACTCTCCAAAGCCTCCTGTGAAAAAAGGAAAAGAATAATAAACTATTAACTATTCATTTTCTGTTTTCCTCATTTCAGATCACAGCAAAATTAAGTAGAAGATTCAGATATTTCCCATACACCTCCTGTTCCCACATACCTCCTGTCCCCACACATGCATAGCAACCCTCATTATCAGCAATGCCCCTCAGAGTGGTATATTTAATACATTTGATGAACCTACATTAATGCATCATTACCACCCAAAATGCACAGTTTACATTTGGGTTCACTCTTGTTGTTCTACATGCAGTATAGGTTAGGACAAATTTATAAACTTAAAAAATGTGTTAATTTATATATATCCATATTTTTAAGGTGATGTTTACTACAGGCTTAATAGAATCTAACCTATTATTAGAGTTATCATAAAATGTCATGTTTAATGTTTGGGTTATTGGTAAAGGGTTGATGGCTTAGTTAACATTTCCTGTTGGGTTTATATTTCATGGAACTATTTATTTAATATATGCTAAGGTTAATACTAATTTCTTTAAGTTGCCTTTTAAAGACTTATGAAGTAATGAAAAATCTTGTCCCAAATACATTAAGTTATAAATGGTTTCTGTCCCGAACAGTAAGAGACATTTTGAATTTCCAAATTGGTTAACTGGTGATGGAAATCTTTATTTTATGAGAAGTAGCATTTTTAAATATAGTATTTCAGTGAATATATAAATACTGTTAATATAAAAATGTTTTTTGGATTACATTGAAACTGAAAAATTTGTTTAGATTGTAAAACTTCATGCTGAATTTATAAATCACAATTGACTATTTAATATGATCATTGGAGACTAAAGAGTTTAGGATACTAGATTCCACAGAGCTTTTGTGTAGATTAAATGACATCATGGGCCTGAAAATCTTTTACAAACTGTAAGGCACAACTATTTATGTTAAGGGGTGTGTATGGATCTTACTGTGGGTTAGAATATGAAATTAATTGAGACCTCCCTCCCTTCACACAGGCATGTAGTACTTCCCAAATCCATGGATTTCGTTCATTATCACTTGATAGAATTTGCTTGCCCTGTTAGTTTTTAGGATTGAAGTGAGATGTTTCTTGTGTTTCAGTACACCTTTGAAAAAATTTGCATTTTAATAGGTTGTTCATTTTTATGACCTCGCCATGATTTACATTTCACTCCAGTGAAGTGGAAATGGCTTAGGGTTGTGGGTGGTTCTTATAACTTTCTCCATGATGAGATTGAACCAGCCTAGTAAATCTTTTAGGTTGTTGTAACTAACTGTATTTCAGTAACAATAATTATCTAAGTTATTGTTTAGAATCTTACCTAGCTGTATTTGTTTATTACATAGAGGCTGATCAAAATAACATGGTAGTAACACCACCACCTGTGCATTTTAGAGCATCCTTATAATGCCACTGGGGGCAGTAATGGACATTTTGAGTTGAGTTTTCAAGCCACTGGTGATTTAGAATGTGTTACACTTAGCCCGCTGCTGGAAGATGCATCAGTTTCTTTCACAGAAAACCACGTGGTGGGAATCCAGCCCAAAGGATCAACAAGCTAATGAATGAGTCTCTAATGTTGGAGACAGCTCTTCATCCTCTTGTAGGATATGAGAAGGCAACAAAAATTGCTAAGACAGCACACAAAACTGGTTCAACCTTAAAGGCAACTGCTGCTGAACTTGGCTGTCTCACAGCAGAGCAGTTTGATGAGTGGATGAAGCCTAAAGACATGCTGGATCCAAAGTGATTTATATAAATTTATAAGAAAAATATGCTAATAAAATAAAATATATAAATAAACATTTGGCATTAAATTATATCATCCTTCAGATACAGGTTGAGGAAAGTGGATAGAAATCCTAATGATTTCTTTTTGTTTGTGATAAATGTAATTTCAAGAAAAAAAACATTTTAATAAATATAGAGTGTCTACTAATTGTTGAATTCACTTTGGACTTGTGTAAATATGAGCATATAATTTCAGAACTTTTGAATCTAAGGTGGTAGGCAAATTTGAAAGAACAAGTCAAAAAGTGAATATATATAGGTCATAGTCTGACAAGCTTAATAAAATTGTTAAATATTAAGAAATAAAATAGCCCTGGCCAAGTGGCTCAGTTGGTTGGGCTGTCATTCTGTACACTCAAAGGTTGTGGACCCATGCCCGGTCAGAGCACAAGAGGAAGGGAACTGATGAATATTTCTCATATCAATGTTTTTCTCTTTCTCCCTTCCTCTTCCTCTCTCTCTGAATTGAATAAACATATCCTCAGGTAAGGATTTAAAAAGAAGAAATAAGGTAATATTTTAAAATATACTGTATGTTGGGCAATGTTTAAGTTCATTTAAGATATTTCATCCATTTAAGAATTCTAATTTTAGTTCATACAAAGAAAAGTAAAATTTTGAAGTGAAAAAGAGAATTCAATTTTCTTATGTTTTAGGGAGATGCTTTGTGCTCTGATGAAATGACTGAGTCTGAATTTCTGTACGGTCACATGTAGGCGGTATGTGCCTACTGACCTTATAGAATGAGTTAGGAAGTCTTCTCTACTCTCATACTATTTTGGCAGAGTTGGTGAAGAGTTGGTATTGTATTTTGCAGTGTATAATGTGCGCTTTAGCCCAATTTTTTGAGGGAAAAAGAAGGATATGCATTATACATGTGTAGTGCCTGAAATACCTTTTATCTGTTCTTGTGTTTTTTAATTATTTGTTACATAAAATTCCTTGTACCATAATGTGTTCAAAAATAAATGCTAAAATTCCTTTATAATGCAAAAAAACACAAGTATCTAAATATAAATAAATAAATAATTGAAATGAAAGATTTTTTTCCTGAACTTTTGGGCCAAAAATGTAGGTGCTTTAAATGTATTCTTTTTTTTTAAATGTATTTTATTGATTATGCTATTACAGTTGTCCCATTATCCCCCCTTCATTACCCTCCACTCTGAACACCCTCTCCCACCCACATCCCCCCCTTTAGTTCATGTCCATGTGTCATAAGTTCTTTAGCTTCTACATTTCCCATACTATTCTTGCCCTCCCCCTGTCTATTTTCTGTCTACCTTCATTGCTACTTATTCTCTGCACCTTCCCCACTCTCTCCTCCTCCCACTCCCCTGTTGCTAACCCTCCATGTGATCTCCATTTCTGTGGTTCCATTCCTGTTCTAGTTGTTTGCTTAGTTTCTTCTTGTTTTTGTTTCAGGTGTGGTTGTTAATAATTGTGAGTTTGCTGTCATTTTACTGTACATGTTTCTTA
>CM052544.1:74022904-74068720 GCA_028533065.1 Trachops cirrhosus
TCCCTGTGCATTTTCCTTCTTTTCACTTAGTGTAGCCTTCATTTTTTCATCTAGTTTGCGACCAAAATCAACCAATTCTGTGAGCATCCTGATCACCAGTGCTTTGAACTGTGCATCTGATAGGTTGGCTATCTCTTGGTCACTTAAAAGGGTGGATTCTGGGGCTTTCAGTTGTTCTTCTGTTTGAGCCATCTCTCTCTTTTTTTTTTTTTTTTGGTCTGGTCACTCCTGTTATGTATGAGGGGTGGAGCCTTAGGTGTTCACCAGGGCAGGGCACCCCAGTTGCTGGGTGGTGATGCTCTATGTAGGGGTGGGATCCAAGAAGGCACAATGGCACTTGCTCCACTCTCTGTCAGACCTCAGTCCCTTCCGCCTCTTCCCCTGAGCAAACAGGGCCCCTCTGGTGCCAATTGCCTTGTGGGTGGGCTTGTGCACCCTGTGGGACTTTCCTTTTCAGTCAGTGCCCGAAGGCTCTATTTCCCAGCGCTGGGATCCTGGGTTGCGTGCAGTGCCTTGCTTCACAATCGCCGCCTCGCTGCATCTGTCGGTTGCCACCTCTCGGCCAGGGTCTGCCAGCCGCTGCTTGCACAGCCAGGGTCTGCCTGCTGCAGTCTTGCGCGCCTCAGTTGCCTTTTGTGCCCCGGTTGCCTTACATGTCGGGTCCCAACGCTCTCTGCTCCGAGACCCATGCCTGGCTGCCTGATTCTGCCCCTCCTACCGGTCTGGATGAACGTGTCTATTTTAACTCCTTGGGTGTCCGACTTCCATACAGTTCAGTTTTCTGTCAGTTCTGGTTGTAATTCTGTTTCTAAATTGTTGTTGTCCCTATCTTGGTTGTGGGAGGAGGCACATTGTGTCTACCTATGCCTCCATCTTGACCAGAAGTCTATATTTAATTTCTTAAACCTATTCTGCATGTATAATCTCATTTGATTCTCATAGTAATACTGGTTATCATCAGGGTTCACTTGTAGACTACAGAATCCAGTCTAGGTGATATAAGCAGGAAGAGCATGTTTGGGTGCTACTCAACCTAAAAGTGACAAAGGCAGGAAAGAAGCCACTAGACAGGTTCAACATAAATTCTGCTGTTACATTGCATGTAACCAACATGTTTGGCTATTCCAGTCAGCCATAGGCATTTCCTTTGATCACAAGGGCAAAGGGCATGGCTGCTTGCATTTTACCCTGGACCATATGGAGTGCTTTCTTTCAACCCGACTTAATGCTGGAAGCTTTATAGGTCACTCAGTAATTAGATTGGAGTAGTACACAAAAAGTTGGCGTGTGTTGCTTCCAGAATCTAATGAGATCTACTAAGCATTTGTGCCTCTTTTATAGTGGTGGTGGTGGGTGAAAATTGGAACAACATGTTTTCTCTTTAGAGGAAATATCTTAACATGCCCCAGATCATTGCACCAACAAAAATTTTACTCCAGGAACAAGATCCTGATTTTCTCTAATATTTATCATCTACCCTCTGACACATACTTTTTTTACCAGTGTATCCTAGGGTACCTGTTACATCATGTCATCTTGTTCTGTGGGACTGTAAGATGATAAAGGTTCCTAGTTGGCATAACACTAATGCAATGTGGTGACAGCATCCTGCTGCCCTGCCAAGTAGCTTTCTGTTTCCTCTTCTATTGGGTGAGAAACACACGCACGCACACACTTATTTGTCAAACCAGTAGCTGCATGCCACATCAGGGAATGCATTGATTTGCTCTAGTAGAAGCCACAAGTGTATCAGAAACTACAACTGGATTTACTCCTTGATTAAGACCTGATGATTCACTGTCATTCTCCAGAGTTGATCTTCTGTATAGGCTTGCCACACACAAAAGAAATTATGATAGGGATCTCCACCCAGCATCTTTCAAATTTCCAGTGGTAGCATTAATCTTTGTGATTCCCCAAAAAGATGCAGTACTTTTTTCTTTTTAGTTTGCTATTTTGACAGGGAATAAAGGCTTAGGAGTTTCTTTTTAGCTGTTCTAATCACAGCAGTTTTCATTACATGGATCAAAGTGCAAATATGGGAATTCTGAGTATATATTCCATAAACTCAGAATCTGAGCAGATAGTCATAAGACAAACTCCATTGGTGTTTGTCACCCATGGAGCCTAAACTTGATAAATAGAATAGAGGTATTGACTCCTTAGGGATCTATATTTGCTCAGGGACAATTTCAGTCCTGAAAGGTTTAGTTATTTCCCTGTCTCCAGTGTACAGTTGTCCTCAACAGTAGCTCAAGATCCTTGAGCTAAAGGATAGAAGGAAGAGTATATTATATGATTATGATATTATTGAGGGGTTCTCTTCTTCAGTTAGGGGAGTTAAGACTGCGTGCTGTCATGGGCTGGGACCTAGAAGACAGGCCATGGACACCATTATACTTAGACAAGGCCTATCACTTGACCCACAGGTCAGATGGGAGTTTCTTGGGCTTCTAGACTGCTTTGTCCTAGAAACCACCTCATTAATTGTCCACCACCAAATATTCCTACGTTTCAAACCATTACTTTGGTCCTCCTACTCACTATGTTTACTGTGTTCATCTTGCCTCTGGACACTTAGCTCTGCTGCCACAGCTTTTCCTCACTCTGATTGAAATCAGCCCATCTCAAGGGCAGTGTCTGCAGTTCTTACCTTCCTCTCCACGGCTTCCTGGAAGGTACAGTTAAGAGGTGAAAAAGCAGGATGCATGGTAAATATCCCTAAGTCTTTATATTTCTACTACCCCTGTATTTTACTGAGGCATTTCTGCCACCTAGATATTCTGATTTATATTCCAGGACACTATTATACCATACAGCAGCCAGAAAGTTTTAGTGATTTTGTTTTAGGGCGTAGGAGAGTGCCATTTACAAACATTCTGGCGACTATGATGAATTCCCAGTTTTATACTTTGGATACATTTATTAGTAATATATTACAATATATAAGAAACAAAAGCTAGTCAAGTAATTTCTCAAAGACTTTCATGTCTATTTTCTTATTTTCTCTTAGATAAACTTATGGGAGAAGTAGGACTAGATTCTTACAGATGAGGAAACAGATTCAGAAAAAGTAATTAACTTTTCCAGAGGCAGAACCAGGACAAGAACATATTTGTCTTACACTCCTTCTGTACCTCACAGCACCTTAGCGGCACACAGAGTTGTGCACAGGTACATGTGTACACAGTGTTTCCTCCCACACACCATGCCTCTATCCAGGAGCTACAACTTATAATCATGTTATTGTTCCTAATAACAACATATGTTTATTAACACAATCAAATATGATATTTTGTTGTTTGGATGAATGTAAAATCTGTTTTTTAATAATAGTTACAATTGTTATTTATGATATTTTTTCTAAAAAATTCTCACCAGAAAAAATTGCCCAAAATATGACTTATGAGGGGATTTTTAGTCTCATTTTTAATCAGAAAAATATAAAGTATCTTTGACAAAGTACTATATGCCAACTATGCATGCTGTTATTTGTATATAAACATACAAATGCTGAAAAGTTACAGTGTAATCGAGACATGGAAACTTGTAGTTGTCTTGTATTGAGTAAAGTTTGTTGGAAATCAGTAGCAAACTTGACAGTTGTAAGAAATTTTGCATTCTATGTAGTTATCTATGCCTACAAATTTACCCCAAGGATATTATTTAGCAGAAACAACAAAATTATGAGTATAAGACATTTTTGTAAGAGACCCTGCCTCTCTTCTACCCAAGAAACATTTTACAGTTTGTTTCATAAAGTGTAGAAGTTCATAATATAGCATGGAAAAATATTTGATATATGAAAAAACTGTACAAAATATACATTAACAAATATGCTGTTGACAGACTCTAGGAAGTTATAAATGAAAATTCTAACGGGATTATGTGTATGTTTTTGTTTTCTTTATAATATTTGCACCATTTACTTTCTATCTCTACACAGTATTTCTCCTTAGAGAGAATGCATTTACTACTGTCTTACATTTCCATGCCTCACTGAATGGGACTTTTGTCTTTTTCTTCTGTAAGAGGGTTTGGAGCCTGGATCGTTGGGGCTGCTTAATGGAGGAAGTTCTGCTGGTTGAGCCCCAGACTATTCTGTTGTTCATCTCACCCCATTTACACATGAATGCCTTAGGCTGTGATTTTCAACCTTTTTCACCTCATGGCACACATAAACTAAAAAAAAAAAAAAAAAAAAAAAGTATAATTTTGATTCATTCACACCAGACAGCTATTGTTGTGTTGGCTGTTGTCTTTTTTTTATTTGATAATCTAAGGGGAAAGAGGTCAGTGCCCCTGACTAAATACTCAGGTATTGCGTGTTTTAAAAATTCTTGGGGCGGCACACCAATTGAAAATCTCTGGCCTAATGTTTGCTGACGATTGTTGGTAAATTATTTTTCCTTGTTTTCACCCTCAAGTAACAAAAAAGCTGTTGGCAAGTGTAACAGTAAGTATGCCTTTAAAACCCAGCCAGTTTTTTTTCTATCCATCTTGAAATCATAATATTAGGGAGTTCTTGGTATGATTTAGTGTAGGCCTCAGCTGTTATCTCTTTTGAGAGGTTTTTGCTGGAGGCCAGAGTTTCCCCACAACCCTGACTGTGGAGAGGCGGAATGTGGTGCTGACGTCACAGCCGCTCCTGGGAATGTTTTGCATTCCTCTTCCTGGCAGTGGTCAGGTGGCTTCCAGCAAGAATGAAGGACAACAGCTTCCAAAGAGGAAAAAAGGAGGAGGAAAGGAACAGTTTATAATCAAACTATTGTGGAGGAGGCACTTTTATTCTGAGCCAAAATTGAAATTAGAATCAGATGTATTACATTCTTATGCTGCACGAATGTTAAATATATTTATTAATGACTGTAATAGCCAGGTTGTTTGGCTTTTTACTGAACTTAAGTTTTGAAACTCTCTTTAAGAATTATGGAAAAACAAATTAAAATATCTGCTACAGAAGTTCTTTTTCTCAAAGTATTTACATTTCCATTGTTATTTCTGTATATTATATTACTGGACAAGTCAAATATTCAAAACAAAATTTAGTAGACTCTTGATATAATAAACATAGGTTTTGCCAGAGTCATGCAACTCTGCAATAATGTGTGCAACAGAAAGTTGGACAATAATTAAGTTAAATTTTAGACTTAATTTGTATTTTCCTTTTTTCTAGCCACTGAAGTACCATTACTTAAATTTATTTTACTGGTTTAGCAAATCACAATTTGTATGTTTGTGTGTTTTAAAATAAAACATTTTATTCCTTTTTTTATCAATGCCTTTCAGTAGATTTTTACTTATTTTTGATGTGACAGCAGTTACATTAACAACAGTTCTCCAGTTTAAGTGAAATATGTTCGAATACTTTGTTATACATTGAAATGGAAAGTTGACTTCATGTTGTAGGTCATGTTGCTGGTAAGGAATTTCCAGCCATTTGGAGAAGTGCTGACTCACAGTATACAATGGACTGATCTGGATATAGTAGGGAGGGGTTAAAGGAGTTTTCTGAGCTCTTGGCTACACAGCAAGCAAAATATACCACTTTAATGTACTATTTTATTTTTAGATGTAGAAATGGGGGTGAAGGAGAGGCTGTTATATTGCTTGGCATAAGATCCTTGCTAATAGCTTTAAAATTGGTAAAAGTTCCAGAGTTGGTGGTGTGTCTACCTGTGTGTTTTTCTACAGTCTATTAGAATTTGAGAAGCAAGCTGTTTTTGTTATAGTCACCTACTGTTGTTCTCTTCTTCTCCTTGCCTCACTGGTGGCCCTGTGGGATGGTGACCAACTGTGGGCTGTGTAATACATCAGTCATAGTGGTGCTTGCATTTAGCATTGGTCCAGAGAAAGGTGTATGGTATTGCGCCTTTTATGTCTGTGATTGGAAGTCCCTGAATCTAATAGTAACAATTTACTAAAAACTTTAAATATTAGCTGACAGGAGTTAAGAGAAAAACTAGGATTTGTTACCTTTAACACATCTGGTTCTGCACATCTGGTTCTGGACTGTATATTTTACATTTGTTAAATTGTCTGAATCTGAAGTTACTGTTTGAGATTTCTTTTTCATTCATTTGGTTTGGAAATAACTGCTAGGTTGGTAGGAAAAGGGCTTTCTATAACAACAATTCATCTTCTAAATACATCTCTGGTCTCAAAGTTAATATATTCCAAGTGTATTCATCCATCAATTCCATAGACACCTAATGAAGAACTGCTCTGTGCCAGACCCATGCTGGGCGCTGACACATGGAGGTGTGCTTCTTGTTTTCTGTTTAATGAGAGGGGAGGGATTGGAAGACCAGAGCAATGAGTATGTGTCCATAAAGATGTATAGCATTCCTTTACAGTTGCTCTGGTAGAAATCTAAGGGTAGAAACACTATTTTAAAACTATTTTTTGTTTTTCTTGAAGGGAATAACACATGTCCTTTTTTTGAACACAGCCCCATGCAGTGGGAAGTGGCACTGTGCTGTAGAGGCTTACCCTGTGCCTTAGAAAGTCACTAGCTGTAATTGGCTGCTGTGTTCTCCAACAATAAGCACAAAGTCATTGAACTTTCATGTCTATCAGTATTGTCTTTTGCTAAAGATGGAGAGGAAATCATTAACTTATTTTGTGCGGTGCTCATGAGGAATTATTAACAGAATGAAGCTCATATTTCAAAATGTGAGATACTGTTCTCTACCTGTTTAAGTGTATGTTCTCTGAATGCTAGCAAAGAAGAAACTTGTCAACATGTGGCTGTATTCTTCATGAGAACCAAGTGAATATCAGTGGGTAGTAACCATCGGCTCTGATGCCTACTCATTTTAAGACAGTGATGAAGGGGCACTTAGGGCCTGTCACACTGTCCCCAAAAGATCCCTGTGAAGACTCATAATCCCTTTCGGTGGGTAATCTACAAAGTTCAGGGCCAGAGTAATCACATATGTATTTCTTTAATAGTACTTAGTGGACTTCTATTATTTATATCTGATGTGCTTTCTATTTTTCTCAATTACTTTATGAAATTCTAGGTATTACATTGTCTAACTATTTTTCTATACATATCTCATAAGTATATATTTAATGTTTGTTGACTAAATAAATGAAGTTGCTCTACTTTAGGCAAAAATGAATTCTTTATGCTATAAACTCATATATATGTTATAGTCTATAGTATGCTTTTTAAACTGTGGTAAAATATCCATAACAAAAATTTACCATTTTAATATTTTTAGATGTATCTAACGGCATTAATTGTAGTCATGAGGTAAAGCAAGTATCTCCACTATCCATTTCCAGAACTTTTTCATCATCCAAACAGAAACTATACCCATTTTAACAGTAACTTCCCATTCTCACCCCTTCACCCCAGTTTCTGGCCACCTCTGTTATACTTTATAGCTCTATAAATCTGTATATTTTAGGTTAACTCTCATAAGTGGTATCATACAGTATTTTTCTTTTTGTGTCTGGCTTGTTTCACTGGGTGTAATGTCTTCAAATCTCATCCATGTTATAGCATATATCAGAATTTCATTCTGTTTTTAAAGCTGAATAAATATGCCATTCTATGTTTATACCACACTTTGTTTATTCATTCATCTGTTGGTGGACACCTGGGTTGTTTCTACCTTCTGACTATTGTGAATAATGCTGCTTTGAACATGGGTGCATAAGTAACTTCTTTGAGTCCCTGCTTTTAACTCTTTTGGATATATACCTAGGAGTGAAAATGGTAAAGATAAGAGAATTCTATGTTTAATTTTTTGAGAAACTGTCATACTGTTTTTCATACCAGCTGTACCATTTCACATTCCCACCAGCAATGCACAAGGGTTCCAATTTCTCAGCATCCTCACCAACACTTGTTACTTTTCCATTTTTTAAATAGCCATCCTGATGGGTGTGAAGTGGTAATTCATCATGGTTTTGATTTGCATTTCTACACTTTTAAATTCTGAAATACCTCCCTGTAAGCAGTCATGATTATCTGGAAAATAAAAGTGTGACAAAGATAGGAAGAGTTCCTCATCAACCCTTCTTCACTCCAATGCCAGCCCTTCCCTTGCCCACAAACAGTAGTTGCTTGATGTGGTTTGTATGTCTGTGACTGTAACTGGAAAAGACACCGGCGTTCGGGCTGCCTGTCACTACCAAATCCAATAAGCAATGACAGCCATTGAATCTTTTATGGGCGCTTTATTCAGATAACCTGTGATCTGAGAAGATGGCGGGTTCATACCCTAACAAATCACCTTTATCTTCTCTTTCCTGGCCAGACCTTTTATAAGGGGGTGGGGGAGGACAAACAAGGTACGGTGAGGGCTTTGAAATTCAGGGAGGATTAGGTGAACAAAGCTGCAGCCTTTCTGTTCTCAGCAGTTAGCTGTTCCCATAGGGGTGGGGGCAGGGGCGCGGGGTAGTCACACAAAAGGCTTGGATGCCCCAGGCGGTAATCTCTAGCCAGTGCCCCAGGAGGTGGGCTGCTTTTCCCAGGAGCCAGGATGGGCCTTATCTGTAGTTTCTGAAACAAAAGCTTAACATACACAGTACTTGCTAGACTTATAACCTTTTACCTTAAGCTAAAATTTTCCAAGTCTTGAGTCCCCTATCATGACCACAGGCCACCCTTAGAGGCCCCTGCTCTCAGTGTGCTCAGAGAAAGAGTGGGTTGTCGTTCTACAACATATTCTCTTGCTTTATCTGTATCAAATTCATTAGGTATCCAAGTGATTGTGTTCATTTACACTGATTGTAGTTGTAGAAAAATCAGGCTTTTAACCCAAAGGTATAATATATAGGCATTAAATAATTGGAAAAGAAAAGGTTATGAAATTATTATGTATAGTAAGGACATCTTGAAATCATGAAATCTGTGAAATGTGTGCTTATTTACTAGTAATTTTATGGTTTCATTATTTAGTATATCTGAAATGTATTGGGTTTATAATATGAGATAGGGATCAACTTTAATGTTTTTCCAAATAGTTTATCAGCTTTACTTCCTAAGTAATTTCCCCCCACTGATTTTAAATGTTTCTCTTACCACATACTATATTCTACACTTTATAGGTTTTATTTCTTTGTTCTATAGGTTTTATTTCTTTATTTCTTTACTGACAGTCCATAAACCTTGCACTAAATTAGGGCCTTAGTTAATTGTGTAAAATAAATAATTTATAAATAAATATGCTTGATTGGGGGACATGATCTTTAAAGAATTTAAAAAGAAAGTACGTCATTAGTTTCAGAGACAGCTAAGCTACTCAATAAACACAAAGTCTTGACAGATTTTTTTTAATTTTATCCCTTGCTATTGTATTACCTCTTGCAATCCTCATCCCAGGACAAGTTCATCCGGAATCCCAGGGGAGGGAGAGTCGTGAGCTACCTGAACCTGTCACAGGTGGGCACAGGTCACCAGGTTCTTGGTGATTGGGACAAAGAATTGAACCGAACACCCAGAGTTTATAGCAGAGAACATGGGAGCAGGCCAACTCCAAGTAGAGATTGACCTCATGGGCTGGAGGGACTCTATTCTTATAGGGCAGATCCTTCCTGGCTAGTTTTTGGTGGGCTTTTACTGCGCATGTACAAGTAGTTGTATTCCTTTAAAGCTACTGCACATGTGGTCTCCCATGATTTTCCCTGATTGGCTGCCAGGGAAGAGGGTCCCACAGTGCTACTGAATTGATCCCCCCTTCTCCTGGGGTCCCCCTGTACTAGGTTCACCTTTCCCTTCGCCAGGGAATTATAGCTGTCCATGTTAGAGATTGGTGAAAAGGAAAGGAGTTATTTATGCAAGTTATATGGACTAAGAGTAATGACTTAGTCTTCATCAAAATCCCAAAGTCTTTTAAAACACCCACAAACACACACAGTCCTTCCTTCCCCCGCTTGCCCAGTCTGGGGTACCATATCTCAGGAAAAGAAATAAAGTCCGTGGCTCAGGCAGCCCCAGGTTCTTCCCAGTAATCCGTCTGGGCTGGTAGGCTTCCCTCAGTTCCCAGCACCATCAACTGTGTCTTCGGGATCTCCAGCTAAAGTCACCTGGTGGTTTGCTGCTAAAGCTGCGTGGTGGTTCTCTGCTAAAGCCGAGTGGTGACTCTTTGAGAAAGCCGCATGGTGATTCTTCTCATGGCTGCGGGTGGGGGGGGCGGGGGGTGGTCCCCACTCTGGCCAAAGGCGCGTGGTTCTTACATGGCTGCAGCCGGTACTTCTCTCTCCACTGCCACAGCCGCATGGCTCCCCTTTTTTCCATGGCTGCCGTGTCTGGGCTTTCAATCCCCGCGCCAGTCCTCCTCTGCAGCCCCATTTCCGACTACTCCCACAATCAGCTACACTTGCCGGCACTCCCATATCCTTCCAGCTTTACTGGGCTGCCATCATTTGAGTCCGGGCAGGTCTGGCCCCATGTCACAGAGCCAATCTTCTCCAAGTTCTCACAAGGCACTGTAACTAGGGGGAGTTGCCTCCCAGTTACATCTTTGGGGGAAGTTACTTCCATCCCCCTGGCTCAAAGCATGGCCACAGCTATTTAACATATCTGTGAAACCAGTTAAAGGTTATAGATGTGTTAAATGACCACGCGAGAGGTTAGCTGAGGTTAGCTGCAAAGCTGTTGCTATGCAAAACAGCTTTCAATGGCCCTGCTCCATGTGTCCCTTCCCCCAACTCACACCTGTGGGCAGGGGTTGGTGAGGACATCCTATATATCTTTCTAATATTTTCTGGACACCTTGAGTTCTGGACCCCATTAAAAATCCTTTTGAGGGCCCCCCGTCTGCTCCCTCCTACAAACCTACTACAGATAATACAATCTTGTTGCGTGGACTTTGAGTATGGAGTAGCTATTACTTAATTCTGTTAGTGTTCTTTGTCTCTCAATTTTCCTGAAAAATTCTAAAAAGAAATTTTAGAGTAAAATGCCTCATAACACACAGAGTCTAATGTTTTATAAGTACTATATATTGACCAGCTAGCTAATTGATGATCCCTTCACTTGTGAATAATTAATTTAACATCTGTAAGCACCATGGATGGCTCAGGACCCTGTTCATTTCATCTTTGTACTTCCTATTGAAACCGGCACACATACAGAGTGTTTGATATGAATTGAACAAAACTTGAACTGTTGAATTTTATGTTTGTATCATGCAACCTCTAAGAAGTCTGGCTCAAGAATGGTTTGTTCATTTTAAAACTTAACACCCAAAATATTTGTATCTTAGATTTTTCACTCTTAGTCTCTTAGCCAGTTCCCACCTCTCTCAATCTAACCTTTGGCAGCCCAAGATAGTGTGTTAAAGATGGTGTGAAAATTCTTAACTGTTCCTTTAAAAAGAAGGTAATCATATTTAATACTTTGGGTAGGTTATTTCCTTTAATCCCTAATAAACATAAAGGAAGCATTATTATCTTAAATTGAGATAGGAAAATTGAAGTCAGGGAGATTTAATAATTTGTTAAATGTCCCACTAGTAGTGGAATCACAAAGCTGTTATACTGAGCATGCCTGACTCCAGAATGATAAGAATTTCTTCAGAAAAGAATCCTATCTTTTTGTTTTAATGTTTAGCATACAGGTGACCTGGGAATGTCAAAATTTTCTTGAGTCTGTAGTGGTCTGTTAATGACCCTGGGGAAATGTAAACATGTTGGATGAGGCTCAGAGAATTCTGTAGGGACATGGCTGCAGAACTGTGGTCTTCCTTTTGTGAGTGCAGCTTCACCTTGTTCTGCAGTACAATACAGCTTCCATGTAAATGTGGACATAGTCTTGCTCTGAAGAAAAGTGAAAATGCTTTGCTTCTTCAGAGGAAAATGCAATGTGCAGCATTTCAAGAACGAATATTCTTGATTGGATCTGAGTTATCTTCCAGCAGAGAGGCTGTTACGAGGGCAGTGTCTAAACACAGACAAACCAGATAGAATCGAGCCTGACTTGTTTCTAGGAGAATAGCTCCAAGGAAAAGTTGAGGGTGACAATATTCAGTTTTACTGTAGCAATTTGATTAAAGTTACTATGACTAATAAATTAGTAATAACTATATTTCACATGTATTCATTTCCTTACTACTTTCTCCTTAAAAACAAATAATTAAAACCAGAAATTTCTATCTTCAGTATTATGGGATGTATACTGCTGTAAATGAAGAAAACACAGAACCTACAAGGAGGATTTTAGAAAAAAATACTCATATTTTTGTTGTTTTTGTAGAAAAGAGATTCATTTCATATTTGGAAGAATTCTAGTTAGTTATTGTAGGTGGAAATTTAATCAAATCAGTAAGACATGACAATTTTTTTGTGTGAAGGGTGTTCTTAGTTCTTGGAAATGTATGAGCAGCAAAACAAGAATTTTAGTGCTAAAAGGGTCTTCCTGTTCCTGCTGTGCTCCATCGTTTCAGATTAAGTATGTACTTTTGCTCTCTGGTTTCTGCAGCATCTGTAATACATGACTATTTACCCACATATACTTCCCCTTGTATGGTATCTTTCCCCACATTTATAAAGAGAGTAAGTATTTCAAGGCTCATTTATTTTCCCTATTTGGTTGTCAGAATCAGGAAAAGCTGCGGAAGGTGGGGTCAGAGTCAGTATGGAAGTGTGAGGGCCTGTGAGCTTAAAAAGGAAAGAGTAATTTTCTGCTGTCCCTGCTGCCAGTGACATTAGGCTGAACACTCTCCCCCTCTACCATTTGGAGAAGTTGGGTAGGATACAAAAATTACAAAATACCACTATGTTGTATGCACAATATTCTTTTGCTTACTCTTTTCAGAAAGACAATTAAAAGGAGGAAGTATTTGTTGAATTTTTAAAATGTGGTTTTAAAATCTATCTTTATATTATATTTTAATCTTAAAAAAGGCTTTATTTACTGGATGTCCTTGTTTTGGATTTTTTCCCTGCAGGTAGCAATATTTTGCTTCTAAGAAAGATCTCTGTACTGTAGTATTCGTGAAATCTAATAATCGAATGACGTTTCTGCCATATTGTTTTTATTTTTTTAAACCAGGAGTTTTATTTTTTTACTTTTTTTAAAAGATCGTATTTTATTCATCTTTAGAGAGAGGGGAAAGGAAGGAGAAAGAGGGAGAGAAACATCAATGTGTGATTGCTTCTTGAGTGCCCCCTACTGGGGACCTGGCCTGCCACCCAGGCATGTGCCCTGACTGGGAATCAAACCTGCAACCCTTTGATTTGCAGGCCAGCACTCAGTCCACTGAGCTAAACCAACCAGGGCTCTGCCATATTATTTTTAAAAACAGCAATTAAAATAAAGACTTAGAGCTTTTTTAAAGCAAGTTTTTCTTTCAGAATTAAAACCTTAGTACTACTTTGGTGTATTTTTACCCAAGTTCCACTGTGTGACTTTCCTGGTATTTAATTGAAAACATATTCCATCGTATTTAACCCTCACCTGATCAGTAAGATTGAGACATTGCTCAGAGGGGATCTTTAATAGGATTCTAGCTACAGATGCCAGTTCTGTGACCAAATAAAAAGTGTGGACTGAAAGCCGGACTTGGGAGCAAGGCACATTTCCACTGTTCATGGAGGTTTGAAGATTATGTGTGCTTTAGGGGAAAAGACTAATGGAATACAGAATTTTCAAAGGAGTAACTTTAATAGTTGAGCTGTTTAGAAATTGCTCAGTATAGCCGCCAATTTAAGTAAATTATCTAGAGTACTGACTGCAGTCCAAGGGGATGCTATCCTTTTGATTTCTGTGCTAATTTTCCATGTTAATGATACAGATTACATTTGACCCATGATGTAAAGCAGTTTGCATCTTGGATTGCCACTCTTACTCTTT
Source organism: Trachops cirrhosus (assembly GCA_028533065.1). NCBI lineage: Eukaryota > Metazoa > Chordata > Mammalia > Chiroptera > Phyllostomidae > Trachops > Trachops cirrhosus. Next base: position 74,036,718 of record CM052544.1, read on the forward strand.
ATCACATAGTGCTGTGTAAGAATGCCTCTCATATTTTTCTTTTAACAATAATAATAGCACTAGCAGGCTGTAGTCTTCTCAACAAGAAGTGCTAACTTCCTCCGGAAAACAGAAGTGTGGTATACATCATTACATAACCTAGTTTCTCTGGTGTTAAAATTTAAGTATATGAAAGCTATTGTGAAGTCTTTGCACAGAACTGTGGGCCCCTCTGTTTTCCTTTCATTGGGTAAAGAAATGGCATCTTTGTCCACATCCCCTTGAGAAAACACAATGATGGCTAGAGTGAGTGTCATGAAGTTTCAGGCATAACTCTGTGGTTTCAGTGTTGAACTCCTAGCACTGAAAGTTATTTTAGGGATCAGTTCATTGGAATTGAAACCTGCATGGGATTACCAAATAAAATAGAGAGCATCCAAGTAAATGTGAATTTCAGATAAACTATGGGGTAGACTTACACTAAAAAGATATTCATCATTTGCCCTGGCTGTTCTGGCTCCGTTGGTTGGAGCATTGTCCTGTGGCTAAGGGGTTGCTGGTCTGTTCCTGGTCAGGGTGCGTATGATCCCCAGCGCAGGCATGAACAGAAGGTGACCAGTTAATGGTTTTGCCTCACATTGTTGCTTCTCTCTCTCCCTTCCTCTTTCTGAAGCAATGGAAGAATGTTCTTGGGTGATGATTTTTCTTTTAAAGAAAAAGTTATTCATCATTCACCTCAAATTCACATTTAACTGACCTATATTATATTTGGTAAACCTGGCAACTCCTAAGAATTCATATAAAACAATTCCAACTTATATAAAATAATATTTCCCCTTTAGGAATCCTCTAAATCTTAAGGTTGGGAAGCCTTTACTTCATAATTACTTTTTCTATGATATCCTCCTATACATGGAATGAAAAAGTTTATAAATGACATGTAGCTCATTGTTTAACATTCCTGACAGCAGTCCCTGTAGGCTTATATTGGGTTGGTCAAAAACTCCATTTAGTTTTTCCATAAAATAAAAGACACATTTTTCACTTTTACCAGTAACTTTGTTGATTTGGATATTTTGAGTATGTTGTCTATCTCCTGCTATTAGTTTCTAGTGGTTAGAGGACAGGGGTGCTGCTTCCAGTGTATAAGATAGCCCCACAGTAAAGAATCATGTGGCCAAAACATCAACAATATCAAGAAACTTCACACACTACTTTGACACATTTGATCAGTCACAACACCTTCTCCATACACTGCACAAGTCTTTATGTGTGTTTTTTAGTTACATTTTTACCTTTCTTGAAATAATTAAGCCTAATATGCCAAAAATGTTGCCTGTATTCTTCTATCTTCAATATTAAAATGGCTGCACAAAAATTCACCAATTTTGAAAAGTTTTTTTTAATGCAAGCTGATATGACAGCTGTCATAATACATTCTAACAAAATTGTTTCGAATGAAGTTAAAGACAGCTAAGCACTACTAGAGCCATCGTATGTAAAAAAACTAAAAGAACTTTTTGGCCAACCCCATATAATCACAGTATTGTTATGGTAAGGCTAGATATGGGCAGCAGGTGGGTGATACTGTTTCCCCACTCCACCTCCTACCCCTTACCTACTCACTCCCCCACCCCACAAACTGGAACCATGGACTCAGGATTAGCATTTTTTCCTTCTCAGAATGATATCCCTGGCCAGCTACAGGCACATAAACGTTCTGGCACATTTCAGGGGGTGCCTGGGCCAAACAATGTGACTATCCTCATTCTCTCAGAATCTCAGAGAGTTCTCATATTATTCAGGTGGCCCAGAGAACACAAGAGGAGTTAATAGTTGATGTAAGAGAGGGGTCAGAGGTTGGAAGAGAGTAGGGAGAATTAAGTGTTTTTAATTTTTTAATATCTTCTAAGACTTTAACAGTCTGTATCCAAAGGAGAAAGAGCAGAGCTAACAATTGCTACCAAAGGTGCTAGTTGTGGGAATTCAAACATTTCTTCCACAGCATTGCTAATATCATTTGATAATAAAATTTGGTCTTTTTTATAGACTTTCTGTAGAAGCTTTTATTTCCAAAGGACTTCATTAAAGATGTAAAGGCTGTGCTGTGAATTAAGGATGACACACCCTATTTTGAATTGGATTTCCTGCTAGTTCTGATCAGAGGCATTCTTCCCGGACTAGGGTGAATTCAGTTCCAGTGTTTGCTTGTAAAACTGAATCCAGTCATTGTATTTGCAGTTTGGCTTCCTGCCTAGTATTAAAATACAGAGCAAACTTCAGCTAGTTACTCCCTATGATTCTGTCTCCTCCATAAAGAGCAGGGAAAGGAGAGGGGAAAACCCAGAGGGTGACTGAGTTCATTTACTTACTGTGCCAGAGGGCAGCTGTGCGCTGCCTTGTCATCACATGATTCTGTGGAGAATCCTGATATTCCAGTTACCGGAATAGGAAACAGCCTCAAAAAAAAAAAAAAAGAAAGAAAGAAAAAAAAAAAAACCCCCACCAAGAAAAAAAAAAACTGGTCTCTCTCTTTATGGTTCTAGCTTTAGCATCAGCTGCGGAATAAAACCACTTGGCTATCAAATACCGGTGAAAAATAGGAGATCTTATGTTTCTCCCTCTTTTCAAAGTTTCGTGTATAAAGAAAGAACTTCTATAAATAGTGGTCACAAGGCAAGAATATAGCACTGCTGGCTGAGCCAATTTGACTATGCCCACTAAGTTGTCCTGTCTCATGCAGGCTACTTTCTGGATTTGTGGGTAAGATCTGCAGGGCTCATCCTTCTCCTTGGCATAGAGAAAATATGATTCAGTGTGCACATTGTAACTCCAAGCAACGCCATGACAACATTTGACCAAATCTGAGTGTAGATTAGAAAGGATTGTTTCTTCATTAAATGTGAGGGGATCCAGATGGATATAATGGTACCAACCTGGGCACCCATAGGAGTAATGTATGTAGAGTGATTCCCTGGAGTTAAACTTAGAGCCTCTTAATTTGGAGAAAAAGACAGGAAGGGAGAGTGGCTGGTTCATTGGCTGTACCCAGGCTCTGCTTCTTCAGTTTCCATTCATTGGCTGTACCCAGGCTCTGCTTGCCACAAAGTACTGAAATAGGAATGCGGAATGATGCCCAAGGCTCAGTGGCACCATCTTGCCCTGGTGACAATGCAGCGTGTATATCTCTTGCTGTCCTGATTTTATTATTTAATTTTGATCTGGCCCATTGAATTAGAGCCAGATTACCTTTTCTTTAGACTTAGTTTTATATACTTAGAAAAAATTTGAATGTTTAATTAAGTAAATATTAATTTCAAGTTTATTATTAATGAAGTATTAAGAGTCTGCTACCTTGCTACTACTTTGCTAGGGACAAAAAGAAAAATCAGAACATTTAAGACAAAGATTTTGTTCACAGGAAAATTACAGCCTTCTTTTGCATAGAAACCTTAAAACTAGCAAATTGTCATATAGCAGAAGAATGTGACCATAAAAGAAGTTAGGTTTCTGCTTGCATGTTTTATGGAGATGGTATATTCAGCTGCCTAATGTCCAGAGGATCCACAAGTGCAGGAATGAAGAAATGGTTGACTAGAGTCCTAAAACTAAACATAGAGTGCAGCAGGAATGGTAGCAGCTGAACATCCAGGAATGCAAATGAGACATTGCTTATAGAGGCTGGAACAAAGCAATAAAAAATGGGAGTTTTGACTTCCACTTTCTGATCTGACATATAAGGAACTTGGAAATCATCACTCCTAATTTCATAGAAGAAAAAAGCTGAACAAACAAAATCAGCAAATCTTTTAGATCCAACAGAGTTTTGAGGTGATAGGGCACACCTCTGCCCCCAAAATTGGAGAGACAGACAAGAGGATGTAGAGATTCATATCTTCCCAGAGCAGGAATCAAGGACCAAGAACACCCACTGGAACCAGTACCAGGGAAGAAAAAATTCAGTTGCTGGAGGCTTAGTGTGGATAAGCTAGACAGTTAAAAACTACAAGGAGCCCCATTCTTGGAAGGTGGGTGGGGGTCATGCTTTTGTGAGCTTTACTTCCAGGAGCCCTACCATGTTCTCAATGACTATCAGAGAAAAAATCCCCTCATGCTTCCAACAGGGGGAAGGATAAAGTACACTTCTTGAAATATGCCACAGCATTCTGTTCTTAGCAAGGCCTGCCATCAAGAAAAACTAACAAGAGCCTAGCTTATTAAGGTTTTATCAGTGCTCAGCTGACCTGAGGGGAAGGGAAATAATTCAACTCCACATGGCTTTAGTCTTCCTGTCTCACCTACGGAGAGAAAAGGCTGAGAAGCAGTTGTGCAGGTCAAAGTCCAGAGGCACAACTTACAAAAAGACTGAAACCTAATCATAGAGCTATACAACACTTCTCCTTTCCCCACTATGTCAATAGGGCTCCTGTACAATAGCAGAACAATAAAATAAACACATGTCTCAGAACTTATCTAAGAAGAAGACTCTAGGGAAGTGCAACTAAAACAGGAAAAACAAAAACAGACACCAGAGAAAATTTTTGCTCTGACAACTACAGTTACAGCAAACAGTAAAGATAGAGTAACTCCTAGCATGATAAACATAAAACATCATGCTAAAAGCCTATATACCTTAGTTCCTTTAACCCAATGTATCACAGCTGGCTCTGGACAAAAAATTACAAGGCATTATAAAAGCCCAAAATTATCACTGGCTGCTGTGGCTCAGTGGATTGAGCACCAGCCTATGGACTGAGAGGTTGCCAGTTCGATTCCCAGTCAGGTGACATGCCTGGGTTGCAGGCCATGTTCCCCGTTGGGAGTGTGAGAGAGGCAACTTGTTTCTCTCACACATCATGTTTCTCAGCTTCTCTTTTCCCCTTTCCCTTCCCTTCAAAAATAAAGAAGTAAAATTTTTTAAAAATAAAAGCCCAAAAATTATTGTTTCAAGAAAAACAGTGCAAGTAGTAGAACACACTTAGACATTGAAGAGACATTGGAATTAATCAGACTGGGAATTTTAAAGAACTATGATTAAAATACTAGGGACTTTAAAGGAAAAAGTAGACAACATGCAAAACGTACAGGCTCATCAATATAGTGGACAGGGCCAAGGAAAGAATCACTGAGCTTGCAGAAATATCAATACAAACTTCCAAGACTGAAATGCAAAGAGGACAAAAAGAATGGAAAAAAGGAAACATAATATCCAAGAACTGTGGGACAATTATAAATAGTGTTAACACACATAATGGAAATAATAGAGAAGAAAGGCAAAAAGGAAAGAAAGAAATATTTGTTAAATTGTTCAGAATATAATGACCGAGAATTTTCCAAAATTAATGATAGGCAACAAACTACAGGTCCAGGCAGCTCAGAGAACATCAAGCAGAATAAATGAAATAAAATCTATACATAGGCATACTATATTCAAATGCAGGAAGTCAAAGACAAATGTACCGGTATATCTTGCAACTTCACTGTATGTATTGTTTTTAATAGCTGTGTGTGTGTGTGTATGGAGTATTCAGGATTTTCTATATAAATAAGCATGTCATCTGAAAAAAAGTGATAGTTTTACTTTTTCATTCGCAATTTGGATACCATTTATTTCTTTCTCTTACCTGATGCTCTGGCTGGAACTTCCAGAACTATGTTGTATAACAGTGGTGAGAATGGACATTCCTGTCTTGTTCCTGATCTTTGAGAAAAAGCTTTCAATTTTCCACCATTGGATATATTAGCTGAGGGTTTCTCAAACATGGCCTTTATTGGAAAAAGAAATGAGAAAAAAAAACAATTTCGTTTGCAATTGCAACAAAAAGAGTTAAATACCTACGAATAAACTTAAAGGATGTGGAAGACCTATGCACTGAAATCTACATTGTTAAAAGAGATTGAAGAAGGCATGAAGAAATAAGTACTTCGTGTTCATGGATTGTAATAAACATCATAGTTAAAATGGCCATGTTACCCAGAGCAATATACAGATTTAATACAATATCTATCAAAAATACAAATAACATTTTTAGAGAAATAAAACAAAAAAAATCAGATTTGTATGGAATCACAAAACACCTTAAACAGCCGAAACAATCCAAAGAAGAAAATGAAACCAGATATATCACACTCCCTGAGTTCAAACTATACTGACAATATACATATTGACAATAGTGACATAGTGACAATAATTAAGACAGCATGGTATTGGCAGAAAAACAGACACACAAACCAATGGAACAGAATTGAGAATGCAAGAATAAATCCACATGTATGTGGGCAAATAATTTTCAACAAAGGAGCCAAGAACATACAGTGGAAAAAAGAAAGTCTCTTCAATAAATGGTGCTGGGAAAATTGGCAATCCACATGCAAAAGAATGAAACTACACTGTTGTTACCATATACAAGAATTAACTCAAAATGTATCAAAGACCTAAATATAAGAGCTGAAACAATAAGTTACATAGAAGAAAACACAGGTACTAAAGGAATGTACCATGGTCTTAGACAGGATTTTATGAATTTGACCTCAAAGACAAGGGAAGTAAAAGCAAAATAAGTGAATGTGACTGTGTTAAACCAGAACGCTTATACACAGCAAAAGAAACAGTCAACAAAATAAAAAGGTAACCAACCAAAAGGGAGAAGATATTTGCAAACAATGGCTCTGATAAGGGATTAATATCCAAAATATATAAAGAACTCATACAGCTCAACACCAAACAAAAAAAAAACAAATTACAAAATGGGCAGAGGACCAGAACAGACACTTCTCCCAAGAAGTGTCTATTTGTAAGAAGACTTCTATTTGTAAGAAGACCTACAAATAGCCAATAGATATATGAAAAGATGCTCAACTTCACTAGCTATTAGGGAAATGCAAATCAAAACTACAATGACATGCTACCTCAAACCTGTTAAAATGACAATCATCAACAAAATGATAAGTTTTGGAGATGTTGAAAACATTTATCTATGAAGATGTATGTTCCTTTTTGTTCTTTGCAGCATTATTCACAGTGGCCAAGACATGGAAACAGTTGAAGTGTCCCTTTGATAAATGATTGAATAAAGAAGATATGGTACATATATATAATGGAATACTACTCAGCCTATAGAAAATATAAAATACTGCCATTTATGACAACATAGATGAATCTTAAGAATATTATGTAAAGTGAAATTAAGTTAGAAAAAGTCAAAAACGATATGATTTCACATATTTGTGGGACATAAAGCGGAAATCAACAAGTGAATAAACAACCAAGAACTCATAGACACAGACAACAGTTTGGTGGTTACCAGAGGGAAAGAGGGGTTGGGGGAAGGTCATAAAGGGAGTCAAATGGATCAGCGGTCCCCAACCCTTAGGCGGGGGACCAGTAGTGGTCTGCAGCCTGTTAGCTGCAGCTGTGTCACAAGCAAAGCTCACCTGAACTCCATCTCCTATCTCTCCCCACTACCACAGCGGGGGAGTGAAGTTCTCCTGAGCTCCATCTCCTGTTACACGCTCCCCACCCATCTTCTGTGATACCAGTCTGTAGTGCCAGAAATGTTGGAGACCATTGAAATAGATGGTAACAGAAGGAGATTTGACTTTGAGTGGTAAACACACAATGCAATATACAGGTAATGTTCTAGAATTGTACACTTGAAACCTATATAATCTTATTAACCAATGTCACCTCAATAAATTTAATTTTTTTAAAATGGTATAACATCTTGAAAGAAGCCTGAGGAGGGGAGAAGCAAGTATAAGAACTATATCAGACTGTCTTTGGAAACTATGCAAGCAGGAAGATGGTGTAATGAAGGATTTAAAGTATTAAAAACTCAGAGATATCTTTTATCTCTGCTTTGCTTCGATTACTATATTTTGCTGTGTATAATGCACTCCTGTGTAAAATGCACACCCAAGTTTTTGGCCCACACTGTCAGGAAAATAATCTTAATGTTTTGATTTTTTAATTCAATTTTTATTTATTTACATTTAGAAACAAAACTGATTATTGAATTCCAGGGTATTATTCTGCATATGGATATCATTATTGCTTTCTAGAGTCACACTTTTAACACGTAAGCATAAATAAAAGAATTAAAATATATATATAGATATGGAATTAGTACTACCCATGTTTAATGCACACCCTTATTTTTCCCTCAAAAATTTGGGCAAAAAAGTGCACATTATATACACAGCAAAATACGATCATTTTTTTATTATCCTAAAGCACAGATTTTAGAAGTTGTATATTACCCTTAAGGAAAAAATTAGAAAATATGTTAGAAATGAATCTAACAATTGCATTCCATTTTGTAAAATAAGCATTCCAAGATAAGAATAACTTTCTGAAGGAACTGAGAAAAATTTATTTGAACATGTATCTATTGGTGCCTACCATGTGCCTAGCACTTACTGCATACTACATTAGGTGGAAAAAATAGAAGATGTAATTCCAATCCTTCGCATACTGAAGTCTCGTTGAGGAAGTAGGCACATTCCGCAGAAGGAAGCAGAGAGATAGACACTTGCCTAGAATGAATTTGTGTAGTAACTTTCCATTTTGTCTATCAACAATTCAGTAACATGATTTTTTAAAATTTTATCTTGGTACTGTTGCCAGCTAGAGTATCATCAAATTCAGAGTCCTTTCTGGGCACACTGCATTTTAATGGAGGTGATAATGGTTGGGATCCATTGGCAGGGAATGTTGATTCTTTAGACTTAGTAGCTTCCCCCATGAAGAGCAACTGTGGTTTTCCTCATATAGCAGCAATTTTCAACCTTTTTCATCTCATGGCACACATATGCTAATGGCTAAAATTCAGCAGCATACCAAAAAATATACTTCTGCTGATCTGACAAAACAATAATTACAATTTTGATTCAGTCAAACCAGACTGCAATTGTGTTGGCTGTTATGATTTCTTAATTTGACCACCTAAGGCAGGGATGTCAAACTTATTTTCACTGGTGGCCATATCAGCCTCGCAGTTGACTTCAAAGGGCCGAATGTAATTTTAGTACTGAATAAATGTAACTACTCCTTAACAGTTAATTGAGAGCTCGATGCTGCCACCAGGTAGAAACAAGATGCCAGTGGATAAAACAAGGTGGAGGGCTGGATTTGGCCCACAGGCCTTGTATTTGCCACCTGTGATCTAAAGGAAAATGGGTCAGTGCCCCTGACTAAATAGTCAGGTATTGCATGTTTTAAAAATTCTTGTGGCACACCGGGTTAGAATCACTGGTATATAGCCTTTCTCCTCCCAGTGCACAGTGAGTGAGACATTCTTAAAGGATTGGGTATGGAGGCACTCTGCACTTGAATTTTTACATTTGGTAAATGGAAAGAACATGACAGTGTCACAGCAAAGCAGTCATTGTCATCTATTAGGTAAGAATGTTAGCAGTACTCTATCCACCAAACAGGGTAGTTATGAGAGCTGAATAAAATAACAGAAGCAAAATTCTTGGACTGGTTGAGATGGCTCAGAAATTATGAGTTTTTATGTGACCCTACACAGGTGCCCACTTCCTAAAACTTCATGGACACCATAACCACTCCTGTTACAATATCTGTTGTCAGCCAGGGACAACCCTCTATCTCTGCTGGGCCAAAGAGTGGACAGCTAATGAAAACTAATCTGTAGTCCTAGTGACCTCAAGCATAGAGCCATGTGATCTGAAGGCAGGAAGACCTCAGATGGGTTCTGAGTAGGGCCTGGATGGGTGTGTGTTTTTCTGAGTCACTGGTTTAGCTTGCCATGATTCTCAGCCTGCCTCCACCCACTCTGCCCACTCATTGGCCTCATTTTCCTGGGGAGATGCTGGATATGATGATCTGCTCTAACTGTGGGATGAGCAACACCTCCTGAGCCAGAAATGTCATCTGAGACACAGATATCTGTTCTGAAAAATTCCTGCTTTTTGTTTTCTGGAACACACGTAAATTCTAGTAGCACATCTGACCTTTATATTACTTGAAGAATGAAGGCCTGTGGTTTGTCATAAACAAACAATGCCTGTGCTACATGTTGTAATTTAAATTTATATGTGAGTATTTAGGACTACAGATTGTCAGAGGTAATTGTAGTGGTAGGAATAGAGCTTCGTTCCTTTAAATTAGATTGTTTGCATGTCCCTGACCTTGCTACTTTTTACTTCCCACCTGAAAGAACATACCCCTATATTCTGAATGGGTGGTTTCCCAAAAGTTTCTTTCTTGGAACTTAGACTGCATTTGCTCTAAGAACAGTGATAGAAATCCTTGCTTCATTCCCGGGCCACCTCCCAAAGTCTGTTCCATACTAATGTATTCTAACAGTTTACTGATAATAGAACTTCAGTTTCCCTTAACCACATTCAATACAAGTTCAAATGCTGTGGAGATATATATATATATATATATATATATATATCCCCTTGGAGTGGGGAGAATGAGAGGGATGAGGAAAACAGGAGGAGAGAACTCTGGGTATTTGGGTACAGGGATGTCTCAGCAGATTGGAAAAACATTCATGAACACTGAGACATAGTCTTTTTGTCTTCTTAGAGAAGATGCCTGTCCAAGCCAGCCACTGCTCCTCTGTTCTGAACTTGCCAAAAAAAAAAAAAAAAAAAAAAAACAGTCACAGGAAGATTATAAATGGCAGATACTGAAGGGCAGTTTCTTTCATGCTAATCTGTACAGGTGTTCGGTTATTTTTTAATTTGGAGGCAAGTCAAAAACTGGTTGTACACTCTTTGATGTATGTATTTCTCATTTTTCAAAACATGTTAAGCCACCTCATTGTTACTGTGTTAAATTATAAATAACTAATGGGAAGGAACTAGAGTTGGCTTCACTTTTCCTATACAGCCTGAATGTCACACCAATGGTATAAATTTTTCATTTATGTTTTTGGCCATTTTATACAGTCATCTCAGTTTGAACAACTCTGGTGTATTACTAAAGATACCTGAGATCTTTTTAGATATGTAACAAACTTTCGAGTTCTTTAGTTGGTTTAAGGAAACCTGTTTTATACTTCAGTGCTTCTATTGCAGGAAAGTTCTGCTGTGGGTGCAGTTCTGATATTCTAAAGAACAGACAGAGCTCTTTTCTATAACTTTAATACAAGTCTTTATGTCATACAAATGTAAATAGTATGTCATGAGCTTCTACATAGCTGCTTTTTGTTACATAAACATAACAAAAACATAGCTGTTTTGTTAAACACAAATTATTTTTCCCCAATAGGAAAGATCCTGCAACATCTTAATTCTAGTGGATAATGGGCAAATTAAGGTTACACTCAGAATTTGTGGATGATTGTTGTCTTTAGAAACCCAATTTGAACTCCATGTTAACCTTCTAACAAGTCAGGGAAATATGCACTGGTGTATCTTGTGCAGCATCTAAACCCTTCTCTGTAGATTTTAATATCTTTTGTGGTTGCTGCTAACATGGTTTGTTTGAATCTTTGAGGAATGTTTGCTCTTATTTATTACTCTAGTTTGTCGCTAGCTTATCATGGAGTATTCCTATAAACAATTAGCTGTGTAAAACAGAAGAAAAATAAAAGTGGCTTGGGCTTAAAGAGGTGAAAAAGATTCTGAGGTCCCAGTACTTTTTCTAGAAGTCCTCAAGTTAGCTACTTACAGTTCCATTCTTGTGTTTTTAGGTGTAAGGCCACCAAGCTTATCCTCTCCAATTTACTGCTGACTCCTTACATCTAGCACTTCCCTTGGGACTCTCAGTTTCCTGAAAAGCCTCAGTTTCAGCCAAGTAGTTTAAACTATATAGGCAGTTGAGCACAAATCTCCTGGGTTTGCTCCGGGACAAAAATCCAAAAAACTCAGTGGAATTGTTTTTACATATTACACCAGAATTACACCAACATGTTCATTATGGCTGTCTGCCATCTAATTTTTTCCCCATTTTTCTGATTTTCCCTAGTTTTCTATAATGGCCATTCATGACTTTCATAATCAGAAAAAATTCTTTTTTTCTTTGCTACACTCCTGTCCTGCCTTTATGTGTAACTTGAGGTAATCAATCTATTCTTAAATCCACTACTACTCCTACATTAGCACCTTAAGCGTTAGTATCTGCATGTATTTTTCTTCAAAGATATAATAAGCATTTCATTTTAAATAGTCCCTCTAGAGTCCTTGCTGTAAAATGAAACTGAGTCAATTCTTTAGCCTAGAGGGTGTCCTTTCTAGGTATTGCATTAGGTAGCTTAAAAAGTTAGATCAAACCCTGCTTCTCTATTTCTGGCTTTATAATCTTAGTAAATAACTCTGTCTCCACTTCAGTTTCCCCAACTTTAAACTTGTGAAACTAGCAGTACCTACTCCATAGTATGGGAATAATGGTTCACCATGTACAGCATGCAGGCTGTCTAGCAGGATGTCTGACCTGGAACATGTGCTTTATACAAATCTTTACTGTGGTTTTAATGATGGCATGAACAGGTACATGCATTCAACTCAAACTTGAGGTATGCTCCCACATTACACTATAGTCATGGTCACTTAAGGATGGGGACACATTCTGAGAAATTCATTATTATGTGATTTTGTCATTGTGCGAACATCATAAAGTGGACTTACACAGACCTAGATAGTATACTATACCTAAGCTGTATGGTTTAGCCTATTGCTCTTACTACAAAGCTGTATAGCATGTTACTGTACTAAATACTGTAGGCAGTTTTAACATAATGGTAATTGTGCATCTGATATCTAAACATATAAAAAGATACAATAAAATACAGTATAAAAGATTTTTTAAATGGTTCTCTGGTATAGCACTTACCACGAATGGAACTGCTGTATTGGAAGTTGCTTTGAGTGAGTCAGTGAGTGAGTGGTGAGTGAATGTGAAGGCTGAGGGCATTACTGTAAACTACTGTAGACTTTGAAAAAAGCATGTACACTTAAGTTACACTAAATTTATTTAAAATATTTTTCTTTCTTCAATAAATTAACCTTAGTTTACTGTAACTTTTTTACTTTATAAACATTTAATTAAAGACATTGTTCATTCCAACTACATCATTTGGTTTTCTATCTTCTGAGGAAACCTAGAATATTCATTTAATGTTATTCTTGTTAATTGCCTGTCAGCTAAATTTATTTTCCCCAATTGAAACTAAAAGAGTTATATTTTATAATTAAAAAGATTCCCTGCTTTTTGTATTTTGTGCATTGTATGTTGTAACTAATAAACCAAAGAATCAGCATATATATTAGGTGCATGTACTATATTTAAAAAGCACAAACTAAGAATGACAAATTGTACGTATAGTTTAGTATTTGCTAATTTTACTATACTCTTTCCTTATGTATATATAAGGAAGTGATAGTGATTATGAATTCAATTTGAGTAAAATTAAGAACCATATGTTTTATGTATTCCCCTCTGCCCTTCACCCCCCTCCCTCCAGCATTCCCCCACCCCTAGCTCATGTCCATGTGTCTTACATATACATTCTTTGGCTTTTCCATGTCCCATACTATTCTTAACCTCCTCTTGTCTATTTTCTGCCTACCATTTATGCTACTTATTCCCTATATCTTTTCCCCCATTCTCCCATCTCCCTTTCCCCACTGATAACCTTTCATGTGATCTCCATTTCTGTGATTCTGTTCCTGTTCCAGTTGTCTCCTTAGCTCGTTTTTGTTTTTGTTTCTGTTTTTGTTTTTTTTTTTAGGTTTAGTTGTTGATGGTTGTGAGTTTCTTGTCATTTTACTGTTCATATTTTTGATCTTCTTTTTCTTAGTTAAGTCCCTTTAACATTTCATATAATAAGGGCTTGGGGATGATGAACTCTTTTAACTTGACTTTATCTGGGAAGCACTTTATCTGCCCTCCCATTCTAAATGATAGCTTTGCTGGATAGAGTAATGTTGGATGTAGGCCCTTGCCTTTCATGATTTGTAATACTTCTTTCCAGCCTCTTCTTGGCTATAAGGTTTCTTTTGAGAAATCACCTGACAGTCTCATGGGAACTCCTTTGTAGGTAACTGTCTTCTTTTTTCTTCCTGCTTTTAAGATTTTCTCCTTATCTTTGGTTAATGTAACTATGATGTGCCTTGGTGTGTGCTTCCTTGGATCCAGTTTCTTTGGGACTTTCTGAGCTTCCTGGACTTCCTGGAGGTCTATTTCCTTTGCCAGATTAGGGAAGTTCTCCATTATTTTTTCAAATAAGTTTTCAATTTTTTTGCTGGCACCCTTATGATTCAGATGTTGGAACATTTAAAGTTGTCCTGGAGGTTCCTAAGCCTCTCCTCATTTTGTGGAGTTTTTGTTTCTTCATTCTGCTTTGGTTGATTGTTTATTTCTTCCTTCTGGTCCAAACCATTGATTTGAGTCCTGGGTTCCTTCCCGTCACTGTTGGTTACCTATATATTTTCCTTTATTTCACTTTTCATAGCCTTCACTTTTTCCTTTATTTTGTGACCATACTCAACCAATTCTGTGAGCATCCTGATTACCAGTGTTTTGAAACTGTGCATCTGATAGGTTGACTATCTCTTTGTCACTTAGTTGTATTTTTTCTGGAGCTTTGATCTGTTCTATCATTTGGGCCTTCTTTTTTGTCTTGGTGCACCTGTGCTGAAGTAAGGGGCAGAGCCTTAGGTATTTGCCAGGGTGAGATAACCCACCTTGCTGTGTTCTGGCACTGTATGTGGGGTAGGGATCCAAGAAACAACAATCCCACTTGTTCAGCTCTCAGCCAGGTTTCAGTCACTTCCCCCACTACCCACAAACAAGTTGGGCCCTTCTGGTGCTGATTCCCGGGTGGGTGGGTTTGTGTATGTTCTAGGACCCTGTGGGGTCTCTCCAACAAACTCTCTTGTGAGGCTGGGAGTTTCTCCCACTGCCTCAACCCCCACAGATCTTTTCAGTCAGAGGTTTTGAGGCTTTATTTCCCCACACTGGAACCCTGGGTTGCACAGTCTCTTGCTCCCCAGTTGTTCCTTCTGGTTTTCTGCACACGAATGTGGGACTGCCTGCTCTACCAGATGCCGCCTTGCCCACCTCAGTCCTCCAGCCACTGCCTTGCCAAAAGTCCTCTCAGCCCTGGCTGCCCATCTCCACCCCTCCTACCAGTCTGGATAAGAAACTTTAACTCCTTGGTTGTCAGACTTCCATACAGTTTGATTTTCTATGGGTTCTGGTTATTTTTTGTTTTTAAATTTGTTATTGTCCTTCTTTTGGTTGTGCCAGGAGGCAAAGTGTATCTACCTATGCTTCCATCTTGGCCAGAAGTCTCTAATCTTGGATAATTTAATTATGATGTATCTTGGTGTGTTCCTCTTTGGATCCAATTTCATAGAGAATCTCTGAGCTTCACAAACTTGTGTGCCTATTCCTGCACCAGATTGGGTAAGTTTTCTTTCAATAATTTTTCAGTAAGTTTTCAATTTCTTGCTCTTCCTCTTTTCTTTTTAGCACCCCTATGATTCGATGTTGGAGTGTTTAAAGTTGTCTCAGAGTTTCCTCAGCATCTCTTTTTTTTTTTGAATTCTTGTTTCTTCATTCTGTTCCACTTGGACGTTTATTTCTTTCTTTTGTTCCAAATCGTTGATTTGAGTACCAGTTTCCTTTCTTTCACTATTGTTTCCCTGTACATTTCCTTTTATTTCACTTGGATAGCCTTCTTTTCTTCCTTCATTTTGAGACCATACTCATTCATTTCTGTGAACATCCTGATTACCAGTGTTTTGAACTGTGCGTCTGATAGATTGTCTATCTCCTTGTTGCTTAGTTCTTTTTCTGGAATATTCATCGTCCGTTCATTTGGGCCATATTTTTTTTTGTCTCTGCATGTGCCTATTATAAGGATTGGAGCCTTAGGTATTCGCCAGCGGGGCAACCCTTCTTGCTGTGTTGTGGTTTTGTATGTGGGGGAGGGGTCAGAGGGAACAATGCCACTTGCTAGGCTCTCACTGCTTTCATTCACTTCCTCCACTTTCCGCAAACAAATTCTGCCCTTCCACGTGCTGCCCTGGTGCTAATTCCAGGGTGAATGGATGTGTACTTTCTAGGACCCTGTTAACCCCTCCAACAGACTCTCCTGTGAGACTCTTTGTTTCTCCTGCTCCCACAACCCCCACAAGTTTTTGCAGCCAGAGAGAGGTTTTGAGGCTTTATTTCCCCGCACTGGAACCCTAGGTTGCATGGTCTGTCTTGCTCCCCAGTTTTTCCTCCCAGTTTATCCTCACTGTGAATATGGGACTGCCTGGTCTGCCAGCTGCCACTCCTGATCTGCTTAGCCACCATCTTGCCACACATCCACTCTACCCCAGCTGCCTGTCTCTGCCCCTCCTACTGGTCTGGATGAACGGTTCTTCTTTAACTGCTTGATTGTTGGACTTCCCGACAGTTTGATTTTCTGGCAGTTATTCTTGTTTTTTGTTTTTAAGTTGATTGTTATCCTTCATTCGGTTGTGCAAGGAAGCTAAGCATGTCTACCTATGCCTCCATCTTGGCCGGAAGTCCTAAAGGGCTTTTAACTTATTAATAGGGCCAAAGCACTGATACTATACATTTGCTGTAAAGAGAATTATAAGAGTTTTATTTTTCTAATACTAAAAGTTACTTAATAAAGACTTGTTTCCATTTATAAAAATTAAAAATAAGTAAATAAAAAAGTTCCTGCCAGGTCAACCATCTTTGTCAGATTACTACGAATTCCTATATTTCAAAGTTACTTTGTTATCAAGAATATGTTTTGAATATTTTTATGTAAAATTGAGTTGAATATTTAAAAAAGCATAAGAAGGGGGTGTTAGTTGGCAAACAATAAAATACAGAGTGTTAATTAAAATACTAGTATTATAATAACAGATAAATGAAGGATTTGAAGTACTTTAAAAGGTGCTTCAAATCTCCCTGTAAATAAAAGAAAAAATGAGAAGAAAGTGAGCAAAAACACCAAGAGTGTAATGCTTGAAATTGTGAGTATTTTTGTACATTTACCTAATATAGTTGTAAGTAGAGCAGGACAACTATATTAATGGTTTTATTTATTTTGATGGAATAATCCTGCATCTAGCATGGGTTTGTTTACTTTATCTAAAAGAGATCAGAGCCCTGGACGGTGTGGCTCAGTTGGTTGGGTGTTGTTCTGTGAAGCGAAGGTCGCTGGTTCAGTCGCAGTCATGGCACATGCCTGGGTTGCAGGTTCAGTCCCTGGTTAGGGTGTGCTCGAGGGGCAATGGATTAAATTTTCTCTCTCATATCGATGTTTCTCCCTTTTTCTGCCTCCCTTATTTCCAAAGATAAATAAAATAAAGTGTTTTAAAAAGATAGAGAGTTCAGAAAAATCGCCCCCTTTTCGGTTTGCTTGTATGTGTAAATTATGGCCCTTTGCAGATTAATTGCTCGTAATTAGCCAAGTGGCCCTGCCAGGGAGGCAAAGAACATTTAGAGCTATCAAAGTCAGTGAGTTAACCCTCTTTTTAAGAGAGTGCTTATATTAAATAAAGAAAATATCCTTTTTTTTTACTTGAGCTAAATAGAATAGAGGGTTGAAATAAATTGTTTTATTTAAATAAAAGCTAATCATTAAAATAGCTTTGAAAGTTGTAGTGTTTTGTTAGTTTGTTTGTTTGTTTGGTTGGTTGGTTGGTTGGTTTGGTTTGGTCTTATGGCCAAGGAGGCTAAATTAAGTGTTCACTTAGTTGGAATTATTATGTTTTCAATTCAGCCTAACCTTAGTGGCCTTAAACAAGACTTTATATTGGGTAGAACATAGTTCTAATATTAGTATGTTTACCTATAAACTGAAAAGTTTTAAATACACAACAAAATTTTCATCTAATGCTTTTTTCTCCTTAATTTAGTTATTACAATAACACTGCATTATTATAATTTTTAAATGAACTTGAAGGGAAAAGCTGGAAGTTTATGACATCTTTCATCCATCTGGCTATGTGAAGCATATTTACAGTTGTACCCAGACAGTAATAGACTCTGTGCCCCACCCCTACACACTTATTTTCTTACAGCCTTTTCTTGCTCTCTCCCTTTGTCTCTACCTCTGTTTTTGTCTATTCTCACTTTTTTTTATTATTTCTGGGCAACCATATCTATAGTCTATAGGCTTAAAATATTAACATTCCAAATTTAAATAGACTGTGTGGAAGTATGCTAGACACTAAAGAATGTATCTAGATTAGGATAAACTACAGTCTTGTAGAAAATAGGGCCTAGTTCTTGAAATAGAATGATACGGGATTACAAGCTTTACTATAATTACATGGTATACACGTTAGAGAGGTAAGTTGAGCCTAGAACATATTGAGTTGGCCAAAAAGGTTCGTTTGTTTTTTTCTGTATGATGGCTCTAGTAGTGGTTAGTTGTCTTTAACTTCATTGGAAACAATTTCGTTAGAATGTATCATGACAGCTGTCATATCAGTATGAGTTTTAAAAAAAACTTATTAAAATTGTTGGACTTTTGTATAGCCATTTTAATATTGAAGATGGAAGAAAATGTGCAACATTTTCAGCATATTATTTTTTATTATTTCAATCAAGGTAAAAATGCAACTGAAATATGAAAAAAAGAAATTTGTGCAGTGTATAGATAGAGCAGGTGCTATGACTGATCAAACATGTCTAAAGTAGTTTGCAAAATGTCTTGGTACTATTAACATTTGGCCAAATAATTCTTTGCTGTCTTATGCATTAGAAGATGTTTAGCAGCACCCCTGGCCTCTAACCACTAGAAGCCAATAGCAGAATACAGCCAACATACTCAAAATATCCAAATCAATAAAGTTACTGGTGAAAGTGAAAACCGTGTCTTTTATTTTACAGAAAAAAACTAAATGGACTTTTTGGCCAGCCCAATACTATATGAAGTCATATTAAGCATTTTACCTTTGAGCAGGGAAATTTACATAACAAATTTTGCATTAAGCCGAAATTTATGTTTGCATAGGTAGGACTGATAATTTGGACAGAAATTAGATATTGATCATATTGTTACTATATTAGGTGTTTTTCTTTTAATAAAGGAAATTCTTTGAACCATCACAAGCTTAAATCAACCATGGTTATGTTGGGGATTTTTTTGTTTAGAATGAATGATATTACAGAACTTATATTTTTAATGAACCTTTTTATTTTGAGGTAATCATGGTTTTCCATGTAAGAAATACTATAGAGAGATCATTTGTATCCTTTTTACCCAGTTTCCCCCAGTGTCAACTTCAACATCTTGTAAAATTATAGTGCAGTATCACAACCAGGGTATTAACATTGACAAGGGCAAGAAGCAAAATAATTCTGTCAACACAGGATCACTTTTATAAGTTGCACTTTTATAAGGGTATCAACTTCATTCCCTTCCCCTCCTTCCTCCTATCTTTAAACTCTGGCAACTGATATGTTCTTCATTTCTTTAGAGATAGTTGGGGGTTGTTTTTTTTTTTTTCACTCAGCATGATTCCCTAGAGATTAATCCACATTGTTGTGTGTATCAGTAGTTCATTCTTTTTTTATTGTTGACTAGACCGTGTGGTATGGATTCAACAGTTTTTTCAGCTGTTCACTCAGTGATGATGTTTAGGTTATTTCTCGTTTGGGGGTATTGTGAATAAAGATTCTGTGAACATTCCTATGTAGGCTTTTGTATAAACATAAGTTTGTATCTCTCTGGGATAAATGCCCAAGAGTGCAGTGGGTTGTATGGTAGTTACATGTGTAGTTGTATCTTTTTTTAACTGCCAAACTTCTCCACCATGGCTATGCATTTCTCACTGGTGAGCAATCCAGTTTTTCTACATCCTTACCAGTATTTGGAGGTGTTATACATATTCTGTTTCAGTCATTTTGGTGGTGTAGAGGCACCTCATTGTGGTTTTAATGTCTGTTTTCTTAATGCCTAATGATGTTGAACATCTTTTCATGTGCTCATTTGCCATTCTTATCTATCTTCAGTGATTGTTCATAACTGTTGTCCATGTTCTAATTTGGATTGTTCATTTCTTTTTCAGTCTTCAGAGTTCTTTAGTATATTGTAGATCCTAGTCCATTTTTGTATATGTGGTTTGCAGATATTTTTCCCTATATATTTTGCCTTTTCATCCTCTTAACAGGGGCTTTTTCATAGCACATTTTTTTTTGTTTTGATGAAGTCCAGTTTATCAATTTTTTCTTTTATGGGTAAAATTTTTAATCTCACATTTAAGTATTCTTTGCTAAGCACTGATACCGAAGATTTTCTTTTTTCCTAGAAGTTTTATGGCTTCATAGTTTACATTTACATATTTAATTTTTCCAGCTTTAGTAGTAAGGTATAATCAGTAAGTAAAAATTATATATATTTAACACATCCCTCACCATACATAATTACCTTTTTGTGTGTGGTGAGAATGCTTAAAATCTACTCTCTTAGCAAAGTCCAAGTGTGCAATATAGTATTAACTGTAGTCACCATGCTGTACATTAGATTTTCATTTCATTTAATAACTGAAAGTTTATACCATTTAACAAACATCTCCCCATTTTCCTCACCCACAGCCCCTGACAACTACAGCTCTACTCTCTGCTTCTAGTTCAACTTTTGTAGATTCCACATATAAATGAGATTAGATAGTATTTATCTTTCTGTGTGAGGTTTATTTCACTTAGCATAATGTCTTCTAGGTTCATCCATATCCATGCTATTGCAAATAGCACGATTACCTTCTTTTTATGGCTAAATAATATTTCATTTTGTGAGTGTGCATGTGCCATTTTCTTTACCCATTCATCTGTCAACAGACAGAGGTTGATTCCTTTTCTTGGCCATTGTGATTAATATTGCAGTGAACATGGGAATGCAGATCTCTTTGAGATGCTGATTTTATTTCCTTTGGATATATACTCAGAAGTGGGATTACTGGATCCTGTGGTAGTTGAGTTTTAAATTTGTTGATGAAGCTCTGTACTGCACCAGTTTGCATTCACATCAAAAGTGTACAAGGTTTTCCTTTTCTTCACACCTCAAAAACATTTATTTCTTACCTTTTTGATAATAGCCTTTGTAACAACTGTGAGGTAATATCTCACTGTGGTTTTGATTTGTATTTCCCGGATGATTAGGTGTGGAGCACATTTTCATATACCTGTTGGCCATTTGTATGTCTTTTTAGGAAGTATGTCCATTCAGACCCTCTGACTGTTTTTTAATCAGGTTACTTGGGGGGGGGATTGCTATTGAGTTGTAGTCCTTATATATTTTGGATATTTATCCCTTATCAGAATATAGTTTGCAAACCTGGCTGGAACTGGGTCATGGACTGATTTAGGATCTACAGCTGGAATTGAGGTCAGCAGGACAGGACTGTTACCTAAGCGACAAGGGGATGTGGCTCCTCCTAGGTCCCCTGGCAGATGGTGCAGATGGTGCTGGTGGCAGAACCAAGGTTAAATGGGGCTTGCAGCCCAGTTTAAAGGGGATGAAACTGGTTTCAAAGTCTACAGCCAGTGATACAGTTGGCATATCTGCCACCTAGGCATGTGCCTGCATTCTCAAAATGGCCCTTTCAATCTTAGGCTCCACCAGGGTTGTATAGTCTTCTACCTGAATCCTATGCTCCCACACAGACATGTTAGGCTGAGGGTGACTGCCAGATTATTGTTGGTATGGTGGAACAAGAGCAGAGACCTCCTATTTTGCCATCTTGCTGATGTCTCATATAAGCTTATGCATATCTGCAAAAACTCTTGCTGGGGTTTTCATAGGAATTACTTTAAATCTATGTATTCATTTGGAGAGAATTGGCATCTTTATGACATTGAGTCTTTCAGTCAATAAATATTGTATGTCTCTCTGTTTATTAAGATCTTTGATGTATTTCATCAGCATTTTGTAGCTTCAGCATATAAATCATGTGCATGTTGTATTAGATTTATAGCAAAAGTTTTTTGGGTTTTTGCAATTATAATTATATATTTTTATGTATTTTTAGTTTTGGTGTTCACATGTTCATTGAGAGTATATACAAATACATTTGACTTTTGTGTTTTGTTATGACCTTGTGGAACTCATTTATTAGTTGTAGGCATTATTTTGTAGATTCCTTATAATTTTCTACATGAGCAATCATGTCATATGCTCATATTTTGTCTAGTTCTATGAAATATTGAGAGAGGGGTGTTGTAGTCTACAACTTTAATTGTTGATTTTTTGGTTTATCCTTCCAGTTTCATTAATTTTGCTTCAAGTGTTTTGAATCTGTGTGTTTTGGTGTACATACATTTAAGATTGCTATATCATCTCGGTGGACTGACCTTTCCATCATTAGTTAATGTCCCTCTCTGTCTCTGATAATTGTCTTTGCTCTGAATCCTGCTTCATGTGGTATTAGTATTCCTTTTCCACTGTACTTGTATAAATATTTACATGATCTATTTTTCCTATACTTTCATCCTACCTGTATCTTTCATCCTACCTATATCTTTATATTTGGAGTGAATTTCTTCTACATAGCATTTGGATAGATCCTCTTTTATAATCCACTCTGCCAGTCAGTCTTTTAATTGCTTTATTTAAACCATTTACGACTTCCGGCCAAGATGGAGGCATAGGTAGACACACTGTGCCTCTTCGCACAACCAAAATAAGAACAACAACAATTTAGAAACAAAATAACAACCAGAACTGAAAATCAAGCTGTATGGAAGTCCAACAACCAACGAGTTAAAATAGACACATTCATCCAGACAGGTAGGAGGGGTGGGGTCTGTGGCCAGATGGAGAGGAGTCGTGGCAAAAATGTGGTGGCTTGAGGACCTAGGGCACTCAAGGCAGCAACGAACTGACCGCTTGCTCGCAAGACCCCCAGGTTCACATGATGGCAGCAGGTGGACCCTGGGCATGCAGGCAGTGGCTGGCAGACCCCAGGCGCAGAGTGGCAGCAGGCAGACCCAGGGAGGAGGCAATTGTGGAGCAGGGCACAGTGCACTGAACGGGTGGACCCACATTCACGCACAGATAAACCAGGGGAAACTGGGGAGCGAGACAGACTTCACAACCCAGGGCTCCAGCAAAGGGAAATAAAGCCTCAAAACACCGATTGAAAACACCTGTGGGGGTTGAGATGCCTGGAGAGACTCCCAGCCTCACAGGAGAGTTCATTGGAGAGACCCACAGGGTTCTAGAATGTACACAAGCCCACCCACGTGGGAATTAGCACCAGAAAGGCCCAGTTTGCTTGGGGTAAGCAGCAGAAAGGACTGAAATCCAGCAGAGAGCGGAGCAAGCACCATTGTTCCCTCTCTGACCTCTCCCCCACATACAGTGTCAAAACACAGCAACATGGGTTCCCCCGCCCTCATATGTATAACAGGCACATCAAGACAAAAAAAAAATGGACCAAAAGGAAAAACAGATCAAAGCATCAGAACAAATACAACTAAGCAACAAAGAGATAGCCAGCCTATCAGATGCACAGTTCAAAGCACTGGTGTTCAGGATGCTCACAGAATTGGTTCAGTTTGGTCACAAATTAGATGAAAAAATGAAGGCTACACTAAGTGAAATGAAGGAAAATGAACAGGGAAACAATAGTGATGGAAAGAATACTGGGACTCAAATCAATGGAGTGGACCAGAAGGAAGAAAGAAACAAGCAAACAGAAAAGAATGAAGAAACAGGAATTCAAAAAAATGAGGAGAGGCTTAGGAACCTCCAGGACATCTTTAAACACTCCAGCATCCGAATTATAGGGGTACCAGAAGGAAAAGAGGAAAAACAACAAGTGGAAAAGATATTTGAACAAATAATAAAGGAGAACTTCCCCAATCTGGCAAAGGAAATAGACTTCCAGAAAGTCCAGGAAGCTCAGAGAGTCCCAAAGAAGTTGGACCCAAGGAGGAACACACCAAGGCACATCATAATTACATTACCCAAGATAAAAATGAAGGAGAGAATCCTGGAAGCAGCCAGGGATAAGGGAACAGTCACCTACAAAGGAGTTCCCATCAGACTGTCAGCTGATTTCTCAAAAGAGACCTTACAGGCAAGAAGGGGCTGGAAAGAAGTATGCCAACTCATGAAAGGCAAGGACCTACATCCCAGATTGCTCTATCCAGCAAAGCTTTCATTTAGAATGGAAGGGCAGATCAAGTGCTTCCCAGATAAGGTCAAGTTAAAGGAGTTCATCATCACCAAGCCCTTATTGTATGAAATGTTAAAGGGACTTATCTAAGAAAAAGAAGATAAGAAACATGTATAGTAAAATGACAGCAAACTCACAATTATTAACAACCACACCTGAAACAAAAACAAAAACAAACTTAGCAAACAACTAGAACAGGAACAGAACCACAGAAATGGAGATCATATGGAGGGTTAGCAACGGGGGAGTGGGAGAAGGAGAGAGAGGAAAAAGTTATGGAGAATAAGTAGCATAGATGGTAGGTAGAAAATAGACAGGGGGAGGGCAAGAATAGTAGGGGAAATGTAGAAGCTAAAGAACTTATGACACATGGACATGAACTAAAGGCGGGGAATGTGGGTGGGAGAGGGTCTACAGGGTAGAGGGGAATGAAGGGGGTAAAATGGGACAACTAATAGCATAATCAATAAAATTTTTTTAAAAATTAAATAAATAAGTAAATAAATATGTATTGAGCACCTACAAAAAATAAATAAACCATTTACACTTAATACAATTATTGATATGTTAGAACTAAATCTACCATTTTATTTTTTGCTTTCTCTGTGTTCTCTCTGTTGTTTCTTTGTTTTCTTTTTACTGGCTTCGTGTGGTTTACTTGAACATTTTTTAGAACTTCATTTTGACACACGTATGTTTTTGTATGTGTCTCTTTTTATAGATATTTTATTGGTTTCTCTAGGCATTACATTTTACATGTAGAACCTATCACAGTCTATTAGGTCAACATTTTGCCAGTTTGTGTAGAAATCTTCTTATATCCCTTTACTGTCCTCATTTATAATATCATTGTCTTAAGTATTTCCTGTGAATATATTTAGAACCATATCAGTGTTATAATTTTGCTTCAAACCAAGAAAATTTTTGAAAAGTCAACAGAAATAGAAAAGCCTATTGTACTCACCTATATTTTCCACTTATATTTCTTCCCACAGATCTTGAGGTTCTGTTCATGGTTTTTTCAGTCTGCGTTTTCTTTGTTCATACTGACCAATGCCCATTATTTTACCTCAAGTTTACTGATTCTTTTCTCTGTCCTTCAATTCTACTATTGAACCCATCCACTGAGGGCTTTTTTATTTTTATTACTATATTTCTTAGTTCTGAAATATCCATTAAAATATTTCTTTGCCAAGGATATATATTTGTTTGCTGGGACTCTCTAGTTTTCTGTCTTGCTTACATTTGTAATTGTTCATTGAAGCATGTTTATGATGTCTGCTATAGAATCTTTGTCAGATAAATCCAACATCTGTCATCTCAGCATTGTCATTAATTATGTTTTTTTATTGAAGTTGAGACTTTTTCCTGGTTCTCAGTATAACAAGTGATTTTTTGTATGGCAACAAGTACATTTTGGGTATTATGACATGAGACTTTGGATCTTATTTAAGCCTATGTACGTGACTTTGTCTGACACTGCTCTGAGAGGAGAGTTGGCAGTGGAGCTTGTTACTGTCACATGGAGGTAGAAGTTCAGATTTCCCACTTGACCTCCATTGATACCTGAGCGGGAGAGAACTCCTTGTTACTCCTGGGCAAGTGTGAGTTCCAGCTTCCTGCTAGGCTTCGACTGACATCACCCTGGCTTGGAGTGTGCTTTGTTGCTGCTCCCTACTCAGCTTCCACTACCCTGGAGGAAGGTTGGAGAGTAGAAGGTGGCCTAGTAATGCTGAGCAGTGGTGAAAGTCCTGATATTCTGTTATGCCTATTCTCACTCTATGCCAGAGGATTACTAATGGCAGGTAGGGGTGGAAGTGCAGGCCCCCCATGTGGTCTCATGGAGTCATGAGTGTGTCATGGTGTGTATGTGGGGACACTCACTACAAGCTCAGAGATGAAAGCCCCAAACACCCTATTCTGCCTGTCTCACACCACCCCAGCTGGGCTGTAGAGACTCCTCATTATGACCTGATGTAGGTGGAGGTCATTCACTCTGCTGTTGTATGTGAAGGTGGGTAACATTTTTCTGCAATATTAACCTAGAATAGAGCAGGTATTTTCTAAGTTTTCTGTCTCACTAGGCTGCCCATTCCCTAGTCCTGTGGTTGAAGAGAATAAGCTCTTACAAGGGCTTTTTATTTTGGTCTGTACCCATTACTGTTTCCAGGTTTTCAGGTTCTTCAGTTTCAAGTCTGGATATAAGAGGCAAAGAGAAAACCCAGGCACTCACTACTTTTGTTCCTTAAGTCCCAAGGACCTTAGGTCCTAGCTGGTCTGCCTTTTTCTCTCCTTAGTGTATCTTCTTATATTTAGTTTATATATAATGTAAGGCATTTTAGTTGTACTTAATGAGAGAAATAGGAGAAAGTATATCTAGTCCATCTTCTCAGAAATGGAAGTCACAATCTTTTTTTTTAATGTTAAGCAGCACTACTTGTTTTGAGGCATGAGTGTTAGTCTTCTCAAATCAAATGTCTCAGAGGAACCAGGAAAATATGTCTGTGATATTCCCAGACTACTTTCCTACTTAAAAATGAGGTATTTCATTGCCTATGGTCCTTCTGAAAACATTCCTTAGGCATTTGATATCAAATTATTTGAAAGATTGGAGCTGTCAGAATGTATGGTGGTTTTACTTGTAAATAACATTTATTTTAATGGGTAATTCTTTGAGCCTGTTGATGGTCTTTGCTCACTCCCTGCATTTCTCCCTGAGGCACCCTAAGATATCTACCAGAGTAAGAGGACCTCAGGGAGCTCAAGCCCAGGCACTTAGATGGCCTTCTTGTATTAGCCCCTCTCTTGACACAGAAGTTTCAATGTAAAAGTAAAAGTAGATCCATTGACAGTCACTATTGAGCATGTCAGGGCATCTGTCACTCACTGGGCTGGCTTCATTTTACCTGCCCACAACAGACAAGTCATTGCTCTTTGTATTCCTGATTTAGCAAAAACATGAGGGAAATCCAGCTTTGAAAATAAACTCTTGTATTTTTTTATTCCCTTCCAGGCAAAAGCTTCTTATCCCCAGTGCAAGTTGCCCTGTTATTCTGAATACTTACTTTTGTCAGAAAATTGTTGCCAAAGAAGATTCAAAAACAACACATGAAGTGCACAGTTGGAACACACCCCTTCCAAGAAGAAACATCACTTTGGCCCAGATGTTTAAATTTAATTGTCTAACAAATAATTCACCTGAAAGCCAGGTAAACTTTCATTGGCTTAGACATTTTGTTCTTTGTAATAATGTTGGATTTGAATGGGTTATAAATGAAGATGTTTACCTTTGGTCTTTCTTCAGGTATTCAGCAAATATATAGTAGGCAAGTGTATTTGTTATTATGTCTAAAGAAATGATGATTCAGTTCAGTATTATGGTATTTTTATAGTATTTCATCTTTTTAATGATGTATTTTTAATCTTTATTCTAACCCATTAAAATATATGAGTGTTCATTTTTCTGTTCTTGTAATTGTCTAAGAATCTTGTTTAAGCCCCATTTTATTATTAAAAAGATTATATTTTTCTTTTTCACAATATCTATCCCTTGGAATAAAAAGAGCTGCGTAAACTTGAGATTATAAACTAAAGACGGAGTTTTGGAATTTTATTGGCCCTGACTCATGATCATCTGCCAAGATGGACTTAGAGAACCACTAAATTTCACTTGGAATGGGCACAAAGTGCACTCTTGGGACCCCTCCGAGGTCTGTGGCTCCCAGTGCACCTATCTTAGGTCACCAAGTTACCTGAATCAGCACTGAACAGAATGCTGAGACTAACTGTCAGCATGAGGGAACATAAGAAAGATAGGAAAGCAAACAAACTTTCATCCTGTTTTGTATATGTGTAATCAAGCAGAATCTCCCTTTAATTATCAAAAGAGTGTCTGGAGGGAATTATGTGAAAAGAAGGGCTCTCTAACCAGTTTAATTGTACCTGATTTAAAATATGGCTCAAAGTATATTACTGCTTCAAATTCATGAGATATGTTTTCACCAGCAGTGATGATGAAGCCACAGGGTAGCATAGTGGTTAAGAGTATGGACTTTGAAACCCGGTGTTCTGGTTCAGTCCTGCCTCAGCCATTTTCTTCTAGGTGACTTTGGGCAAGATAATTAATTTCTCTGTGTCTCAATATTATTATCTATAAAGCAGTGATAATGATATAATCTACCTCCTTGGTTTGTTGTAAAGTTAAATATATTTGTTAAGTAAGGACAATATATAAAGAGAAGTTCCTGAAATACAAAAATCACTCTACAGGTGATATTTTCTTATTATGATATTTAACATTATCATAAATGATTGTTGCAATGATACGTGAACATGCACATAACAAGTACTTAATAATACTAAATGCTAGTCATTCTTTTATATTGTTTTTAAGTTTGTCCTGTTGGGATTGTTACCTCATACAAGAGAAGTTTTCTAAATTACCATGAGATAGTTTAATAACAGGACTTTCTACATGTTTTCAAAGCCCCAGTATGGTCTTTTTTCATTGATAAGAAAAACTCTTGTCATTTCCATGTTACTCTGGCTCTCCTTGTCCTCCTTGGCAGTACTAGTTGCCTGGCAGACATGGAGGTTATTGTTTTTTTTATATTTATAGATTTGTGATTTATATTTATTTTTCCTTCAGTGCTCTGCATGTACATCAGAGGATTATCTAAGAATATCATTATTTGTATGTGGTGTACCATCATAAGCCACACTGAAATTATTCCCTTTTCATGTCTTGGCCAGGTTATGAGTAGTAGTCTTACCACCATGAGGACAGACTGGACCCACAGGCATGAAGAAGCAAAACAGCACTTTTCATCTCAAGTACTCCTGACAGATTCTCTCCTGGATACTGTAGAAAGCCAAGGAGCTACCACATGGTCAGGAGTTCGAGTCCCAGTGGTGGTGCAGAGAGTTTACTCTCTTCCCTGCAGGTGTCAGCAGGGAAGTACCTCAGCTGCTTCCCTCATCTCAGACCCACCGAAAGTTCGGTGAGTGACAAAACTCAGGCATGGGGTTTAGAGCCTAGAGTTAATGCAGTAAACACAGGCCTAGGGTTAAGTAGAGAAAGGAGAGGCTCTTCCAGGAACAATTTCTTGGCTGCATTCACCATGTACATCAGTTGTTTTCGTTTGTTTCTTGCATCAAAATTTGGGACCATGGCATGACAAAGGATTCTGTCTATATCAAAAGTCCTACTAAAATAATTTCATTCATTATATTTATCAGTGTTGGTAGTATTTTGGTAGAATCTTTAGGGTTCTCTACATACAGTCTCATGTCATCTGCAAATAATTACTGTTTTATTTCTTCCTTTCTAATTTGGATGCCTTTTATTTCTTCTTTTGTTTGATTGCTGTGGCTAGGACTTCCAGTACCATGTTGAATAAGATTGGTGAAAGTGGAAATTTCTGTCTTGTTTCTAATTATAAAGGAAATGCTTATAGTTTTTGCCCATTGTGTATAATGTTGGATATGGGTTTGTCATATATGGCCTTTATTATGTTAATATATGTTCCCTCTGTTCCTACTTTGCTGAAAGTTTTTATCATAAATGGTGCTAGATTTTGTCAAATGCTTCTTCTGCATCTGTTAATATGATCATGTGATTTTTATCCTTCATTTTGTTTACGTGCCTATCATATTTATTGATTTGCGGATATTATACCAACCTTGCATCCCCAAAACAATGGTGGTGTGTGATCTTTTTAATGTGTTGCTCGGTCCAGTTTGCTAAGATTTTGTTGAGGATTTTTATATCTGTGTTCATTAGGGATACTGACCTGTAATTTCCCTTTTTTGTAGTGTCTTTATCTAGTTGTAGAATTACAATAATCCTGGCCTCATAAAATGAGCTTGAGAGGCTTCCCTTCTCTTGAATTTTCAGAAGTTTGAGAAGGTAGGTATTAGTTCTTTTTTGAATATTTGGTAAAATTCACCTGCAAAGTCATCTGGTCCAGGACTTATTTTGTTGGGAGTTTTTGATTACTGCTTCAATTTCACCTGTTATAATCTGTCTATTCAGATTATCTGATTGTTCCTGATTCAGTTTTGGAAAATTGTGTTTCTAGGAATTTGTCTGCTGTGTCCAGATTGTCCAATTTGTTGACATATAGTTGTTCTTAGTATGTTTTTTTTTACAACATTTCTTTTGTGCCAGTGGTTATTTCTCTTCTTTTCATTTCTGATTTTATTTATTTGGGCCCACTCTTTTTTTTTCATGAGTCTGATTAAATGTTTGTCAATCTTTTTTATCTTTTAAAAGAACCAGCTCTTGGTTTTATTGATTTTTTTAATCTTTATTAGACTCTATTTTCTTTGTTTCTGCTCTGTTTTTTATTTCCCTCATCTACTTACTTTGGGTTTTGTTTGTTGTTCCTTTTCAGGTTCCTTTAACTGTAAAGTTAGACAGTTTGAGATTTTTCTAGTTTATTGAGATATGCCTGTAATGCTATGAATTTCCCTCTTAAAACTACTTTCACTATCCCATAGATTTTAGGATGTTGTGTTCTTATTTACATGTTTCAAGGTATCTTTTGGTTTCTTTCTTGATCTCATAGTTAATCCATTCATTGGTTAATAACATGTTATTTAGCATCCATGTCTGTATGTTTTTCAGTTTTGTCTGGTGAATGATTTCTGGTCTCATACCATTATGGGCAGAAAAGATACTTGATATGATTTCAATCTTCATAAATTTACTGAGACATTTTTTGTGGTCTATCATAGAAAATGTTCCATGTGCACTTGAAAAGAATGTATATTCTGCTGCTTTGGGGTGAAATGCCTTGAAGGTATCAATTTAATCTATCTATTCTAGTGTGTCATTTAAGGCCATCATTTCTTTGTTAATTTTCTGCCTGGAAGATCTGTCCATTGATGTAAATGGGACGTTAAAATTCCCTACTATTACTGTTGATCTCTCCATTTATGTCCATCAAGATTCACTTTATATATTTAGGTGCTCTTTTTTTTTTTTAATTTTTTATTTATTTATTTTAGAGTGGGGGAAGGGAGAGAGAAAAAGAGGGAGAGAAACATCAGTGTGTGGTGGCCTCTCACGTGGCCTCCACTGGGAACCTGGCCTGCAACCCAGGCTTGTGCCCTGACTGGGAATCGAACCAGTGACCCTTTGGTTCACAGCCCATACTCAATCCACTGAGCGACACCAGACAGGGCTATTTAGATGCTCTTATGTTGGGTGCATGAATATTTAGAAGGGTTATATCATGTTGTTGGACTGTTTCTTTATTTTTATGTAGAATCTCTTTGTTTCTTACTACAGCCTTTGTTTTAAAGTCTATTTTATCTAAGTATTGCTACTCCAAGTTGTTTTCTTCTTTCCACTTTCATGAAATATCTCTTTGCATCTCTTTACCCTTAGTCTGTGTGATCTTTTCTTTTGAATTGAGTCTCTTCTTGACAGCATATATATGGGTCATATTTTCTTTTTTTCTTAATTCACCCTTTTATTTATTTTTTTAAATATATTTTATTGATTATGCTATTACAGTTGTCCTATTATCCCCCCTTTATTCCCCTCCACCCTGAACACCCTCTCCCACCCACGTTCCCCCCCTTTAGTTCATGTCCTTGTATCATAAGTACTTTAGCTTCTACCTTTCCTCTACTATTCTTGCCCTCCCCCTGTCTATTTTCTACCTACCATCTATGCTACTTATTCTCCATAACTTTTCCCCCTCTCTCCTTCTCCCACTCCCCCGTTGCTAACCCTCCATATGATCTCCATTTCTGTGGTTCTGTTCCTGTTCTAGTTGTTTGCTAAGTTTGTTTTTGTTTTTGTTTCAGGTGTGGTTGTTAATAATTGTGAGTTTGCTGTTATTTTACTATACATGTTTCTTATCTTCTTTTTCTTAGATAAGTCCCTTTAACATTTC
>CM052544.1:74069220-74120855 GCA_028533065.1 Trachops cirrhosus
TTCTCTCCTTCATTTTTATCTTGGGTAATGTAATTATGATGTGCCTTGGTGTGTTCCTCCTTGGGTCCAACTTCTTTGGGACTCTCTGAGCTTCCTGGACTTTCTGGAAGTCTATTTCCTTTGCCAGATTGGGGAAGTTCTCCTTTATTATTTGTTCAAATATCTTTTCCACTTGTTGTTTTTCCTCTTCTCCTTCTGGTACCCCTATAATTCGGATGTTGGAGTGTTTAAAGATGTCCTGGAGGTTCCTAAGCCTCTCCTCATTTTTTTGAATTCTTATTTCTTCATTCTTTTCTGGTTGTATATTTTTTTTCTTCCTTCTGGTCCACTCTAATAATGTGAGACCCATCTTTCATTCCATCACTATTGTTTCCCTGTGCATTTTTCTTCATTAAACTTACTGTAGCCTGCATTTTTCCATCTGATTTGCAACCAAAATCAACCAATTGTGTGAGTCTCCTGATCACCAGTGCTTTGAACTGTGCATCTGATAGGTTGGCTATCTCTTGGTCACTTAAAAGGATGGGTTCTGGGGCTTTCAATTCGTCTTATGTTTGAACCATCTTTTTGCTGTTTTTTTTTTTTTTTGGTCTTGTTGAGCTCCTGTAGTGAGGGGCAGGGCCATAGGTGTTCACCAGGGCTGGGCGCCCCAGTCTCTGGGTTGTGATGCTGTATGTGGGGGCGGGATCAGAGAAGGAACAGTGGTGCTTGCTCTGCTCTTTGTAGGACCTCAGACCCTTCCACTACCCTCTGTAAGCCAACTGGGCTCCTCTGGCACCAATTCCAGTGTGGGCGGGCCTGTGCACCCCAAGGGACCTTCCTTCTCAGTCAGTGGCCCAAAGCTCTATTTCCCAGTGCTGGGACCCTGAGTTGCATGCAGTGCCTTGCTTCACAATGGTGGGTCATGTTTTCTTATCCATTCATTTACCCTGTCTTTTGATTGGAGCATTTAAGCCATTTATATTAAAGTGATTATTGATAGGTACATATTTATTGCCATGTTATTCTTTTAACTGTGTTCCTCTTTTTTTCTTCTTAAAGCAGACCATTTTAACATTTCTTGCAGTAGTGGTTTGGTAGTCACAAACTTCCTTAGTCTTTTCTTTTTTGGGAAGCTGGGAAGCTCTTTATTTCTTCTTCAGTTTTCAATGATAAGCTTCCTGCGTAAAGCAGTCTTGGTTGTAAGTCTTTGCTTTTCATCACTATTTCATGCCAGTCCCTTCTGGCCTGAAATGTTTCTGTTGAGAAATTAGCTGACAGTCTTATGGGAACTACCTTGTAGGTAACTGTCTTTCTCTTGTGACTTTAAGAATTTCTTTTATTTTTCACATTTTTTATTGTTGTTCACATACAGTTGTCTCCATTTCCCCCCACCATGCCCCCCACCCCAGCCATCTCCACCTCCCACCCTTGATCCTAACTCCCTTTAGCTTTGTCCATGGGTCCTTTATATATGTTCCTGACAACCTTTCCCCATTTTCCCATCTATTACCCCTCCAACCTCCCCTCTGGTTATTTTCAGATTGTTCTTAATTTTAGTGTCTCTGGTTATATTTTGCTTGCTTGTTTGTTTTCTTGATTAGGTTCCACTTATAGGTGAGATTGTATGGTATTTGCCTTTTACTGCCTGGCTTATTTCACTTAGCATAATGTCCTCCAGATCCATCCATGCTGTTGCAAAGGGTAGGAGCTCCTTCTTTCTTCCTGGTGTGTAGTATTCCATTGTGTAAATGTACCATAATTTTTTGATCCATTCATTTACTGATGGACACTTAGATTGCTGCACCACTTGGCTATTATAAATTGTACCACTATGCACATTTGGGTGCCTAGGTTCTTTTGAATGTTTTTTTCTCTTTAAACTTTGCCATTTTAATTATGATGTGTCTTCATGTAGTCCTCTTTGAGTCCATCTTGTTTAGGAGTTTGTGCAATTCCTGGACTTGTATTTTTCTTTCCTTCACCAAGTTAGGGAATTTTTCAGTCATTATTTCTTCAAATAGGTTCTCAGTCCCTTGCTCGCTCTCTCCTCCTTCTTTTACCCCTATAATGTGGATTTTGTTAAGCTTCAATTTGTTCCAAAGTTCCCCTAAACTATTGTCATTTCTAAAATAAATTTTTTTTGCTCTGTTTGGGTGTTTTTTCTATCTTATCTTCCAAATTGCTGATTTGATCCTCTGCCTAATCTAACTTACCGTTTATTCCTTCCAATGTTATTTCAGATACTGTATTCTTCATTTCTGATTGGTTCCTTTTTACTGTTTCTTTGTCCTTTTTCATGCAGTTGGACGTCATTAGAACCATTACTTTGAACTCTGTGTCTTGCCTCCATTTCATTCATTTAGCTCATTCACTAGAGATGTTCCCTGTTCTTTCATCTGGGGCCTTTTTCTTTGTCTCCCCATTTTGGCTGCTTCTTTGTGTTTGTTTCTATGTATTAGATAGCTCTTCCATGACTCCCAGTCTCCCAGAGTAGCTATATGCAGTAGGTATCCTGTGGGGTCCATTGGTGCAGTCACCTTTATCTCCTGAGCTGGGTCCTCCAGGAATGTCCCTTGCGTAGGTTATGTGGGCCCTCTTGTTACAATTAAGTCATGATTGCTATTGGCCTGTCTGTGCATGGGGTAGACCCTTAGGCTGGCTGACTCTGAAGCTCAGCCCCAGCCACAGCATGCAAACTGCTGTGCAGATGCTGACCACATGAAGCAGAACTCACCTCAGCAGAGTTTGCTGCCTGCTGAGATCTTTTCAACATGCTGCCTCTGAAGCTTATTGGATCCTGCACTGATGTATGAAGTCGACACTGGATGTGTTGGTTCTGGGCCTCTTAGGAGGGACTCTGGTGCAGGCCAATGTAAAACACTGCCTATGACTGGCCCTCCACAACCTTTATGAAGCTACAAGTGATCCACAGTTTGTAGCAGCCTCTGCTGGGCCTGGGCACATGCAAGAATGACCAAGCTGCACACCAAGACCAGCTTCTACCAGCACCTGGTGCAGGGACAGGCCCACGAAATTCCCAAGGCACCCCAATGAGTTCTGCCTCCACCTGCCTCTGCATGCCAGCTGCCTATGAGGTTTAGTCACTGAAAGAGCCTCTGGCTATACTCCTCAGCAGGGTGTAATCACAGGGTGGGGCAAGAGGGAGTCCAGAGGGGTGGGGCTATTGCAGTCCCCCAGGCTGATGCCACACAGAGGGCAATACTCCACCTAAAGAAGATGGTGTCTGTGGTGTCAGAATGACTTAACACAGGGATCCTGGCAGGTGTCCCTTCATCTTTCTCCCCAGAGCCAATAACTCCAGACTCTCCTCACATGACTCTAGTCTGCTCCTCCTCCCTCTGCTGGAGCCCAGGGTGAGTGGCTGTGAACAAAATTTTGTGCATTGGCCCTTTAAGAGTATGCCTGTATCTCTAGTGTACTCCATCTCTCCCTAGCCAACAAATCCCCACTTTTCTTCACAGCTAATGTTATGTGGGCCCCTCTTCCTGCCTCTGGTGTTCTGGGCTGGGAAACCTGGCTTGGGGTTTAGACCCCAGTCTTCTGAGGTGGAATCTTTGCAGCTGAGATATCCCTCTGGAACCTCAGCCACTGCCTATAGGAGCCAGGCCAGCCCTCTTTGCATCTCTATCCTTCCTACTTATCTTGATGTGGCCTTTTCTGTAAATCCTTTTGTTATAATACCTTTCTTCAGCTAGTCTTCAATTGGTTATTCAAGATGGCTGATCTATAATTTAGTTGTAATTCTAGTTTGGTCCTAGGAGTTGGTCAGTGTAGCTTCCAACTAATCTGCTGCCATCATGGATCTCTAATCATTCTATTTTAACGGTACCTTGATGCTTCAGAAGAAGCAACAGGAAACACTTCCGTGTTAATTATGAATCCTCTTCAAGTAGATGGTACTTGATCTGAAAATAATATGAATTTCTAAAAGTTTTCTTTAGGTGTGAAGTTAGAGAATATTTCCTTGGGTTATAGAATAATTTTATTTTTGTTTTATTTGAAATATGCATGTGTGTGAAATCCATTATATCAGTTTTAAAGTTTTTACTAAGACTTGAACTGTGTAAACTAAGTCTTGTAGTCTTATAAGTCTTGTAGTCTTGTTGACTTAAATCAGTGGCAAGTCAAAATGGAATTACCTGGGGCAGTATTATATTATACATAGGTTTTGATTTGCTTTGCTTTTTATGGTATATGTCCAGTATTAGGTTTTGGAGAAGGTAATATTGTGTAAGCTAGGCAGTAAAAATCTTGGTAAAGCTTTCCCAGACCAACACATAGAGCACATACTCTGAGGAGATGGGCACAGCAGGAACTGAGTCACAGTGATAAGAGATAAAACTGACAGTAAGGTTGCTTCCTTGTGAGTAATCACAAACAACATGCACCTCAAAGGTTGTCCCTCCAGCTCCTTCAGTGGTACTTGTTCTACTTGTCGAGCAAGTTGGAAGCTAACATCTGGTGAGTTGCTGCCAGAGGTTCACATTATGAAGGCTTTTGATTTGTACCTTAGAACACACACTGGGACTATGCTTGTGGTAGATTGAATGAAGGCCAGGCATAAACTTCAAAAACAAGAAAACATTTAGTTATTCAGAATATAACGAAATGCATTCTGCATGGTATGTTTCTTGTAGTACACACAAAAGTGTATAATGCTGAGTCTAGAGTCCCTTTTATAGATTCAGAAACTGAGCTTCAGAGAGGTTCTTATTTGCTGACAGTTATATAGGTGGACAAAAAGAAAAATATAATGAGATAATACAGTCCAAAAATGACAAGGTTGTAGAGAATATTGATGTCAAAAACGAGGAAAATTGAGTTAGAACCAGGCTGTGTTTAGATTAAGGCTGACTCAGGGGTTAAGTCATCCTGGGTCAGCAGAGAAGTGAAAGTGCCTAGCCATAAGGAGAATTAATTGGACAGTACAAGAAAATGAACTTTTGGACAGAGGGCCATTGCATTTGGCCTTGGGTTTGAGGACAAGTCTTCAGAGGTGACTTCTGGCTACACAAAGTCCTATTGTATAACTGATCAATAATATTTTCTGGCTTTATTTGCTAGTTTACAAATCAAATTAATATAGAAGGAAAATGTTTAACTCTCTAGTCATTCTTTGCTAATGTGTATATAAAGAAAAACATTATTAGATTATCTGCCTTGGGGAATTATTTAACAATATGTTTTTAATGTAGACTTTTTTATACATACACATGTAATATGTACATGAGAGAAAACATTATTAGAAGTCTTAGCATATACCTTACAAGATCCTTTTCTTTTCTGCTTGCAATTTCTGCCCATAACTTCTTGATCATAGATAAATTTGGGTAACCCCCTGCGTAACACATTTGAGTTCTTGTCCAGAGGCATGAGTGCAGCAGACACAGAAGGGAAATTTGACATTGACTTCTTACCACTGAAAGTAGCTCTAAGTTTCCTCTCTTGTCATAATCCACTTTACCCCAAAGATCTTTATAACTGTCAGTGAACTGAAACACAATGTCGATCATTATGTGTTTTCTACAAAGTGTCAGAAATTACTATGTCAGAAGGAGTTAAGGTCTGTGAAAACCTAAACAGCTCTGTGTGATGGTGTACTCTTTTTGCCATACTAATTTCCCTTCCCTGCACAAACCAGGACAGATGATTTCTGATGAAATACTGTGATGAGTTTTGTATTTAACTTCATTTAGAACCTTGGTCATAGGTGTCAGTCTCAACCTGTTCCCCATGCTCCAGCAATATCCCTTTTCTGTAAGAAAATATCAGTAAGAGCTTATCTTTTGATGGCAGACAGCATAATTTTTGCCAATTTTGAAATTAAAGAAAACATATTTGAAGCCAGCTGGTTCTGAACCAGGTCAGATAAATTCAGTCAAACGGCTGGTGAAACATTATAAAAAATATACTCTAAGATTTCAGAATTGTTGAAGGTCACTTCTTTTAACTCAAGCTATTAAAGAAAACTATCCTACCAGGTTTCTCAAGGTGTTGTAAGTCACAGTAACCAAAACTGACTTAGATTTTATAAACCATTAAAATCAAAGGTAACAGAAAGCCAATCTGGAAGACACCCCATAACCATTAATCTAGGTGGAGGATTCAGAACCCCAAAACAACTTTACCTAGATCCACTGCATGTTGAATGAATATTATATAAATGCATGACTGATAAAACCATAGGCTTTTTTAGCAGCAAGGGCATATTGGTCTTGGGCATAATTTATAGTGGAGGAAAGTGAGGCAAAGAAAAAAATGTGAATTTCCTAGTGAATCCCTGCCTCATGGCAGAACAGAATCTAGACCAATGAGTTTCAGTTTTTTTCATCTTATGGTACACATAAATTGCTAAAATTCTGCAGCATGCCAAAAAATAAAATTTTTATCGATCTGACAAAAAATAGGTATAATTTTGATTCATTCATACCAGTTGGCTATTGTTGTGTTGGCTGTTGTTGTTTTTATTGACAATCTTAGGGAAAAGAGTTCAGATCCCCTGACTAAAGAGCAGGTAGTACATGTTTTAAATATTCTTGCAGCACACTGGTTGAAAATCACTGATCTAGACCATATTACTTTGCTCCCTGTCCACAAGGATTGTCATTAAACATTGCCTTTCATTCTCCCTTTTTGAAACATTTATTGCCTATCTCCTTGAGACACTTAATTTAGAGACAAATAATTTAATTTCGTCCCTTAGAGATGCATGATCTTTCTTGTCTGTTACTGCAGAAATATTTGTAATGGGAAAGTCCATCTTTTGTGAGGATGCAGAACTTGCTCAGTGTTCATATATTTGGACGAAAAGCTAGGAGGACAGAACCTTCGTTTAACAGTTTCATGCTTATCTTGAATTATAGTTTAATGGAAATTCATTGAACTGAACTCAGGAAGCACATTTTCCTTTTTCTATACCTTGACGTTTTAGTCACTTTTAAAATCTTTTTACTCTTCTTTTAGTCTCTTATCTTTTATTTCTTCCTCCTTTTCACTAAGAAAAAAACCTCCACTATTGTCCTGGGCCAGGTTCTAGGTCTACAGTGGTTAACAAAACCAGATATTATCCTTGCCACTCATGGAGTCCCACACAAAACAATTAAAAACAAATACATTTATGATTATAAATTGTGATAAGTACTCTGGTAAGAAAAAGTAGAACACCGTGAGTGAGACCAGTGAAAAAGGGACAAAATTTAGTTTAGAGTTTTCAAGGATGGATGTTCTAAGGCAGTATTACTTAAAAGACACTTGAAAGATAAGTGAATGTTAGGTACAAAAAGATGAAAGAGAATTGCACATGGAAGAAAGAATGCCCCTGAAAACTCCCAGAGGTGGGAGAAGACCATGTGGCCAGGATGCATGGGCCAGCAAGAGAGCCCAGAGAGGTGAGCCAGCCACAGCCATGCAGGAACTGTAGTGTTTGCCGTGGTTGCCCACTGACTCAAAATAAGGTTTTCCTGTTGGAGAGGCAGCTTAAGCTGTGGAATAGAAAATGGTTTCAGAAGTGGGGAACATGAAACAGTGTCCCAATGGAAGCAGAGAGACCCAGGAATAGGCTACCCAGGCGCCTAAATCTCTGAATCTCCTGTGGTACCACTGGGAAATACAGAAAAGGGTTCATGTTCTAGATGTGTGTGTAAGTGTGGAGTGGTAGAAGGAAACATTAAGAATTACCCTCAGTTGCATTATGTGGTGGGTTGATGAAACATTTACTGAGAAGAGAAAATTGGAGTGAGAACAGGATTGGAGGGAAGCTTTTAAGAATTTTGTTGGGAGTGGTTTAGTTTGAGATTCCTATGAGACATCCAAGAACAGATGTCAGAGGAAAATATTGGATATACAAATGTCAATTCAGAGAAGGATTTTGAGTTGGAGATAAATATTTGGGGGTTTCAGCCCGCAACTGGTCAGTGTGTATATTTTATCTACACTTATTTATTTGCTAATTTGAATAAGTTATATTTGTCCATGGTATTAAACTCCAGAGTCACTAGAGGCCATGGAGTGAAAGGCAGATGCCTCCAGCTCTTTCTCATAGGTGGTACCTCCTATTCCTCTTTGCAACCCCTTTGAGAAGTGTTCTGTCACAGCTATTAACTATCCCTAATGTGACAGTAGACAAGGTCACATTAGGGAAAAAGTAGACACAAACAGAAGAGACTGAAGAGGAAGGGCTAGTGATACCAGAGAAAACCCAAGTGCTTTGTGGCAGGCACTCAGGATGGGTGGTTTTCCATGTGTGGGAGGGGACAGCTAAGTATGGTGCTGCAGAGAAGCCTAACAAAACCAGGACTGAAAACATGTGCAGTAGAAGGCTGAGGAGTAGGAGTTCCTGGGCAGCTTTAGTAACAGAAGGTGCAGGGAAATGTTGAGGATGGAAGCTAGCATACAGGGAGATAAGAGTGAGTGGGAGGCAGGCAGGAGGGACAGGTTTAATAGCAAATGTTTTGTTGATGCATAAGGGATTGAGAGTATCCAACCGTTAAACAAAACTACAGTGAGGGCATTTCTGTTTCTTGTTTCCAATATAAGTACCATTTTTCTTTTAAGAATGCATTGATGTGTAGAGGCAGTCTGTTAATAGAAAGAGCAGAAGGTCTAGAATCAGACTGTTCTGGGTTCAAATGCTAACTTTACCACTGAGCAGAGAGACTTGGTGCAAATTAGGTTTCTTTTTTTGTGAAATTAGAATTATACTCATTATACTTTCCATAATACAGGCTTATAATGAGGATTAAATGAGATTATGTATGTACAGAGTTCAGTGTAATGCTTCCCATATTATAAACACTCAATGGGGAATAGCCCACTAGCTCTTTAAAAGCAAGTGCAAATACGTAAAAATGGTAAAATACTGATAAAGAACATTGTTACAATAATAGAAACCAAGCAAAGAAAAGATATCAAATTACAAATTGTCATTCTGTATTAACATTGAGTTTGTTGTCTGGTTCAAAGGGGAGTTTGAATGATACTGATTCTTACATCTATGCTATTGGCCACCCTCACCCTCATCCTACTCATCATCAACAAGGAGTTGGTACTTACTTGCTTTAGAAAACAAACATTCATGTAAATTTATGTGTGAAATGTGACCACTGCCTTCTAAATGATGGAGTTATAGAAATCCCTCTGTAACAAACACATTGCAAAAAACTGCCCTAATGCTGGGTCCAATGTTGAATGGTGCTGGTAAACAAGGCTGGTGTATTTTTATCTTTGTCTAGAACATTAAAGACATCCCAGACTCCTGATGTTGAAAATGGCTCAGTATTGAAGCAGGATGAGGAACATGAACTAGTAGTGAATGTGATGCCTGGAGGCTTTTGTGATGATTAGCCTTTGTATTTGTTGGATTACTAGAGAAAGACTCATATATTAAGCATGCTAGGTCCATACCACCAGATACTACAAGTGTCTGTGGAAGGATTTATTTATTTATTTTTCAAAAGAGGGGAAGGGAGGGAGAAATAGAGGGGAAAGAGAGGAAGAGAAACATCAATGTGTGGTTGCCTCTTGAGTGGCCCCTACTGGGACTGGCTCGCTACCCAGGCATGCGCCCTGACTGGGAATCCAACCAGCGAACCTTTAGTTCATAGGTCCGTGCTCAATCCATTGAGCCACATCAGCCAGGGCAAGTCTGTGGAAAGATTTTGATTGACCTCCTTAGTATCCCATTTTCAAAAGGTCATTATTTTTACTCATACTTTACTTTTGAAGTTTCTTTTCTTCATGTTGTAAAGAAGATGGAATTACTCTTTTCCAGTGATTTCAATGTTTATTTTGATGCAAAACATATTATGAGAGCAGGGCATCAATTTTTAATATATCCTCATAAATGATGCCATAGCCCATTTACCCTTGCTCTCTCAATGAATTCATATCAGCTTTTAATCATTAGCTCTGTGCTCATGAACCTTAAATAAGCCTTTTAATCTCAGTCTTCCTGCTCTTTTGCTCATTTCCTCTCTAAAACAGCTGTTGGTGGCCCTTGGGGTTTCCCAGGGTCCTTTGACCCTATTTTCTCCTCATTCCTGCCTTACTACTGGTAATCCTAATAACTGAATGCAGATTTTTTATATTCTTT
This sequence comes from Trachops cirrhosus, assembly GCA_028533065.1. Classification (NCBI taxonomy): domain Eukaryota; kingdom Metazoa; phylum Chordata; class Mammalia; order Chiroptera; family Phyllostomidae; genus Trachops; species Trachops cirrhosus. The sequence continues at coordinate 74,079,314 of CM052544.1, forward strand.
TGCCATTCCTCGTGTTCATATTCTGACTTATTGTGAAGGGTAAAATAATATCACAGCCATGGAATTACAGATCTAACACTTACTGTTCTTTAATGAGTATGCAGAGAGATCTAGAAAATGGAACTTGACTGAAAAGAGGCTGAGGAAGTATATCTTATTCCCTCCACCTTTAAAAGAATTTATTGATATATAATTCGCATGGCTTAAAATTCACCCATTTAAACTATACAATTCAACAGTTTGTATTATATTTACAGGGTTCTACTGTCATAACCATAATCTCATGTTAGAACATTTTTGTGACCTCATAAAAAAACCAATACCAGTTGACTACCAACTACTCCTCCCAGCATATGACAATCACTAATCTGTTTTCTGTCTCTGTGGATTTGCATCCTTCACTACCCAATTTTAATGCCACTTGCCCTGTGTAATTTCTCCTGATCTCTCCCATGCCATTAGTCTCTCTTCAGTAGGGTAGAATGAAACAAACAAATTTTGGAAGCAGAAAAACCTGGGTGTGAGTCTGAGCTTTTCCACCTACAAGCTATATTTTCTTGATAATAGGTAGATAAATGGACAGACAGACAGTCTTAACTCTTCATTTTCACAACACCTTGGATGGTTGTCTTGCAAATTAAATGAGATAACATTTATAAAATGCCTGACACCAAGTAGACACTCTTAATACTATTTTTTTTTATGAGTTTGACACCCCTGTGTAGGATGAGACATTAGTACGGGGGTGCTGTTGAACCATAAGTCATGGTATCCTTTCTTTTTTAATGATTTTATTTATTTATTTTTAGAGAGGGAGGAAGAGAAGGCAAAAGAGAGGGAAACATCAATGTGTGGTTGTCTCTCGCATGCCCCCAGCTGTGGACCTGGCCCACAACCCAGGCATGTGCCCTGACTGGGAATCAAACCAGCAACCCTTTGGTTCACAGGCCTGTGCTCAGTCCACTGAGCTACATCAGCCAGGGCTTAATACTATTTTTAAATAACTACTATAGCTATTTGTATTGTAGTTAGTTATAAATGTGTCAGTCTTTCCTATAAGATTGTAAACTCGTTGCAGGTAAGGATTATGTGTAGCAGTAATAGTAATATTTATTATTGCATCTTCTGCAAAAATGTGCCTATTATATTTTGCCATGTATACTGTGCACTTTTATGCCCAAATTTTTTAGGGAAAAATAAGGATGTGCATTATACGTGGGTAGCTAATTCTGTATCTATTTAAATGTTTTTAATTCTTTTATTTATGCTTATGTGTTTTTTTAATGTAACTCTAGAAAGCAATAACAATATCCTTATGCAAAATTATACCCTGGAATACAATAATCAGTTTTGTTTCTCGATATAAATAAATAAATAATTGACTTGAAAAATTGTAGCAAAAGATTTTTTCCTGAAAGTTTGGGCCAAAAACATGGGAGCACATTATACTCAGCAAAGTATGGTTTGTTCCTGCCTATATTTCAGTTAATGTCCCTAAACATATTCAGTCTTTTTTTGGCATTATGATATTTGGCACTGTATTGTGTTTGTGTATCATTTCTCCCTTCTACATGACATAAAATGGATCCTTTTTTCCATCCTTATCTCTTTTCTCAGCTTTTATCATTTTATTGGTCAAGTGTCAGGGTACCACTAGCCGCCTGAAATTTAAGTGTTTTGGACTAGAATCAGAGCTATAGATAATTTGAAAGCAGTATGTTCATATTCTCAAATACTCTATAATACCAACCCATATCATTAGAGCCATCTTCTCATCTACGTCTAACATACCTTGAATATGTATCCTTAATGAGTTTCTTGATAATATGAAATAGCAATGAAAGTTCCCATTTTATATATACAAGGTCTGTCCAGTAGGTATCCAGCCATATAATATGAAATATAGAGACATTTATTGAAGAAGATACAAGAAACATTGTCCTCAATGACGCCTCAGTCCCCTTCAAAGTAAGCACCTTGCAATTATTCCCAATTGCACAGTTTTCCAAATTGCCATCAGCTGCCCCGTCATACTTTCCTGAATCTCATTGAGGGTCTGAAATCTCTTCCCTTTCAAAGGTGATTTTAGTTTTGGGAAAAGCCAGAAGTCGCAGGACACCAAATCTGGGCTATAGGGGGACTGAGTCACCTGGGTGATTTGATGTTTCACAAAAAAGCTCTGCACAAGATGATGGCATGAACAAGCGCATTGTCATGATAAAGCTGCCAGTCACCAGTTGCCCATAGCTGCAGCCTTCTGACTCATCTGAATGGTTTCTGTAGAAGACTCTTAAGGCTAACATGAAATCTGATACAGAGTTGTTGCTCTACTCGCTCAGTTATTTTGAAGGCAGTGGACACAGTACACATGCTCACTCAAGGGTATCTACCACCCCCACTGGCTAGTACATTGAAGTCATCATTGTTTACACATGTGCATTCCAGTCCTCTCTCCTTGGCTGCCAGGTCACATTGATGTAGCACAAACCATTCTCTTTATATTAACAATGGCTGGACTTTTTCTGGACATACCTCATATGTGAAACCAGTGATAGACTTGAGGAAAAAAATCAAAAGGAGTAACAACAGCTTACTAATATGAGTACAGACAATTATGAAAATAAAATTTGCATAACAGAATGAAGATATAGCAAGACTAATTTTCCAGACTCATAGCCAGACATGGTATATGCACCCATAGTTCTAAGTTTACATCACAACCTGACCTTGGTGACTTTCCAGCATCTGTTACTCATCAAGATCAATGATTTCAAGGTGGCCCTATATAAAAGGCATGGAATTTTTGCCTGTTCCTGATTTCCTTTTCCTGGAAACATTTGTTTCTAAAAGAAGCTGGAACTTTCTAATGGTTTGAACACCTGCCCTCCTGAGCCTGCAGCTGAAATCTGAAGCAGCACTGTGGTCACACTAGAACTTTCAAATTAGCCAGATTGCAGCTCTGGGATCTGGTCTTCTGAGATGACAGTGCAGAGTAGAGCCATAGGACACAAGCACACAGCCTGGCAACAGACAGGGTGAGATCAAATGTGAGGCCTGCCTTGAATTCCTACTCTAGCTATGCTGCTACACCTTGCTGTCCGTTTCCTCCATTTTTGTCTCTCTCAAGTAGCCTATTCTGCCTTGTGTTCTAGCTGCTGCTAGTCCCAGAGCACTTGGGGATCCAGCTGGCAGTGTTGGCAGGCTCACCCTTGTGTTCATTTCTTGGCTCTATAGTTCTAATTAGCCTGAGCCAAATCAGCCAGCCCCATGCTTCACAGAAAATGTGAGCAAATGGAACTTCCAAAACAACTCTTTGAAAGAGTATGCTTCTTCATAAGAGAGAGATACTGTGATACATGAACAGGTACACTAGTTTCTTCCAGAACACTTAGCCTGGCAGTGATATTACAAATGTTCTGAACCATCACATTTATTCGCATAGTTACAAAAAGAGAGTAACAGATACAAGGCATCTTGTGTTTTGGGGGTTTTTTTTTTGAGAAGGTAAAACTCTTTATTTAAAAGCTGGAAATACATATTTTCAGGATTGAATTTTCCCCTATAGCTTTTATGAACAGTATCATTGGCATTGTTCTTTTTCCATGGAACAGTTTCATTGACATTATTTGCTTCTTTTCTTTCACTTTCTTTTTTTTTTTCTTGTTGTTTATAGTTCCCTCCATTTTCTCCCCACCACTCCCCCAGCCCCTCCTATCCCCACCTCCCACCCTTGATCCTACCCCTCTTTGGCTTTGTCCATGTGTACTTTATATGTGTTCCTTGATGACTCTTCCTCTCCCCGCTTACCCCATTATCTCCTCCCCCCTCCCCTCTGCCACTTGATTTTATAGTGAGATTAATTACCATGCATTATGCATTGCACTGGTATTGTTAATGCCTTTAAAACAAGCCCATACTTTTTTTTTTTAATTCCACTTCTCCCATTGGATAACATTGAGGTCAAGGACTGTGACTCACCTGATTTTGGTAGTGGACCATGACTATAGATGACACTTAAAAATTAGGTGTAGATGGGGGAAGTAGTGGCCAAGTGAGTAGCTGAGGGGGTGGTGTGAGGTTGTGTATTCTTTTTCTGTCAGGTTCATGGAAATATACACACATGCTGTTGCTTTTCTAAGGAGACTGACAAGGAGGCTAGTGAAATAGGACTTGCCAGGACTCCTCTGCTTTAGGAGAGAGGTGATGTCTAATCCACCAATCTCATAGAAAGCAAGATGCTTGGACTTCAGGTCCCTGCAGAGTATTCCCTCTGTAAATAAGCAGGGAAGAGTGACAAGAGTAGGAACACTTAGGGAGGTGCCAAGGGAAGCATAAGAGTACCTCTTAAGTGCAGATGTTAAAAAAAATGCACATCTAGTTGACAGTGATTTAAGCATATTAAAGCATTTGTTACAATTAATTTAGGCCTAAAAGAGGTTAAGAAAAAGTTAAGCAAACACAGGTAGAAGATGAAATAATGGAAATAAAACATTGAACATTAAATGTAGCTTTATTATCTGAGGAGAAAGGAACCTATAATTTGAAGGGGGAAAAAGAACTGAGTCACCCAGGCAGTGAGAGGTTTTTCAGGTCTTCAATAGCTCTGTTGCACAGCTGCTATGGGAGGTCCTCAGCTGTGTGTCCTAGTGTACCGTTTTATTTCCTATAAGTGCATGAACGTTCTTCCTCTCTCCTGTGGAATCTGAATGCAGGTGTCAGAAACTCCTGCAGGAGGATACAAGATGAGAGGACCAGACTGTGTGTTGGTGTGTTTGGAAGTGGGAAGAAGAATAAAATAAATGTCAAAATCTCTTGGATGTCTTACCACTTAAATAAATTTGGAAAACTTAGAGGTGGCTTATTCAACTGTACCTCAAGTCTTTGCACACAGATAAGTTATAATATAACACTCGCTGTCCAAGAAAACCACAGACATTGAATAGAAAAAAACTGAAGGTCTTTAAGGGCCAATCTTCCATGAGCTAAAGAAAACTGGAAAACTACAATGACAGTAAGGATAGTAAATCTTATCTTTAAAACTTTTGAATGTAAGTAATTCCAGTTTTCATTCTGTTCATCTTCTCTCCAGAAAAGACTAAAATGAGATTTCCCAAAATGATATACTTTGCACGACAGTTACTATACATTAGGTAGCAATTGTCATTCATTGTGGTGGACTGTCTGGCAATTTACCTTGATGTTTAAATTTTGAATTTCTTCCACATGCTTCCTAAAGAAGAGTATCTGGTGTCTGTTTCAGGAGGTGGGCAGAAATCATAGAGAATACAGTCTGAGCTGAGATGCAGCAGTGAAGCCCCAACCGTTTCCGGGCTTTCTGACTTTCTGTCCTTGAGGTAGCTAGCTGTACATTACCTGTCTCTTCTGCCAGAAGAGAGTATGCTCAGTTCACATTTAATAAAATCAAAGCAAAGCGCATTTTCATATTGACATAGATGTCTCCTTATGAATAGACTACCTAGAAATTTACATAAAAGTCTGTTTCCAGTCACTGCTTCTGAGGAAGAAATGTATGCTCTGAAACAGTTTCCCTGAATGCCTGTTAGAACATGTGATTTTGATATGCACACATTACCTTTTCTTTTTTTGAGGTGAAATTCACGTAACAAAATTAACCATTTTAAAGTGTTAGTACATTCACACTGTTGGAGGGTATTGCCTTTAATTTGTAAGAAACGCAATATCTGTGAAGTATAATAAAACAAAATGCAATAAAACAAGAAATATGTCTCGGGTTTTAGGTTAATACATGTTTTGGGGTTTAAATGTACTTTAACAAAAATGTTACAGAACCATGGAATCTTATTGTTGGATGGGCCCTTAAATACTGGTTGCAAATTATTGATTTGCTGATTTAGTGTCAGCTGCAGGAGGTTTGAACTTCTGTGGTGGCAGATGTACTGCTCCACCACAGCCCATTTGTGTTCTGTGCAGTTCTCCAAGAAAATTCTCTCCTATTTTGAGTCTAAATCAATCTTGGATCTTCTGACCCTTGGAACTGATGCTTCCCCTTGGGGTCATGCGTAACCGATCTGTTTGTTTCAATGCATGGCAGCCCGGAAATATATATATTACACACATGATACATGATCCTCATTGTATCCTAGTTGCTCTCCTTATTAATTAAAGCTTCTGAAGTTCTGGGTCATGGTAATCCTATGTTTAACTTTAAAAAAATTCCAGAATATTTTCTGCAGTAGATGTACCATTTTAAATTCCCACCAGCTATGTATGAAGGTTACAATTTCTATACACCTTCACCAACACTTATTTTCTTTTTTTAAAATAACTAATAGGTGTGAAGAGGTATTTTTACTTTTTCCTTTCTAATTTATTTGTTACTTTTTTTTTAACCTTATTGCTTTGGGCAGAATTTCCAGTACACTATTGATTGGAAATAGCAAAAGCAGGCATCTTTCTCTTGTTCCTGATCTTAGGAGGAAATTTTCAGCCTTTCACCATTGAGTAGGATGTTAGTTCTATGCTTTCTATAAATGCCCTGTATCAAATTGAGAGTGTTCTGTTTCTAGTTTGTTGAGTGTTTTTAACATGAAAAGATGTTGAATGTTGTCAAATGCTTTTTCTGCATAGTCTGATTTAACATTTTTTGTGTTATATAGTTAGGACATTATATAGTTAGGACTCAGAAGTCACGCACATGTGATCATTTTTAGTAGAGAATGTGTTATAACCAAATTAAGATAATTGCTTTGATAACACCAATCAACTCATGGATAATATGGGTACCATATAATAACAAAATAATTCTAATTCCTTTTTCCCATCCCTTGTATCATTACTGTCATTCCTTTCACTTATATATAAGTATACATAAGCACGCATTTACACACATAAGATATATACATAAGCAGGCAATCAAATACATTATTGCTAATACATTTTATTTTGAACAAATTATATGTTAGATCAATTAAAAATTAAAATCAGCCCTGGCTGGTGTGACTCAGTGGATTGAGTGCCAGCCTTCGAACCAAAGGATCGCTGGTTTGTTTCCCAGTCAGGGCACATGCCTGGGTTGCAGGCCAGGTTCCCAGTAGGGAGTGTGTGAGAGGCAACCACACACTGATGTTTCTCTCCCTTTCTTTCTCCCTCCCTTCCCCTCTCTAAAAATAAATAAATAAAATCTTTTTAAAAAGAATTAAAATCAAAGTTTTATTTTATCTTCAGTTCTTTTCATTTCTTTATATTGATCTGAGTTTCTGGCCTATGTTCCTTCTCTCTAAAATAACTTCTTTTACTATTTCTTGCAAAGCAGTTCTACTGGTAACAAATTCCCCAAATTTTTGTCTCCTTGAGAAAGTCTTTATTTCTCCTTCATTGTTGAAGGGTAATTTCACCAAATACAGACTACTAGGTTGGTGGGTTTTTCCTCTCAACACTTTAAATATTTCACTCCACTTTATTCCTTTTTACATGATTTCTGAAGGGAAGTCAAATGTAGAATAATTCATAGCTGTGTTCCTCTATAGATAAGGTGCTTTTTTTCCTTCTGCCTTCTTTAATATTTTTTCTGGGTCTTTTTTTTTTTAATTTGAAAATGATATAGCTAGGTGTAGGAGTTTTTTTTGTTTGTTTTGGGGGGTATTTGTCCTGCTTGGTGTTCTCTGAACTTCCTGGATCTGTGGTTTGATGTCAGACATTAATTTGAATGTGGTGCCACAGCTGAATATGGAGATAGAGGTGATGACAGGACGCCCTGGTGGGTTATTACTTGCATAACCAGGTAGAAGTACAGTATTAGAGTCCTGGGGAGTGGGGGGTGATAACATATGAATTACCACCTGCACTACGAGTCAATATCTCAGGCACTGAGTGTCAGCACTGCATGTCCAAGGCAACCCTTTCATATAGCAGCAAGCTCACTGAATAACAATTCCCATCTATTTAATAACATGAAAGAATGCCAAAGCAAGTCCCTCGATTTTCAGCTGATGCTGCAAATAATCTCATACATTAAACATCTGAATGAGGTCAAAACTCATGATATTATGAAATAACCCAGGGACTCTTGTTCATTTTATTCTTGGTCATGCTCATTTAGCCATGTATAGTACAAGATGGAGTAAAGGTACAGTTGTGGGCCCCAGTACACAGGTTCCTTATGCCACCAAGAACTGTGGCCTGAGACAGGCTAAGGATTCTCTGAGCGGTAGACAGTTCATCTGTGAGATGAAAAGGTGGGAAAAAATCGCCACAATCTCTTCTAGCACTAACTGAAAGTCTGGACTTTTTATAGCTATGTAAAGGATTAAAATAGTGATCATTTCTTTATCAGAAGATTGCTTCATCTTAGAAAGTAAGTCACTTAATAGGGAATTAGTTATATTTACTTAAGAATTTAGAATATCTGAATGTATTAATTTATCTCAGAGGTAATGATACATTTTTATAACAGAAACCTAAGTACTCAAAGTGTTTGTATGTGTGGCTGTATGCATCTGTGCATGCAAGTGCTTAAAAAAATTGCTGCAAGTACTCTAGCTCTGCTTTTGAAAATTTTCTCTGCTCTCTATTTGTTAAAGAACTAAATCCAAGATCATCTGGAAAATTGGCTTTGTGCACTACTAGATCATGTGATCCCTGCCCTCCCCCTACCTCATGCTCAGTGAGTCCCTGTACACACTGTTCAGTAAACAACTCAAGAGAACCAGGGCCCCAGTTCATTCATAGAGTATTTGGAAAGGGCTGTCTTTGTGTGGCTTTGACTTACTGACTGAAGTGGAATGGAGAGTTAGCACTTGTGTTTTCACTAGTTCTTTTTATAGCATTGAACCAGCTGTAGCTGGTTCACATTAGCCTGGGCCACCTATTAGCATACAGGTCTCTTATGCAGGATAAAGGGCTTCTGATGGAAACATTTTGTTACTCATGATACCTCTGACTATTTTTACCTAAACTCAGTCTGTTATGGGGTATGATTTAGAATAGCTCTGTTAAAATACAGGAACTCCCTGGGTGCTACTGAAGTCCATCCTTGAAAACAACGAACAAGGGAATCAAAAACGTGGATAGCCTTCCCTATTAAACTACCCATCCTTCCCAGATCATGCTTCCTTGGATGACTCTTTTTAAAGAGAGCCGTATTTTCCTGTCTGTGCTTCAAAAATTAAGAGGACAAAGTTGTTTTTCTTTTAGCCACAGCAAGGAATCATCTTATAGGTCAATGATTTTTCACCCCATATGCTGCAAGAATTTTTAACACATGTGCTGTCTGACTATTTTATTTAGTCAGGGACACTGATCTCATCTCCCTTAGATTATCAAATAAAAAATGACAAAAGCCAACACAACAATAGCCATCCAGTGTGAATGAGTCAAAAGTATACCTATTTTTTGTCAGATCAGAAAAAATAGAATATATTTTTTGGTGTGCCACAGAATTTCAGTAATTAGTTTATGTGTGCGATAAGATGGAAAAAGTTGAAAATCACGTTACAGGAGATAGAAAATAATTTATCCAACCATTTATGGATAAGTTAAACAGAACTGTTGATATTGCTGTAGTGTTTCATAGGTTGAACTCTGACTGAAGGCAATTTTAACATTTTAGGAATCATTACTAGCTACATAGAAATCTATATATTAGAAAAAATGGAAATGGGAAATGAAAAACATTTTGATTCATGGTTAGTGCTGTGTGTTCCCTGTTGTACCGCCTCATCAGGATCCACTTAATATTCAGTGGTCCATTTGTTCTGTTTTTCTGATAAGCTGATGTTTAAATTTTATTTGTACAGGACGTATTTTTTAGAAAAAAAGGAATGAGTAGATTAAAAATCTTTGACTTTTCAGAGTTCACAATTCAAATATTCAGAACCAACATACAGTGTTCATTTATAATTGTAGTTTATTTTTTGAAAGGCCAGTAAAATTCAGCTCCTTGATTTCGGTGAAATTTACACATGACAAACCAAGTCTTTCTAATTACAGAGTCCAGAATATAGCCATCACCTCAGGATGATCTGGCAAAACTGAAGGGCCAACTATTTTATTGTTTTAGATTAGTTAAGTGATGATAACCATGAGCATTTACAGTATTATTTTTAAATTGGCCCTGTGAGGTTTTCAGACAGAACTGAATGTACTGCCAGATATTTTTGCAGGAGTCACAGATGTAAGAGAGAATTTTACACACACAGACACCCTTGACAGCACCCAAACGGAACATGTTTTCAGTTAAACTATTTGGAATGGACTACTTTTTAAATGGAGGGGTATGGGGAACATTCTTTTTCACAACTTTTTTCAATACATACCATAAAATATTTATATTTTAATTCAATTGAGACATGTCCTTTACTGTGATTGACTCTACTGGTAGTGAAATAACAAATTGAATAACCATCCCATCATTTTCAAAACAGCAAAGTTTTGCCTACTTTGAAATTTGAGAGTTAACACATGGTACTCAGGCATGGGCTAGGCCTGGCAAAACTCAAAATACAAGCAACATTGCTCAACATTATACTCTTTTACTGTTTGCGTTCACAGATCACCTTGTGCATGAAATAATGTGACCATTTAAGTGATAGCCTGGTTCATTAATATTTTTAGTGTAATTTTAATTGATAAAAGCAATACAGTGGCATCTATAGAAAGTTTCAAAATTTGCACAAATAGAAAAATTATTGTAATCGCTAATTTTACATTGTAATCACTAATTATACATTCTAGTTTTATATATAAAATTCATATACTATCTTCTAGAGTTTTTTAATATTATTCTTTTAAGTTGAAATCATGAAACATTTTGTTCTTAGCCCAGAGAATGTCCCCAAACTATAATAATCTTTACTCCCTGTGCACAAAGTTTCAGTTTGATTCAGGGAGGGAAAGAAGAGGACTTGGTTGGGAACCTACAATATGCCAATATCTTGTGTTTTTGTTTGAGGAATTAATTAACTAAAGCTTTCATGCAGTACCTGCTGGTGATGCTCTGCACAGCACTAATGGAAAAAGCCAGCACCTCAAAGAGGTAGTTGGTTGTGAGTTTTCTCATTGCTTAGAGCAGTCTGCTGAAATGACAGGAGGCTGAAGACTCATCTCAGGCTGAGCTAGAACTAGAAACCAGGTTTGTCTGGCTCTTGAGCATTGAAAGCCAAAGAGGGCACAAGGCAGCTTGCTTTGATAAATGTTTGTGGTCAAGTTATTTTGTATTTTGTAGCTCAGGAGAACAATTATGACCATTTAGAACCAGTGGTCATAGTATAAGAATGGTTATTCACATTCATTAATGGAAACCTGTACTGGTACAGATAATAGAAAACTACAAGTAGTATTTTCATTTGAAGTACGAACAATTACTGTCAGCTTCACCTATAAAGAACCCAGCTGTGGAAACAGATGTCAATAATCAAGTGTTCAAAACATTAACATTAATAACATTATATCTTGATGTCAGAAACCATTTTTTACCAAAATGTCATCTATTCAATAATCAGAAAATTTCTCAGACTCTTTGATGAAAGTAAATATTACTGAGCATTCCATTGTCACCTCTTGCTTTTTCTGGCTATATAGCTAGCAATGAAAAGACTATAATTTTTTTTTTAATAAAAGGGATAACAAAACCAACAGGGCCATATAAATGAGAAGAATGTGACTATCTGTTGTTAGACATCCATGCCATGCTGCCTAGGGTATATGAGATGATGTAGAAAGGTTTTTCTTTTCCTTTTTAAGACCAGACATAGAAGTGACTAAAAAAAAAAAAAGCAGGTATGAACATCTTGACAAGTAGATCTCAAACATGAAATAAGGAAGAAAAGTATAAATGAGCAGGAAGGAATATCTCTTCTAGTAAGACATCACTATGGAACTATTATTCATATGTTTTTAAAATAATGTGTTACCACTTCCATCAAACCCAAAACAGAGAAAGTCTATCCTTTGGAGTAAGTCCCTGTATGTCCTTTTCTACCACAGACCTGTGGACACATCTTGTAATGAGTGAAAGCAGTTCACATCGAGCCAAGGAGGGACATGTCTGGGGAATTCTCATCACTGTCCTTTGTGAACAAGCATCGTCTGGTTCTAAGTCTCTGTTACTATTATATATGTTTAAACTTGCTTTATGACCAAATCAAAGTTGGGGTCAAAAAGTGCCCACTTTCAATCTCACTATTTCCTGGGCCTTGTTGACAGGTACATTTATAGTGGAAAAAAATAGTAATTTTTATTTATTTTTTAAATTATATTTTATTGATTATACTCTTACAGTTGTCTCAGTTTTTCCCCTTTCACCTCCTCCACCAAGCACCCCCCCACTCCCTCAGACAATTGCCACACCATTTTTATGTCCATGGGTCATGCATTTAAATTCTTTAGCTATGCCATTCCCTATTCTGTACTTTACATCCCCATGGCTATTCTGTAATTACCTATTTATATTTCTTAATCCCCTCACCACTTCACTCATTCCCCTACACCTACTTCCCATCTGACAACCATCAAAATGCTCTCCGTATCCATGATTCTGTCTTTGTTCTTCTGTTTGCTTAGTTTGTTTCTTAGATTTAATTGTTGATAGATACGTGTTTATCACTCTGATCTTCTTCTTTTTCTTCAATAAGTCCCTTTAACATTTCATGCAATAATGGCTTGGTGATAGTGAACTCCTTTAGTTTTACCTTGTCTGGGAAGTACTTTATCTGCCCTTCAGTTCTGAATGGTATCTTTGCTGGGTAGAGCAATCTTGGCTGTAGGTCCCTGCTGTTCATGACTCTGAATATTTCTTGCCAATCCCTTCTACCCTGTAAAATTTCTTTTGCAAAATCAGCTGACAGTCTTATGGGAACTTCCCTGTAGGTAATTAACCGCTTTTCTCTTACTGGTTTTAAGATTCTCTCTTTATCTTTAACTTTTGATATTTTAATTATATGTGTCATGGAGTGGGCTTCTTTGCATCCATATTGTTTGGGACTATCTGTGCCTCTTGAACTTGCACATCTATTTCCTTCAACAAATTAGGGTAGTTTTCTTTCATTATTTTTTCAAATAGATTTCCAGTTTCTTGTTCTTCCTCTTCTTCTGGCACCTCTATGATGTGAATGTTGGAACACTTGAAGCTGTCCCAGAGTCTGCTTATACTATCCTCTTTTTTTTAGATTCTTTTTTCTTCTTGTCCTGATTGGTTGTTTTTTGCTTCATTATATTCCAAATCATTGATTTGATTCTCAGTTTCATCCACTCTACTGTTGTTTCCCTATAAATTGTTCTTTATTTCAATTAGTGTATCCTTCATTTCTGACTGGATCTTTTTTATGCTGCTGAGGTCCTCACTAAGTCCCTTTAGCATCCTTATGACCAGTGTTTTGAACTCTGCAGCTGATAGATTGCTTAACTCCATTTTGTTTAGTTCTTTTTGTGGAGTTTTGATCTGTTCTTTCATTTGGGCCATGTTTTTATTGTCTCCTCACTTTAGTAGCCTCCCTGTGTTGGTTTCTATGTATTAGGTAGAGCTTCTATATTCCCTGTCTTGGTAGTGTGGCCTAATGTAGTAGGTATCCTATAGGGTACAGTGGCACAGCCTCCCCTGTCACCCAAGCTGGGTACTCGAGGTGCACCCTTTGTGTGGGCTCAGTACACCCTCCTGTTATGGTTGAGCCCTGGTTGCTGTTAGCAGATCAATGAAAAGAATTTACCCAAGCCCATAACCTGCAAAGACTGGCTGTGATCACTGACCACTAACCTCCACCCTCCACGGAAGATCACATATGCAGGGGCAGGGTGGTAGTCCTCCGACGTGGTCTGTAGCTGTCCACTGGGTGTGCAGGCTCTAGGAATTCCTGGGTGTTGCAGGCCAAGTTCAGCCCCCGCCTGTGTTTTGCCCTGGGCCACCCTGCCTGAGGTATAAAGCAGTATGAGATGGCTCCTACTTGTGCTGGGCTTGGATATTCCCAGGCGAAGCCAAGCTGTGAATCTAGGCTGGCTGCTGATAATACCAGGTGTGAGGCCACTTAACAAGAGGTGTAGGAGCTGGGTGGGGGCTTACTGAGGATGACTGTTGCTTCTTTGATAGGATTTAGTAAGTAGTGAAGCTTGAGCCAAGACCAGCCATTCACATGGAAAAGTCACAGTTAACAGTTTGGTAGACCCTTAAGTTGGGTCTCAGGGGATCTCCAGGGTGGGGCAAACAGTGTTAGCCAGGTTGATGGTGTCTCAGATATGGTACCCACATGCTGGCTCTGTGTGGGGAGGGTTCAGAAGAGGGACAGTGGTGTCTGCCTGCCTTTCTGTCTGGGAGAAAACATCTCCTAGCTCTTGCCTTGATCCTGGATGCTTCAGTTCCTCTCTGTATGCCACTGGTGCCTTTCAAGCTGCCATCCCAGTGCTGGAGCTCAGAGGGAGTGAGTATCAGTAAGTCCATGTATGGGTTCTTTAAGATGAACTGCTTGAGACTCCAGATGTTTTTTTTCCACCTACGCAGTCCCCACTGGTTTTTGCAGCCAGAAATTATGGAGCTGTATCTTCCTGCCACTGGGACCCTAGGCTGGGGGGCCTGATGTTGGGCTGATACTCCTTGCTCCCAACATATCCCTCCCGAATTTTTATCCACCACACATGGATGTGGGACCAGCCCATTCCACATCTCCACCCTTCCAACCCATCTGTATGGACGTGGTTTCTTTAATTTCGTAGTTGTCAGACTTCCATTCAATGCAATTTCTGACAGTTCTGAGTGATGGTTGTTCTATAACTTAACTGTAATCTTTATGTGGTTGTACAAGAACGCAAGCCATTTTTACATACCAATAGTAACTTTTAAAAGGTTTTATTTATTGTTTTTTAAAGACGAGGGAAGGGTGAGAGAAAAAATGAGGAAGGAACGTCTATGGATGAGAGAAACATCGAACCAGTGACCTTTTGTTTTGCAGGATAACACCCAGACAAGGGAGCCATGTCAGTCTGGGCAGAAACAATAGTCATTTTAATTACTGTCCAACACAGAGCCCACAGGTATATTTTGGTAGTGAATGCTATAATTTTATTCAGTAAAGTTTTAATCTTTTTGTTATTTTTGGTGTTTTTTATCTTTCTTTAATTAAAATTTTTATTTAAATAATTGTAGGGTCATATGTAGTTGCAAGAAACAACACCAAGAGACCCCATGTGTATGTATCATTTACCCAGTTTTCCCCAATGGTGACGTTTTCTAAAACTGCAGTTCAGTATCACAGTCACTATATTCCATTGATACCATTGACCTGTCTTGTTCAGATTTCCCAGTTTTGTATGCACTTGCATGTGTGTGTATTTAGTTTTATGCAATTTTATTACATGTATAGGTTCAGATGTGGACCACAGTCAAGATACTGAATTGTTGCAATACCACAGTGATCCCTCTGGCTGCCCTCTTATTGCCACACCAACTTCCCTCCTGCCCCACATCCCCCCAAAAGTGCTTCCCACTACCCACCTTCCTGCCCAAGCCCCTGGCAACCACTAATGTGTTCTCCATTTCTCTTAATTTTCTCCTTTCAAGGATATTATATAAAATATATAAATATACGCAAAACCTTTTAGATTGTCTTTTTTCACTCAGCATAATTCCTTGGAGATTCATCAAAATTGTTGCCTGTGCCAATAGTTTCTTTCTTTTTATTGCCAAAGTTTAACTTAACATCTTGATTTTACTCTTTGGTTACTATGAGTAAAGCTACTTTGAGCATTCATGTACAAGTGTTTTGTGAACATAAATTTTCATTTCTTTGGGATGAATGTCCAAGAGTGTATGCTCAGTTTAATAAGAAACTGTCAAACTGTTCCGAGAGTGACTATGCCATTTTTACATTCCCACCAGCAATAAATGAGTGACCCTGCTTCCTCAATAGTATGTGATGTTTTCCATGTTTTTTATATAACCACTCTGGTGTCTGTATATTGAGTCTTAAGCTAAAAGTTTTAGATTTTCAGTGTTTTTTACTTTTTCACACTTTGGAGCATATCTCAGGAGCTTGTCAGTATAAAAAACACCCAAACCTATAGAGAATTTTTGTAAGAGTTTGAGCCAAAACTGACATTTGCAGGGGAGCAAGATCTAAAATGCTCCAGAAAATAACATTTTTGCAGTTTATTTTGTGCATTTGAAATTAAGCAGTGTATGTGTGAAAGACTAATTACAGAAGGGTGGGAGAAAGCAAGTGGGGGATTGGATTACAATATTATGTGCTCTCTTGAGGGTGGTTACTCTTTAAAGGGGTATTACTTCTAGCACTTCAAAAGTGGGTTAACCTAGATGCACAAGAATAATGGATGGAGTTTATTTAATAACCCTTTGCTGAAGAAGTTATAGGCCTGGGCCAGATTACACACCTTGACCTATGCAGTTGAGGAAGAATTTGTGATTTTTTACAGCACCCATTTTCATTCACAAGCTACTTAAAAAAAAAATCTGAGTGTGTCTTTCTGTAGATCCCACTAGACTGTAAACTTTATCAACAGAAGAAATTTCATTCTGGTTTGCATCCTTAGCATAGCAAGCAGGGCCTGGCACAGGTCAGACACTAAGTCGAACAGAGAGGGGGGCGAGCAGAGAAGATGCTTTTTACTAAATGCATTCACATTATGTCAGCTAATATTTATTAGGCATGTTGAAGGTTCATGGCTGTATTATGACTTGAAAAAAACAGTGAACTTAAGTTAAAAATAATCTCAAGTCTAGTCTAGATTCTCAGCTACATCCTAGATACAGCTTAAAACAAAGAAGAACTTTTCTAAATACAAAAGTAAGAGAGAAAACTCTTCATATTTTGACTCACTGTATCCATCCAAAGGAAAACATCCACCCTGTATACACTGAGATCAGCACTGATGTTCATTAAAGTCACTTTCTCTTTGAGCATCATGCCCTAGCCTGAGCTGAAGGTAGCCAAACTTCCTAGCCCAGGACCTGTGCTGGCACAACCAATGCACTCGTAGTTTATGGAGCATTTACTGACTTACTGTTCAGAAACATTTGTCAACAGGATCATGCCTGTTTTGTGCTTCGCTGTTTCTTAGTCCCACAGTAATGAGGTAACGGAATATTAAATAGTTGGAGGACAATTTTACCATCCATGTGGATCACTAGTTTCTACTGAATCTCATATTCTGGCTGTAAAGATTAAATACCTTGCTCCAGGAAAGCATGCATATCATCAGGTAACACTTTACTTTAGAGTGAGACCCTAAAATTTGCTCTGTTATCAGTTAAAAGAACCGTGGGGTTCCTGGCTGGGTAGCTCAGTTGGTTAGAAAATCATTTTGATAAGCCAAAGTTGGGGGGTTTGATCTCTGGTCAGGGCACGTACAACATCAACCAAGGAATGCATAAATGGGTGGAGCAGTCAAGTGTTCTCTCTCTCTCTCTCCCCCTCTCTCTCCCCCTCTCCCCCCCCCCCCGCCTCAAAAATCAATCAAAAAAGAAAAAAAGGAACTGTGGAAGAACTAGAATCAACCATTAAATATTTAAAAACCAGATTACCCTAAGAAGAGATTGTTTGGGGGAAGGTGCCTCTGACCTTTGGTAGGGAATAGGAAGCCACTTCCCATCCCAGTGGGTGAAAATTGAGCGGACACACTTGTTGCCTTTCTGTGTGGCTTTGAGAAAGACAACCCACCCACAAAGGGAACTAGTTTCCTATTTGTAAAGAAATTTAGTCAGAAAATCTTTCTAAGCAATTGGTGGATGCTATGTTAAGAAATGAGATTAAATTTGAATTGTAGCAACTTGGAAATACATACTAGTTTGAAAATAGTAAAATCATTCTGATCAAGAAAACTATTATCCCATTATGTTACAGACTTTAAACTTAACACAGTACTGTATGTCAATTATATCTCAATAATACTGAAAAAATAAAGTAAAATAAATAAAATAGAGCAGTATTATCCCTTCCCAATGTACTGATTGCCAAATCTCTGGGGGCCTCAGCTTTAGAGCTAGGGGTCCTGAAGTTGACATACATTTATCATTATCTACATAGACTAAAATAACATCTGACTCAGATATGTACTACTTTTTGAAGGTATGTAGATGTGATTTTTTTTCATTAACTAAAGTTCTTACTTTATTCATATTTCCTTAGACTTTTACCTAATGTAATTATTCTGTTGTAGAATCTCATCCTGGCTACCACATTACATTGAGTAGACATGTCCCCTTAGACTCCTCCTGGCTATGGCATTTTCTCAGAGTCCCCTTGTTTTTGATGACCTTGACAGTTTTGACCAACACTGGTCAGTCATCGTGTAGATTCTCCTTCTTTGAAATTTATCTGATTGATTACTTGTGATTAGACTGGGGTTACAGGTTCTTGGAAGGAACATCACAGTGATAAAGTATAGTTTTTATCACATTATATCAGCCTGCCTTATCACTGTTGATGTTTTGCTTTGATCATAGTTTGTGTCAGGTTTTCCACTGTAAGGTCTCACTTTTTCCCTTTTTCCATCCTGCAGTCTTTGGGAGGAAGTCACTATGTAGAGCCCACATCTAAGGGATTAGGAGTTTTGATCCCTCTCTGTGACAGGAATAATTACTTGGAATTCTAATGCATGGGAGATTTCTTTCTTCTCTCCCACTTATTTATTCAAACGCACACAAGGGGGAACCCAAGAAACCCAGAATTTTATTTATAAAAAATTGTGTATTTATTCTTACATGTTTGAACTTCACTCATCTTCAAAGCACTCTCCGTCTGATGCAATACACTTATTGAGACTTTTTTTCCATATCTCAAAACAGTTTTTGAACTCATCAATTTTGATGCCTTTTAGTGCTTCTCCTGTTTTTTTGTTCCACCTCTTCCATATCAGCAAAACATTTCCCTTTGAAGACTGTTTTCATCCAGACAAACAACAAAAAAAAAAGTCTCTCAGGGTGAGATGGACTGAATAGGCAGTGTGGAGCATGGGGATTGTGCCATTTTTGGTCAAAAACTGCTGAACACTCAGTGTGGTGTAGTCAGGTGTGCTCGTAAATTACCCATCATGAAATGGGCAGATGTGTTGAAAGAGTCTTCAAAAAACTTTCACTGAAGCCAAACGCAGCCTCTCACTTCAACACCAGCTGGTACACTGATATAGATGGGTTCCTAGAACACTGACCTAGCAGGGGGAGCCTGTACTACAAAGGAGCCCACTCTCCAGAAGATAATTCTGGTTTTGGGGGGTCCCCCTTTACAAATTATAGATATATAGATATAAATATATATGTGTATGCCTGTATATCTATATACATGTATATAAATATAGAGAGACTCATGAATGTTTATTTTATACTTTGTGTTATAATCCAGTGCTATTTTATTTATTTTGTTACTCAGACTGTTCCAGCTTTTGCAACTGAAGCTTTTCAGTTGCCTCCCTTTTGTCTTTGACAAAGTCCCATCATTATGGGTTTTCTGTTTTGTTCTGTTTTGTTCTGTTTTGTTTTGTTTTGAGTACTTTCTTACTTTCTGGCACTAAAAGATGTTGCAGTCTCATCTTGTATATTTTCTGCCCCACTCCTACAATCAACCATTTCTTCAAGGATCTTGGGTTCCTTTTATTGGAGAATGGTTTTAGATACCAAGAAATGCAAAAAGATTAAGAAAATACAAGTTCATTTTAAAGTATTATAGAGTTGATACAGGCTTCACTAATCATGGTCAAAGGCTTTAGAAATAGGAATGCTCTGTTTTGGAATGTTTAATATGTAGCTCTGACCACTGGGAGGGATTGTCTATAGCCCAAGGAAAAGATCCTACTCCCAGAATTGTTCCAAAGATAGAGCTTTCTGTAGTAATTGTACTCACTTAGTATTTCTTTATTGTCACTCAGACAATTTTCAGTATCACCCACAAGCTAACTGGCTTTCCTTGGATGACACTTTGATCATTGACTGTCATTATGAAGCATTTCTGGAGGACCCAGTGTAAGAATTTCTTCTGTCAGCTTCAGTGACTCCCCGTGCCATTCCCAATCCCCAGGATGGGTTTCTCTCCTCCTTTATTTCTTTACTGGGGTTCTTAACTACATGCCAGCATTGTCATGTAAAAAACAAAGGGTTTTTTTAGCATCAGTAATTCTGTTTTTATGAAAATTTTGGAATATTTTGGTTGTGGTTTCCTTTTTTTTAAGATTTTATTTATTTATTTTAGAAAGAGGGGAAGGGAGGAAGAAAGAGGGAGAGGAACATCAGTGTGTGAGAGATACATTGCTCAGTTGCCTCTCTCACACCCCCAACAGAAACCTGGCCCACAACCCAGGCATGTTCCCTGATGGGAATCGAACCGGCAACCTTTTGATTTGCAGGCCAGCTCTCAACCCACTGAACCATACCAGCCAGGGCTTTGCTGTGGTTTTCTAATGAAGATAGTACTAAGCAATAAATGGAAGGAAGGATAAAATAATCTGGGTGTACCCTTCCTTTGCTCTGTAACGTCACTGATTTTGGCAGTTTTTCAGGACAGATTTTCATGCAGAAATTCTGTATTTCTTGACATATATTATAAATAATATTTTCTTGCAGGTTTTTCTCTAAGTCATCACAACAATTATAGAGTAAAAGGCCCTGCCTGGTTCAAGAAAATTATTAGGTCTCTGCTTTCAAGGGACTTCTAGGCTAATTAAGTGAAATGGTTCCTTCCCGATTTCACCTGTCTGAAAGAGGTACAATGTTTCTACAAAAGTGAACACTATGTTTTCCTGATTTTGTTTTTATAGTTCTAGTTGTTTTAGATTTATCCAGAGAAGAGTGTGTAGAGTTCCCTTACCACACAATTCCACATCTCATTAGAATCTGCATATTCAAGGGATCAGGCAGGTTCAATGAGGGACAAAGTGAACTCCATCTGACTTAAGAGGAAAGACTTATTAAAGGATTCAAAATGCTTGTAGAATCATTGGGAAAACTGAGGAAGCAGACTCTGTTGAACTTTTAAGACTCAAAGCAGCACTGAAGAGCCAGACCACTATGGGAGCTGCTGTCTCTTCCACAGCCAGATGTGGAGCACTTCAGCTCTGCGCTAACTCCAGAACCACAGCTAACAATAGGGAGCTGCATGATCAGGAAGTTGTTGCTACTACTTCCAGCTCTAGAACCACTCTGTGGGCTACAAGCTAAATCAGCAAACTCGATTCCTCATTCCTGCCATTTTGACACACCAAAGGAACTGGTCAGACCCTGAGATCTTGGTTGGTGTTATGCCTGCTAGAAACAGCAAAATCAAGCCTTCTGCCTTGACATCACTGCTGCCTTTAATTGACAAATTCAAAGTCATATCACAGACTCTAGCTGCAAGGGAATCTGAGATGCATAGAATTTCCTTCCCAGTCTTTGGAGTTTAGGACAGCCCATACAAAGCAATTAGAATCCTTCATATTCACTAAAACAGTTAGAAAGAACTCAGTAGGAAATGAGAAATACAACCCTAGCCAGGTTTATTAGGCCCGATACACCAAGGTTGTGGGTTTGATCCCTGTTCAGGGCACATACAAGAAGCAACCAATGAATGCATAAAAGT
This sequence comes from Trachops cirrhosus, assembly GCA_028533065.1. NCBI lineage: Eukaryota > Metazoa > Chordata > Mammalia > Chiroptera > Phyllostomidae > Trachops > Trachops cirrhosus. The sequence continues at coordinate 74,100,841 of CM052544.1, forward strand.
AGTGAATAACAGCAAAGCCCCATAGTCCTAAAATTTTGTTTTAGAATGTCATTAGCAATGGAATACACAATGTACAAAAATCTAATTTTATCTTTTAACTTAATCATCTATCTTTTTAAAAGAATTCAAAGTCCCGGAATCTCTGGTTACACATTACTTGATAATAAATATTAAAAGTATAAAATTTTGTGCTATAGACTACAACTATTGAGCTGTCATTTAAACGGGAAATTTAATTAGTAGAGGCTAAAAAGTGGTTATGTATAGTGGAGGTGCACTTTAAATATTTTTGAAATAAGCAAATATTAGTGCAAGTAATTCTATACATTAACAAATTAAATAAAACTAATCAATTTTTACTTTTTTCTATGCTATTTGCTTCTCCAGTACATAAAGTTGTGTTATTTCTAAATATTTCTATTTCTGTCTTGTTACAAAGTTTGTCATAGATTCATTTCTGCTTCATATTAGAAACAAGATTCAATTCAACAAATTTGAGTGCCTACTCACTTTTTAGAGGATAACCATTATCCTCTAAATAAATGCTCACTGATTAGGGTTATTAAATAGTAAATGTTTAAGAATGATAGTACTAAGGGCTTAACAATTCTTGGAACTTTTAAATAGAAAGTAGTGGTAGTTAAGCAAGCAGAAATGAATGCTATATGTGGTTGAGAGCTTCTGTTCAGCATTCAGCTTCTAAGAGGATATGGTCAAATCCTCAAGAGAGAATGGGCTGAATGAAGTCTGGGAACTCCACCACTAGCCAGCACAAAAGCCTTGCAGACTGTCTCAGCTTTACCCAATCCAGCACATTTTAGAGTTGGGTTAGAAGATAACAAATTCCCAAAATGGCTTCTTGCTCAGTAATGAACTGAAATGGTAGAGGGGGGAACCAGCATTTTTGGGAGGTCTAACTCAACCTAGCCATGAGCTGCTAGGGCCTCGGAGCAATGGCAGATCTAAGAGCAATGTGTGGCAGTGACAGTAGTGTGGTATTCTAACCTAAAATGGTGTCTGCATGTATTAATTAGTGTGGTCCCTGAAGGCCATACAGTGTGTGGTGAGCAGTGACATTGAGGAGTAAGAAACGGTCTTGTGCCTACTGTAGGCAGTTGAGCAAGTGACCCAACAGCACCACTGCTCAGCATGTCAAGGCAGCTTTGTCATTGACTCTGAGACCTCCCACAAACAGTAACTCTGGTAAAGTGTTAATGTTTATCTTATTTTAAAACGGTCATCAGTAAGAGAGGAAACTTCAGTGAAGATTGAAAAAGCAGTTTGGAATTATGTGAGTCTGTTCATGGAAGATTCTCAACAAAAATGTGATTTGGGAAGGCAAGGACATGTGCAGATACTTCCAGTCTTTGTAAATTTGGGAAATTATAAAGGTCTTAGAATGGATCTTGTTCATGTGTGAGGATTTGGGCATATTGAATCTTGTGTATTGAATGTAGGATACTCTCATTTATTCTAGTTTTTTCTGCTGAAGTAAAAACCTTTTGTAGTATATTGTCTTCTTGACCAACGTTTTGCATATGTCATGGTTTATAAAGACCTTAACATGTGAGTTTATATACAAACTGAGGTGCTTCTCTAAAGTGAAATTTATTTTAAGCCAGATTCAGCCCATCTACTTATTTGTGATATCAAATACTATTTAGACGATTAAAGATACAAGATTTCTTTTTTTTTCTGTTCTGCATTATGTAGTGCTCTTCTGCGCACTTCTATAACTGTGATCTTCTGTTTTAGAGAAAGCTGCAGCTGAATAGTTAATGAAATGTTTCCTGTATATTATATGCAAACAAAGCATTAACATGAACAGTATTATTCCTGCTACAAACAAAAGAGTAATTTAGCTGTATGCTATCATGACCTGGTATAGCAATACCTAACATATTTTTTCAATTCATTAAAGGTTGGGTTTTTTCCATTACATATTTAATTCAAATATATAAATTTCTTGAGGTCATTCATCATAGTGACATGTGGATGACACTTTTTAATTAAACATTTTAAACTCTAAGCACACTATCACTAGAGGCTTAGGGTGTAGTGTTCCCATTCTGGAACTTGTGGGCTGCGTTCTCAGTCTGTCCTAGGTATACTGTGGGCACAATGCTGGTGCCTGGTCCTTAGCAATGATCCTGCTTGCACAAAAACTGAGTCACATGGCCCAGCCAGTACTACAAGGATTACCAATGAGGAGGAACCCTGCGGATCACACCCTCCACTGTCAACCTCCCCAGGTGCCCCCTAAATCTCTCACCTGGCAAGGTAGGAGAACTAGTACAGCCAAGCACAGCATAACTCACAATAGAGTTGCCTCTCTCTCCTTCTTAGCTGAGTACTCAAAAAACATTTGCTATTATTATTGGACATAATATTTTTCTGTGATATGAAGTGACTTGGCTGGTGGGGTCAAGGTTACCTTGGAATGACTAGTCTGGGAAAGCCTAGGAAGGAGTCCTTTGAGGTTGGGCCTGAATAAAGAGATAGATCCAACCGTGAAAAGCTCTGGAAGACACTTTCCAGATAAAGAGATCAACTATTGCAAAGAAAAGGATGAGCTTGGAGTGTTCCAGGAGCAGAAAGGAAGCTAGCGTGGCTGGGGCTTAGTGAATCCAGGGGCTTAGACAGAAGATGAGTGCAGAAAGGAAGCAAGAAGCTTCATTCCAAGTGTGATGAAAAGTCTTCAGGGTTTTAAGCATGGAATAGATGTGATCTGATCTGTACTTTGAAAAGATCACTTACTCAGGTCAAATGAAATGTAGAGGCATAAAAAAATTGGAACAGAATATGAGTCAGGAGACCATTTCAGGAATCCATATAGGTAAGACTGGTCACCTGGATCAGAGTACTAGTGAGAAAAGGGATGAAAAGTAGGGAGAATCAGGATCTGTTTTAAAGATAGAGTACACAGCCCTTGCTGATGATTGGATGTGGGATGATAGAAAGAGGGGAATCACCCTGGCTGGTGTGACTCAGTTGGTTAATGCATCATCCCATAACTTAAGGGTTGCAGGTTCAAGCCCAGTCCAGGTGTGTATTATTCCTGTTCTGGGCATAATATCAATTGATGCTTCTCTCTCGCATTGATGTTTTTGTGTCTCCCTTCTTTCCCTTCCTCTCACTCTAAAAGCAATGGGGAAAAAATGTTTTTGGGTAAAAATTTTTTAAAAAAGAGGGGAATCAAGGAAGATTATGAGGTTGTTGCTTTGATGGTGGTCACAGTTACTGAATTGGGGGTGATTTGAGGAGATTTAGCAGTGGGAATCTATAGAGTTCCAAAATGTCCTCGTTGAGGTAGAGGTGCCCATTAACAATGAGCTGGAGAAATCAAACTGAATATGAACTTGCAGTGGAGGAGAGAAATCAGGAAATAAAAGTCAGGCACTGTGCCCAGATAAGAGTTACCTTGTTTACTCTACACAAAACCACCATAAAATAGGCAACATTCATCTATAAGAAGCAGAGATGAATGAAAGACACTTTTTTTTTTTAATTAAAGGATTTTTGCCCACTGAATTAGTAGATAAACCAGTGGAACAAAAGAGAAAGTCTCAAGTGTATATAGGAACTTAGGAAATAATGTACGCATATATATTTCTAAGCAGCGGAAAAGGGTTAAAACTAGTCAATAAATAGTGTAAGGGCAATAAGTGATCCATATATAAAAATATAAAATAGCACTCTCATCCTACAGCAGGATAAATTCCAGATGGATGAAATATTTAAACATAAATCTAAAACTGTAACAGTTTTTAGAAGAAATTATGGGAGAATTATTTTGAAGTGGAAGTTTTTTTTTCTAACTGTAACTTAACATTCAAAAGTTTCAAAAGAAAATATTAATAAATTCTATGGAACCTGCATGGTAAAGTCAAAAGTTAAATGGCCAACCAGGAATATATATTTATAATCTATATTACAAAGAGGAAATCTCTGATATACAAAATGCTCACAGAAATTAATAGAGAAGAGCCAAAAACTCAATATAAAAATTAGCAAAGGATATAAGCATATAATTTATAGAAAAAGAAACATGAAAATATGTTTAATGTCTCCTAATAAATAAATATAAATTAAAATAACATTATTATTATTAAATTTGCAGATATCTAAAACTTTAGTAACATTTGTTTGGTGAGGCTGAGGGTAAACAGCACTCTATCACATTGGTGGAGGGAAAATAAATTATTATTATTCCATATAGAGGCCTTCGGTTGTGTGTGTGTGTGTCTGTGTGTGTGTGTATTAGGTGCATGCCTGCATGCATTATTTATAAACATTAACTCTATGACCCAGCACTTTCACTTCTTGAAATTTTTCCTACAGATAAACAGTATCTGTATGAAGTACAACATTATTATTTGCACCATTGTTTGTGATAACATTAGGGGAAATAGCCTAAATAGTCATCATTAGATGATTAAATTATACTCTATTCATAAAGCAGATTCCATGAATTTATATGGAAAAATTTATGACAAGGGTTAATTACAAAAAGCAAGGAGAAGAGTTGTGTTTGAAATGTGCTGTATTCCTTCGAGATAAACATGCACACACACTCTGGAAGGATATATAAAAACGAATACCAGTGATTATCTGTGAAAGGCATATAGGAACTAGGAGAAAGAATGGTAAGGGAACTTTTCTTCATATACTCTGTATACTTTTACATTTTGAATTACATATTATTTAGAAAAATTATAGGACTATAATAACAGTAACTGTAATACACAGTTATTGTTCTTAGAATTTTTAAACATCATAACTATTTTAGAAAGTACTACATAACATATATCAATAAAGATATACACTTTGAGCATTGCCAGCCAAGATGGAAGCATAGGTAGATACGCTTCGCTTTCTCGCACAACCAAAAGAAGAATAACAACCAATTCAAAAAACAAAATAAACCAGAACTGCCAGAAAAGCAAACTGCATGGAAGTCCAACAACCAAGAAGTTAAAGAAAAAATATTCATCCAGATCAGTAGGAGGGGCGGAGATGGGCAGCCAGGGCAGGGAGGACATGTGGCAAAATTGAAAATTCATAGTGTTTTTTAACTTCAGAAGGAAAAGTATTTTGCAGTTGAGAAGCCTGACAGACACCACCTTAATCGAGTAATAAAAGTGAACATCATCAGTAATAGGACATATTGAACTGTTGTACCAACTCTTTTGAAGAACATCATATCACTTGTTTCATTCTTACAAATGATACATAAGCTGGATCTCATGATGAGAAAATATCAGACAAATCCAAACTGGGTGTTTATATACTACAAAATTACTGGCCTATCTCCTTCAAAAATATCAAGGCCATGAAAGTCAAGGAAAGACTGAGGGACCCCTTCCAAACTGCAGAGGATGAAAGAGACTGACAACTGAATGCAACACATGATCCTGAATTATCTCCTTTTGCTACAAAGGACATGACTGAAACAATGAGTGAAGTATGAGGAAAGTCTAAGAATTAGGTGGAGGGATGTATCAATGTTCGTTTTATGGTTGTATAGCAGCTCTATAGGAGAAAATCCTTGTTTACACGAACTTACTCTTCTGTGATTCAGGGCGGGTACAACATGCTTTGTGCTATATTTAGAAGTTTTGGTAAAATTGAGATCTTTTTCAAAAATGTCTAAATGATCACAAAAATGAATAGGAGGTGAGTAAATGGAAGTAAGTGAGGCCCGTACTTTATAGAGGGTTGCCAGGAACAAGGGCGATGCAGGCCGCCAGCTGAGAGGAGACTGCTCTGAACTTTCAAAGTGTGCTGGTCTGTTAGTCTACATGCAGGAGCTGGTGTGCAGAGAGTAAACAGTGGGACAACTGGTAATCATTGCAAAACAAAGACCTGTGGGCAGCAAGTATCCTGTGTGCCCAACCAGGTAGGAAGATGAGGCTGGGTAAGAAGCTGGGAGGAATGTCAGCTGGTGTGGCATTCAGTCCTGTGGACTGAGGTAGGTGGGCTAGAAATGGAGCAAGTTGATACCGGAGAACCTTTTCTCTGACAAAGAATTGTCTTCTGAAAGTGACCCCTGTGCATGGTTTAGTTTTTGACATTGAAATTACTCCATTTTAAAATATCTTAAAGCAATTTAATGTTTCTCAATGATATTGTTCCTAGAATAGGTATTCACTCCTAAGATTGCAGAAGAATTTACAGAATTACCATTGATATTTGAAAAAAAAAAAAAAGCCTTGTGTATGTATGTCTTCTGCCTAGGTAGTTTGTGTTTTATTTGGTCAGAACAGGTAGAACATATACCTGTACTTTATTCACATGATGATTTATAAGCCCTTGTATTAGATAAGACTGATTTCTAGGCCAGTTAGTCATCTTAGGTGTGAAACCCTGATTCAGAAGCAAATCATCTCAGAATGATTAAGCAAACACTGTTTCGTGTTGGGTCTGTAGGCCCAGTACAGTAGTGCCTTTACCCCTACATTCCTTTACTTTTAGCTGGCTTTCTCATTGGATCTACAGAATCCTTAAGATTATTTGAGTGACCATCTTCTCATTTCTCCCAAGATTGCACATAACTAGTGCCACTCTAGATGCACAGGAGAGGCATTATCCAGGAAGCATATTACAGGAAGGACAGCCTTAGAGTTTGGGGGCCTAATTCCCTCATACAACCCTGGTCATGAAAGGCTGTGATGACTGGTTTGTCAGACATACTTTGATATTTGGTGATGCAGAGGAAGCCATGGGACAATGTAACTTGCCTGTGGCACTAACAAAACATGTGCCCCATGATTGGTGTCTTGTGCTTTACTCTGCACTCAGCTGCAGATACTTGTCTCCTCAGGTTACATTGATGAGTAGGCATGAGAAAATGGGAATACCAAATGACACCTCTTTGAGAGTAAGTTGGGGAATAAATGAGAGGAAATAAGACCACATTCTGCCCAGGGCTGCTGAGTTGATTTGGCACAATCTTAGCTAAGATCCCTCTTTCCCTCCCTCCCTCCTCCTTTCCTTCCTTTATTTTGTTCTAATTTGGAACTTCACTAGGACATCAATATTTCTCTTCCTACTTCTACAGTGTAGCAATGTAGAGGTCTCACTTTGTGAATTACCTGTATAAGAAATTTTGATACCTGTTATTGACTCTGAGGGTAGAAACTACATCATATACCTTCTCTCCCCACAAAGCCTGAATAAAAAGCCATTAATTAATTCAACTTGGTGCACCAAGTATATGTATATATTGATCATGTATAATGTATAAGGCTCTGAGCTAAGGGCTGTTATGAGTATATGAGAGAATAATATGTGATCCCCATCTTGAAGAAATTTTTGGCAAAACGAAGAGAGAAAAGATCTCAAAATTTTATAATACAGAGTAGAATGTGACAAGAACTAAAATAAAGGGAAAAAATAAACTGCTTTGAGTACAAAGAAAAATAAAGAATTGTTTACACTATTGCAATGAGAGAAGTCTTCGTGAGAGACATGGAATTTGAATTTGATTTTGAAAGTGAATGTTCTTAGATAAGTAGAGGTGCCAAGAAATACTGGGTTAGTTTAGAGGAACTAATGGGAGTCAAGACTCAGATGGAGAGTAGGTTGCAGGAGCTTGATCTTCTTAGACTTACACACGTGCCAAGAGACAAGCAGGAATCATTGGAATACCTTTGAAGGTCCATGACTAATTGAGTGACGTGATTAACTCTGTCTGTTAAGAAAGCTTCCTTTAGCAGCAAACTGTAGGAAGGGTTAGAAGACAGGGAAGGAATGAGGTTAGGAGACTGGGAAGTATTTGCCTCATCCATGCAGGAGGCAGCAAAGGTCACAAGCAGAACAAGACAGTGATAACAGGAGAAGGAGGAATGACGCTAGAATGTGGAGGAAAAATGGATAGGCTGTAGCAACCGGATGTGAAAAAAGGAAATAAAGAATACTCTGAAGTTTTGAAATGGAGTGGCTGAGAGACTGATGAGGCCACATTACACAAAGAGGGCACATGCAGGAGGAGGACCAAGTTTGGACATAGAGCTTTGTTCATAGAAGACATAGAGCTTTGGCAGTCCTCTGCATAATGATGGCAGAGTAATGGAACTAGATGAAATGAGATACTGGCCAGTTACATTTGCTTTGTATTCTTTGGACCTAAATAAATACAGCAGCAGTTTTCGTTTGTGTACCCTGGGGAGCATGGATGCATTCATACCACTCTTTGCCAGTGACAGATAAAACTCTTGATTAAATCATCTCCTCTAGAGCATTCAGGCTATATTTTTCTTCCTTAAAGACCTACATTTACATAACATATTGTTTTTTTTAGGTATTCCTGGCATGATATATACATTTTTTAAAAGGTATAATACTTTACGTTTATGGTCAACTGGTTTGTAACAGGGGTGACAGACAGTTCATTGGGTAAAGAATGGTAATTCCAACAAAGGTCACTGAGACAACTGGATATCCATATGCAAAGAATTGAGTTGACCCCTACCTCACACTGTAAGCAAGAATTAACTCAAAACAAATCATGCACCTAAACGTAAGAACTAAAACTCTTAGAAGACAACAGGAATATGTCTTTATATTGGGCAATGGTTCCTTATGTATAACGGCAAAAACCTAAAACAACAAAAGAAAAATGCATAAATGAGACTTAATTAAAAGTAAAAACTTTTGCATTTCAAAGGACATCATCAAGAAAGTAAAAAGACAACACTGTAAAGGGGAGAAATTTATTTGCAAATCACATATCTGATAGGGAGCTTGTATCTAGAATATATAAAGTATTCATTCAACTCAACAAAAAAAAAATAACCTAAATGCATGGTCAAAGGATTTGAACAAATATTTCTCCAAAAAGATATACAAATGACTAAGAAGTACATGATGATCAACATCATTAGTCATTAGGGGAATGCAAATAAAGCCATAATGGGATACCACTTCACATCTACTAGGCTGGCTATAATAAAAAAGACAGAAAGTAATAACTGTTGACAAGGATGTGGATAAATTGGAACTCTCATATTCAGCTGGGGGCAATGTAAAATGGTGCAGCCACTTTGAAAACAGTTTGGCAATTTCTCGAAAAGTTAAACATAGGGTTAACATATAATCCAGCATTTGCACTTTTAGGAATATACTCATGAGAATTGGAAACATATGTCCACATAACTTCTACACAGGCATTTATAGTAGCATTATTCATAAAAGCAAAAACAGTAGAAACAACCCAAACACACATCAGCTAATAGATGGATAACCAAAATGTGATATATCCATATAGTAGAATATTATTCAGCAACAAAACACTATAAAGTACTGACACATGCTACAACATGGGTGAACCTTGAAAACATGCTATGTGAAAGAAGACAGAGACAAAAGGCCACCCATTGGCCCTGGCCAGTGTGGCTCATTTGGCTGGAGTGTCATCGTGTAAACTGAAAGTTTGTTGGTTTGATTCCCAGCCAGGGCATATGCCTAGGTTGTGGGTTTCCTCCCAGGTGGAGCGCATTCTAGATTGATATTTCTCTCTTGCATCTGTGTTTCTCTCCCTCTCTCTCTCCCTCACTTTCCCTCTCTTCAGGAAAAAACATACACACAGGAAATATCCATATTGGCAAATCCAAAGAGAAAGAAAGCAGATGTTGCCAGGTACTCAGGGGAGGGAAGATTGAGGAGGCTGCTTAATGGATAAGGTTTTTTTGAGCAGTGATGAAAATATTCTGGAACTAGATAGTGCTGATGGTTGTAGAGCATTGTGAATGTACTTAATTCCTCTGAATTGTGTACCTTAAAATGGTTAAAATGGTAAATTTTATAATACATGTGTTTCACCACAGTAATGAATTTTACGATACATAAATTGTCTCAATAAAGCTGTTATAAAAATAAAAGTCTTAATAGAATGGATCAATCACCAAGAAACTGTACTGAGGGGAAAAAGCCATTCCCAAAGATTATATGGTGGATAATTCCATTTTCACACCATTTTGAAATGACAAAATTTTAGAAATGGAGGACACATTAGTGACAACATGAGGGATCCTTTCGATGATGGAACTGTTAGTATCGTAACTGTGCTGGTGGCTCTATAGGACAGCAATTTTCAACCCTTTTTCATCTCATGGCACACGTAAACTAATTACTAAAATTCTGCAACAAACCAAAACATTTTTTTCCAGTCTGACAAAAAAATAGATATAATTTTGATTTATTCACACCAGGCAGTTACTGTTGTGTTGGCTGTTGTCACTTTTTTATTTGACAAACTGAGGGAAAAGGGGATCAGTGCCCCTGACTAAAGAGTCAGGTCCTGCATGTTTTAAAAGTTCTTGTGGCACACTGGTTGAAAATCTCTGGTATATGATCCTACACAGGTGATACAACTTCATAGCACTAAATGCACGTAAACACACCTAGTACAAGGCAAATTGGTAAGATGTATTGATGGGTTGTATTAATATCAGTGCCCTGCTTGTGATATTGTACTGTTGTTTGCTAGTAAATAGTACACAATTAGGCAAAAATGGGCAAAGTATTCATAGGATCTCTCTAATATATCTTACAGGTATATGTGAATCTCAATAAATATTTTAATTATTATTATCCCAATAGATATTTCCATTAATAAAACTGTAAGAATAACGATATATTTTTGAAAACTTGTTTTACAGGCAGAGTTCTAGTAACAGGTAAAATGTACCCATCCTGCTCTGGTTTGGCATAGTTGTGCTGTTCTCTTCATGAGCAATAAACACAGTCAAAGTCCAGGAGGGCACCTGTTATGTCAGCACTTTTATTTGTGTCTTCCTTAAAGATCAAGCTTGCAGCAGGTGGTTTGGTTTGGTTTGGTTTGGTTTGGTTTGGTTTGGTTAATTTCAGCAATGCAGTATTTTTCAAAAATAGGATGTATCAGTGTAGAAAAGACCTGTTTCAGGCTTTTTTGGCATTCTTTTAGTTAACTCACTTTTAAGCAAAGAAAGATTTTTATTCCTTTCTGTTCTCTGATATTACAAAGTTCACGTGTCACATTTTTATTTTTAGCAAAGAGAAAATATGATTTTTAAATGAATAAAAACCACATTCTGGGTAAAGGATCCTGTTAACATCCCGTCATGTAAAAAGATAAACAGCAGGATTAACTGTTTACTTAGGAGCACAGTCTGGTTGTTTTTCAGGAGGAGAACACAATGTCCTGCTGTGTCTGTTTCCCGTCTGCCCTGTGGGTTGGTGGAGCTGGGGAAAGGCCCTCCACCCACTCAGCTCTCTGACAAGCGTGCTGCGCGCGCGCGCGTGCGTGCGTGCGTGCGTGCGTGCGTGCGTGTGTGTGTGTGTGTGTGTGTGTGTGTCTGTCTGTCTCTCTCTCTCTCTCTCTCTCTCTCTCTCTCCCTCCCTCCCTCCCTCTCCCTGTCCTTCCTCTTCCCTCTCTTTTTAGTGACTCTTGCCTTTCATGTTCACGTTCAAACTCCTTGCTCTTCTCCCCATTCTCCCTTTCCCTTTTTCTCTCTTGCTATTTTTTCTCACTTCATCTAATTTCTTCTATTTTTTTCTGAAATTGATGCTTAGTAGGAGATTATAACGTAGAGAGAAAGATCCTTGTTGATCTTTAGAGGCTGCTTAAGTTGACACTGACCTAGAATAAAATAGCCAGGACTGACTGTGATTCCGGGAATTCTTGGTGGACTGCTAAGAACTGTTCTCATAACTCATGTAAACATCCCACATGTTCACTTGAATCTCCTCTTTTGGTATACATGCGTACGCACACATCTGCTGTTTCTCTTTTCTTGTGTATCTATGAAATTGAGTTAGTGATTAAAAGGGGGAAAATGAATATTATTTCGAAAGGTTGGGAAAGAAGCATTTAATACTACAAAATTATAATCTCACTAAAACTCCCTCTACAATTGAACAGTTTTTATTTTTCTTAGTTCTTATGCTTTGTTCTGTTGCTTTTACAGATTACATGTATTGATATTTTTAGAATTTTTAAAGTATTCTGTGATTAGTGTGATGTACTAGTAACCTAATAAGAGAAGGAAAAAATAGTCTTAAAAGACAAATATTAACTCCATAATGGACTTTTATACTTCCAACTTGATATGACTGACTGAGCAGTGAACCTCTTATCGGTGTTACTTTATGTTGCTGGGAATGTGCTGTGGAATGTAGTTTCATTTGGCACTGGTTTTAGTCAGTTCTTCCAACATGGTGCAGGCCTCACCCTTGTAGCTCAGAAACGTGTAGAATCGGATTCCTGCCGAATGGTTCCTCATGGCTACAACAAGAAATGCTGCTGAAACACTGTAACCTTTAACTACTTTTTGCCTGCTGCCTTTTTTCTCAGTTGGGATGGGTAGAACATGGCTGGCTGGGAGCAGGAGCAAGCTGAAGACACTGGATATTTTAATGATTATTTATTGCTTTACCTTACAAACAAAACTGCAGTAGCTGGATGATGAAGGCAGTGTGGCAAGGCCAATCACAAATTTGTTGCATGTGTGATAGTATCATTTCTGTGTGGGATGGTATGCTATCAAACATCTTTCCCTGAGCCCCTTCACACAAGAAGATTACCCTTTTTATAACGGTGCACACAGCTGATTACAGATTTGTGAGAGCTAGCACATAAGAGAAAATCATCTTCTTGTCAATGAACTCCATTTGTAACAAAGTTGAGAGTTTCCTGGTGGGTGAAGGGAGCTAAGATTTCGAGCACAAATTAGGTGCTGCCACGTACAGGGGAATGAAACAGATTAAAGTAATCTGGATGGTACAGACCCTAAGCAGCCAGGAGCCTGCATACATCAGCAGCAGGGCCCAGAACAGCCTCTCCTCTTCAGGCCAGCCATTCCCCTGCACCACAGCTTAACATCATAAAAATGGGATGAGAAATTTTATTTGGATAAGGGTGTATGTTTTAGGCATGGATGTAACATTGATCTTAAATAAGTGACATTTACTTGCAAAATTGTTTTTCCAGGAATTTTGAATGGCAAACCGTGTCATGGAATGAATGCAGTTTTGAGGCTCCAGTTCTAACCACAAACATTTTACTTCCTCTCTGTAAGACATTCCTCATTGCTATTGTAGCATGTATCTAAATAAATCACTTCTAAAAATAGCAGTGTCCCTCTCACGTGAGGCATAGGTACCACCAGCACAGTGCTCAGTGCTGCATGGAGTGTGGAAAGTCTCCTGCAACCTAAGCCCTACCTTGCTCATCACTGGCAATGGGGAGTTTGATATTAACTAAATGTACATTTCATCTTGTCCAATGGGTATTCTGTGGCAGAAAAGCAAAAGGATGTATTAAAACTGTTTCCCAAAGTGAGAGCTCAATTTTTTGAATACCCGTCATCAGATAACCTCAAAATGCCAATTCTAACCTCAGCATGGCTTGGCTAGCAGCCAAGTTCACAGTATTTTAGAGCTTTTTTAAAAAAGTATATTTTATTGATTATACTGTTACAGTTTTCCCAATTTTCCCTCTTTATCCCCCCCCACCCTGCACCTCCCAACCCTCCAGCCTTACCCCTCTTAGTTCATGTCCATGGGCTGTACATATAAGTTCTTTGACTTCTCTGTTTCCTATACCATTCTTAACCTCTCCCCATCTTTGTTTATGCCTACTCGTTATGCTTCTTATTCCCTGTTCCTTCCCCCCTATTCTTCCCCTTTCTCTCCCCACTGAAAACCCTCCATTTGGTGTCCATTTCTCTGATTCTGTTAATTCTACTTGTTTGCTTAGTTTTTTGTTTTGTTTTTTTTTTCAGGTTCAGTTGTTGATAGTTGTGAGTTTGTTGTCATTTTACTGCTCATACATATTTTTTATCTTGTTTTTGTTAGATAAGTCCCTTTAACATTTCATACAATAAGGGCTTAGTGATGAACTCCTTTAACTTGACCTTCTCTGGGAAGCACTTTATTTGCCCTTCCATTCTAAATGAAAGCTTTTCTGGATAGAGTAACCTTGGATGTAGATCCTTGCCTTTCATGACTTGGAGTATTTTTTTCCAGCCCCTTTTTGCCTGCAGGATTTCTTTTGAGAAATCAGCGAAAGTCTTATGGGAACTCCTTTGTAGGTAACTCTCTCCTTTCCTCTTGTAGCTTTTAGGATTCTCTCTTTATCTTTAATCTTGGCTAATGTAATTATGATGTGCCTTTGTGTGCTTCCTTGGGTCCAACTTCTTTGGGACTCTCTGAGCTTCCTGGACATTCTGGAAGTCTGTTTCCTTCACCAGATTGGAGAAGTTTTCCTTCATTATTTGTTGAAATAAGTTTTCAACTTCTTGCCCTTGCTCTTCTCCTTCTGGCACCCCTATGATTCAGATATTGAAATGTTTATAGTTGTCCCAGAAGTTCCTAAGCCTTTCCTCATTTTTTTGAATTCTCGTTTCTTCATTCTGTCCTGGTTGGATATTTATTTCTTCCTTTTGTTCCAGATCATTGATTTGAGTCCTGGTTTCCTTCCCATCACTGTTGGTTCCCTATATATTTTCCTTATTTCATTTTGTGTAGCCTTCATTTGTTCTTTCATTTTGTGACTGAGCTCAATCAGTTCTGTGAGCATCATGATTACCAGTGTTTTGAACTCTGCATTAGATAGGTTGTCTATCTCCTTGTCACTTAGCTCTTTTTCTGGAGTTTTAATCTGTTCTTTACTTTGGGCTATATTTCTTTGTCTCCGCATGCCTGTTATGTAGGAAGGGGCAGAGCCTTAGGGATTCATGAGGGCGGAGCAACCCACTTGGCCGCGTTGTGGTTTTGTATGTGGGGGAGGGGTCAGAGAGAGAACAATGCCACTTGCTTAGCTCTCACCCCACTTTCAGTCACTTTCCCCACTGCCCACAAGTAAATTGGGACCTTCTAGTGCTGATTAACAGGGGGATGGGCTTGTGTATATTCTAGGACACCCGTGGGTCTCTCCAACAAACTCTCCTGTATGATTGGAAGTTTCTACCACCACTGCAACCCCCACAGATTTTTACAGCCAGAGGTTTTGAGGCTTTAGTTTCTCATCCTGGAACCTGAAGTTGTGTAGTCTATGTCATTCCCCATTTCTTCCTCCTGGTTTATCTACACTCAAATGTGGGACCGCCTGGTCCGCCAACTTGCTGCATGTCCTCTCTACCCTACTTGTCCCTCTCCACCCCTCCTACCAGTGTGGATGAATGTTTCTTCTTAACCTCCTTGGTTGTTGGACTTCCATACAGTTCGATTTTCTGACAGTTCTGGTTGTTTTTTTATTTTAAATTGGTTGTTCTCTTTTTTTTTTTGGTTGTGTGAGGCATCAACCTATGTCTCCATCTTGGCTGGAAGTCTCTGATTATTTAAATTTAAAATGATTAGAATTAAATAAAATTTAAAAAGCAGTTTCTGTCTTTAGCCACATGGGGAGATTCAGCAGCCGCATGTGGCTAGTGGTTACCACATTAGACTACATAGATATAGAGCATTCCATCAGCACAGAGAGTTCCCTTAGACCACACAGTGCCTTAGGCAGAAGGTCTCTTTCTTACTGCTTACTGCAACAGTGTGTAAACCAGTTATACCTTTACTTGAAATATGATGGAAATTTAGCTCCAGGAATTAGGCTGCTAATTCTCTACTTTTGTACATTTAAAGTCATATTTGTGTCAAATATGTTTATATATTCATTTAATTGTATTTTTAGAGTTCTCTTATTTAATTTATGGTCTTGGGCAAGATACTAAACCTTTTTCAACTTCTGTCTTCTATGTGCTAGGTAAGACTAATAAAAGTCTAGCTTTTAGACCTTTTGAGGATAAAACAATGCAAGTAGAACAGGTCTTGACACTAACCAACTGTTACCAAGATGAATTTTTATCCTACATACAGTATGAAAAAAAATAATGTTTGTATTTTAGGTTTCTAATTTGTGGAGTGAATATTGCAATAGATAACTAATGTGGTAAGTGGTCAGTAAAGCAGACAAAAAGTTAGTAAAGACAGAAGATTTGAAAAACACACTTTATCGCTTCTTGGACTTTTGGCTAAGATCAAGTGAAAAACATGCTTAAGTAACTTACAGATCATGTGTAAAACCCTCTACTTAACAACTAGAGCATATGCATTTTTCTCATTTGAGACGTTCATAAAAATTGACTAAGGACATAAAACAAGTCTCTAAACATTTAAAAGAATCATTACACACATTTCATACTTTAGTGTAAACAAATTAGAGTTAACAACAAAAATATATGCTGTAAATGCTTATAGGAAAAAATTTTAAGTCCAAATAACTCATGGATCAAAGAAGAAATAATAATGGAAAATTTAAAATACCTAAAGCTGGTAAATACTAATACTAAATATCAAAAATGTATGTGATATTATAAATTAGATATTTAGAAGACATTTTATAGTTTAAACAAACCATTTAATTTTATTTCGAATAGCAGGAAACAACTTTATTGAATTCACTACTGTATGTTGTTTTTCCTTTCTTTTTTTATTCCTTTTTTGCATTTTTTTCTTTTTACAAAATTTGTTGGGGTGACATTGGTTAAATATAGGTTTCAAGTGTGTATTTCTAAAATATATAATCTTCATATTGCATTGAGTGCCCACAAATCAAGGTGAAATCATTGTCCATCATATTATACAAATATTTGACACCCTTTACCCTTTAACTACTCCCCCACCCTCCTTACCTCTGGTAACACCATACTGTTGTCTCTGTCTCTGAGTTTTGTTTGTTTTTCTTATTGATTCATTTGCTGCTTTCAGTTTTATAACCCACATGTGAGTGAAATCTTGTAGTTCTTAACTTTTTCTGACTTATTTCACTTAGCATGATATTCCCAAAGTTCATCATGTTGTCACAAATGGCAGTATTTGATCTTTTCTTATGGCGGAATAGTATTCCATTATATATATGTACCACATCTTCTTCATCCAGTTATCTATCGAGAGAAACTTTGGTTTTTGCCATATCTTGGCTACTGTAAATAATGCTGCAATGAACATAGGGGTGTGTATGTCTTCACGAATAAATGTTTTCTAATTTTTCCGGTAGATACACAGAAGAGGGCTTGCTAGGTCATATGAAATTCTGTTCTGGATTTTTTAAAAGATATTTATTTATTTATTTATTTATTTATTTTCAGAGGGAGAAAGAGAGGGAGGGAAACATCAATGTGCCAGAGATACATCAGTCACTTGCCTCTGACACGTCCCATCTGGGGACCCAGCCCACAACCCAGGCATGTGTCCTGACTGGGAATCAAACTGACTGCCTTTCTAGTTCTCAGGCCAGCATTCAGTGCACTGAGCCACACCACTCAGGGCCAGTTCTTAATTTCTTTAAGGATATTTTATTGATTATGCTATTACCATTGTCCCAATTTTTCCTCCTTTGCTGCCCTCTGCCAGGTAACACCCTTTCCTCCAGCAATCCCCCACTTAGTTTATGTCCATGGGTTATGCATATAAGTTCTTTGCTTCTCCATTTCTCATACTGTTCTTTACATCCCCCTGTCTATTTTGTTCCTACCAATTATGCTTATTCCATGTACATTTTCCCCCATTCTGCCCTACCCAGCTGTTAACCCTCCAAAATCTATGATTCTGTTCCTGTTCTAGTTGTTTGCTTAGTTTGTTTTGTTTTTGTTTTTTAGATTCACTTTTTTAGATTGATAGTTGTGAGTTTGTTGTGATTTTAATGTTCATAGCTTTGATCTTCTTTTTCTTAAATAAGGCCCTTTACCATTTCACATAATAAGGGCTTGGTGATGATGAAGGAACTCCTTTAACTTTACCTTGCTGGGAAGCACTTTATCTGCCCTTCCATTCTAAATGATTGCTTTGCTGCATAGAGTAATCTTGGTTGTAGGTGCTTGCTTTTCATCACTTTGAATACTTCTTGCTATTCCCTTCTGGGAACTCCTTTGTAGGTAACTCTCTGCTTTTCTCTTGCTGCTTTTAAGATTCTCTCTTTATCTTTAACCTTTGGCATGTTAATTATGATGTGTCTTGGTGTGGTTCTCTTTAAGTTCAAGTTGTTTGGGACTCTGTGCTTCCTGGACTTGTATGTCTATTTCCTTCACCAAATTAGGGAAGTTTCCTTTCATTATTTTTTCAAATAAGTTTTCAATTTCTTGCTGTTCCTTTACTCCTCCTGGCATCCCTATGATTCAAATATTGGCACTTTTGGAGATATCCCAGAATCTTCTTATTCTCTCCTTGTTTCTTTTTATTTTTGAATTCTTGTTTCTTCATTCTGTTCTGATTCACTATTTCTTCCTTTTGTTCCAAATTGTTGATTTGAACCCCAGCTTCCATCCCTTCCCTGTTGGTTCCCTGTGGATTTTTCTTTATTTCACTTAGTGTAGCCCTCATTTCTTCCCTTATGCTTTTGCTGTATTCAGTGAGTTCTCTGTTATCACCAGTGTTTTGAACTCTCTATCTGCTAGGTTGGCTCTCTCCATCTTATTTAGTTCTTTTTCTGGGATTTTGTTCTGGTTTTTCACATGGGCCATAATTCTTTTTCTCCTCAATTTGGCATCCTCCGTGTGTTTGTTTCTATGTATGAGGTAGAGCTACTTTGACTCCCTGTCTTGGTGCCCCTGGTAAGTTGGATGGGGCAGAGCCTTAGATATTTGCCAGGGTGGGGCAACCCACTTTACTGCTTCTGGCTCTGTATGTGGGGAAGGGGTCGGAGAAGGGATAATGCCACTAGAGGCTTGCTTGGCACTCACACTGCTTCCAGGCACTTCACCCACTTCTGTATGCAACTGGTGCCCCTCTAGCTGTTGCCCTGGTGTTGGTTCCCAGAATAGGTGACTTTGCGTACATTCCAGGACCATGCAGTCCTTTTATACAGACTCTCCTGAGAGACTAGCAGTTTCTTCCGCTGCCCCAACCCCTACTGGTTTTTACAGTTCAAAATTATGAGGGTGCTTTTCCTGGCGCTGGAACCCTGGGCTGTACAATCTGGCCTGGGACTGAAAGCGTTCACTCCCTAGGTATCCTTCCCAATTTTTATCCACCACATGTGAATGTGGGACCACCCATTCTGCCAGCTGCTGCCAGCTGATGCCACCACCACCACAGCCACCTCACCTTGCCACCACTGCCACACTGCATCCTCTCCATTCTGACTCCCCATCTCTGCCACTGCCACCCACCTAGGGGAAGATGGCTTCTTTAAATACTTGGTTGTCAGACTTACATACAGTTCGATTTTCTGGCAGTTCTGGGTGTCCTTTGTTTTGAAGTCAGTTGTGATCCTTCTTATGGTTGTGCAGGGAGGAGAATTTTGTCTACCTATGCCTCCATCTTGAACGGAAGTCGTCTGTTCTTAATTTTTTGAGGAACCTTAATACTATTTTCCTAGAGGCTATCCCAGTTTACATTCCCATAAGCAGTAAATAAGGGTTCATTTTTCTTCACAGCCTCTCCAATACTTGTTTTATATGTCTTCTTTGTAACAGCCATTCCAGCAGTTGTAACATTGTAGTTTTTATTTGACTTTCCTTAATAGCTAAGAAGTTGAGCATGTTTTTATATATCTATTAGCCATTTGCATGTCTTCTTAGGAGAAGTGTCTGTTCAGGTCCTCTGCCAATTTTTTAAATTATATTGTTTGTTTTTGTTGTTGTTATTGAGTTGTATGAGTTTTTTAATATGTATTTTGTGCATTAACCACTTGTCAGAGCTGTTGTTTGCAAATACCATCTCCCATTTGGTGGTTGCCTTTGTGTTTTGTTGGCAGTTTCTTTTGTTATGTGAAAGCTTTTTAGTTTGATATAGTCCCATTCATTTATTTTTGCCTTTACTTCCCTTGCTTTGTGGTCAAATTCATAAAATCATCTCTAAGAGTAAGGTTTATAAGTTTAGTACCTATCTTTTCTTCTATGTAATTTATTATTTCTTATATTTAGGTGTTTGCTCCATTTTCAATTAATTTTTGTATATGAGAACAAACTGTAGTCTAATGTTATACTGATGCATGTGGCTTTCCAGTATTCCCAGCACCATTTATTGAAGAGACTTTTTTTACT
>CM052544.1:74120955-74137240 GCA_028533065.1 Trachops cirrhosus
CCGGCCACCACGGATGAGAATAAGTCTACCAAGACATGATCTGCTTGGGGAGGAAAGGTGGCCAACCTGTCAAAGGAGAAGGGCCAAGAGCCTTTTCCTCAATGGGCTTTTATTGGGTTCATTTGCACAAGAATACAGGTAAAGCTCATTAATCATTGTCAGGCATTAAGAATTAAACAATAGATAACAAAGAACTCTGAAGGCCTATTTTGAGTCAGGGTCAGATAGCTAAAGAGCAATAAAACTTTTGAGAAACAAACTCACTTCTTGCTTGGACCCTTATTTAATTGAGAGCATTCTAAACAAAGTAGGTTTCACAGGATTTTACATATTCTTTCTTAGGCCTGATTGCCTGTTACACCTGCCCTTTTCAGCACAGGGCTGCACCACTCTCTGTCATTGTTTCAGGCTTAAGGCATCCTCTCAGGCTTAAATCAGGCAGGGGTAGTAAGGCAACCAAGGGATTAGGAGACTTCTTGCAGGCAGAATGAGGACTCAGACTTTGTCAAAGCCGAGGGGCGAGGGTCCATCACCCCCTTTCTCCATAGCTCCCCAAATCCTTCCCTGGGGCCTCCCCGTGATCGTGCCTGTCTTAGGCTGTTCCGCCCTTAGGGAATCTTACCCATCATTGGCTAACTGATCAAGCAGTGGGGGCCAGTTATGGAAAAAGGAGCAGAAGCAGCACCCCTGCCAGGGAGGTAAGCTTTGTCTCCTTAGTGGCTTCTGGTCCAAAGATTGCCCACTCAGCCTTAGCCTTGAGGGGGTTACAGCTTCCTGAAACCAGGCAGGGCGGTTCCCAACAATTTTTTATTCTCAGGATTGCTTTGGCAATTTGAGGTCTGCTGTGGTTCCTCTATGTCTTCTATGACTTTTTCCTATTTCTTTAAAAATTGTCATTGGGCTTTTGATGAGGATTATATTAAATCTGTATATTGCTTTGGGTAACATGGACATTTTAACTATGTTGATTCATCCAGTCCATGAATGTGGAGTATCATTCCATTTCATTGTGTCTTTTTCAGTCTTTTCTTAATAGTGCTTTGTAGTTTTCTGTACATAGGCCCTAAGTTTACTTCTAGGTATTTTTTTCTTTTTGTTGCAATTGCAATTTAAACAGCTCATTTTAGAATGAAGGTAGGCTCAAAATAAATGAGCTAAGGCTCTAACATAGTTAAAAAATAGAATAAATACTAAGAAAATAGAAGGGTGAAGATTATAAACATACAAATAGAAATTAATAACAGAAACAAACTCACAAATGCAGAGAACATTTTTATGTTTGCCAGATAGTAGGGGAGTTGTGTAACTCGATGAAAAAGATGAACGGATTAAGAAGCACATCTTGGCCCTGGCTGGTGTGGCTCAGTTAGTTGGAGTGTCGTCGTATAGACCAAAAGGTCACAGATTCAGTTCCCAGTCAGGGAACATACCCAGGTTGCAGGTTCAATCTCCAGTTGGGGCTCATATGAGAAGGCAACCAATTGATGTTTCTCTTTTACACTGATGTTTCTCTCTCTTTCTCTCTATAAATCTATAAATCTGATTTACCACATTAGCTAAGGAGATAAAAACATACAATCACTTCAGTTAATACAGAAAATGCATTTGATAAAAATCTAATACTCATTCTTGATTCTAAAAACTTCCCAGCAAACTAGGAATCTTTAACCTGATAAACTATATCTAACCAAAAACAAAATAAAACAAAAAAAAAAGAACTGCCCTGGCTGGTGTGGCTCAGTAGATTGAGAACCAGCCTGCGAACCAGAAGGTCACAGGTTCAGTTCCAGTCAGGGTGCATGCCTGGGTTGCAGGCCCAATCCCCATTTGGGGACGTGCAACAGACAAATGTTCTCTCCCACATCGATGTTTCTCTCCCTTTCTCCCTCCCTCCCCCTCTCTCTAAAACTAAATAAAGAAAATATTTTTAAAAATGAAATAGCGGAGAGAGCCATATGCAGTCTAGGCACAGACCTAACAAATGTTGTTCAAGAAACTATATGGAGAAAACTATATTATAAAAATTACCCTAGTAATCTGCAAAGAACAGACTGATGTATTTGTGCCAGATACTATGCAAAACCCATTATCACTTTAATTCTCACAATAGCCCTCTAAGTTAGGTTCCCTTACTCCTGTTTAAGTGAGTAAATTCATACTAACTGTAATTAGCAACTTTTTTAAGGCCCCAGAGTAACTAACATGGTCCTGCCTCCCTGGGAAGCCATTTATGTTCCCTTGAATGTGATGCAATTTATGGAAAACACATCTGGTGATTCAGGAAAAACAAGTTGAGGATGGAACTCTTTTCTGCTCAGACCTGTCACACTGATGCTGATTTTAGGAGATAGTATTTCACTGAGCAGGAAACAGTGACAAGTGGGAGGAATTCTGCTGCTGATAAGCTAGCTCTTAGTTTGGACTGTTGAGTGCCATAGTTCCAATCCAGTTGAACCAGTGGGGACAGTGACTACACCTTAGACCAGAGCCATTGTGTTCCTGAGCCTTAGCTATGTGAGTAGAACAAGGCAGGAGAGCTTGTAACTGGGCATGGACAAAAGGAAGAGAAGGAGATCCGTAATAACTCATCTCTAGGGCAAAAGAATAAACAACAGCACTCTTCTTAGGTTATTTGAGATAAAGGCAAATGTCAGCACATTTAAAGCAAAACTCCCTTCTCAATACAAGCAATCAGAAATTCATTCTAGCTTTATAAAGCAGAAATTTTTGAATTCATGTTGACAAACAGTAATGCTTACAAAACAGTGTGGGTGAGATGCATCAGTATAATGAAGCAAGTATTAACTTAATTGCATGGGAGTTGGGTATAGAACTACCCTGGTTCTGCCCTCTTAGGGCCTGGAGCTTCCTCCCTAGGAAATGGAACCTGATCGTGAAGGATCTGCCTGTCTGCCTAATTAGACCTGGAACAGAGAGGTAGGTCAGGTGAGGAAGTGAGCAGACCTTTGAGGAAAAACAAACATTGAAGCACTTTTCTCCAAGAGGTTATGGTATGGAAATGGTCTATAGCAGCAGTTTTCAAACTTTCATTGATGAGAGAGAGGGAGAGAAACATCGATGTGAAAAACATTAGTCAGTGCCTCCCATACCCAACCCGATGTGGGATAGAACTGGCAACCTAGGCATGTGCCCTGGCTGGGAATCAAAGCTACAACCTTTTGGGTTTACCGGACGATGCTCCAACCATCTGAGCCACTGGGTTAGGACCTCTGCCCATTTTTTAGATTGGATTTTTTGTTTTTGTCATGTTGAGTTGTAAGAGTTCTTTATAAATTTTGAATTACCCTTTATCAGATACATTATTGGCAAATATCTTCTTCCACTCAGCATGCTGTCTTTTCATTTTGTTGATGGTGTCCTTTGCTATGCCAAAACTCATTCAGTTGATATAGTCCCATTTGTTTATTCTTTCTATTGTTTCCCTTGCCTGAAGAGATGTATCAGAAAAATATTGTTAAATAGAGATGTAAGAGTTTACTGCCTATGTTTTCTTCTATAAGTTTTATGGTTTCAAGTCCTATATTTAAATCTTTAATCATTTTGAGTCTATTCTTGTATATGGTGTAAGGAGGTGGTCTAGTTTCATATTTTTGTGGGTATCTATCCACTTTTCCCAACACCATTTATAGAATAGACTGTCTTTACCCCATAGTGTGTTTTTGGCTTTATCATTTATTAATTTACCATATAGGCATGGGTTTATTTCTGGACTTACTCTGTTCCATTGATCTATGTGTCTGTTTTTCTGCCAATAGCATGTTGTTTTGATTACTATAAGTTTGTAGTATAGTTTGATAACTTCCAACTTTGTCCTCCTTCAGGATTTCTGTGGCTATTTGGGTCATTTGTGGCTCCATATAAATTTTTGGATTGTTTGTCTTAGTTCTGTGTAATATACCATTGGTGTTTTGATATGAGTTGCATTGAATCTATAGATTGTATTGTGTAGTATGGATATTTCAGTAATGTTAATTCTTCCTATTCATGAGCAGATACGTGCTTCTATTTATTTGTATCTTCTTCAGTGTCTTTGTTGTGTATCTTAATATTTTCCAAATACAAGTCTTTTACCTCCTTGATTAAATTTATTCTTTGATACCTTTTTTTTTGATGCAGTTATAATGGGATTGTTTTCTTAGTTTCCCTTCCTGATAACTCATTATTGGTATATAAGATGCAACAATTTTCTGAATATTTATTTTGTATCCTGCTACTTTACTGAAATCATTTATCACTTCCTGTAGTTTTTTGGTAGAATCTTTAGAGTTCTCTATATACAATATCTTTTCTACAAATAATGACAGTTTTACCTCTTCCTTTTTGATTTGGATATCTTTTAAGTTTTCTACTTGTCTAATTGCTGAGGCTAAGACTTCCAGTACTATAGTGTATAAGAATGGTGAAAGTAAACATCCCTGTCTTGTTCTGGATCTTCAGGGAAAAGCTTTTAGTTTTTCCCTGTTGAGTGTAATGTTGGCTGTGGGTTTGTCGTCTAATCTTTATTACACTGAGGTATATTCGCTCTATTCCCACTTTGTGAAGAATTTTTATCATAAATGGGTGATTGATTTCATCAAATGGCTTTTCTACATCTGTTTGTATGATCATTTTTTATCCTTCATTTTGTTCATGTGGTATATTACATTAATTAATTTGCAGATATTGAACAAAACTTTCATCCCAATAAGAAATTCCCCCTAGATCATGGTGTAGGATATTTTCAATGTATTCTTGAATTTGATTTGCTATTATTTTGTTGAGAAAATTTGCATTTATGTTCATCAGGGATATTGACCTGTAATTTCCTTTCTTGGTAATGTCTTTATCTAGTTTGGGAATCAGAATTATGCTGGCCTCATAAAATGATCTTGGGAGTCTTTCCTCTGCTTGAATTTTTTAGAAGAGTTTGAGAAGGAGAGGTATTAATTCCTCTTTGAGTATTTGTTAAAATACACCTGTGTGTAGCCATCTGGTCCAGGATATTTGTTTTAGGGGAGTTTTTTTTATTATTGCTTTGATTTCATTGGCCCAGATTGTCCAATTTGTTGTTTATAATATTTTCCTATACTTTTGTTTTATTTCTGTGGTGTTAGTTGTTACTTCCCCTTTCATTTTTCTTTTTATTTATTTGGGTCCTCTTCTTTTCTTGATGTGTCTGATTTGAGGTTTGTCAATCTTGTTTACCTTTTCAAAGAATGAGCTCTTGGTTTTATTAATCTTTTATATTGTTATTTAGACTCTGTTTTGTTTATTTATGCTCTGACTCATTTCCCTCCTTCTACTCACTTTGGGCCTTGTTTATTATTTTTAGTTCCTTTAGGTATAAGGTGAGATTATTTCAGTTTTTTTTCTTGTTTCTTGAGATAGGCCTGTGTTGCTATGAATTTCCCTCTTAGGACTGCTTTCACTGTGTCCAGTAGATTTTAGGTTGTTGCGTTTCCATTTTCATCTTCTCAAGGTATCTTTTGATTTCTTCCTGATTTTAATGTTAAGTCAATCATTGTTTAGTAACTTGTTATTTATCCTCCATATATTTATGTGTTTGTCAGGTTTTTTTGTAACTGATTTCTGATTTCATACTTTTGTGGTCACAGAAGATGTTTAATATTTCAGACTTCTTAAAGTCCCCTATTTTGACTGTATTATTGTCAATTTCTTCTATATATCCATCTATATTTGGTTTATATATTTAGATGCTCCTATGTTGGGTGTATACATTTTTATAAGGGCTACATCCCCCAGTTGGATTGACACCTTTCTTATAATATAGTGTCCTTTTTTTCCTCTTATTATAGCCTTTGTTTTTAAAGTCTGTTTTGGCTGATATAAGTATTGCTGCCCCAAGGGGTTCTTTTTGTTTACATTTGTACTAAATTATATTTTCATCCCTTTAAGTCTTTGTGTGTCTTTCAGTCTGAAGTGGTCCTATTTTAGCTAGCATATAAAGGTAAGAGGAAAAGTAGGTTTACAGTTTTGAGTGTGGGAAACAGAGTTTATTGTTATATTATTATTTATTCATTATTGTATTATGTATTTGTCTTATTATTTTATTATTTTGTATCCTTTTTAATTATTTATCTTTTAGGTAATGATGGCTGGTAATATAAACTACTTTTTCCCCATCCTGTATATATGTATCTTGTTTTCTTATGAGTTCAGCTACCCTATGTATTTTGATTGGAGAATTTAATCCATTTACATTTAAAATGATTATTGGAGATCAAGCCTTTGTTCGAGGTATCATTTGCAAATATATTTTCCCATACAGTTGGTTCTCTTTTCATTTTGCTGATATTTTCTTTAGCCATGTAGAAGCTTTTTATTTTGATGAAGTCCCATTTGTTTATTCTTTCCTTTATGTCCCTTGCTCTAAGGGATGTATTGGTGAAAATACTGGTGCGTGGAATATCTGAGATTTTTCTGCCTCTGTTCTCCTCTAGGGCTTTTATGGTGTCATGACTTATATTTAAATCATTTATCCATCTTGAGTTTATTTTTCTGTGTGGTGTAAGCTAGTGGTCGAGTTTCATTTTTTTATATGTAGCTGTCCAGATCTCCCAACACCATTTGTTGAAGAGGCTATTTTTATTCCATTTTATGCTTGTACCCACATTGTTGAATATTAATTGACCATAGACACATGGAGCTCCTACCCTTTGTGACAGCATGGATGGAACTGGAAAGTATCATGCTAAGTGAAATAAGCCAGGCAGTGAAAGACAAATACCATTTGATCTCACCTATAAGTAGAACCTAGTCAACAAAACAAACAAGCAACTGAAATATAACCCGAGACATTGAAATAAAGAACAAACTGAGAGTAACCAGAGGGGAGGAGGGAGAAGGGATAATGGGGGGAAACAGAGGAAGGGCCATCAAAGAACATGCATAAAGGACACATGGACAAATCCAAAGGGGGTAAGTTCAAGGGTGGGAGGTGGGGGTGGGTGGGGTGGAGGGGCATAGTGGGAGGAAAATGGGAACAACTGTACTTGAACAACAGTAAAAAAAAGAAAGTGATTATTGATAGGTGTGTATTTATTTTTCTCTATAATTGTGTTCCTCTTTTTTTTTTCTGCCTTCGTAAACACTCCTTTTAACATTTTTTATAATACTGGTTTAGTGGTAATGAACTTCTTCAGCTTTTTCTTGCCTAAGAAACTAGCTATTTGTTTGTTTGTTTAAATTTTAAATTATAGCCTTTCTGGGTAGAGGTCTTGAATATATGACTGTCCTTTTCATCACTTTGAATATTTTATGCCAGTCCCTTCTGGCCTAAAATGTTTCCATGGAGAAATCAGCTGACAGTGTCATGTGCACTCCCTTGTAGGTAACTGTTTCTCTCCTGTTGCCTTTAAGATTCTCCCTTTGTCTTTAAACTTTGCCATTTTAACTATGATGTGTCTTGGAATGTGCCTCTTTGGGTTCCTCTTGTTTGGGACTCTGTGTGCTCCCTGGACTTCTGTGTCTGTTTTTTGACCAAGTCAGGTTCAGTTTTCAGTCATTATTTATTCAAATAGGTTCTCAGTTTTTTGCCCTCCTCTGGTACCGCTCTAATGAAGATGTTGTTAAGCTTTCTATTGTCCCATGGGTTCTCTCTCTCTCTTTTTTTTTTAAATTTTCTGATTGGGTTTTTTCTGGCTTTTCTCCCAACTCACTGATTTGATCCTGTGCTTCATCTAAACTGTTTTTAATTCCTTCTAATGTATTTTTCATTTTATATGTTGTCTTACAATTTCTGACTGGTTCCTTTTATATTTCAAGTGTACAGCTCTATAATACATCATCTGTATATTGCATTGTGCTCAACATCCAAAGTATAGTCTCCTTCCATCACCATATATTTGACTCCCTTTATTCTCTTTATCCTGCCCCACTCTCTGGTAAGCACCATATTGTTGTCTGTGTCTATGAGTTTGTTTGTTACTTGGTTTTATATTGCATGGATGAGTGAAATTATATGGTTCTTGTCCTTTTCTGCCTTACTTAATTTCACATTGATTCTCTTGCAAACCAAGAGGATCCTGTGGACTTGGGAGACTTAATCAGGAAGTCTAGACAATGAGGCTACTCCGTTTTATCAAGGCAGTGTTTAATGTTCATAGCTTCAGATTTAGCTTTCCTATTCTTTGTCATCCATTCTTTTCCAACGTGCACTTTTTAATGTAGCCTTTTACTTAAAATAGTTTTGTTCCTCACAAAACTATTTATTTGGTGGTATTATTTACTGAATTTTGCTTCAGGAAATGTTTTCTGAGAATGTGTCATTTCGTGGTAAATAAAACTACATGTACCTGAATTATAAAGTGAGAGGACTGGAAATTCAGTCATATATAGGTTTTTATAACAACTGCCCTATGAACTTAAAAATTGGGGAGCATCTCATCATGTCACTGGATATTTACCAGGCCTTTGTTTTACTGCCAGCTGGAACACTGGTTTTTATTCTGTTGGGATGTGTATGTTTGTAAATATGCACATTCTCAGAGAAAACCCCATATTCTTTTCAGTATAATGTTACATTGAAGCTTTTCTCAGTGTTGAGTGTCCAGGCAAAACATAGTAGCTGTTATGGAAGACAAGGGAAGCAGATTCTCTTTCCAGAAACCAGTAATATATTTTATTTGAAAGGATGACCTTCTTTGTGTGCTTTTAAACTTCATTTGGCTTTAGTTTTATGGCAAAAGAGAATTGTCTCCTATATTTTGCAGATAGTGATCGAACACCCACCTGCACAAATCTAAAAAAGTGCACATGGAATTCAACTTCATTTATCTTGGTTCATCCATTTAGGAAGACAGCTACAATGGATTTCTAGTGAAATCTTGATTTCTATATTGAATTAAAAACTGTCTCCTAAAAGAAAAAATGTGAATGCTTTTTTGTAGAGTCTGCCTTCTCGTGCAAGATGCCTATGGAATGTTCAGTGAAGTGCACTTGGAGGGTACCATCTTTAAGGACAGACAGTTGGAAGGGAAGTCCTGCAGCCTAGCGGGAATGAAAGTTCTACAGAAGGCCACCAGAGGAAGGTGAGGACACATTTTAATAGCATCCTATTTGCTGCAGTCTGGTTCTTTCATTCTTTTTTTTTTTTTTTTTTTAGATTTTATTTATTTATTTTTAGAGAGAGGGGAAGGGAGAAAGAGGAGAGAAACACACATCAACGTGTGAGAGAAGCATTAAGCGGTTGCCTCTCGCACACTTACCACCTGGGGGAGACCAGGCCCACAACCCTACAACCCAAGCACGTGCCCCGACCAGGAATCAAACCAGCAGCCCTTCACTTTGCAGGAAATTCCCAATCAACTAAGCCACACTAGTCAGGTTGCTGGTTCTTTAATTAGTCATTTATCTCTAATTTTATTGTTCAAGACAATAAAATAGGATCTTGGAGTTTGCCTGTAAAACAAGGCCAGGGTTTAGTGGAGTCCATAAAGCACTTCTGGAGGTGGTGGGGAATGATAATTGACAACAAAAACAATTATGCAGGTGTAGTAATTCATAATTTTACTAAAATTAAGAAGATTTTATAATGTTATATATGTATTTTAATTCCAAGATTTATTTTCTGTATGTTTGCCTAGCTTTAATAATAAGGCAACTTTATGTGAGTTTATATAAATGAAATTTTGTGAAGAGGCATCTTAAAAGCTAAACTCTCATCGCTTCTCGGCCTTTTGGCTAAGATCAAGTGTTAAAAGCTAAACTCTTAAGTTGTTGCAAATTTTTATTTCCGTATTTTAAAGCTTTGTTCTCCGTCAACTTTCATGGCACCTTACCCTAAAATGCTGTTTCAGATAGGCAGAGGTGGAACAGCACAGAAAGGTGGCCCACACTGTGGCTTTGCCGTCTCTAGTAATCATCTTACTCCTGTCACATAGAGCATTAGTGTAAGCCATGAATTGGGGATTTCCTCAATCTTTTTGTAATCTCTCTTTCCGCAAATAGTGTATTATTGTAACTCAATGTTAATGTTTTGTTTAATTATAGTAACATCTGAACTTATAACAGTGTCTATAGGAGACATTCTGATCTTGAAGCAGTTATTGCTAGCATCTGTCAGTGGTTTGTATGATGACCATTCTGGCCATCCTTCTAAATTGTGAGCATTTGCTGAGCTTTTCTCCTGACTGACCTCTACACACAGTCAGCTTTCCCATGGGCCTCTCATCTGTCTTTCCTACGTCTGCACAGATGGGTGATGGCCCTGCCCATGAGCTTGTTTCTTGAAAAATGTGTATTTCATAGACCGATCCCCTATAAGCCCTGGGGAGATACAAGACTATTTTATTGATCCATGTGGATTTGTTTGTAATAAATGCTTTCTTTTGCTTATAAAGGGGTAACTGTATTATAATATAATCACCTTATAGATTAGGCAGGAGGGTGGTACCCAGATATTTGGAAAACATACTAGACATGTGGAAAGCTTCATTGGGTCATATGAACTGTATCCTTATTAAGGCTGAACCTCATTTTAGTCCTCAGAATCTTAAGCATCTGAAGAGACTAAGTATAGTTATGGTAGAAGATATCACTGCCTTGGCATTGACCTGACAACATTAACCCCATCAGGGCCATCTAGGAAGTTGTCTTCCTTGACATGAACTATACACATGAGCCTCTCACCTGAGCACATCAGGTCAGGACGCCAGTAGGCTCCCCGTGGCAGGACAGCCTTGCCATGGGGTGACAGTATTGCTCTAGCTGTCAGGTTTCTTGGTGTGCTACAGGCCAAAGGGAGACTACTCTGCCAGGAGACACACTTCTTGCTGGAAACTGTGGGACATAACTTCTTTTGGAAATACTACAGCCACGACTAGAATTCAGGGATCTTAGGCTCTGTAAATTTTGTGTTATTTTATCATTATGTGTACCTAATAACATTTAATCTAGTTTTTGTCGGTAACACTGGAAATTTTACTCCTATCTACAGTATTACAATAGGAAATGATTTTTCCATGGGAAATGCACTGAGTAGTTCAAATTCATTTACAAACAAACTTTTGGAAGCCACTCCTTTTCTAAGTTGGTAACTAAATATCTGATCATTTTTGTTAGCTCTGGATTTCTTTATCTTATATATTTGATATTTTTTGGCATG
Organism: Trachops cirrhosus; assembly: GCA_028533065.1. Classification (NCBI taxonomy): domain Eukaryota; kingdom Metazoa; phylum Chordata; class Mammalia; order Chiroptera; family Phyllostomidae; genus Trachops; species Trachops cirrhosus. Next base: position 74,132,081 of record CM052544.1, read on the forward strand.
CAGTCATCCAAATAAATATTTAGATTGTCTTTTTGTTCTTTTGGAGGCTTTATTTTTTTCAAAGCAAATTATTAAATAGTTTTGGAATGCTGGGTATTATCATTGCATATTAGTGATGTCATCCATTGTCAGTCAGTCATCCATCGGTGACCCAGGAAACACAAATTGTCCTTCTTTTTTTTTTTTTTCCAAATTACTGTGTTTCTTAGAAACTCTCATTAACTGTAACAAAATATACTTTTCATAAACCTTAATAAAAGACACTTCCAAAAAATCAAGCTAAAGTGATTAATTACAATTATATAATCCCAATGTTTAATGCTGAAAATAACTTTTTTGCCAGTTGGAGGAGGATAGTTGTATGTTTAGGCTAAATCGTGGAGTCTTTCAAATCTTGGCTACCAGCTTTCATCTGGTCCACAGTTATAGTGACAGAAAATCACTACTCCCAACGATGGCTTTGAAGTGGGCTGGTGACCTCAGAGCTGGTCAGTCAGACTGGCTTGCTGTTGGACTGCTCTACACGGAGCACAACTCTGTCTACAGCTGCCTCATTTGGGAAGGCTCACAGAAAAACAGCCATCGTATCTTTTGTGTTTCTCTGACATATTGTTGGAGTTGAGTATTTATACTGACTGGTTAAAGTAAGAAGAGTAAAAAAAAAAAAAAGTAACCTAGATTTAAAGGGAAAAAAGCTACCATTTTCAAAACAGCCCTTCAGCATGCTTGCTCAGCAGGATGTGGAACTCCGCCTGTGCTTTCCTTGCTCCAAAGCTCTCCCTGCTATTGACTCAGCGACACTCCTAAGGCATTTCCCAACCTTTGTCCTCTCAAGTGGCCTGTGCAGCAGTTTAGTAGGTCAGACAAGCTGAAAAGTAACAGTCCATTGGTGTCATTCTATGTATGAACTTTATCTTTTTATTGATGGTTATTATGTTCTTTTATTTTTATATATGATAAGGCAATACTGGGTGGGGGGGAGAAATTTCCTGAAATATGTTAACCCTATACATACAGAAAATACAGCTAGCAAAATTTTTTGGTGAGGGCATTCAAAATCCTGCTAGTATTTATGTCTAAAATTGTTAAAACAAAACTACTAATCCCTGTCTAAAATATTATTAATTTGTAGGTATTATGTTATTTAGATCTCTTGAATGGCCCTTTAAGAGTAATGTGTTGAAGGGAACTTTATTACAGAGCTTAATCAGTAGTGACTCTACACAGAGGGCTCTTCCTGAATGTTGAGAATGACAAGGAAGCAGTAGGTACCATCTTTGGCTTTGAATTGCATCCCTTAGAACAGAAAACCAAACAGCCACAAGTAGCGAATCAGTTGATGCTTGAAGTGATGAGATCTTAACTGGCTGGATCTCAGAAGGTTTCATGAAAGGAGTGAGAACAAAGGCTTTAAACATCTTTATCTGGCAGAAGGAAAAGTTCTCTTCAAATTGGTAGAATGCTACCTGTAAAGACATAAGAGTAGGATTTGGAAAGATGTACACAAAAGAGGAAGAAAAAGGCAACTCACTTGTTTATTCTGTGAATATTCAGTGCTCCGATGTGCTGTGCCCATGGCTTATTGCTGCAGCATTGAGCTTTGTGCAGGGTTTCAGGGATTTATCCTAGGCCAGAATATATTGAGGTATAAAGTTAGCTGGATAGAACTGAAAAAAGCCTTAAACCCTGTAATTAGAGACTGTGGATTGATCCAAGAAAAAACTAGGGTCACTCAGACCCTAAGAGAGAAAAGAAGTGATAAAAATTAAAATGAGCCCTGGCCAGATGGTTCAGTTGGTTAGAGTGTTATCCCCATACACCAAAAGTTCATTGGTTTGATTCCCAGTCAGGGCACATACCTAGGTTGCAGGTTTGATCCCCAGTTGGGTCATGTACGGAAGGCAGCCAATCAGTGTCTGTCTCTCTATCTCTCTCTCTAAAATCAATAAAAGCATATCCTTGGGTAAGTATTAAAAAAAATTTTAATGAAACTGAAGTCAAGATTATCTTACTGTTGTAGCTATAATAGATTTGACATAAAGGGAGATTGGGGCAAGGTTACAGGTATGGAAAATTCTGCAGCAGTTGAGGGAAGAACCAATGACCAGTTGCCAGTTGATTTTGAATTTCTGGTCCCTGTAGACAGCTCCAGTGGGAATTGTGGCAAATGCCAAGAATATAAAATAGACCACTTCCTCCAAGAGCTCACACAGACTTCACCAGCAGGAAGAGACTCAGAAAGGCACCCATGGGCAAGTGCCTAGTATAGAGAGGTGTGGACTGATAACAGCCACCTTTGAGGGAGGCTTCAATGGTGGGTTAAGATTTAGGAATCCTGGAGAGAACAGGAAAGTCCTGGGGCAATGAACTAGAATGAGGAAAGGAAGGACAGCCTCCATTGTCTAAACCTTCTTTTGCCTCTCTTGAGAAAGTGTGACCACAAGGAGAGCATTGCTGCCTGGTCCGTTTTGATGACATTAAGGGGCTGCACATTTGGGAGAGGGTTCATTTTAGAGGCTGATTCAGTAAATGGTTATTGTTTAAATATGAGTTTTTGTTTTAAACCAAATACTGATAAATTTTTTACTAGAAGCCAAGCTTATAGTAAGCATGCTCAAAAACTAACCCAAAGGTTAGGAAAATAAAGTCCCTTAAATGTCCTCATCCCAATCCTTGGCTGCTATACTTGTGGTCCTTGGTCCTGCTACTCAAGCAGGCTTCGTTTCCTTGGCCTATAACCCTTTGCTTCTTCCTGGGTCTTATTTAAGACCCACCTTTCCCTCACAGGCTGTCTTTGGTGCTCCTGCATTCAGGCTCCTGGCATTGCCTCCTCTGTCTCCTGCAGCAGTTTCTGCTAGATGGCTCCCATCCTTTCTCCACCAGGGCACCCATTGTCATAGTGCTGGTCACACACTGGTGCCCATGCCCAGGGCTGTGTGGGGATTCCCACCAGAGAGGAACATTTTAATGCAAATAAGGGTGATACCACAAGCTTAAGTTTGAATGTGTCCAGTTTGTTTTATAATTATTCAAACATGAACAATTGTACAAGGAGCTTTGGGGTGGCTCCCCCTCACTGGCCTGTGCCGTTTGCCCAGCTGCCCAGCTGCCCAGCTCTGAGTCACATCAATTTACTGACACACAGACCTTGTTTTGATCATTGTGGCAACCCTTTGCATGGTGCAGATAATCAGTATATGTTGACATCAGTAAGGATGCCTAGTGGCCAGTATTTCAGCCTGGCCTGCTGATAATTAGGCTCTTAAGGGCAGGAGCTGTTTCTCGCTCACCATCACATTTCTTGTATGTAGACTCTGCTCACACCCCCATCTTACAGAAGAGGACCTGGAACAGAGGTGAGGTGTTTGGCCCAGGGTCACACAGCTAGCAGGGGTCAAGCTCTGGCATGACTCTGGGCAGTGGGTATCAGGGTGTTCAATCTCCTGTGGAGATTCTCACCTTCCCTCCAGCTGGGTGTGGCCCCGAATGCACAGAAGTGCATAGAAGGGAATCATTAGGAAGAGTTCAACACAAGTCAACTGGACTGGTTTAGGGTTATCATTTCAGACGCTCCTTTAACAGTAAATATATAGTGATGAGAGCTCTCCTTGGGTAAGAAACTTCAGTAGTAATTTCCTTCCTTTGATTTTTCTCTTTACAAAAAGGCCACCCTTTCAAAGAGCCACATACTTCCCTTAGGGTTTAAGGTACAGAATCTCTTTGCTAATTGCTGTGGTTGGAAACCCCCTTTTGAAATTAACATTCTTAAGAATTCCTTTATGATTTTGAATAATGAAAATGGTCCTGGCGGGTTCAGCCACTCTTCTGCAAGGAGAATACCACCTCACTGAAAGAGAATGCAGTAAATCTTGAAAGCAAAGATGTGCAAAGAAACCAAAGGATGCTCCCCCTAAAGGACACCATGCTATTAATTCAAGTCTATAATCAGTTTAGTAAGTACATTTTGTGTTTCCCCTGTGGGTTTTATTGTTTTCTTTCTACCAGTGCTCCTTAATATTAGTATTTTAAATTCAAATTAAATCTTTCTGCTGTCTCTTAACAGCAGATGATTTGGTCTCTAACAATTGTATAGGGGAACATAAATAAAAGTAAAACAGTACATGAAGTATAAATAAACAACTCTTTTCAAGATTGTGTTGTTCTCTCTTCTGATAATTAATACTTGAACATCAACTTTTCTTGGTTGTTAATACTGGATTGGCCAAAGAGTTCATTACGTTTTTAAGTAAAAATAAAGACACGTTTTCATTTCCACCAATAACTTTACTGAACAATGTATTCACCATTTTGTTCTACTACATTCTGCCATCTTTCAGGTAACTTCATAGTTCCATTTTCCCAAAACTTTTTATCTTTTTGAACAGACAACTGTTCCAGGTGTCTTTTGCAGACTTTCAGAGAATTAAAATTTTTTCCGTTAAGAGAATTTTTAAAGACTGAAATAAATGAATGGAAATCCAAAGGTGCCATGTCTGGTGAATACAGCAGATGAATCAGAACTCCTCGACCAAGCTGTAACAGTTTTTGCCTGGTCATCAGAGAAACACATGGTCTTGGATTACCCTGATGGAAGATTATGCATGTTCTGTTGAATAATTCTGGATGCTTTTCATCAAGTACTGCATTCAGTTGGTCTAATTGAGAGCAGAACTTGTTGGAATGAATCATTTGGTTTTCTGGAAGGAGCTCATAATTGAGGACTCCCTTCCAGTCCCCCGATATATAGAACATCGCCTTCTTTGGATGAAGACTGGCCTTTGGTGTGGTTAGTAGTGGTTCATTTTGCTTGGCCCACAGTTTCTTCCATTCCACAGTATTGTAAAGTATCCACTTTTTTTTAAAAGATTTTATTTATTTATTTATTTATTTTTCACTTCTTTTTTTTTTAATTTTAGTTTATTCATTACAGTTTCCATCCTTTATTCCCATTCCAGCCCACCCACCCATTCCTCCCCTCCTCCCTCCCCTTTCCAACCCCCCTAGTTTTGTCCATGTGTCCTCTATATTTGTTCCTGTAAACCCTTCCCTTCTCCCCTGAAATTCCCTCCCCTCTCCCCTCTGGTCACTGACATCCCATCCTCCATTTCAGTGTCTTTTGTTATATTTTACTTGTTTCTTTGTTTTGTTGTTTAGGTTCCT
>CM052544.1:74137740-74158638 GCA_028533065.1 Trachops cirrhosus
TCCTGGACTTCCTGGAAGTCTATTTCCTTTGCCAGATTGGGGAAGTTCTCCTTTATTATTTGTTCAAATAAGTTTTCCACTTGTTGCTCTTCCTTTTCTCTGTATGGTACCCCTACAATTCTGATGTTGGAACATTTAAAGATGTCCTGGAGGTTCCTAAGCTTCTCCTCATTTTTTTGAATTCTTATTTCTTCATTCTTTTCTGGTTGTATGTTTCTTTCTTCCTTCTGGTCCACTCCATTGATGTGAGACCCATCTTTCATTCCATCACTATTGGCTCCCTGTGCATTTTTCTTCATTTCACTTATTGTAGCCTTCATTTTTTCATCTCATTTGGGACCAAAATCAACCAATTCTGTGAGCATCCTGATCACCAGTGCTTTGAACTGTGCATTTGATAGGTTGGCTATTTCTTGGTCGCTTAAAAATATTGGCTGCAGGGCTTTGATTTGTTCTGATTGAGCCATTTTTTTTTGGCGGGGCGGGGGTGTCCGATCACGCCTGTTACGTATGAGGGGCAGAGCCTTAGGTGTTCACTAGGGTGGGGCTCCCCAGTCACTGGGTTGTGATGCTGTATGTGCGGGCGGGGTCAGAGAGGGAACAATGGCACTTGCTCCACTCTCTCAGGACTTCAGTCCCCTCTGCTGCTTCCCACAAGCAAATTGGGCTCTTCTGGTGCTGGCTCCCGAGAGGGTGGGCTTGTGTGTGTTCTAGAACCGTGTGGGTCTCCCCAAGGATCTGTCTTGTGAGGCTGGGAGATTCCCCCGGCACCTCAACCCGCACAGGTGTTTTCAATCTGTGCTTTTAGGTTTTATTTCCTGGTGTAGGGTCCCTGCGTTGCGCGGTTTGTGTCGCTGCGCGTTTTTGCCCAGTTTATCTGCATGAGAAGGTGTGATTGCAGACAGCCAGCTGCATTGCACGCCTCACTGGGTCTGCTCATTGCCTCCTGGGCCCGGGGTCTGCCTTGGGTCCGTCAGCTGCCCCTGAGCGTCTGGGGTCTGCCAACTGCTGCCTGCGTCCTGCGTGCCTACGTCTGCCAGCCACCACTTTTTCCTGCCGTGACCCCTCGACTCTGCCCCTCTTACCGGTCTGGATGAATGGGTGTCAGACTTCCATACAGTTCATTTCTGTCTATTCTTGCTTTTTGGTTTCTAAATTGTTGTTGTCCTTAGTTTTGGTTGTGCAAGGAGGCACAGTGTGTCCACCTACGCCTCCATCTTGGCTAGAAGTCCCCAGTTAGGAATTTATGATCAGAGCACTCTGTGAGGTCACTTTTCATATAACCCCTTATTTTTCTGTCTACAACATAATTGAAGCATCTCCTTGTAACTTCTTGTAATAAAATAATGGGTTCTAATCATCTAGACTGTGACTTTTTTTTTAACAGAGCATTTTAGAAGGTAAACTCTACAAAAATTTCTTTGGAATAATTACATTTTAGGAAGATGAAGTCTATTTTCCTAATTATTGTTTGCTTCATCACTTTATATTTCTGAGTGTTTTTGTTACTGTTTACTGATGATTATTTTTATTAATGATTTTAATCAAAGATTAATAGAAATCATAAGTTCTATATTTCTTTTACAGGAAAAGTATTTTTTGAAATTTTAGGTCTTAGTCCCAAGTCAGGCAAATCATGATTGTAATGTATGATCTAAGACTATTCATTCACTTCCTCACATATTTGGTTGATTAGCTTCAAATTTGCTTACTAGTAAATGAGATTAACTGCAACACCTTGCTGGGTGTACATGTTGTATGTTATCCTCAAATTAACCTGTCAAAGCAAATATTATTTTATTCATTCAACAGATGAAGAAGTAAATATTCATCAATATTTAATACTTTACTCTAAACCCACTTTTAAATGGCTACAGCAAATTCTGCTTCTATTATGCCATCCCGAAGTGGGGTTGCAAGGCTCGGGGTGGGTGGTTCATGCCCAATGCTTGATTAAGAAATAAACCCTTCCCATCTGTTACTCTGTGTGACTGGGCTGGGATAGGGCTGGGGACAAGGCATGAGAACCTCCCTACTGCCAGCTGCTGCCCCAATATGACATACCCACAGCAATGCCAGTTAGGATGCTAACTTTACTTCCTGCCCAGGTAGTGTGTGGAAAAGACCCTGTGCTATTGTCTTTCCATATGCCCACATTTAATGTTCATCTGTAATTTTAACTACCCAAATTCTGCATATGTGTGAAATGGTTTAATAATGCTTATTAAATTGATTTTTGTATCCTGCATATCAGCATATTATTATGAAAAGAGACACATGAACTTTGTAGCTAAGTTTGACAGATTGAAAGACAAATACTGTTTTTTAGTAGGGGATAGTATTTACCATATAAATGGAGAGATGTATTAAATTAAAAGGAGTGTTTGTATCTATCAAGAAATATGGGATGGTAGATTTGGTGTGGAAATGTGGGTGTTCCTGCCTCTACACTGTTGAAATAATAAGTACCACGTGAGACATGAGAAAAGACCAAGAACTGCTTGCAAAGTTCCAAAGAGCAACATGTTGTAGGAGTTCCTTATTTCCCACGCAGCTGAGTGTATGCATGATTTCCTGCTCAGGCAGAACAGAAACGTGCAAAGAACTTGTATTATACAAAGTTGGGCTAGTTAATATTTTTACATCCCAAATCTTGAGAAAGAGTTGAGATTAGGAAGGACATTTTTAAATATAACTAGCAACTGCCATATATCCTATAAAATGTGAAGCATTCCAGAGGTACAAATTTATCCTACATATTTATATAAATTTAGACACTGCTTTAAAGTGTCTAAAGGAATAGACACTAAGGAATGGTACAACAGGCTTTATTTCAGATGTGTGTTTAATTTCCTTTTTTCAGTTTCTCCAACTATCTACAATTTGAAAAGATTTTTCATGAAATTCAGTGAACTAGCCTTCGGAAATGTTTAGTAATGTCCCACAACTGTAAGTTATTTGTGGGATACTCTTAGCAGAGGATGGTCTCTGGGATCAGAATGACTGATATAATGCCCATTCTGTCTACATGACCTTGTGAAAAGCATGTATCTGCACAGGTGGTTAGGTGGCGGCTTGGGATTTGCATACAGGTGCTGAGGTGTGAACCCAGCAAGTGGTACATTTTAGTGAATATAATCATCCCAGTGGTATTAATGAAAATCTGTTTTACAGTATATATTCTATTGTTTTGCAGTATTTTACATCACCACAATAGAAGATTTAAATATGCAATCATTTCTCAAAAGTTAGCCATCAGAACAGTGTGTTCTGAAAACTGTCCACATCTTTATACTGATGTTTATGCAAACTCAGATGAAAGTAATGTATTTTTCCTAGTGTTCTAAACCATGTTCTCCTTAGCTTCCATAATGCTGAGCATCAGCACACAGTCTCTCTGAAGGGCTCTTGGCCTGCCCAGAGCCATAGACTCACTCCCATGGGACTATAGAGGTGATTCAGGCAGCAGCATGCAAGGCTCACCCTGGGCATGGGGGGCACACACATAAGGGCAACATGGTCCTAATGCCCCACATCCTGCCTGTCCTGAATGAGGAAAAGGAAGAGCAGGCATTCCAAAATAAAAGTTTTGAGGATTGTCTAGCTTTTCTCTGGCTTCTCTTTGCACCTTTCTCCCAGCCCTCACACTGCTCATTGGGTCCTGTGTGAGCTTCCAAATAAAGATGACACCATTACTGTTTGATTGCAGAAGTCCCCAGCTTTTTGTTTCTTGGAAGCTCTGAGATGCATTTGGGTGAGGGCTTCTAGGAAAGAGAAGAAAGATAATGTTTGTAGCGAAATCATTAAGCAGACTGAGTGTGGCAGATCCTGGCCGGCAGGATCTGTGCGTGTTGTGGCTGTTAGAAAACAAATACACACAGACAACAGAAGCCCTGTGGAGAAAAAGGGACAGCATGGCCACTCTCTGAGAGAGAGTGGGTGAGAGGGACAGGGTGCCAGTCCCTGCCTGGACAGGCTTTTATTTCTTCTCTGGGCTCAATTCAGGGTGAGAAAGTTTTAGCAAAAGCAAGTCTCAAAGCAGTCTAGGTACAATGCAGGCCTGATTCCCCACAGGAAAACCTCTCCGTGGGTGTGGTCCTGCATTCCACACACACCCCACTGGTTTTCCATGTGGAGGCTGAGCTACAATTCCACTCCATAAGAAGTGGTTCTCTACACCTGAGGATATATTTCAGATCAGGGTTAGTTGTCTCCTTGCTGGACACCACTGTCTTAAGTTAATTATATTTATTTAATAACAACTTCATTGAGATGTAATTTATATCCCATAAAATTTATAATTTACAATTCACTGTAAAAAGTATATAATTCATTGGTTTTCATGTTCACAAAATTGTGCAACCATCACTATCTAATTCCAGAACATTTTTATGACCCCATAAAGAAACCCTATGCCCATTAGCCCCTGAAAACACTAATCTGCTTTCTGCCTCATGGATTTACATACACTAAACATTTCATGTAAATGGAATCATACAATCTGTGGCCTTTTGTGCTTGACTGCTTTCACTCAGCATCATGTTTTCAGGATTCATCTATATTGTGGCCTATGTCAGTACTTCATTCCTGTTTACAGCTACCTGATGCTCCACTGTACCAGGTTTATTTATCCATTCATCGGTTGATAGACATTTGGGTTGTTTCCACTTTCTGGTTATCATGAGTAATACTGCTGTGAATGGCCATATACAATTTTGGCATGAACTATAAGTTTTCAGTTTTCTTGGGTAGGATTGCTGGATCAATCCAAAAGTTTGGATTGCTGCCAAACTTTTCCAAAGTCACTGCCCCAATGATACATTTTAATCATTGGTTGTCTAGTCTTGTTAGGGTCTCAAGGTTTCAATGCCTTCTCTCAATTTGTTAGCAATCTTCTGGGACATTTAGTAATGTCTACTCTAGTAAACCAAACCTTTGAGGGATATGCATTTCAGTATTAAGGCAAATGTTTAATTCATTCAAGGTTGTCTTTTGTGTGTATGAGGATGACATAAACTGATATTAAGTGACATAAACTACCTTCTGGAAGACATTCTGTTTTCTTAAATTATGTCTAAACTCTATTTCCAACTAGCAAGGAGCCTGATACTACATTAATTAAATGAATGGGTGAGATTAAGTGAAAGAAAATTTGTTGGAAGCCATAGATTTCTTAAAAGAAAAATGAAGGCTTATGAAAAATTTTCAAATGAAAGCACTGAGGGACAATTTGCTGTGTAGGAGGTGCTAGGGTAGTGTATGACCTCACTGCTCAGTACCAGAAAGTGAGACTGGGAGAGGTGTTGGGTGGCCCTGTTAGCACAGACCCACACACCTTCCCTCTTTCATCCAAGGGTTAAGTACCTCTTTAGTGCCAGACCCTCATCTGAGCATAAAGGAGTCCATAAAGAACAGCCACAGAGCCTGCTCTCAAGAGGCTGCCATTCTTCCAAGGATACAAGCTACAGTAACCACACAATCCCATTTCCAATGGCAGACCCTAGGAAGAGAGGATGAGGTAGGGTTCCTAGGTAGGCAGGAGCAACTTCAGACTGACAGGAAAGACCCCGTGGTCCTGCAGGGACACAGTCCCACATGTGCACAGCTTGTGCTTCAGAGCAGATTCCAACACAGCATGGGCTGTTGTGCCCAGCTTGACACCCAAGACAATGCTATGAGCCACTACCATCCCTAGTCCCACCCCAGCAGCCAGTTATCCTCATGAATAAACAGCCTACTAAATGATGGAAACACTGTCCTGGCCATAGTTCAGTTGGTTAGACCATCGTCCTGATACACCAAGCTTGCAGCGTTCAATCCCCAGTCAGGGCACATGTAAGAATCAACCAGAGAATGCAGCAGTAAGTGGAACAACAAATCAATGTTTCTCTCTCCTCTCTTCTTCCTCTTCCTCCTCTTCTTCTTTCTTCTCCTCCTCCCTTCTCCTCTTCCTCCCTTCTCAGCCTCCGCCCTCCCTCTCCTCCTCCCTCCTTTTCCCTCCTCCTTCTTCTGCTTCTTTCTCCTCCCTCTCTCTCTGTATGTCTCTCTCTCAAATCAGTAAATTAAAAAAAAAATTTAGCCCTGGTTGGTGTGGCTCAGTGGATTGAGCATGGACCTGAGAGCCAAAAGGTTGCTGGTTCGATTCCCGGTCAGGGCACGTGCCTGGGTTGCAGGTCAGGTCCGCAGTAGGGGGTGCATGTGAGGAAACCACACATTGATGTTTCTCTCCCTCCCTTCCCCTCTGTCTATAAAAAATAAATAAAATCTTAAAAAAAAAATTTAATGATGAAAAAGCACTATGTAACCCTGAAGATACTTGACAGTCCCTCAGAAGAGAAAAGGCTGGGAAAAGTAGATGATGAGTCTTTTTTTTTTAAATACTGCATTCATTTTGGGTCTAGGAGATGTGCGGTGATGGTTTAACATTTCCTTCTTCTCTGAGCATTTTCACCTGTACCAAATGATAGTAGTAGTCATGGTTAGTTAGAAAGGTGAACTATGCAATGTGACTTACACTCTTGCTTTTCTTTAAAGAGAGAGGATACTTTGTTCCAGTTTCCTGTCCCCTGTAACATAACTCATTCTATTACTGCTGGCCCTTCTCTCTTCTTCAGTTACTTTTAAATTTTTCAATGATTTCTTTGATTCTCTAGTTTCACTTTTTTCTCTCCAGACCCCCATTCAAATGTGGCCTCCCTCAGCCTAACCGAGAAACACCTTGGGGATAAGAGCAGTGTCCCTGAGTGTATGTGCAGACACCCCCCACCCCAGCAGTCCCAGCACTACCTCCTCAGAACAGACCAAGGCACTGTAGCCATGAGGATGTGCTCAGCTGCTCTTCAGCACAGCTGTCCCAGGGCTCTCCTATTACCATTCTCACTTTCAGGATCTCCAAGGATGCTGTGATGCCCCAGTAGCAAACAAGAAGTAACCCTCACCCAAATGATACCTGTCTTGAGAAAGTTTTAAAATGTCAGCAGTTCTTGTGCAGTGGTTTGACCTGGAGTTGGCTTCAGCCTCTTGCTCCTGGTAGTAGCCCCTAGAACCTCTGTGCTCTCCCACAGCGTGCTGTGTGCGTGGCATGGACCCGTCATAGGGCAGGTGGGGACACTGCCTTGCCAGCCTTGCCATGGGCAGTAGAGGGCATGTGGTGGCTATAAGGCCTCTGAAGAAATACTTTTTATCTCTCTGAAGCTAAACTACCCTGTATTGCTAGAAAGTGTAACCTTGAGCAAGCAGATTAACTTGCTGTGATTTTTATCTGCACAAATAGGGTTATCATGAAATTTAAATGTTATACTGTATGCATAAAATGCTTAAAAGTCCTTGGCCCATAATAAAGTTCTAAGTAATCATTAGTAGCTGTTGTTACTCTTATATCTGGATTTCCAAGAGTTAATATTTTCCTAGAAAAGAGGATTTCTTGGCTTTTCTAGGACTTCTAGGGTGATTTTGAACGCACATAAATACTGTTTCATTCTTAAATATTTTCTGTATAACCATTGTGATAGCTGTATATTTCATTGTGCTGATGTATTATAATTTAAGGAACAATCACCTTCCTGTTCTTTTGAGTCAGGTCTGAAGGTCTGTTTGTATGTGTGTGTGACACTCTTTTCCATCTGAATTGCCGCTTATTCTGATTGGTGGCTCCTTGGCATTAGGGCTGGTGTCTGTTAAGCAGATCTACCTATGACTAGCTCATTGACCAGGTACTTAATAATTGACTTTCAGTGATGAATACTTTTGATAGCATCTTCTCTTTTTCCAGGACAGCGGGACTTTTCAGTTTGATTGACACTCTGTGGCCTCCATTGATGCCTCTGAAAGTACCAGGACATGGCCAGGTCTGTGAAGAGGTAATCTCAGCATTCGAGGAACTCTCCCCTGGTCACCACCAGATGTGCCAGGTGCTGCACCATGTGCTGCCTCCACAGTCCACTCCCCGAGAAGCCCAGGTCCAGGGAGCATGAGCCAGGACCCAAATTCAGACCCACTCACATTCCTAAATCCAAGCTCTGGTTGCTTTTCTTGCTGGGCTGCAGTATTCTTGAGGTTATTTATGGTGGTGTTTTTAAAATATAATCATTAAGGTCAACAATTAGGGTCTTAGCCTATACAAGACATAGGGCACCACCCCCCAACAGTTTCTAATGACCAATTACAGCAGAAACTCACATAACCTAATAAATAGAATCTATGGATATTTATACAACCACCAGGTTAGCCAGGAATTTCCATTTTCCTGCCTCATCAAATTGTTTATGGTAGTTGCTTACAAGTAGCAAAATTGACTGATTAAAACATGTCCATTCTTCTCCACTTTGAGCCTTATCCACCAGGCTGACCAATACTGCCTTGAGCCATAGTTCCCAAAGCAGGAAGTTGGGGGTCATCTTATTTGTGTAGCAGCTGACTCCTTAGCAAAATGCTAAGATTATGACTCTGTACAGTAACAGATAGACCAGCAAAATTGTTGTCCAAAATGCCCATTTCCAATAAAAAAAAAAAGGTTGTAGCACATTTACACAAGGGAATACTATTTGGCCGTATAAAAGAAGGAAATCTGGGAGTACTGGCCAAGATGGAGGCATAAGAAGAAACCCTTTGCTTCCTCGCACAACCAAAAGGAGGGTAACAACCAATCTAAAATCAATAAACAACCAGAAGTGCCGGAAAATCAAACTGCATGGAACTCCAACAACCAAGGAATTAAAGAAAAAGTCAGCCAAAACAACCAGACCAGTAAGAACCCATGGCAAGGCGGCAGACCGCACAGGTGGGGCCGGCTGACAAAAAACCTTGGCAAAGCAGCGGGCCATGTGGGCAGGGCTGGCAGAAGGCGAAACTGAGACTCAGAGTTGACTGTGGACCACAACAATTGCTCTGGTGGGAGAAACTCCCAGTCTCACACAAGAGTCCATTGGAAAGTGGGTTAGAGATGAGCAGGCGCGCAGCATGGTTCCCTCTCTGGCCCCTCCCCCACAGGCAGCACCGCAGCACAGCAAAAAAGGTTGCCCTGCCCTGGTGAATACCTAAGGCCTCGCCCCCTTACAACTTAACAAGTGCACCAAGACAAAGAAATATGGCCCAAATGAAAGAACAGAGCAAAACTTCAGAAAGAGAGCTAAGCAGTGAGGAGATAGCCAACCTATCTGATGAAGAATTTAAAGCCCTGGTAATCAAAATGATCACAGAACTGATTGAGCCTAGTCAAAAAATGAAAAAACAAATGATAGATACCCAAAATGAAATAAAGTAAAATATGCAGGAAACCAGCAGTGACAGGAAGGAAACCAGGCCTCAAAGCAATGATTTAGAATAAAAGGGAAAATAAACATCCAATCAGAACGGAATAAAGAAACAAGAATTCAAAAAAGTGAGACTTAGGAACCTGGGGGACAACCTGAAACGTTCCAATATCTGAATTACAGGGGTGCCAGAAGGAGAACAACAGCAAGAAATTGAAAACTTATTTGAATGAATAATGAAGGAAAACTTCCCCAGTCTGGCAAAGGAAACAGACTTCCAGGAAGTTCAGGAAGCCCACAGAGTCCCAAAGAAGTTGGACCCAAAGAGGAACACACCAAGGCACATCATCATTAAGTTACCCAAGTTTAAAGATAGAGAATCCTAGAAGCAGCAAGGGGAAGGGAGAGAGTTACCTACAAAGGAGTTGCCCATAAGGCTATCAGCGGATTTCTCAAAAGAAACCCTGCAGGCAAGAAGGAGCTACAAAGAAGTATTTGAAGTCATGAAAGGCAAGGACCTACATCCAAGATTAATCTATCCAGCAAAGCTTTCATTTAGAATGGAAGGGCAGACAAAGTGCTTCCCAGATAAAGTCAAGTTAAAGGAGTTCATCATCACCAAGCCCTTATTGTAGGATATGTTAACAGGACTTATCTAAGAAAAAGAAGATCAGAAATATGAACAATAAAATGACAACAAACTCACAACTATCAACAAATGAACTTAAAAGAAAAACAATGAAAACAAAAACTAAGCAAACAGCTAGAATAGGAACAGAATCAGAGAAATTGACATCACATGGAGGGTTTTCAGTGGGGAAGGGACGAATAGCGGGGGAGGAAGGTACAGAGAAGAAGAAGCATAATTAGTAGGCATAAAATACACAGGGAGTGATAAAAATAGTATAGGAAACAGAACTCAAAGAACTTATATGTATAACCCATGGACATGAACTAAAGGTGGGGAATGCTGGAGGTTGGGGTGCAGAGCAAAGGGGGGATAAAGGGGGAAAATTGGGAAAACTGTAATAGCATAATCAATAAAAAATACTTTTAAAAAAGGACGGAAATGTTACCCTTTGCAACAGCATGGTTGGACCTGGAGAGCATCATGCTAAGTGAAATAAGCCAGTCAGAGAAAGACAAATACCATATGATTTCATTTATATGTGTAATCTAATGAACAAAATGGACTAACAAGCAAAATAGAGACAGACTCAGAGAGAGAGAGCAGGCTGACAGCTGGCAGGGATGGCATTGGGCAGGGGTGGCTGGGGTAGAAGGATTAAGAGGAGAAAAAAAACGAGACAATAGTATGGCTATTACCAAAGGGAAAGGGGGTGGGGAGCAAGAAGAAGAGGGTAAAGGGGTTGTAAATGGTGATGGAAGGAGACTTGACTTGGGGTGGTGAACACACAATATAACATACAGATGATAGAACTGTACACCTGAAACCGATACAATTTTATAACCCAGTGTCACCACAATAAATTTATTTTTTTTTAAAAAGCCTATTCCTAGATTATTTGAGAGGAAGAAGTTTCTAAGTGATGTTTTCAGTATACTCTGAACAATAAATTTCTAAAATGAAATCTTGAATTGGGAATAAATTCAAAAGTACAAGGTTTTATACTTGGTTCCCAAGAAAAACAACATAATCTATTTCTTATATAGAAATTTATGAGCCTTGCAGAGATATTATGCACCTATGAATAAATATGTATATATTAAGGACTTAATTTTATATGAGTCTTTTAACAATACATTCACATTCTACATGTGCCTTCATTTCAAACAGGTAAAAACTCATCTTCCTCTTCCTAGCTTCTGTTATATCCTCACTGCTCATCCAAATCTGGGACAAATTGATATAATTGAAGATCCCATTTCTAAACTGTACCAGCCTCCAATTCCTCGCTTATTAAGAGAAATTCTCCAGGTAATGCCTTTGTTTCTAACAAGGTCTTAAATTACTTATTTTTGTATCTGTGTATTTTGTGTCATGTTACTAATCGTTTTCAATGTCTTTCCAGACTGATGATCTTGGTACCCGTTGCAGTTTCTATGCCAGAGTGATTTATCAAAGACCACTGGTAATCTCTTCATCTCTCTTTTCCTTCTTCCTCTTCCTCATCTTTTACTCCTTCCTCTTCCACTTCCCTTTCTTCTCCCTCCCTCCCTCCCTCTCTCTCTTTCTCCTCGTAACATGTTTAATACATAAGGTGTTATAAAGTTTATTAAAGGATTGTTCATCCCTCTTGGAAACTAATGGAGTAGCAAAATAGAAAAGCATTTTAAACATCCAGTTACGCATGCTTTGTGCTGAAGAAGTAATAAATCCATTTCTTGAACAGGTGTGGTTTGCCAGCCACTATGTTAAGTACTGAGGTATAAATTGATGTGGGAGTAACCCTATCGTGGAAGACTCTCAGTCTAGTAATCCTAGTTCCTTTTGGACACATAGACAGATAGTAGAAAAGAAAGAGAAGGTGATACTTCAGTTATGTGGTGAAGTAGGAATGTCAGCATTGAGCTCAGCCACTTCTCAGAACTAACTCTTCAGCAGTTCTGAAAGCCTAAAACTCTTGGAGGAAATCCTGTGGTCCCCAGGAGGGCCTGGGAAGTTCTAGCCATTGGCAGCCTAGTGGAGCTTCTTGTTTGCTTCCTTGCTGTTCAACAGATCAGCTAAGAATAGACAAGGGAAAGAGATGTTTTTGCCAAGTTCAACACATGATATAAATTCCACAGCAAACCTCTCTCTATTGGACCTTAACTAACACAGGAACATCCATGTCTCAGTCACCTGAGAGATATATAGAACATCCCATTGTTCAGTCCTTGTTTTCCTTTCTTGTTCACCTTTTAGTCATTTGACAGCTAATTGGTGCCTCTTCCAAGGAATAAGAGAGCAATTGACATTAGTCACTCAACAATGCTCCTTATGAGCCATCCTTGCATCTGGCTCAATAGCAATGAGGACTGGCCCCATTGAGATCAAGGTCTGGTTCCCTGATAAATCTCCTATGTTCTGAGTCTCAGGTAGATTGAAGGCTGACTGTACACACCTATTATTCCTGTTATTCTAAAGTGCATTCCAAATTGTGGAGCTGGGACATCAGGCAGTGGTTCACTGTGCAGCTGCTGTTTATGCTGCAGGTAAGAATGCTGATCTCAGGGACAGGAACAGCAGTCTCATGGTGGTTATGCCACGTGTTCTTGCCTACAGAGCTTAATCCGCCCACAGCCTTGCAAATGAGACCAGAGGTGGAAGGTAAAGAAAGTGGGTGTCAAGTACTTACACCATGGCCAGATCTCAACCACCCACACCACTGGGAGCCCTAGGGCAGAGAACGACAAACTGTAGGCCATCTGGTCCCCTCCTGTTCTGAGTTTCCTGAAGAAAAAGAGGCTCCTATCAGTTCAAGTACAGCCTGCCTGCAACCATGCCTTTCAGTGGACTGCGTACCTTGGGATTGGTAGTACTTAGAATACAGTCAAGGATTCAGAACCCAAATGAACAGATTCTGCAGTTCACTAAAATTCTTTATACCTCCTGTATTCTGCTTTTGTGGGAAAGAGAATCACCAAGAATCAACTTCCTCAGGGAGGAATTGAAGTAAGCTAAGTCCTGGACCTACTATGTGGTTAAGCTGACACATTCTGTAGTGTATGTAGGTTGACTTTTAGAATAGCACCATGAGTCACTGAAAAGAACCTGAGTTATCAAAAAAGATTTGGTTGTATTAATATTATACTAATGACTAAGTCATGAAAAGTATTTTTTGTACTTAACTTTTGATTATTCAAAAATTTTAGATTTACAATAGATTGCAAAGAAATATATAGGGAGTTCCTATGCAACCTCCCCTACGCCAACATCCCATACCCGCAGTAACCACAGTACAACATCAAAGCCAAGGCTGATATTGGCAAAATTCATGGAGCTTGTTCAGATCTCACCATTCATACATGTGTGCATATATGTGCACATGTATGTGTAACTTTTATCAGTTTTGTCACATGTGTAGCCTTGCATAATCTCCACCACAATCAGTATGCCCAGCTGTACCACAGACTCCATAATGTTCCCATTGTAGCCACACCCATACCCGTCATCATCCCCTTACCCCTGGCAACCACTGATCTGTTCTTATAATTATGGTTATGTTATTTTATGATGGTTACAGAAACAGAAACATGTAGTATAGAGGGGTGGGTAAAAGTAGGTTTATAGCAGTTGTAATACAAATAAATAATATAATAAATAATAAGACAGGAATAAACTCTGTGTCGCACACTCACAACTGTAAACTACTGTCACACACTCCTGTATATCAGTATTCATTTCCTAAGCCTGCTGTGCAAAGTGCCAAGAACTAGATCAGTTAAAACAACAGAAAAGTATTGTCTCATGCTTCTGGAGGTTAAAGGTCTGAAGTCAAGGTGTTGGTAGGTCTGTGTTTCCTATAACAGTTCTAGGGGACATTCCTTTCTTGCAGCTTCTGTTGTTTGCTGGCAAATCTTAACCTTCCTTGGCTTTAGATGTATCACTTCAGTCCCATGGCCATCTTCACTCTATGTGTCATCACACGGTCTTCCCTCTGTGTCCAAATTTCCCCTTTATATAAGGGCATGAGTTACATTGGATTAGTGCCCTGTAAGGATGCCTTAATGTGGTTAAATTAGCAAAGACCCTTCTTCCAAATCAGGTCACATTCTGAGGTACTGGAGTTAGACCTGCAAGAGAATTTTTTGCAGTGTCACAATTCAGTCTATAACAGCTCCTTCTGAGATTGGCTCTTCTCAGTTAACATTCTCTACAGATTCATCCAGAGAACAAATAATGTTGGGCATCTTTTCAGGTGTTTGTTTTTATCTGTATATCCTTTTTGGTGAAATGTTCATAAATGTCTTTTGCCCATTTTCTGATTGGATCATTTGTTTATTGTTGAGCTTTTAAAGTTCTTTATATATTCTGTATACAAAGCTTTTGTCAAATAAATGATTTGTAAATATATCTCAGGATCTGTAATTTGTTCTTTAATACTTTCAGCAGGGGTTTTTGTTGGGCAAAAGTTTATAATTTTTATGTCGTCAAATTTATAAACTTTTCCTCTTAGGGATCTTACTTTTATCGTCAAGTCTAAGATAAGTCAAGTCTCTTTGCCTAGTGCTAGGTCCCAAAGTTCATCTTTTCTAGAAGATTTATAATTTTACATTAAGTCTATGATACATTTTGAGTTGGTATGTCACTTAGATCAAGGTTCGTTTTTTTGCCAGTGGATGTCCACTTGTTCCACTCTTTGTTTGTTGATAGGCTATTCTTCCTTCATTAAGTTGCTTTTTCAACTTTGTCAAAAATTAATAGAGTATTTTTGTGTAGAAGACATTGTTTTTAATAAAACTTTAGCAATAAGATTGATAGTACTGGTATGGATTAATTGGATTTTGTGTGTTTTTTATAACTGAAAATGCAGGTTTGGCTCTCTTCCACAAAAACCAAATTTGTGAGGCAGGTGCTGGTGCAAAAGGAACAAGGGTTTATCAGGTGTCATGTGGCCTGGGAAAATGGTGGAATCCCATCTCAAAGACCGTCCCTCTGCAATGCTCAAGCTGACAGTTCTTATAGGGATAGGCTGGAGAGAGCTTTTTTTTCCTTGCTAGCTTTTGGAACACTCAGGCCCTGTAGCTTTTGGCATGCTTGGTGTACGAACCTCCCCCTGCGCCATCTTGGCTGATGGGAGAGACTCCTCAGGGCTCTAACTGTCTGTGGCAACATTTTTTAAATCATTTTTTATTGTTATTCTATTATAGCTCTGTGGCAACATTTTTACAGAGGATATTATTATTACTGACTTTGCTCATAACCCAATGATAAGGATGATCTGATAGTTAATTTCAAAGGAAGTTAGACCATTTTGGTTCCATTAAAATGTTTAAAAAGAGACAATAAGCTAAATCCAGGCTATTTACAAAGAGTATCTAAAATCTTTGAAGACTATCAGAAAAACTCAACTTCAAATAATCTTGTAGAAATAAATCTTTACCCTTCTTGGCATATCTACCATTTTTTAAATGTGATTTTGTCAGTTGTTCCTAAAAAATTCTTTATAACTCCAAGGTCCAGTATAGATCATGTATTGCACTTAGTTGTCGTGACTCATTCGTCTCCTTCAAATGGAACATTTCATCATCTTTGCTTATCTTTTAGGACCTTGATATTTTATAAGAATAGAGGCCAGTTACCTAATTGAATGTCCCTCCATTTACTTTGGCTTTATCTCGTGAATGCATTCATACTATGCATTTTTGACAGGAACACCACATGAAAATACCATGTTCATATCAGAAGGCATGCAGTCAACTTGTCCAATGCTATGATATTTTATCAACTGATAAAGATGTTATTTTCCAGGTTTCTCTACTCTAAAGTTAACTAATAAATATGTCATAATAATAACTGTCTAACAAATATTTTGCAGGAAGATACATTGAGACTATATAAATATCTTATGTCTTATCAAACTTTTACCCACTTGTTTTAGCACCCATATGATTCTTGCCTGAATTATTACTCTGATAGTGGCTAAATGGTAATTTTCTTATTCCAGTATTCTTCCTACATTAAAGAATTGGCATTTGGTTATAATTAGAATCTTTTAATTTCCCAGATTTATTTATGTGTTCACTTGTTTATATCAGTGTAGACCAGTGGATTCAGTTTTCAGTTTTTATTCAGTGAATTGTAATTACTATAGTTTATTTTAATACCCAAACTTTCCCAGATTCAAGCTAGCTCTTGTATCCTTTGGATAAAATCCTCCTTTGAGTACTTCCTTCTTTTCTGACACAATAACATGTTTCAAACTAATCTTGTGGTATTTTGTGCCCTGAAATCAGTCATCTCTTCAGGAGCCGTGGTTGGTTTTAAATTGGCTTTTTTTTTTTTTTTTTAAGAATGACAGAAGGCCATTCTGGGTACTATGTGGGCTCAGTACTTCTGGGATATCATTGGCCCTCTCACTGGACAGAGCAAGGAGGTATATATTGGTAAACTTATGCACACATACATATAAACCCATATCTATTTCTGTATATCTATCCATCTATCTCTATCATGATTTT
The DNA here is from genome assembly GCA_028533065.1 of Trachops cirrhosus. Classification (NCBI taxonomy): domain Eukaryota; kingdom Metazoa; phylum Chordata; class Mammalia; order Chiroptera; family Phyllostomidae; genus Trachops; species Trachops cirrhosus. Next base: position 74,154,117 of record CM052544.1, read on the forward strand.
ACATCAATATCTCCAACTCTAGACTCTTATCTCAGAATTGACTCTAGGGTTTTCTATTTCCATATTTATTTGCCAATGAGAAACCTGGCACTCATTTTGCTCAATTTAGCTTACTCTAATTTCCTGTTTATAATCAACCTCCCAACCACGTGAGCTGCCTCCTCCACCCAACCCACAGCTCCTGACCATGCAAGTCACCTTCTCTGCCCAGTCCTCTCAATTAGCCATGTGGAGTCCTCATCCTAATCACACCACCCATGCCAGCAAAACCAAATGAACCTCATGCCAACCAGGTTCTCATTGCCCACCCCTGCCGACCACAAGGGTCTTCCCAGCCAAATCCTTGACCCCATTTACATCTACTGAATCCTACACTCTGATCAACGGTAAGGGGCAGGATGCCATTTTAGTGAACCTGAGAAAGCATAACATTTGCAGAAAAAAATTATAATGAAAGGAAAAAAGAAAGAAAAAAGAATATTAAATACTTTTGCAAATACAACAAATATTTGATACCTGCTTTATACCAAAATCTGAGGGCACGTAAGATGTAATTCTGTCATGTCAGTTTCGACTCCTGTAACAAAATACCACAAACTGGGTGGCTTAAATAGCAAACATTTATTTCTTACAGTCTGGAGTATGGCAGCCCAAGATCAAAGTGTCAGCATGGTCAGGGTCTTAGGGAGCACCATCCTCTTGGTTTACAAAAGGACTTCTCCTTATATCTTCTCAATGCAGAGATCCAAGAGAGTAAGCAAGCTCTCTCAGGTCTTTTCTTTTAAGGTCACTAATCCCATTATGAGAGCTCTATTCTTAGGACTAATTACCCCACAAAGGCCCTACCTGCCATTACCATTACATTGGAGGTTAGGACTTCAGCATATTAATTGGGGGGTGGGGTTTGTAAACATTCAGTTATAACATTTTCTAACCCTTAGGAAATTGACATTTAGCAGGAGAGAAGAATGTATATGTACTAAATATTAACAATGTGGCAGTTAGCCTTATAGGCATATGAACGTGGGATCAGAAGGCAAAGAACAATGAATTCTTCCTAAGTCAGAGGACAAGTGGAATAGTTAGTGCCAGGGAAGGGCAGTTGTATCACAGCAAAGGAGTCCTTTAAACAGGTTTAAGGTTGGGGCTCACAGGGCACAGCCATGTCAGTGAGGGCTAGTGACCAAGATATGAAGTCTGTTGTATGCTTTTAAATATTTGTTGAAATGATGTTAATGTAAATATTAGTCATCTAACATAATTGCTTTTAAAAAATTATTTTGGATATAAGAATAACTGTTAAGTTAATAGTCTTATCTGTGTCTCGTAGCTGAACAGTTTGCTTCTTCTGGAGCAAAGGGAGATTTGGTTGATGGTGACTGATACCACCCTGCAAGCGCAGGATGAAAATAACTCTGGCTTCCCCAAAACCCTGCCAATCTGTGTGACCTCCTCATGTGTGCTGGGGCAGGAAGTCCTGGAGATGCTCACTGAAGCTGCCCCTCACAGCTTCTTCTTCAGAGATGCTCTCCGAGACCAGGGTATGCTTTCTTCGTGATAGCTTTGATCCAGTGGTGACTTAGGGATTCCATAAAATGGCTTTGTGGTTTCTAGATGCCTCTGTCTTGCTCTGTAACTGCTGGCCCCCTCACTAGGTCCACTGCAGACAAGGCATATGGAGTGGAGTAGGCCCATGGAACTGACCCATGTCATGACCTCCTGGACAGAACCAGAATCCCTTGCAGTGCTGACAAACCCTGTGAGGTATCATTGGTCACTCAAGGTTTGTCTGTTGGTGGCACACTTGACACATGCAGAAGCCACTTAAAGCCATTGCCTAAAACATTACTTTTTAAAACAAAAAGCTACAAATTATAAATATGTACACTTAAATCAGTTGGCCCTTTTTTCAAAGAAGCAAACTAGGATCCTGCCTCAACTGTATATGTATTTTTTTTTATTTTATTGAGGTATAATTTGCAAACCATAAAATTCACCTTTCTGAATTGAATTTGAATCTAGTACTTGTGTGTGTTTTTCAGCCTAGCACACTGGCAGCTTGGAGGCTTCCTTTCTGCAAAGTGCATGTGTCACTGGCCACAGTGAATGGAGCTACCAGTTGTGCCCCTTGGCCCACATGGCTCCTGGGAGGCTAGCAAAGGACACTGTCTTTACTGGCAGGGGAACTCCCTTTTCTCCTCAGTGGTTCAGTAATCTGAAATATGTCTGTTGACAGGTCGGATTGTTTGTGTTGAACGCACTGCCCTCTTGCTTCCAAAGCCCATTTTGGGTGTGGCTTCTGTGGCTCGCTCCTGTGAGCTGGCTGGCCCTGTGAAGCTCGATGAACTGGATTCTATCACTCAGGTCAACTCCATTTGCAGCATTCAAGGTGGGTAGTCAATCATACTAGAAATGGTATTTATACTTTCTGAAAAATGACACTTGTCAATGAGTATTTGTTGAGTGCCTGACATGTTCTAGATATTGGATACATAAGGAACAAAATCAGAAGAGGTTCTTGCCTCTCAGATTTATAGTCTGTATAGAAAGGTGTAAGTCAGATATGCACACAGCCAAATATGGAAGGACAGCCTTCCAGGTGTCCCAGGTGCTGCTCAGCGGTATCTCACCTTGTCAGGGAGGTCTCTGAAATCTGTCTAACGACAGGAGCCTTGGGGCGAGATCTCAAGAGTAGGGGGGAACTAATTAGGTGAAGGGGCGGGTTCAGGAAGATACCTGGTGGGGGAGAAAAACAGGACTTATAAAGGTTGCTGATAGGATAGAGTGGGTAAGCACTGGTCTATAAGGAGGCAAAAGAGGCATCTGGGTAGAGGCAGTGACCTGAGATGAAGTTGGAGGAGCCAGCTCTCACAGGCGAGTCAGCTGCTCTATCATCCTGGCAGAGACAGCAGGGTCCAATGTGCATCTCTGCAGAGCAGTAGGGCTGGAGCCTTGGGTAGTAGCCAGTAGAAGGGTGAGTACCAGTCCACAGAGTGAAGTAAATCCAGAAGTAGACTTAGTTAAGAGGGAAATTGACATGTTGAATAATGAATTTAGTACAGAGGGTGCAAGGCATATGCAGAGGGCAAGAACATTTGTGATAACCTCTTAAGATTCTGGCTTAGATGACCAGGAGATGGTAGTCGAACGAAGTAGAACATGGTGGAAAAGGCCAGCTTCAAGGGGACAATCTTAGTTGTGTCTTGGAGAGTTAAGGAGGAGATGTTTCAGTAACTGGTTGGATATATGAGTCTGGAGCTAAAAATAGCATTAATGCCTTATTTTTCACTTTATAAAAATTTTTAGTGATAAAAGTAACATGTGTTCATTGGAACTAGTGAAAGATGAATGAAGAGAAAGGTGATGATCTACTGCCACACACCCACCATGCTGCAACCTCTTCAGTGGGAACATGTATGACTTTACAAAAGTAAATGAGATAGTTCACTACACATTATTCTGTCTATTGCTTTCCTCACTTAACTCTCTTAGCAGGGATGACTGTCAGGTAGTAAATAGAGATCTAACTCAAGATATTAATAGTCACATAATATTCCCTCACATGAATAAATTGTCCCTTCACTGATGGACAATCCAATGTGTTTTTCTCTTCTTTTTTGCAATTAATTATAAACAAGGCTGAAATAAATGTGTTGCCCTACATCAGTGCCTACTGATGTCTATATGCAGGAGGATTTCAGGGTCTTGGGGTTCATATATTTTTTAAGCATCTTTTTAAATTTTTTTTAAAGATTTTATTTTACTTTTAGAGAGAGGGGAAGGGAGGGAGAAAGAGAGGGAGAGAAACATCAGTGTGTGGATGCCTCTCACACACCCCCTACTGGGGACCTGACCTGCAACCCAGGCATGTGCCCTAGACTGGGAATTGAACCCATGACCCTTTGGTTCGCAGGCCCACGCTCAATCCACTGAGCTACACCAGCTGGGGTTTTTTAAGCATCTTTATTGAAATATAATTGACATCACAATTCACTCACTGTTTCGTAGAGTCACAGGGTTGTGCAACCATCACTACAATCCAATTTTGCAACATTGTCATCATTCCAAAAATAAATGCCATGCCCACGTCCGTTACTCCCCATTACTTCTCCCCTTTCCCATGCCTTCCCTAAACCCTGTCTTAGGAAAGCATTGATCTCCTTTTTGTCTCTATAGATTTTCCTTTTTGGATATTTACATGGTCTTTCATGATTGGCTGCTTTTAGTTAGCATAATGGTTTCATGGTCATCCATGATGTAGCATATATCAGTACTTCATTTCTTTTTATGGCTTAATATTACATATATGGATATGCCAGTAGTTTTTTTATTCATTCATCAGTTGCTATATATCAGTTTGTTTCTACTTTTTGGCTAAACAATGCTGCTGTGAATATTTGTGGACAAGTTTTTGCTTGAACACCATAAATTTTGGGTCTGTATCCAGGAATGGAACTGCTAGGTCATATGGTAACCCTGTGTTTAAACTTATGATGGAATGCTGAAGTGTTTTGTAAAGTGG
>CM052544.1:74159138-74214804 GCA_028533065.1 Trachops cirrhosus
TCTTCCTCTCTCCCCTCTCTCCCTTCTCCCTTCCTCTCTCTCTAAAACCAATAAGCATGTCCTCAGGTGAGGATTTAAAATAAAGATGAGGCTGGTATAGCTTAGTAGATTGAGTGCTGGCCTGTGAACTAAAGGGTAGCTGGTTCGATTCCCAGTCAGGGCACATGCCTGGATTGTGGGCCAGGTCCCCAGTAGGGGTGTGAAAGAGGCAACCACACATTAATGTTTCTCTCCCTCTCTATCTTCCTCCCTTCCCCTCTCTCTAAAAATAAATAAATCTTTAAAATATAAAAAAGATGAAAAGATATTACTAATTTCAAAAAAGTATATAAAAATGCACACTTTCAAAATTAATATCTCAGAACTCTTATTTTCTCCACTCTTGCCCACCACTAAATCTCTGAATCTTTTTATGATTTTTATGCATAGCAAAATTAATGACCCCCCTGTTGCTTTAATTCACATTCCTGTCTGCTTGTGAGACTGAGCACTTGTTTGTTGTATTGAGGACAGTTTGATGATTTTCTCTTCTGTGCATCTTGTAGAGTTAGTACCAAAACATAACTTAGGTTGTGATTGGATAAGGAGAAATGAGAGCAGTATAGTTTATAGCCTAGTGGTCCTGAGGAAAGCAGACTAACAAGTCACCTGTCATCTGGGTCCTCCATTTTCTCATCTGTAAAACGGGTAAGAGAATCAACCTTAAAGCTCTGAGGAGGATTAAATAAGATAATGCACATGAGGCTTTTGGGGCTTAAAGCACTCACAGACTAGTGGAGAAGCTAGATATCTTAATGTTTCCATTGCAGCAGATGGGGATGGCTGGCTGAGGGCTGGAGGGCTAGAGCAAACAGTGGCTGGGTGGCCTTGGGATCATTAGGATTTTTCAGGCAGAATTGGTAAAGGCCTTCCACAGAGGTGGGTGGGCATATGGAAAACCCACAGAGGTGCCTGGAGCACTTACAAAAGCTTTATGTGCTGGAGGAGAGATATGGTGATCATGAGACAGGGCTGGGTCTGTATAGCTCTGCTTTCCCCAGCCATGCTAAGGAGGCTATAGGATAAGCTTTCTTTCTTGAGCATCATAGATAGACTGTGCTCCTGAGCAGGGATTGATTGTTGGCAAGAAGATGAATTGCACAGACCCAAAATTGTGGAAGCTGAATGGACTCTGTGCAGACTGCATGCAGTGATTCCTCCTGGCCCACCTGCACAGTGCACCTGGGCAGGCAGCTGGGCTGTGAGGACAGAGCATGCAGTGTGGACAGGCATCCCATGGCTGATACACTGCATGCTCAAGAGCCTGTCCACAGCCTACCACTTTAGGGACTTCCCTTCCACCTTCATTCTCCTTGTTGGTTGCTACCTGTTCTCCTCCCATCCGCTCAACTCCCTCAAGGCCTAGGATTGGTCATGAGCTAAGAGGAGAGAGAAGGATGATGGAGCAGCTCCCCAGTGTTGTTCTCTGCCCCACATCTAAAAGTCACCACCATGCCCCACACTAGTTAGGCTGTATGGGAGCCTATTATAAGACCTGTTATAAAAATCAGCATCACCTGTAGCATGATATTATGAGAAAATATGTACCCGAAGAGCTGGCTTTCCAAGAGGTAGCTAACCCATTTTTTAAAACTCTGTCTTAACTATATCCAGTGGTTACCACAAAGATGTAAAAAGAGGAAAGTAATTTAGATACTTCGAGAGAGAGAAGACCTGATTTTTTTCTAGTTTCTAAAGAACTTCATATTTTTTAAAAAAATAATTTATAGGTGGGATTTGTAAAACATAAAATTAACTAAAGTGAGTGATTCAGTGGCATTCAGTCCATTCACAATGTTGCACACCCACCTTTTATTTATATATTTTTTCTTTAAATATATTTTATTGATTATGCTATTACAGTTGTCCTATTTTTCTCTCCCCTTTGCTCTGTAGCCCCCCTCCCACCATCATTATTCTCCCACTTTAGTTCATGTCCATGGGTCATACATATAAGTTCTTTGGCTTCTTCATTTCCCATACTATTCTTAACCTCCTCCTGTCTATTTTGTAAATAATTATTTTTACACTTATTCCCTGTACCTTTTCTCCCACTCTCCTCCTCCCCACTGATAACCATCCATATGATCTCTGTTTCTCTGAATCTGCTCCTGTTCTAGTTGTTTGCTTAGTTCATTTTTGTTTTTATTTTTGTTTTTTTAGGTTCAGTTATTGATAGTTGTGATTTTACTGTTTATAGTTTTTGATCTTCTTCTTTTTCTTAGGTAAGTCCCTTTAACATTTCATATAATGAGAGCTGGGTAATGATGAACTCCTTTACCTTGACCCTCTCTAGGATGCACTTGATCTGCCCATTTATTCTAAATGAAAGCTTTGCTGGATAGAGCAATCTGGGATGTAGGTCCTTGCCTTTCATGACTTCAAATACTTCTTTCCAGCCCCTTCTTGCCTGCAAGGTTTCTTTTGAGAAATCAGCTGATAGTCTTATGGGAACCCCTTTGTAGTTAACTGTCTCCTTTTCTCTTGCTGCTTTTAAGGTTCTCTCCTTATCTTTCATCTTGGGTAATGTAATTATGATGTGCCTTGGTGTGTGCTTCCTTGGGTGCAACTTCTTTGGGACTCTCTGGGCTTCCCAGACTTCCTGGAAGTCTATTTCCTTTGCCAGATTGGGGAAGTTACTCTTCATTATTTGTTCAAATAAGTTTTCAGTTTCTTGCTCCTCCTCTTCTCCTTCTAGCATCCCTATGATTCGGATGTTGGAATGTTGAAAGTTGTCCTGGAGGTTCCTAAGCCTCTCCTCATTTTTTCAAATTCTTGTTTCTTCATTCTGTTCTGGTTGAGTGTTTATTTCTTCTGATCCAAACTGTTGGTCTCAGTCCCAGTTTCCTTCCTTTCACTTTTGGTTCCCTGTATATTTTCCTTTATTTCACTCTTCATAGCCTTCACTTCTTCCTCTATTTTGTGACCATACTCAACCATTTCTGTGAGCATCCTGTTCACCTGTGTTTTGAACTGTGCATCTGATAAGTTGGCTATCTCTTCATTGCTTAGTTGTGTTTTTCAGGGGCTTTGACCTGTTCTTCCATTTGGGTCATATTTTTTGTCTCAGCACACCTGTTACATAGTAAGGGGCAGAGCCTTAGGTATTCGCCAGGGTGGGGCAACCCACGTTGCTGTGCTGTATTTGGGGCAGAATCCTAGAGGGAACAATCCTGCTTGCCCAGCTCTCGACTGGCTTTCAGTCACTTCTGCCGCTACCCACAAGCAAATTGGGCCCTTCTGGTGCTGGTTCCCTGGTGAGCAGGTTTGTGTATATTCTAGGACCTTGTGGGTCTCTCCAACAAACTCTTCTGTGAGGGTAGGAGTTTCTCCCACCACCTCAACCCCCACAGATTTTTTCAGTCAAAGGTTTTGAGACTTTATTTCCCTGCACTGGAACCTTAGGTTATGCAGTCTGTCTTGTTCCCCAGTTGTTCCTCCCACTTCATCTGCACACAAATGTGGAACCAACCGCTCCACCATCCTCCACCTTGCCTGGTCTGCCAGTGGCCTCCTTGCTCGTCCACATCCTCCAGCCACTGCCATGCCACATGTCCTTTCCACCCCCACTGCCCATCTCCACCCCTCCTACCAGTCTAGATGAATATTTCTTCTTTAACTCCTTGGTTGTCAGACTTCCATACAGTTAGATTTTCTGGCAGTTCTGGTTATTTTTTGTTTTTTAATTTGTTTTTTAATTTGTTTTTTGTCCTTCTTTTGGTTGTGTAAGGAGGCAAAGTGTTTCTGCCTACACCTCCATCTTGTCCAGAAGTCCATCTCCTACTTTATATTCTGTCTTGACACATGGCAGTGGCCTTGAATACAAAATGGCATTCTATTTTCTAATAACAGCTTAGTTGAGATATAATAATTCTGTATCATGAAATGCACAACTCAGTGGTTTTTCATGTGTTCACATAGTTGTGCCACTATCCCCACTCTGCCTAGTCCCTGGCATTCATAAACCTATGTTTTATCTCTGTAGACTTGCCTATTCTGGACATTTCATAAGAATGAAATTATATAACATGTGTTCTTTTGTTTCTGGCTGCTTTCACTTAGATAGATATTTTCAAAATCTATCCACTTTTAGCATTTATCGGTGCTTCATCCCTTTGTGTGGCCTAATTCTCCATTGGATAGATATACCACATTTTGTTTTCCCATTCATTAATTGATGTCCATTTTCTGGTATTATAAATAATGCTGCTATGACTATTCATGTAAGTCTCCTGACTTATGGACATATATTTTCTATTCTTTTTGATATATTTCTTTTGTTTTTATATAATTTTCCTGTTGACAGTCATCATAAATAGAAATGCAAAAATAAAACTAGGAAGAATGTGCAGTATCTCTGTGCTTAGGGAAAGACATCTATAAAAGGTAACCCCATCCCAAATAACAGAACTGTGAGACCGAAGAGAATCAGGAACTCTGTATCCAAATAAAATGACCAAAGGGCCATGTCAGGAAAATACAACCCACAGTGAGAGAAATCCATTGTTCATTGTAACCTGTCTGGAGAGAGACAGTGTTAATAGGGAATCTTCATGGACTCTAGAAAAGGGGAACTCACAAAGGAGAACTTGGCCATCTTACCAGTACTGCCCATGGAAGGACACCTGGGCTTCTCTGGCTGTCAGGTACTCTTTTGAGTTGTGGGGACAAAGAAGCCCTTACCTTTCTGTCTTCACAACGGTACATGCAGAATCTCCTCATTGCCCCTATCCTCATTCTCTGGATGGCACAGCCGACCCTAGGCACCTGGCCTCCAGTATCTTGGTCACCAGGTAGAAAGTGTGATCTGGAAAGGCTGGCAGTTTGCACTTAGATGCTGTCACTGAGACCCATTGTTTGCCTTTGACACACCATTCGCTTTATCATCTTATAAGGGTTTGCCTGTCACAGCAGGGCTTAGCTTTTGGAATACAAAAGGAGCTCTCCTCTAGGTGGACAGCTACATCATGCAGTGGGCCATGCCTTAGGCATTGTGATGTGATGGCAGCTGCTGGGAAAACTCCTGAGGCTCAGGGATCCTTGAGCCCCACTTGACTCCAAATGGAATCTTCACGTAAGGGATGAAGACTAAATATTTTTTAAGTACACAGTAGGCAATTCAATTTATCACAAAGCTCTATTCCTGGTAGCATAAGATAAACTTAAATGGCCCAGGAATAGGGTTTCAGACCTTCAGCACCTAAGCAGTGGAAGGAGAGACGCATAGGATCCTGTAGATAAGACTGTTTGCTAGAAACGATATACTTACCTCTGAATCTTTTTGGGCTTTATTAAATGTATCACTTCCCTAAAGTTAGGAACCCTGTAGACAGGAGCTGCTGCCACCAGCCTTAATGGCAAATATCTGCATGGGCATTGGTGTGGTGTCTGCATGCCTGATGCACTGAAGGGCCAGAGCACCTGGAGCTCCCCATGCCTCAGTCCGCCCCAACCACATTGCCAACACAAGAGCATCACTCCCTGGGTCTGAGCTTTTATTCCAGGGCTTGATCAGTGTATGTGCACTACTCATGCCATAGTTCTTGCTTCCGTTATGCAGTTAAAAGTACATGTCAGTTATAACTGACCCTTCCTCATCTGTCCATTACTCATTCTGCTCTCTTCCCAACTTAAGCCAAGAATTCAGTAAATAGAATGCCCCACCCCCAACCCTGTGGCTAGAATTTCCCAAGGTGATACCAGTGGAGAAAGAGAATGGTATTTCTAAACAGTAGAGCAAACAAGCTCCAGTTGGCTTACATATTTCCCTTGTATTAAAATGAAAAGTTACTTTTTTTGTTTGCCCTAAACTTAAAAATTGCTGAGAAATTGCATTTCTAATTAAGCCAGTTCTGTTAGGTGCTATTTCCTTTGTCAATCACTTAACAAATATGTTTAAAGAATTTTACTTTTCTCTGGCTCTCTTTAAATAGAGAATCATTGGAGAACCTCACAGCTCCCTCCTCTGAGAGCTCTGTGTGAAGGCTGAGGGTAGTGGGCACAGAAGAGGCAAGTGCCGAGGGGGAGGTGGTCTGCAGGGCACAGAGTTGGCACTGTCGGTTTCTCAATCGGAGTTCTAGACCTCTTGCAGCAACTCAGTTGATAAATGTCCTAGAAACCACATGTGGCTCCTGTGGCCTGAGCAGGTAGCTGACCCCACCATCTTAAGTGTTGTGGAAGGGCTGTAAGTCCCAGTCATGTCCAATCAGTATCACCATGGCCATCAAGGCCAATAGCAGGGAATTCACCTTCACCAAGAAGCCACAGCCAGCCAGGGGGCTGTCCTGACCAAGAGGAGTTGCTCTAGGAGCAAGCTGGAGTGGCCAGGGCTAGGGCCCCCACACCCAGGGGAGCCAGGGTTCACTGTTTGTGTCATACAGTTCTGTTAGTTTGTACAGATCTATATTCTCATATAACCACAATTATAGTATCATACAGAACAGTTTCAGCACCCTAAAAATCCCCTGTGCTCCACCTATCATGCCTCTCTCCCTATCCCCTCCCTCCACCTCAAACCCTGGCAACTACTGATCTTTTGACTGTCTCCGTAGTTTTGCCTTTTCCGGAATGTCATATAGTTGGAATTAAACAGTATATAGCTTTTTCAAATTAGCTTCTTTCATTAGCTGTATGCACTTAAGATTGGTTCCTCCATGTCTTTTCTTGGCTTGGTAGTACATTTCTCTTTATCACTGAATGATACTCTATTGTTCAGATGTACCACAGTTTATCCATTCACCTACTGAAGGGTATCTTGGTTGCTTCCATGCTTTGGCAATTATGAATAAAGCTGCTGTAAACATTTGTGTGTGAATGTTTTTGTGGACATGTTTTCAACTCATTTGGATAAATACCAATGAATGCAGTTGCTGCATCATGTGGTAAGACAATGTTTTGCTTTGTAAAAAATTGCCAGACTGTATTCCAAGGTAGCTATTCCGTTTTGTGTCCCTACCAACAATGCCTGAGAGTTCCTATCACTCCACATCCTCAGCAGCATTTGGTGTTTGCAGTGTTTTAGATTTTTACCATTCTAATAGGTGCATAGCAGCATTTCATTGTTAGTTTTAATTTGAATTCTCTAATTACATATAACATTGAGCGTCTTTTCACATGCTTATTTTTCATCTGTATATCATCTTTGATGAGGGTCTGTTAAGGTATTTAGCCCATTTCTAATTGGGTTGTTCATTTTCTGATGGTTGAGTTTTAAGAGTTCTTTGTATATTTCATCCTTTATCCAATACATCTGTTGCAAATATTTGCTCTTAATCTGTGGCTCTTTTCAGTGTCTTTTGCAGATCAGAAGTTTTTCTTTTAATGAAGCCCCACATAACTTTTTTTCTTTCATGAATTCTGCTTTTGGTTTTATATCTAAAAATTCATTGTCAGACCCAAGGTCACCTCCACTCTCCTATTTTCTTCTAGGAGTTTTATAGTTTTGCATTTTATATTTTTAAGTCTGTGATCCATTTGAGTTAAATTTTGTGAAAAGCATAAGGTTTCTTCTAAGATTTATTTATTTTCTGCATGCATAACCAGTTCCTTGAACACTGTTGAAAAGTCTGTACTCCATTGAAATGCCTCTATACCTTTGTCAAAGATCAGTTGATCGTATTTATGTGAGTCCACTTCTAGGCTCTGTTTTCTGGTCCACTAATTTATATGTCTGTTCTTAAACCAATATTATACTGTCTTGATTATGGTAGCTCTGTTATACAGTATATCTTGAAGTTGGGTATTGCCAGTCTTCCATCTTGGTTATTCTTCTTCAATATTGTCTTGGCTATTCTAGATCCTTTTGCTTTCCATATAAACTTTAAAATCAGTTTGTTGATACCCACAAAATAACTTGCTTGGGATGGTTTTGAACCTGTAGATCAACTTAGGAAAAATTTACATCTTAATACTGTTGAGTTTCCCTATCCCTGAACATGCAATATCTCTCTATTAATTTAGATCTTTGATTTCTTTTAGCAGAAATCATATGGATCTTATAAATACATTGTTACATTTATACCTAAGTATTTTGTTTACTTTAACATTTGACAGTAAATGGTGTTGTGTTTTTAATTTCAAATTTTAGTTGTTCACTGCTACTATATAGAAAAGCAGCTGGCTTTTGTATTTTAACCTTGTATCCTAAAACCTTACAATTATTCTGTAGTTTTAGTTTTTTTGTTGATTCCCTGGGATAGTCTGCATAGAAAACGATGTGACCTGTAAACAAGGACAGTTTTTTTTCTTCCTTCCCAATCTGTATACCTTTTATTTCCTTGTTTTATTGCATTAGCTAGGATTCCTAGTACTGTTTTTAATGGAAGTAGTGAGAGGGGACTTTCTTGCCCTGTTCTTAATGTTAAGGGGAAAGCATCTCCTTTGTCACCATTAAGCATCATGTTAGCTGTAAGGGTTTTATTAATTTGTTTGTTTGTTGTTTTATCTGCTAAAGATGGTATCTCTTTATTCCACACTTTGTAAGAAATGGGTATTAGCTCTCCTACCCTTTTTTTTCTGTAGTCTTTTTTCCACCATCATACAATTGTTTTTGTATATTGTTGAGTGTTAATCTATTCTATAATCATAATTAAACCTTGCACACTTTGTCTGCAGGTTGATTCTCAAAAATGGAAACCAATAAATGGTATTTTTATTATGATTATATAAATTTTTTTCACTGAATCTTGTGAACAAAAAGGGGGTTGTATAATAAATCTGACAAATTTTATGACCAAAAGAAACCACAGAGGGTGATCTGGTTGTAAATTCTTAACTGGGCAGATCATGGTGGGTAGTCATGTCCCAAGCCTATAACTTCTGAAGTAAAAGGTTTATCTTTGCCTGAAGCCAGCCCTTGTTCTTGTGCATCTAGGTTAACAAACCTTTGAAATGCCAGAGTAATCGTAATTTCCAGGCCCCTCTGAGGCATAGCCATCCTCAAGGGAATTCATGATCTTCTTGTCTGTATACATTCCCTATTACTGTAAGTGTTGAATGTTAACTATCCTGTACCCACCAATGTAAAAGATGTATCTCTCTCTTTACTTTGTATCCAATCACAGAGATCTCCCCACTTTGCTTTCTCCCACTTTCTTAAACTACCACCAATAGATTTTATGTAATCTTTCTTGTTCTCTCATTTGTTCGATTCTTTTTTTATTTTTATTTGTTTTATTGTTGTTCAAATATGTTTGATTCTAAGTGCATAAAATGAACTGCAAAGCAGCCATTCTTCAGAGTATTTCCTTAATCTGTTGAAAGTTTGCTTCTGGGCATGTCCTCAGTTTGGCTTGAATGAACTCTTAAAATTTTCTATAGGTTTGGACATTCTTACATAGACAATGGGAAAAATAGTATACCACACTAGTATTTCCTTCTTGTATGATTTTTTTTGGTGGGATTTTACATTGACCTTCATTGTCCTTACATTGCCTGCATTGTATTGTAATTTTTTTCCAAATCCTTAAAAATGGTGACCTTAAAAAAAAACCTTAAAATATCCTCTGTAATTTCCCTTCTGGAGCCTTCAGATCTTCTGAGCTGATCTTGACAAGCTCTGCTTTCAACTGTTGTCCTGGACTCCTCGGTATTAACCATTTCGACTTGATTCACTGTTTCCTAAATCATGTGACTTCTTTAATGGTCTGTTCTAACTGTAGGTTTTTTGTAGATGTTCTTTACCAAGTTGAAGAAACTCCCCTCTATTCTTAGATTACTGAGAGTATTATGAATGGGTGTTGAATTTTGTCAAATGCTTTTCTACATCTATTGATATAATCATGTGACTTTTCTTCTTTAAGCTGTTGATATATTCATTTTTTTAATATTGAGCTATCCTATTTGATTATTGTATAATCCCTTTTTATACAGTTGGATTAGATTTCCTAATATTAAGGACTTTTGCATCTATGTTCATGAGAAATACTGGCCTGTAGTTTTGCTTTTCTGTAAAGTCTGTATCTGGTTTTGGTATTAGATTAATGCTCTCCTTACAAAATAGTTAGGAAGTGTTCCTTCTGCTTCTGTTTTCTGGAAGAGATTGTGGAGGATTGGTGTAATTTCTTCCTTAAATGTATGATAGAATTCACTACTGAACCTATCTGGGTCTGGTGCTTTCTGTTTTGGAAGAATGTGAATTATTGATTCAACTTCTTTAATACATATAGGCCTACTCAGGTCATCTATTTCTTGTTGAATGAGTTTTGATGGATTGTATATGTCAAGGAATTGGTCCATTTCACCTAAATTATCAAATCCAGGAGCACATAACATTCTTTTTTATTTTTTTAATTTCCATGTGATCAGTAATGATGCCCCCTCTTTGTTTTCTGATATAAATAACTTGTGTATTCTCTCTTTTATTCTTGGTTAGCCGAGATAAAAGGAGATCAATTTTTATTGATCTTTTCAAAAAACCAACTTTTAGGTTTCTTGGTTTTCTGTATTGATTTCCTGTTTTCAATTTCATTGATTTCTGCTGTACTTTTTGTTATTGTTTATATTCTTCTTCGGTTTTTATTTTCTTATCTTTTCCTTGTTTCCTAAGATAATGTCTCTAATATATACATTCAGTGATAAAAATTCCTCTCTAAGCACTGCTTTTGCTGCATCCAACAAGTTTTGATGTGTTTTGATTTTCATTTAGTTCAACATATTTTTAAATTTCTCTTGAGATTTCTTCTTTGACTCATGTGTTATTTAGAAAGGAGTATGTTGTTTAATCTCCAAATATTAGGGGGTTTTCCAGCTATCTTTTTCTTACTGATTTCTGTATCCTTTTGTAGTCTAAGAGCATAGTTAGTATGATTTCTAAAGTCTGAAATTTAATAAAGTGTGTCTTGTGGCCCAGTATGTGTTATATCTTGATGAATGTTCTATATGAGCTTTCAAGAAGAATGTTATTCTGCTGCTGTTAGATGTATTATTCTATAAATGTCAGTTAGATCCAGTTGATTAATGTTCAGTTCAACTATGTCCTTACAATTTTCTGTCTGTGGATCTGTGAATCACTGATAGAGGGGTGCTGAAGTCTCCAAATACAATATATAAAATATAATAGTGGGTTTTTTATTTTCCACTTATAGTTGACGTTCAATATTATATTATTTTCAGGTGTACAGCATAGTGGTTAGACATTTATATAACTTATGAAGTGATTCCCCTGTGAAAGTCTCACACCTACCTGACACCATACATAGTTATTACAATATTATTGACCATATTCCCTAAGCTGTGAGATGTACTTTACAGCTTAGGGAATCTCTGTGACTGTTTTGCAATTGTCAGTCTCTACTTTTTTTCAGTAAAAATAAAGAGTGGTTTTATGGATTTCATGTAATTTCAGCTATATTAATATATATTATAAACTTTAAGAATTAAAAATAAATGACTTTTTTACCAAGAATATTCAAGGTTATGGTAGCATGTTCAATGAAATTTACTTAAGTCCTACACATTCATCACATCTGTTTCTCAGGTAATCTGGAAGTATCACCCAAGCATTATATTATACATGTACTTCATTAAACAGACATAAGACATTATGTTTTATTTTTCAGCAAACTCCCTTTTTGCCATACAGGCATATTCTCCCCAAATTAATTGTATTATAATTTACAAAATTTAACTTTTTATTTGTAGGAGCTTCCTCATTTCACCTTGGAAAGCTACAAAGGCATGAGAGCAGCAAAATGCTTCTCTGGACTTATTTTGAACTTTTTATATTTACCTAAAACTCCAGTTTATAAATAAAACTATATTAATCCCACATTGTAATACTTATTGAGGAAAGTCTTTTTGTGTACACATTTAACACAAAGATGGAAAACTTCAAATAGTTTGGCGAGTATTTGGCAAACCACAGGAAGAAAACAGTACCAAGGGAAATGAAAACATTGCAGTGTCTTAAAATTGAAGAGATTGATGAATGTCATTCAAATTTCTCGTCTCCTTCTTTCACATATTTTAAGTTGAGTACTTCCAAAGAACCTTTGCATTTTGTCTCCTTTTTTATTAGCTCATCAGTTTCTCTGAAGCATCCTGGGTCAATTAGACACAACTTCTAATTGTTGACTATAATCCTCACTTTGTGTAACCTTGATCTTGAGCTTTTCTTGAAGCTTTTTTCCTTCATTTACTGGAAGAATACGCATAAAACCAAAGTCTCACATGAGCACATTCTATCTTCACTTTCTCTTTTAACTGCTTTGTTATTTCCAAAGCTCGCTGTTTTGTACTCTTTTTGGTTTAGACTGGATAGTGGATGTCCTTCATTGCTCTCTGATGAGAATAATAGTTTATGGTCTCTTTGTTTCAGGGTTCATACATTTGTCAGCTACTATAGTGGCAATGTCCCTAAACATCTGCTCCAGGGGCATGTGCTGATCTTTATCTGGTACTAGAGCCCCACCTTCCCACCCTCCCCCCTGCTTTAGTCAAAATCTGCATACAGAATTCAGTCTGGTCATCTGTTCCAAATACACTGATGAGGTCTGCCTTCTTTGCAACCTGACCTTTAGAAACACAAACACTGGGTAGGTTTGTAGAACTTCAATAAGGTCTTTTTCTACTCCACTTGGCTAACCCTTGACTTTGTTTTTGTAGCAGGGGATTTAAAAGTGCTTCTGGTATGCTACCTGCATGCCACAGTCACATTGATTAGGCATATCTGGTTGGTGGAAGTGAAGATCAGCATCGTGGCTGCTCATAGGCATTGGGTCCAATGAACCAAGACAGACCGGCACCAAGGGCCTGTGCCTCCTTGCAATCACCTGGTGGCATGTGACACAGTAAAGACTGGTAGAGTGCAAAGTACTGTGACCAATTCAGCATACCACCAATTTTTACTTCTTAATCTTTTTACCTTTTTCACCCAGCCCCCAACACCCCTCCTGTCTGGCAGCCATCACCTTGTTCTTTGTATCTGAGTTCGTTTCTATTTTATTTGTTTTGTTTTTTTTAGATTCCACGTATTAAAGTGAAATTATATAGTGTTTTTCTCTACTTCACGTAGCATAACATCCTGTAGGTCCATTCATCTGTCACAAGTGGTAAGCTTTCTTTATTTTTTATGGCCAAGTAATATTCCATGGTGTGTATGTACCATAGCTTCTTTATACATTTGTCTTTTGACTGGGGCATTTAATCCATTTCCATTTAAAGTACTTATTGAATACACTTATAACCATTTTATTGTATTCTGATGGTTTTTGTACTTATTTTCTGTTCTTTTCATATTCTCTTGCTTTCTTCTCCTGTTTGTTTATGACTTTCTATAGTGTTGTTTTTGGATTCCTTTCTCTTTATTTTTTGTATATCTCTTGTGGATTTTTGGTTTGTGCTTACCATGTGTTCATATATACCAAGCTATGCTTATAGCAGTCTATTTTAAGTGGATGGTGAACACATAACATTTTACTCACCCCTTCCATGTTTATGTTTTGTCATTATTGTTAACTTCTTTTGTGTGAGTTTGTGTGTATTCCTTAATTTACTGTTATAATTATATGTGATTGTTTAACTTCCGAACTAGTTTTAGTGTTGGTTGTCCCACTGCTTTCATTATGCGTTTGCCTTTGTCAGGGAGGATTTTTTTTCTCCACAATATTTTCTTATTCATATATTTCTTTCTTCTTAAAGAAGTCCCTTTAACATTTCTTGTAATACTGGTTTGGTGAGGATGAACTCCTTTAGCTTTTTCTTATCTGGGAAACTCTTCATTCAATTCTAAAAGAGAGCCTTTCTGAGTAGAGTAGTCTTGGTTATAGGTCCTTATTTTTCATCATTTTTGAATAAATTTGTGCCAGTCCCCTCTGGCCTGCAAAGTTTCTTATGAGAAATCAGCTGACAGTCTTAATGGAGCTCCCTTGTAGGTAACTAACTGCTTTTCTCTTGTTGCTTTTAAGATTCTCTCTTTGTATTTAACCTTTGGCATCTTAATTATGATGTGTCTTTGTATGGGCTTATTTGGGTTCACTTTGTATTGGGACTCTTTGCACTTCCTGGACTTGTATGTCTTATTTGCCATCGTAGGGAACTTTTCAGTTTCATTTCTTCAGTTTTATTTTTCCAGTTTTATTCCCTTGCTCTCTCTTTTCTCCTTTGGTACCCCTATGATGTGAATGTTGGTACATTTGATGTTGTCCCAAGAGCCCTTAAACTATTCTCATTTTTTAAATTCTTTTTGCTGTTTTGATTGGGTGTTTTCTGCTACTTTATCTTCCATATTGCTGATTTGATCCTGTCCTTCATCTAATCTGCTGTTGACTCCATTTAACATATTATTCATTTCAGTATCGGTATTCTTCTGACTGGCTCTTTCTTATGTTTTCTATCTCCTTTTTTATGGTTTTTATCTCTTTGTTGAAGTACTCACTGAGATCATCTGTTCTTCCCCTAAGCTCCTTGAGCATCTTTATAACCAGTGCTTTGAACTCTGCATCTGGTAGATTGCTTGCCTCCATTTTGTTTAGCTTTTTTCCTGGAGTTTTGTCCTGTTCCGTCATTTGGAACATGTTTCGTCTCCTCATTTTTGGGTGCCTCCCTGTGTCTGTTTCTATGTGTTAGGTAGATCTGCTCCATCTCTAAGTTTTGCCAGAGTGGCCTTACATAGTAGGTGTCCTGTGTGGTCCAGTGGCACAGTTTCCCTGTTTACCTGAGCCAGGTGCTCTAGGGGTGCCCGTGTGTGGGTTGTGTGCTCTCATAGTTAAGCCATGATTGCTGTTGGTGTGTCTGTGGGCAGAATTATCAGGGCAGGATTTGCTTTAGTGGGGCTCTGGTGCCTGCCAAATCTGCCCTTCAGGGGTGTCATTTGTGGAGCTAAATGGATGGTACTCAGGTGTGGTCTGAAGCTGGCCACTAGTGTGTTGGGTCTGGCGCCTCTTGGGAGGGAGTTCAGTACTGCCAAGGTCAACCTCTTCCTGTATCCAGCCAGGGTCATCTGCTAGGAGCTGCAAAGTGTTCTGCTGTAGGTAGCTGCCTTCGCTGGGCTTTGAGGCTCTTTGAAGTGATTATGCTGTGAACAGAGCCTGCCTGCTACTGGTGTTGGGCTTGGGACCACTAAGCAAGTGATAGGTATGGGGCACGCTGAGGCCAGCCACTGCTTATTTGGGGTTTGTGGACATCTGAGGGATTTTAGGAAAGTCCCTCAGCACAGGCCCAGGCAGGGTACAATAATTGGGTGGAGCAGGGTCTCAGAGAGCAGTGTTAGTCAGGTTAATGGACATTCAGATTTGGGAGAGGACTTAAAGAAAGGAACAGTGGTACCTGCAGATACTTTAGTCTGGGAGAGAGCTGCCCCTCCAGCCCTTGCCCTGCAGCCACACAATTCAGTTCTTCCCCATATGTCCCTGGTGCTTTCTTAGCTGCTGTCCCCTCTCTGGAGCTTAGGGTGAGTGTTTGTGAGCATGCAAGTTTATGCTTAGGCTCTTTAAGGTGATGCCTGGCTCTACAGCAGTCTCACCTGGACTGAGTCCCTGCTGATTTTCACAGCCAACTGTTGTGGGAACTCCCTTTCCCAGCACTGGTGCTCCAGGATGGGGAGCCTGGTGTGGGCTGGGACCCCTCACTCTTCTGGGGGGACCTCCACAGCCAAGATACACTTCTGATTCTTAACTGACACACTTAGGCTTGGGACCAGCACCTTTTCTTCTCTTCCCCTCCTACCATTCTCAACTTGGCTTCTCCTTTAAAGCTTTATCTACTAGGGCATCTGTCCAGTCAGTCTTCAGGTGGTTATTCCATAATTTAGTCATAATTTTGATGTGGTGGGAGGAGGCAAGCATGGCATTTACCTATGTTGCCATCTTGACCATAATGGTGGGTTTGTAAATCTCTCCTTGCAGTTCTTTCAGTCTGGTTCACACCATTAAGCACACACACGTTAAGAATTGTTATGTAATCTTAGTGAGTTGACCCCTGTAACATTATTTAATGCCTTTCTCTATTATTTAATGCCTTTCTCTACCCTGATAGTTTCCCGTGCTCTGAAGTCCGTCTGAAAGTAGCATAGTTATTTCTGCTTTCTCTTACTAGTGTTATCAGAGTATATCTTCTTTTATTACATATGCTTTTAATTTCCATGTGTCTTTTCATTTGCAGTGTGTTTCTTGTAGACAATATAGGTTTGGTTCTCTTTTTTTCCACACTCTGATAGTCACTTTTAATTTGTATATTTAGATCACTCACATTTAAAGTAAATGTTTGTCTTTGACACTCTTTCTCTCTTTTCTCATTTTTTGCTTTCTCATTTAATTGAGCATTAAAATTGAGCATATTATTCTATTTTCCCCTCTCAGTATATCAATTATACTTTTTTTAAAGATTTTATTTCTTTATTTTAGAGAGATGGGAAAGGGAGGGAGAAAAAGAGGGAGTGAAACATAGATGCATGGTTGCCTCTGGCACACCCCATACTGGGAATATGGCCTACAACCCAGGCATGTGCCCTGACTGGGAATCAAACCGGTGACACTTTGGTTCCCAGGCCTGCGCTCAATCCACTGAGCTACACCAGCCAGGGCCCAATTATACTTTCAAAAAAAAATTCAGTAGTTGCCAAGAATTTGCAGTATACACTAAAAACCAATCAAGTCCATATTCAGATAACACTGCCCAACTTCAAGGGCAGCACAGGCCCCTTACAGCAATATTCTCAATGTCTCCCTCTCATTCCTTCTACTTCTACTGTCATTCACTTCACTTATCCACAAGATGCAGTCACTGAATACATTGTTGTTATTTAAACAAGATAGTAAGAATCCTTTAGATCAATTTAGAATAACAAATGGAAAAGATTTTGTTTTACCTTTATTTATTTCTTCTCTGATGCTCTTGTTTACTTTATGTGGATCCAGTTTCTAACCAAAACATTTCCCTTCACATATCACCATTTTAATGTAGAGTTCCCTATGGGTCCCTCTCTGAAGATGTGCCACAAGCCTGTGGGTATGTCCAGTGGATATTTAAACAGACTATTAATCACACTGCTGCCAGATCCTCTGATGAGCACCATTTACCTAAGGATTAAGAGAAAACCCCAACTGTAGAATATTAAAGTTTAGCCCAGCCTCCCATGCAGGACTGTGCCAGCCATGACAGAGGCTGGGGTGGTGACCAGTTCCCACTGATGGGCAGAGGGTCCTTGCCCTACTCCCCAGCCACCTGTGCACTTGCCCACATCTGACTTCGGCAAATCCATAAGTACTGTCTACTCTGTGAAGTAACAATAGCCCTTTCTCAGCCCCTAGCCTTGCCCTGTCTTGCCTGCTCCTGACTCAAACAGTCCAGTGACAGCTTGTCCAAAGTCCAGCACCAAGCAGGTGCTTTCACCACCCACTCAAAACCCATGCTAGGAATGGGCAACTCTCAGCAGCAGCTAAATCAGCTGGGCATCAGGGTCTCTAGTAGGGCCTGGACTTTATAGAACATTGAGTATGTTCCCTGAGCAGGGCTTGAACAAATTCAGAGTATGACCCTGTGAGTCAGTTGCTCATTGAGAACTAACAACATCTGTACCCCTGCCCTGGCGGAAGCCTTTAAGTGCTCCTAGGAAAGAGCCTCCATGAAGAGGTGGCGCTTACTCCACTCCACCCCACCCCACCCCATTCCACTTGGTCACCACGCCTTCTCCTCACTCCCAAACACCAACTCCCATAGTATGCAGGCACTTCTTCCCAGTTTATTTTCTGGTGTGAAAACGTTTTGCAGCATTGATTTCATGTTGCTTGCATTGCTCACCACTTCTTTGTACATTGCTTGTTAGTGAGTGATGATCTTGCTTGCCGCCGTGGGAATTAAAGCAGCAAGCACACACACTTCTCCCTGGGAAGTGGTGGCAAAGTCCTGTCTTCAAACCAGGTGTTGGCCTCTAACTAGGAGAAGAAGTTTCTAGGCTCAACTTCTTTCAGTCAGTCAAAAAGCTGGGGAGTAGTGTGTTGCACACTAAGCCACAGAAGGACATTTTAAACCTGGCCTACAGTAGTGCTGGGAACAGCAGACTGTCCAGAGCATGCAGCGTCTGTGTGCCCCTGCTGAACAGGGAGAAAGCACTGAAGTGCTTCCAACAGGACCCTCTGAAAGAACCTTCTTAAAAAGATGGTTTAATAAATATGCGATAGACCTTTCCCAAACCTAATTATAAATGATTTCTGTAAATAAGACAAGGACAATAAAGGCTTCTAATCGCAAATCGCAGTCAAGCAATGTGTATGGCAACACATCAAACTCTTCTAAAAATCGCTTTTTTCCTAATGCTTACTTATTTAAGTGAATGTTCTAGATACTAACAGCTTAATAGTGTACTTACCAGTCATCCCTGGAATGCACTTAGGGTAGCCAGAAGGGATTTCCAGCCATGTGTAGATCCCAGATGAAATAAATTCCTCTCCTCATGCCCTAATTGGAAGGAAATTGCTTTAAGTCCTTAACACCCAATGATATCCTCGGGTAAAAAGGAACTCTGGTTAGTAGGTGTCTTCTCTTTTATTAATTCCTTTAGCAGACACTTGCCAAGTACTGCTGTGAGGTGGACTCTCTGCTAGGCACTCAGGCCCATGGGACGGGAGGCACACCCCTTGGCCCCCTTACTCATGCCTTTGCCTACTGTGAATTAGTCAGCATTCCTTTCTGCCTGTGTTATAAGCCCTTACCACACCATAATAAGACTTTAATTTCCACCCCTTTAACTTTACTAGATTTGCAAGGACAATGAAGAATTGTCAAAATCAAGATCTGTTATTTTCATTTTCAGAAAGTCATTTGAGTATGCATTGCATGAATGTATTTTTAATAAATCAAACCTACTTAGTTCTCATAATTCTGTTCTATTTTCTACAGATACATTTCCTTCTAATGCTTGCTCTAGGGGGGAGTGAAATTCTTCCCCACAGCAGAGAGTGGAAAGGATGACAGGAAATGTAGAACTTGTTTTGCCAATGTCTAATTTCACCACTTTTCAACAAGGATGGTCAGTGATTTGACAACATATCTACAATGCTTCACATTCCAAGAAAATTAGACCATCTCAGTCTCCTGCTTAAAATTCCTCACTGGCTTCTCATCCTTCCAAGATCAAGTCGAAAATCCCCATCAAGACCCTGGATAATCAGTCTGTTAACTTTAGAGCCATTTCACCTGCCTTTCCTTCATGCCTGTTGAGCATCTAGCCTCACCGCGGGACACAGTGTAGGCCTGCGCCCCCACCCGCTCCTGCAGCCCTATCTCAGTTCCCTTCTTTTACAAAGACTTTCCTAACCCTAAAGCCCACCTAGTAGGCCTCTCTTCTGCACCTCTGAAGGGTCTTTACCATTTCTCAATTTAGCATTTATTTTATGGTATTTTTAGTAGACTATTTTTCAGAGTAGTTTTAGGTGTACAGCAAATTAAGCAGGAGGTACAGAGATTTCCCATATTATCCCTGCCCCCACACAGGCATAGCCTCTCATATTATCAACTTCCCCCAGCAGAACTATACATTTATTATAATAGATAAACCTATTTTGACACATCCTAATTGTCCAAAGGCTATAGTTTACATTAAGGTTCACTGTTGGCGTCACCCTTTGGGGTTTAGACAAGTGTATGATATGTATCCAACGTTATACTATCACACAGAATAGTTTCACTGACCTAAAAACCCTCTGTGCTCCACCTATTCATCCCTCCTGCTCCTTTAACACCCGGCAGACATTGATCTTTTTACTGTTTGTTTAGTTTTGCTTTTTCCAGAATGTTATATAGTTGGAATAAGCTTTTTAAAACTGGCTTCTTTAACTAAGCAGTATGCATTTAAGTTTTCTTCATGTCTTTGCATGGCTTGACAGCTCATTTCTAGTGCTGAAAAGTACTCTGTTGCCTGGATGGACCACAGTTTGTTTATTCATTCACCTACTGAAGGACATCATGGTTGCTCCCAAGTTTTGTCAGTTGTGACTAAAACTGCTATAAACGTCTGTACACAGGTGTTTGTGTGGACCTAAGTTTTCAACTCATTTGGGTAAATACCAAGGAGCATAATTGCTGGATTATATGGTAAGACTATATTAGATTTTATAAGAAACTACTAAACTACCTTCCAAAGTAGCTAGCTGTTACTGTTACCACACAGAGGGGCCTGGCCCTGAGTGGGTCTGCCTGGGGCCAGCCGGTAGTGTGTGGTCTCCTGACTTCATGTAGGAAAGATTTCACAGCACGAGTCTAGGTGACTTTGAGTGTTTATTAAAGCTAGGGGCAGAGAAGCAAGGAAAGGCTCAGCATAGAAGAAGCAACAGGGGAACCTAGGCTGGGCTGCCTTAGCTCACTGAGAAGTTATTGGAGACAGGTTCAGGGCATTAGCCTGGGATGAGCTGCTGCTGCCCATTTCTCCCCTGATTGCAAGCCCTGGGGTCCCTTAGAGTTTAAGAGATGTGTGCCTGTGAAGGAACAAGTGAGGGAAGAAGAGGGGGAAGGGAATGGCATGGGCTGCTCCCCAGAAGGAGAGCAGTCTGGGTCCTTTGTCTTGAGGCTCTTATCTCTCTCTTGCTGGTGGGAATCTTAGGGGACGTCTAAGAGGAAGGTTTCAGCAGAATATTAGTCAGTCTCCCAGATGTGCCCTTTCAGGGTCATAGTGTCCACTGATTGGCCAGGGCCAGGACATAGGGTTGTTAGACATTGCTGTTGGTCCCAGATGTCGCCCACCTGGTTTTTCGTTTTTTCTGGGTCTATAGCTCAAACACAACTGAGGCCTAGATGTTATCTCTAGGGAGGTGACCTTCTGTATCTGACTGTAAATTGCTTGGCCATTTTGTTCAGCTGTCTCAGTTTCCCTATTCCACTTGTGCTGGCCTATCTCAGTACCTTTTTTCATCCCCACCAGCAATGATTGAGAGTTCCTGTTACCCCACATCCTCACCAGCATTTGGTGTTGTCTGTGTTCTGGATTTGGGCCATTCTAATAGGTGGGGGGGTGGTATCTAGTTGTTTTAATTTGTATTTCCCTGATGATACTTGATGTTAGACGTTTTTTCATATGCTTATTTGCCATTAGTATATCTTCTTCGGTGTCTGTTAAGGTCTTTGGTCCATTTTTTAATCAGGTTTTTGTTGTTGTTGTTTTAAGAGAGGGTAAGGGAAGGATAAAGAGAGGGAGAGAAACATTGATGTGAGAAACATCTATTGGTTGTCTCTCATACATGCCCCAACCGGGAACCACACCAGCAACTTAGGCACGCGCCCTGACCGGTAATCGAACACACAACCTCTCGGTTTGTCGGAAGTCACCCAACCAACTGAGCCACACCTGTCAGGGCTGTATTCTTAGTCTTGACTTTTAAAAGTTTATTGTAGCCCTGACCAGTATGGGTCATTTGGGACATCGTCACATAGATGGGAAGGTTGTAGGCTGTGAGTTTGGTCCCCAGTTGGGCCGCATACAAGAGGCAGCCTGTCAGTGTTTCTCTCTCCCATCAATGTTCCTCTCCCTCTCTCTCTCTCTTTCCTTCCCTTATCCTCTCTCAGAAGTAGGCAGGTGTGTCCTCGGGTAAGGATAAAAAAAAGCTTATTGTATACTTTATATAATAGTCCTTTAACAGATACATCTTTTGCAAATATTTTCTCCCGTATTTCAAGATATTTTTTCTCATTATT
The DNA here is from genome assembly GCA_028533065.1 of Trachops cirrhosus. Lineage (NCBI taxonomy): Eukaryota > Metazoa > Chordata > Mammalia > Chiroptera > Phyllostomidae > Trachops > Trachops cirrhosus. The sequence continues at coordinate 74,180,799 of CM052544.1, forward strand.
TGTTTGTTTATCTGTTTTCCCAACCAGATGATAGAGGCTGTGATGTCGGGATTGTAGCATTCATCTTTATGTGTCCAGTGCTGCACATATGTCCCACACCAAATAGCATTGTGTACATATTTGTTTTTGAAAACAGAAATCACAGATGTTGGAGTAAAAAAGGAATAGGAAACCAGAGAAGCACAGATTAGGAGATAGTAACAAACCAATAAGAATATTTGTTTACTTATCAAAGAAGTGGAAACCAAGATAAGGAATTTCATTGTGCCTATTACAGAGGTGAACACTTACAGTGAGAACAGCACGCAGTGCAGTGAAAGTGGCACTCTGTGAGTGGACGGTGAGAGTGTGAACCAGAAAGACCTTGAGGGAAACACCTTCTGGAAGGGTGATTCGCTATATCTCTGGTACTCATACTCTTTGACACAGTAATTCTACTTCTAGGAATCTATCCTAAGAAAAGGGTTGCAGTACAGAAAAGGCCTTAACTAGAAAGATATCTATTGCCTAACCACTAAAGGAATTTGGAGACATAATATCGTATATGGAGTGTGGTTGAGGAACTATTATGTATCACCTAAATGGAGTATCAATAAGACAGATCAAACAACTTTTACAACAGCTGTATAGCACCCTGAAAAGTAGAATGTTTTACGTATAATGATTTCAATATGTGCACATCTGGGAAAAGACTGGAAAAGATCAGGCAAAAATGAAAACACTTGGTTAGGTAGTGATGTGGGCAGGTTTTAAAACTTACTTTTTATTGTTATAATTGTGATTATCCAATAAATGTAAGTTATAGAAATCTTAGGAACATTCATATAAACTCACAAGTGATCAAAAGTTCTGAGGCACTTGGATACCATGTATGTCCTGAGAAGCAAAAAGAAGTTGGAAGGGCAGACCTCACCTCTGAGACTGGCTTTGCTTTCACTTGGGCCTAGGCACTGTGGTCGGCGTGGACCAGAGCACTGCTTTCTCGTGGCCTACGTGTGACCTGTGTGGCAACGAGAGGTTGGAGCAGAGTCCAGAAGACAGGTAAGAGGGCAGTGACTGGCCTGAAAGACCCGAGGGCAGCAGCAACCCCCGGGCCTAGGATCCCTACTGCCTTACTGCCTCAGGCCAGCTTCCACTGCACCAAGGGCCAGGCATGAGCTCCGAGAGCAAAGCCAAGTCCACTGAGCTGCAAGGAAGAGGTTGTGGTGCACATCACTGCCTAACAGTGTATTTTCTCCATAACATGGATTTTGGCTGTTCCTTGCAGCTCCTGTCATGAAAGAGAAAAGAGCCAGGTTTTGTCCTTAGCTTGCTTATTATTGGGAGAAAAGAGAAAATCTCCGGATAAACATGAATAAATAAAACTAAGTTGGTAATTGTACAGCATGTCCTTTGCAGGGGCACAGATTTTTCCAGAGACCAATGAATACTACATAAACAGACACTGCTTTCCTGCAAGTGTTACTGCACCCACTCCCTAGGGGCCTGGGGTCTGAGGCTGGGTATAGAGACAGTTCTCTGAGTCAGTTCTGTGGCCTCCCAAGTTGACTGTATCACATGATGGATAGAAAGGGGCTCATTACTTTTCTGCTTCTTAAGAAGCAAAGGGCAGGTGTCTCCTTGATGCCTCCTGGGTTGATGGCATTATGTGTAAACAACTCATCCCTGGATTGTATTTAAGAGACAAGAACAGTGTGAATCATAGGTTTACTTGGTAGTAATAAGGAACATAGATACTGATGATTAAAAGCAGGTTTTCCTGTCCAGGCAGATAGGAAGCCCTGACTTCCCCTTGCCTGGCAGAGGGCTTCCCTTTGCTTCATGGGATGTTTGCTGTCATCCTCTGTGCTCAGCCTGAATGAGGCTCCCTTGCCTAAGTGTCCCTTCCCAGGTGTTACATGCCCACCAAGCCATTAGTCAGAAGCTAAGGGAGTTGATGCTTATCCCTCTGAATAGGCTGAGCCCGGGGCTTCTTCTGGCCTATTTCAAGAACTTGGCCCTTGAAAGTAAATCATGTTTTCTGTCTCAGCAATCATTTGTGTCTAGAAAAACACCTGTCTACTGCTAGACTTTTCTGATATGTGCATTTTCACGTCTTATTCCATGTGTTTCCGAACAACAGAGGCACCTTTTCCTGTGCAGCCTGCTGCCGTGTGGTCACCTGCCCTCTTCTGAAAAGACACCTCCAGGTGTTTCTGGACTGCCCCTCACGACCTCAGTGCACAGTGAGGGTCAAGGTAGGAACTGGTCCAGGAGCCCATGTGCATCCATGTGCATCCCATGTCCACGACACGGAGCCACTTGGACTCACTGGATGGGATACTGAGCATCTGTTGCTCTTTCCCTGGGTGAAGGGGAAAAAGGGTGAAGGACTCATCCTCAGGAACACAACCTTTTTATGTCTGTGACTTTAAAAGTCATGTTTGACTTAAGGCTTTGAGATCGAAGCTACTAAAGAAAAGACAGGTGATTCATATTTAACAAACTAATTTTCAGGACATGAGTGTTTTTAGCATGAGCACTTATTAGAGCAGTGGGATTTTTAACCCGGCCCCTCTTCTGTTGTTGCAGCTGATGCAGAGCAGTATCTCTTCACTCCTGAGGTTTGCCACCTGTGAGGATGGGGTAAGTCCAGGGACACCCAGCACAAATGAATGTCCTTATGCTCTTAAGCCCTAAGTTACCAGATCACCACCCAGATGGAGACCCCTGTCCCACATACTTTCAATTGCAATTGTCCCACAGTGTAATGATGTACATGCTAAGGGTTCAGACCATCTGAGACCTGGGTAAGTCCTGCTGCTGGTATTCACTGACAAACACCCATGCCTACCAATGAGATCTTTCCTATTTGAATCTGAGGTTATTTCCTGATCATTCTTACAGTAGATACATGAATCTGTGCCCCTGGCTTTGGATTATGGTAAGACATTATTGAGATTTCAAGTTCTACTGCCATGGTTTCACATTAATGTAACAGAATTATCTGAGAGAGACACACTTTTTTTTAAGTTTGGGTATCCAGAGTCTGAGTAACTGGTAACTTTACCATTATTTCTTAGGCCCAGTTTGCCTTCCCAGTTTGCCATTATTTCTCAGGCCCAGAGCTACCACAGTGCAACTTAGTGAAGTATACAGTGCCTTCCTTATGGCGTAACTCAGTGAACTGCAGCGCCCTCGGTACGGTGTAACTCAGTAAAGTGGTGTGCTCCTCCAAGAAAACCACCACCTGAATATGGGCCAAAGATAGTTTCTTCTTCATAAGAGTCGGCCCTCATAAACGAGAGCAGTCTGTCTTTGAGAGGCCACCCCTATCTTGTCAAAGCCATTTAGAAGCACAGGTGGCCCGTGGAATTACTGAACCCTAGACGAGTGCACTGGGGTGGTGCCAGGGCACTGCTGCTCGGGTCACAAAAGATATCTGTGCCTGTGTTGGGGTCCACATCTAGGTAGTACACCTGGGCTGGTTCACGAGGTTATAGTGAAAGGGGAGGCTGATCATCTACAGAATTTCTGATGGGTTCCTATGGCCCAATTCTGGCCCTGATTCCAACCAGAATTTGAGCCTGATTCGACCCATCCTGGGAGGCTGCCTTCCCCAGCACCTTGCCATCTGTTGTCCCACCCCCTCCTGCACCTCAGGAGGGGCTGACAGCATAAGGATGTGGAGCAGCGTTTTATATTATTTCATCTAAACCGTGACTATCAGTTTGGATTAAATCAGAATGTGGATAAATCCATGAACAGAATCTTTAAGAATCACTGGTCTGGCTATGGTTCCAGCTCTTGATTTCAGGGTAGAATCACCTGTGGAACTAAAGTGTTTCTGGCTCCCTCCCTGGGCATGTCTGTTTAAACCAATTTGGTGACACCCCCGCTCCCCAATCCAGGGCTAAACAAGGGGTTGCTGTGCCAACAGGGATTGAGGTCTAGACCTGGCTGCAGGAGGGCTTATAAACAAGTGTTCCCTGATTGTTTAAAAGGAAAATGTAAGATTATAATGGACCAAGAACTGTGCTCATTACTTTTCCTACATGTTGCCTCATTTAATCTTCCCAACATCCCAGTGGGGAAGAATCCACATTTAACTCTGAAGAAAACAAAGAGTGGGGGGCTTATTGCCACTGTTTTTCTTGGGTGCAGAGACATCCCACAGAGGGAAAGTCATTGTCATCCCCACAAGTGACCACCTAGCAGAGTTAGTAGCCAGTCCAGATTGAGGGGTGGGGTGGGGGTAACGGGGACCCTTGTGTGTGTGTTTCTGCTCTTATTTAAGTTTGTTTAATGGGTGGCAAGTTAGCAGTACCTGTTGACTGATTCCTTGTTGCCTCATCTGTCAGTCCCTGGGGGAGAGAGGGAGGGAGGAAAAAAGAAGGGCGTAGTGCTGGGTAAGTCTGATAGATTGGAGATTACCAACACGGGGCTTTCAGCAGGTGCTAGAGATAACGGAACTGGGTTATCAGGGAAATACATCTGTGGAGAATGTTGGGGGAACTGCTGGTAAAACTGCTTTAGGAGAACACATGGCAAAATGAACCAAAACCCACAACTTAAATAAACTAAAACCAACAACACTTGGAGATGATGCACACCTCACCTGCTATTCCACACAGCAGGAAAGCGCAGTGCTTGCCCTGCAGTTCTGCAGGACCCTACCTGCCACTGCGTGCCTGCAGCCACCCTACCACCACCACTGAGAGTGACCTGGTACCTCCTCTAGGAAGCCTCCAGTGATGGACACCCTTTGACCACTCTACCTTAGGGACCCAAGACCAGGAGAAAACCCTGGTAGAAATCCTCTTTTTTACTTGATTTCCTTCTGATTGAGGCTGCCTTGTACCTCCCACACATTAAACTTCTCAACTGCAATGCTCTTTTGTAAAATACTACAGGAGCTCAAAAGAGCATGTGTGTAAACTTGTGTGTGCACAAGTGCATTGGATGAGGACACTGAGTTGTGATAGCCTCAGGTGCCAACTTTGCAGGTGCTGTGTTATCAGAGCTGACACCAGAAAAATAAAGGTAAATTCCAAGTATGAGGTACATTTTAGTCAACTCCTTACCTCTACCCCCAGCTTCATTCACAGTGGATAATCAGAGTTTTACATCTGACCTGGAAGGGAGCTGTTGGAAGATGAGTATAAAATGGACTTATGTGTGCCCGGCCGGTGCGGCTCAATTGTGTGAAGCATCATTCCATAAACCAAAAAGTTGCAGGTTCAGTTCCCATTTTGGGGCACGTAAGAGAGACAACCGATCGATGTTTCTCTCTCACATCAGTCTTTCTCTCCCTTTCTCTCCCCCCCGTCTTCCCCTCTCTGTAAAATCAATAAGCATGTCCTTGGGTGAGGATTTACAAAAAGGACATATGTGTAGACATCAGCCATGAGTTTTCCAGTCTGAATTCTGTCCGTTTTCTGGGTGAGAAGCACATTTGCCAAAATCCAAAGAATTGCATTAGGATTTTCTATGAGAACCATAACTCCATTACCTTGAACAAGGCACTGCTTCTGGTTAGGATACGTGAGTGTTAAGTTGTACGCCCTCATTTTACTGTGGTCCCGCTACAGAATTGAAAACAATGGAATTGGCTCTTGTTGTACATGTCAGTTCTCAAAGGTAACATTACAATGATACAAAATTTGGAGTTTGTTTCCTTGGCTTTAGGAGAAGTTAAATATATTGTGCCTTTTAAAAACAGAGACACATTTGCACATATGTACATACACATTTCCGTGAGAGTACACATGGTGGGTGCAGTTGTTTTAATTTCCACCAAATATAAACCAGTTGTAATTTAATCTGCATTTATAAATGATAGTAATTCTTGAAGACTGTAGCCACCGAACCTGACATTTTTTAAAATGATTTTGCTGAATTTGTTCAAGTCAGAATTCCATACTTTTACCCCAAGTAAACATGCAAGGCCAACTAAAATGGTAAGAGACAAGAAAGAAGCTAGCTGTCCTATCTCAGTTTTCCCGCCCCTGTAGCGTGACCTTTCACTGTGCATCACCTTGTGCTGTTTCTTCAGACTGGCAGCCTTGCAGCTCTGTCCTGTTCACTGCCTTTTCTTCAGTGACATCCACATCATGGGCTCATAGTAAGCCCTCAGTGAATGATCAAGGGAGTGGGCCATAATGTTGACATCTATGTCCCATGTGATCCTAAGCCACAGGAAGGCCTTGCCCACCACTGTCAAGTTACTTTTAGTTCCATCATTTCACCTATCTTGATCAGCAACTCTCACTCCCTATGACTCCATTAAACCACTCTGTTGACCTTATACTAACTTTTTATACTAAGCAACCAAAATTTTTTTTTTGTGAGAAACATCAACTGGTGGTTCCACTTACTTATGCAAGAATCATTGGTTGATTCTTACATGTGCCCTGACCAGGAATTGAACCCACGACCTTGGCATATCAGGACAGTGCTCTAACAAGCTGAGCAACCAAAACTCCACAAATCACATTGAATAGGCTAGGTATTTCACACCACGTATGCCTGTCTTATAGACAGGAAAATGAAAGTATCCCACTGAGTTGACATTAGAGCGGTGTTCACATCCCAGACTGATGCTGATATATATCGCTTCAAGCGAACCATCTCCAAGCTTGGTGGCTTCCACACTTATCCTGTACACATACCTTCAGTTTGGACAAGGCTCTACCAGGACAGCTCATCTCTGCTACAGTGGCATCAGCTGGTGCCCCAAAGGCTGGGCTGGAGTTAGAGAAGGTCTTCAGTCCCCAGCTAGATGTGCTCAGACCTGCCCAGGCTCTGACCAGACACCCACACAACCCAAACCCCCTCACAGCATGTGTCTGGGTCCCAAGAGGCAGGCAGAAGAACCTGGGCACCTTTCTTTACCAAGCTTGGGATGTACTCATTGTCCTGTCCGCTACACTCTCCATGAGAAGCCAGTTGCTGAGTACAGCCTAGACCCAATATGTATATGTTCAATACATATTGGACAGAGCTATTGTAGAGATTCGTCAAGGGTGTTGCTCAGAGAAGTGAGATATACTCCTGATACTACTCTGCAGGTGGCAGCAAAGGAGTTTCTCAAAGAACACATTACCTTCTAGGGCTTCAGTCTCCAATAGGTCCAGGGATGTCATTTTACCCAAGGCATTTCAGCCTCTCTTTACTTTCAGCCCCACCTCCACCCCAGAAAGAAAATGTTCTGAGGTTTGATCTAGGGAGACTAAAGAGGGCACACTACACCTTCCTGGCCTAGTCATCTGGTACTGCTGCTGCCCAGTGCCCTGTGTCCATCTGGAGATGAAAGTTGCCGAAGATAAACTATTCATCATAAGATACTCATCAAACAATGTAAATGAAAAGCTTTGTGCATACAACATAGAGGTATTTAGCTCAGTGTAACTTTAGAAGAAAGAGTATCCCATTAAGGAGGGAAGTTTGGGGCAAAGTACTAGAAACTCCTTTGACCAGAAGTGCCCCAAAGGAAGTGGGAGATAGCTGCAAGCATGATGCATGCCCAGCTTCTAGCATTCTCAGGTAATGAACATCCCTTTGTAGGTCTTCCCCCAACCTTCAGTTCCTCTCCTAGGACAGCCAGCTAAGAGATGATTAGTTGCATTCCCTAACAAACATCAATAAGATATTTTAAATGTTCTTGTGTAAAAACAGGATTCAGTTATCAGAAAAAATTAGTTCCTTCACTTGCCATATAAATGAGCTTTTTACCACAGCCCTTCATTTTCCCCCCCTCTCCTTACCAATGTTGTCCTCAGCCATTAAAAGAGTAGAAAGTCATGGACTGGGAAAGGGCCGTCTTCTCTGCTCTTTGGTCTGTGGTGTTGGGAACAGAACGTGCAGGTCTAACTCTTTTTGCTTTAACCAGCATGCCTTTTCTCACTGCAGAGTTATGAAGTGGAGAGTGTCATTGGAAAGAAGGTGGAGTTGTTAAATTGTTTTGTCCAGTCCATAACCACCCACCCAACCAGCTGCATTGGATTGGAGGAAATTGAGCTTCTGAGTGCAAAAAGAGTCTCCTGAGATTACCATGGGTTGTCATAGGAATCTGAAGATTGCAGTGTGGCTGCAAGGGTGCTGGTAGTGGTTTTTGGTAGTTACTTGTTAGCTATGTGAAAAATAAGTATATTTTATGATCTTGAAATGGAACTTGAGATTTCTCAGTGACACATGTTAATAAAATGTTTTTGTAAACTATAAATCAAAACGCTTTTTCTATAGTTATATTACCTTTCTGCAAACTCAGGAACATAACTGTTACTAAAACTTACATAAGCTAGGTCTTCATTTTGTATTTATCTTAGTCAATAATATTAATGTAGCAAGAAAAAATTTTGCTTATTTGCAATTTTAAAGTGTTTAAATTTTACCACAATTCAAGTTTTTCTTATAGTATTTGTTCTAATATTCCTCCAAAGAATACACTGCAAAGTTTAAACCTTTGTCCTACATTGTTATATTACTGTTCTGCAATAAATGTCCAACCTAAGCATTTTGCGCTTTTGTTTTTAACTTCAGTATTTTTCAGGGAGGAATATTCTGGGGAACTTTGTCAGAGCTTAAAATGTTACCCATAAAGTGTAAATAAGTTAACCAGTGTGATTATTGGTATATTGAACCGAGATATAATTAGCTCACTCTAGATAAGCCTGTTTAATCATACTGGATACTGTGCACAAATAGCCAAGATCACAGACTAAAGAGGAGTAGATTGTTAACATTTGTTTTGTTGGCAGAGATTTAAATTAAATATAAAACCATAAATTATTTAGCTTTGGACACTAAAGACTGCTTTTTTCTCCCTTATAATGATATAATCATAACAGGTCATAGTTAATTAATTACATAACATCGATGTACTAGCCAAGATCAAGAAAGGGTGCCTAGTACCCACTTTCACTGGAGGAAAGGAGAGGGTTTTATTTACTTATCCAGATTAAGCTTTGAAACATTACCATTACTGGCAAAATAGCCGGTTTTAAGTAGCTTTGTGGCTGTCCTTTTCATCTACTACATGACTATTTTCATCTACTACATGACTATTTTGTATCCACATGCACTTTGAAAATCTACTTGTAGCTGTCCATGAGACAGGAAAGTGAAAGCAAAGTCCCACGAAAACCAACGATAATTCAAACATGCTTTTAGAATAATCTGAGCCATTCTTTACCCCCTCAACCCTCAAGTAGGCAAATAACGTTAGGGAGCTCTTCAGCTGTTCTCCATAGGGTCCCAGAACAGCTGCAGGGCCAGTCTTCCAGCCAGTACCCTCCCCAAGTCCGGGTACTTTTTTCGGAGCACCTTCAATCAGAAATTTGCTAACTTTATGTGAGTTTTTAGTCGTGCTTCGCTGATCTTAGGCAAATTAAATAAAACATGGAGGTAGACTTTGGCATGTTTCAAAAGCAAAGCAGACTCTCTCTTCTAAAGGAGCTTGGTTCCCCGTCAGGGATGACACACCTGGATCCCGTGCGGCCTTCAAGATGCCGAGCTGCACACCTGGTACTGGAATGCACCCTTCCCCAGAAGGGTCCTGAGGCCCCCGGTGTGCAGGAATCACCTTAAATACAGGAATCAGGGTGGTTTTAAATGCTGCTTTATTCTTACAAATATTGTAAAAATTAATATAAAAAAGTGGGCATGCTCAGTCTTTTCCTATCTACAATACAAAGGGTTGTCTTAAAGTCCTTTTTTTTTACAAATGTACCTTAGTTGCATCAATAAGAGCAAGATGTAGAAAAAGCTACCATTATAAAAATAATTTAAGGGAAAATAAACTTGTATAGCTTCTCTTGAAGTTCAGTGGTAGCCAAGTCCAGGCTGGAGCTTCCTTTCACTCACACGTCCCAAAGAAACTGCATCCGGCGCCTAGTGGCTCTCGCAGCGTCCCGGCAGGGCACGCTTCGCTCCGGCCGGCCTGTCGGGTCTGAGGTATGGATTGTTGGTGAGTCTTCCCGCGCCCCAACCCCGGGCAACGCGTTACCGGCAGTCCGCAGCCCCGGCCGACATGAAGGACGAGCTGGGCAGCTGTTTGAAGAACTGCCGGAGGCCGGTCAGGTCCCGCGTGAGTTGCTCCACACGCTGGTGCAGCTTCTCGTTCTCAGCCGACAGTTCCACTAGCTTCTGCTGCATCTCCTGGTTGCGCCGCTTGGCCTTGTCCCGGCTCTTTCGCACCGCAATATTGTTGCGCTCGCGCCTCTGCCGGTACTCCGGACTGCCGCGGTCAGGGCCCTTCTTGCTGGAGCTCTTTTCCCGAGCCTGGCCTGGCGCGGAGCTCAGGCCGGGCGCGGGGGTTGGCCCTGGGCTGCCCCGAAGCGGCTCCGGCGACGTGGGTGGTGTTGGTTGCCCAGTGGCCACCAGGCTCACCACGGTCTGCGCACACGCGGCCACCTGCGCAGGCAGCAGCGAGCCCCGTGTGTCACTGTCACCCCAGTCCGGTTCGCGCTTAAGTGGTCGCGGGGCTGCATTGCCCGTAGTTCGTGCGAGGTTGCCAGGCAGCAGCTCCAGGGTGCTCACTGAGCCTGTCGTGCCCATCTTGTGGTTGCTGTTGAAAAGGTCCGCGAAGAGCTCATCGTGGCACAGCTCCAAGGTGGGCACGGCGGCCATGGAGTCGATGTAGGCGCTAAAGTCTATGGCGCTCTCGTCGTCATACATGGCGGGGGCAGAGGCGCTCTGCTCGGTCAGGCGGGCTGGCTTGCTGGTCCTGCCAGGCTCGTAGAAGGGCGCAGGATCCGCGGGCCAGAACACGCTGCGCGCGGGGCCATCTAGGCTGAAAAGGGCGGAGCTCATGGCGGCCTCCGGCTCGGCTGTGTTCTAGCGCAGCTGTCAACTCACTGGGTCCGGCCTGCGGCCTTTTCTAGGCCGCCTGACGCACAGGCCCCGCCCCGGCTCCAGAACCGCGGGGGCGCCCCGGGACCTAGGGGAAGGGAGGCAGTGGGCGGTGGCAGCGTTGTCCTAGGAGCCTGTGCCCGGTCCTGGAGCCGCCCCTCGAACCTTCCCCTGTGGCACTCTTCCTTACTACACCCCGGAGCTCCCCCCCACCCCGCGTGAGGGAAGAGGCATGTGTTTCCTCCCCCGCCCTCGTCGTGGGGCCCTAGCCGTCCTGCTAGGAATGACCCTCCCTTTGCCCGCCTTCAGGGTCCTCCTTCTCTCCTTCCTGTTTGTGGTGTCGGGAGCCGGGAGTAAAATCAAAACCCGGACTTGGCTGTGGTACCGGTGTCCTGGACTGGTTCCCATAGTCAGTGAAGGGGAGTCCAGGGGAGAGCGACCCCGGGTAGAGGAACAGAGCAAGGAGATGTTCTCTAGACACAGACACCGCTCGGCCTCACGGCTGATGCTTCCTCACCGAAGGGGCAGCAGGACAGGGCTAAAGGAGGTGAAGGAGTCGCATCGCTGCGCTGGAGCTGCCGGCCACCCTAAATGCTGTTGGCTGCAGCTCGCGGAGTTGGCCAGGTCCCGGGGCGTTCCTGAACCCCGCCAGGAACCAGAGGAGCCCTGCTGCCCGCCCTCCTAAACAGCTGTTTCTTCCAGATCTACTGAAGCAGTGCCATCTTGTGGCGGTAATGCTCCTTCAGTTCTGTTTTTAGTTCCAGTCTCTTGAACATTCCAAAAAGTTCTGAGTCTATAGCACTTGGAGAAAGATAAGATTCTACTAGCAGATCTGACGGGGTATTAAGTTGCTAGCTCTTCACATTGTCAAATGTATGAAAAGACTTAGTATAGTTTGTCTTTGCTAGTTAAGTTTCCTTCAATTTAGGGCAGGCATTTCTGCTCAATTCCATTTATGAAATCACTGCCCCTATTCAAACCTGGACTCCATCTCACATGTCTTCTTGGCTTCAGCTTCTCATTCACCATACGCTGGGTCCAAACACTAAATGCTCCACAAACCCCTGCCGGAGTTTCTGCATTCAAGTCTAGAGATAATTTCCAATGATATACCATGGGGTATTTAATAGGCTTTCTAGAAGGACAAACATTGCTTTAGAATTACCCAGAAAGAGTACACAATGTTGATGTTATACTATTAATTGCCCTTTAAGGATAAAAACTACGATCACTTATAGTGTGGATTCTTGCACACCTGGGTTAAAGAGCCCTACTAAAATAGCACCTACTAAAATTGCCCTCTATGACTTACTTTAGCCATATTAATCATTTCCTCATCTGGTTTCTCAGGAAAAGTTCATCTCACATCTTTGCCAAAATTTTTTTTATTGATTTAGAGAGAGAGAAGCATCAACTTGTTCCACTTATTTATATATTCATTGGTTGCCTCTCGTATGCGCCCTGACTGGAGATTGAACCCACACTCTAGGCATATCAAGACAACGCTCCAATGAACTGAGCTACCTGATCAGGGCCATATTGCCAATTATTAAAGGCACGGTTTTTCATATTTTGTTGAAGTTGGGATGCATGTGATAATCACCATTGGCCAAAGTGTCAGTTACAGTGTTTGGTATTATTGCCTGCATATGTGTGTCACTGGATAGGAGAGAAATCCTTAGGGATAATAGTGGAAAGCGCTGTTTTAAGAGATTCTGCATCACCAGCTCTCTTGATGGATAGAGAGCAGTATTGTGTATAAAACCCAAACATCAACAATACTAATTTTAAAAGTGATTCAGATGGGGTAGTGAACATGAAGAAGTCTGACATACTTAAGCAGTATGTCTGGCTTATATTTTCCTGTTTACATGTGCATGAAAATGATATATTATTAAAATCATTGAAGGAGATTAAGTTCTTTATATGAGTACAAAATAGTAATTTTGGGCCCTGGCTGGTGTGGCTCAGTGGATTGAGTGACAGCCTGTGAACCAAAGGGTCACCAGTTCGATTCCCAGTCAGGGCACATGCCTGGGTTGTGAGCCAGGTTCCCAGTAGGGGGCACGTAAGATGCAACCACACATTGATGTTTCTCTCCCTCTCTTTCTCCCTCCCTTCCCTTCTCTAAAAATAAATAAATAAAATATCTTTTAAAAAAATAGTAATTTTAAGAAAATGAGAGGAGCAAAGTCACTAACAATGGTGGAATAGGGTTCTATCTCCACAAAAACTGACAAAAACTGTCAGAATCAGCTTTGATAGAACTCTGGAATCTGGCCAAAAACTTAATCAGAAGAAAGCATAATGAAGAAAGACTCTGCTGCATTGCAATAAGAGAGCACTGTGGCATTTTAAATTGCCTGCTTTTTGTCCCCCATTCCTCAGATTGCTGGCAGTGTGAACTCCTGGACTACATTGCTGTTGCCAGGGGGAGCAATGTAGACTCTAGTTTCAGCAAACTGAGGTTGGGTGTTTCGACATGCCCAGTCACTCCCTGCGGGATCAAAGCAAGGGTAACATTTGGGAATTTGCTGAAAGCGCTTAAAAGCAAAACTATTGGCTATAGTAACCTAGAGCAAGCAATAGAAAGACTAAAAATCCTGGGAAAGAAGAGCTTGGAAAAGGAGATAGGTGGAGATTAGGGCTTGTAAAAGCCCACACAAATACTGGGGGGCAAGAAGACCACATGCATACTCAGAAAAGGCCCAAGAGACCCACCATCTCTCTCTCACTCCTGGCTGACCTTAAGTCTCCACTCATTCATCAAATGAAAGCTAAGGCAGAATTATAAACAGCCTGGCCAAGCTTAGACTTTCTAAATACATCAGTCTTTAGAAATTCAAGAGGCTCAAAATGCTTAAATTACTACTGTTAAATGCTATCAGTATTAGAAAAAGCAATTCTATTTTTTTCCTGCTTATCATAACATGGAGTGACTATAACCCATTGTAACGTGGGACCATTTTTGGATGCTCCAAATGGGGCAAGATATAAGGCAAGAACAGTACTCCAAATTAAAGTCTAAAACAGTGAGAATGGTTTTTGAGCAGTGCTATCTAAAACAAAATGAAGTTTCAAGTAAAAAAATATATAAATATACTTTAAAACATACATCTATATATCATAAAATATAAATATATAATATAATGTTTACATATAAATTTATATAATATGTAAATATAAACAAGTATTTAACATTTATATTTAGTATTATATATTTATATTTAATATAAATGTATATTTATATTCATTATATGTTATACACATGATATATAATAGTATATATTATTTATGAACTATAAATATATAGTCTTGTATTATTTATAAATTATATACTTATATACTTATAACTATAAATATATAGTTATATAAATATAAACTATATGTTTATATATAAATAGTATCTGCTACTACATATTATATAATATGTATAACATTACATATAAACATGCTATATATTTAACATATAAATATATTAATATATGTTGTATAAAACATATTAAAATAATACATAAATATATGTAAATATATTATATATTATATACTGTAGTATTTTATGTTTTATAGAAATATATTTATAATACATGATGTATAAAATAATGTATAAATATATGTTAATAAATATATATATTTTTTACTTTGGCTTCATGGATTTTAAGGTAACAATTAATATACCAACCAACCACCAAGCCAATGAGATGGATTTCAGTGGCCACACCCAACAAAGAATAGACATTATGAAAATAGTATTGAAAAGTCACAGAACAAACAATAACAGTGAAAGCAAACATCATAAAACCATGAGGAGAGGAGGAAATCTGATTTCCAGAACTGCCAAATTATAATGTTCAAAATATAACAACAATAATATATGAGGCTAGCAAAAAATAAGAGAATATGACTCATTCACAGGAAAGAAGGAAAGAAAGTAATAGAAAATGTCTCTGAGGAAGTTAAGATATTGGACTTAATGGGCAAAGACTAACTCACCTGTTTTAAATATGCTGAGAGAGCTAAAAGAAACTATGGACAAAGAACTAAAGAAAACCAAGAGAATAACATATCATCAAATTAAAAAAAAGCAACAGAGACCCTAGCTGGTGCAGCTCAGTGGACTGAGCACTGGCCTGTGAACCAAAGCATTGCTGTTTAGATTCCCAGTCAGGGCACATGCCTGGGTTGTGGGTCAGGTCCCTGGCTGGGAGCACATGAGAGGCAACCACACAGTGATGTTTCTCTCTCTCTCTTCTCCCTCCCTTCCCCTTAATCTAAAAGTAAATAAATAAAATCTAAAAATAAAAAGCAACAGAGATTTATAATTATCAATAGGAACCAACTTTAAAGCTGAAATTAAAAATTCACTAGAGGGTTACAACAGGAGGACTGAGCAAGCAGAAGAAAGACTCATCAATTGACTATAGGACAATTAAAATTATCCAATCAGGGAAGCATATAAAAAAATGATGAAGTAAAGTGAACAGAGCCTGAGGGACCTGTGACACACCGTCAAACAGACTAGCATAAGCATAATGAGAGTCCCAGAAGAAGAGGGAGAGAGGAGGGTGGAGAGAATATCTGAAGAAATAATGACCAAAAAATTCCAAAATTTTCTGAAAAGCATGAATCTACACAACAAAAAAGCCCAACAACTACCAAATACAATAAATCAAAGAGATCCACACCAAGAAAGATCATGGAAAGCCAAGCACTTGAGAGTGAAGCAACTCATCACAGCAAGAGATCAACAAGATTAACAGACAGTTTCACCCCAGTAAACATAGTGGCCAGAACTAGTGTGATAGAAGACAAATATGTCAACAAAGAATTATATATCCTGCAAAGATGGAGAAATGAAGAGATTCCCAGATAAACAAAAACTAAGGGAGTATTTCACTAATAGGCCTGCCTTACAACAAATATTAAAGGGAGTCCTTCAGGCCGAAATAAAAATGCTAAACAGTAAATCAGAGGCATATGAAGGCTGGTGACGGTAACTACATAAATAAATGTAGAAGTCAGTATTATTGTATTTTTGGTCTGTAAACCTTTCTTTGGTTTAACTATTTGGTTTTAAAAGAAAATATGTAGGAATAATGTCAACAACATAATGGCATAAGACATTCCTCCTTTTTATCTCCCTTTTTAATCAATGAGTTAGACATTCATACACAAACAAAAGCACCTTGGTGGGTCCTTTAGGACTTGGCACCTTATTCTAAAGGACCCAGGAAGCATCTCACTCATCAGTGCAGCTGGTAAGAGACAGGTAAACCTCTCAAACAGGCTACACAACCAGCAAAGCCAGTGAAACAACCTAGACTCCACTCACCAGTGTCAGGCAAAAATTGGGTAAATGTTGACATAGGTGCTCATGCATGAGAGAGAACTTGCAGAAAACCAGTCTTCCTGCAGGGAGAATCTGGCACACCACTGGAGGGGGGAAAAATAAAAATACAACTTTGGTTTCAATGGAGGCACTAAGAGAAACTTTCCCAGTATTGCTCCTCTCCCCAAAGAAACAGTGACTTGGGTGATTTGTCTGGCAGAGGCAATCTGTCCTGCAGGAAAATGGAAAGCAGAAAGTGAATGCCTGTCTACCCTAACCAAATGGGACACAGCTGGAGAAACCCACTTCACTCTACCAGCACCCAGAGTACTAAAGTTGAAGCTCTGCCTCTGGAGGGAGACAGACTTTTGGGAAAGAGGCAGATAAGAATTTCAAAAGTCGCCATGAGGGTGTGGCTCGGTTGAGCATCTTCTCACAAAGCAAAAGGTCACCAGGTCTATTCCCAATCAGGGCACATGCCTGGGTGGCAGACTGGCACACTGCAAGAGGCAGTGGATAGGTGTTTCCCTCCCTCTTTCTCCCTCCCTTTCTCTACAAATGAATAAATAAAATATCTTTTAAAAAAGAAAGAATTTCAAAAGGCTTTAATGGGATTGTACTCATCAGAAAGTCCACTGATAAGCCACTGTGAGTGCCATCCCTTGAGGATATTCCTACCCTATAGAAAGGCACCCCTAATGTGTTGAGTGCTAAACCCATACCTCCCCACACTCTGCTACTGGCTTTTTAAGCACACTCTTGACTGTGACTGCAAGAATGTGCTCTGATAGACAAGGAGCATGCTCAGAAAACAGGCCACAGTCAGTTTGCTAAGAAGAAACTGTAAATTTGAGCTAAAGCTCTACCTTCTAGGAAACAAAAGAGAGGTTACCAGTACCAAATTTGTGAATGGTAAGAAACAGGGAAGATATAAATATCCATGCATGACAGACAGTAAGAAGTGTGGAGCAGGTTCACCTTCACAAACATAGAGGAAAAACTCACAAATAACAATACATTGAACATAACATCCCATCCAGTGAAGTCAATGAGCACAGAGTTTAGGATATGTCTACTACTTCAAATGTGAAAGTACTGACATATAACTACAAGGAATATGAAAAATTAAGGAAATATCGCCTTAAAACGGACAACTGTCCAACAATTGAGCTCAAAGGCATGGGATATTGTGATCTGATAATTCAAAACAGTGGTTATGGGGAAAACCCAACAAGTAACAAGAAAATTCAGAAAAGGAAACTCAGTGAAATCAGAAATAAAATATATGAATAAAATAAGTTATTTTCCAAAGAGATTGAAATTATCAAAAAGAACCACACAGAAATTGTGGAGCCAAAGAAGTCAATGAATGAGATGAACAATGCAGCAGAGAACATTTCTAGCAGGACAGGCCAAATGGAAGAAAAAATAAGTGACTTAAGAATACAAATTTTGAAGTAACACAAAAGAATTGAAAAATATTTAAATAGAGTGAAGAAATTCTCTCTGAACCATGGCATTCCATCAAAGAGACAAATATCAAAATAACCAAGGTTCCAGAAAGAGAAGTAAGGGAAATAAATGGTAACTGAGAAGTTCCCAAGACTAGGGGAAGACTTGGACATACAAATCCACAAAGCTAATAGATCACCCTATTATCTCAATCCAAGAAGACCTCCAAGACACATTATAATACAGCTGTCACAAATCCATGATAAAGTATTTTAAAGGCAGTGGCGGGGGAGGGTGTGTGGTAGGAATGTAACCTACAAAAGGAACCCCTTTTAGGCCGTCAGATTTTTCAGCAGGACCCTACAAGCAAGGAGAGAGTGGAGTGACATATTCAAAGTATTGAAAGAATACTTTCGACAGCCAAGAATGCTTTATCCAGCAAAGTTACTCTTCAGATAGAAAAAAGAAACAAAGGCTTTCACAGAAAAACGAAAGCTGATGGAGTTTACCACCATTAGCCCTATCTTGCAAAACAGGGTGAAAGGAGTTCTTCAAGCTGCAATGAAAAGACACTAATTCGTGATGTGAAAACATAGAAAAGTACACAACACACTGGTAAAGGTCAAAAATGTACAGTCAGACTTAGAAAACTGTAACTCCATGATATGATAGTATGTTAACCACTCAACCCTAGTATAAAGGTATAGAGTAGGAGGAATGACTTATCAACTACACGTTGTTAATATGTACACAACATAAAAAGGCAAAGTGTAATAATAAAGTGTAATAAAGGGGAGGAATGAAAGTTTGGGGCCTTTAGAGGCTATTGAAGATAAGTTGCTATCATTTAAAAAAGACTGCTTTATCTATAGGATTATATATGTAAGCCCCATGGTAACCACAGGGCAAAAGCCTGGAGTAGATCTGCAAAAAACAAAGAAAGGGGAAGTAGATCATACTACTACAGAAAATAACAAATTTGCAAAGGTGGGCAGAAACAGAGGGAAAAATAAATAATGAAATTAAAAACAACCAGAAACATATAAGTCCTTACATATCAAGGATTACTCTCAATGTAAATGGGTTGAATTCACTGAAAGACATAGATTGGATGGATACATGAAACAGAAGACCCAATTATATGCTGCCTAAAGGAGACTCCCTAGAGCCTTAAGGGCACACATAAAATCAAAGTGAAGGGATGGAAAATGGTATTTCATGAGAGTGAAGGAAAGCAACATTAGCTATGCTTATACCTGACAAAATATACTTTAAGCTAAAAGAGATACCAGGAATGTCTATCACTATATAATGATAAAAGGGATCCATCAATGAAAAACATATACCAATTGTAAATGTATATGCACCCAGCATCAAAACACCTGAATATATTAAGCACATAGTAACTAATATGAAGGGAAAATGGACAACAATACAATAATTAGAGAGGACTTTAATACTCCTTTTTCAACACTGGATATATCATCCAGAGATAAATCAACAAGAAAATAATGGACTCAAACCAAACATCAGATAAGATGGACCTAAAAAACATCTATAGAACATCCCATCCAACAGCAGAATACACATTTCTTCTTCAAGTGCACATGGAACCTTCAAGGACAGATCATATAAAGGACATAAAATGAGTCTTAATAAATTTAAGATGTAAAGTACAGCATAAAGTCAATAATATTGCAATAACCATGTGTGGTGCCAGGTGACTACTGGAAATATTGGAGGGAACACTTTGTAAAGTATTGAAAATGATATTGAATGTAAACTCTAATTGAAAAAATGTGAACTGTTTTTAAAAGAATATCAAAATCATACCAAGTACTTTTTCTATCCACAATGGTATCAAAGTAGAAATTAATTTGTACATGGAAAATCTAGATATGTGGAAACTTCACATTCCTGAACAATCAATGTACCAAAGAACAAAATCAAAAGAGAAATTAATGAATAACTTGAAACAAATGAAAATGGACATACAATGTACCAAAACCTATGGGATGCTACAAAAGCAGTTCTGAGATGCAAATTTATAGCAAAATATATATAATTTTACCCTTCAAAGAACTAGAAAAAGAAGAACAAATTAAGCCCAAAGGTAGCAGAAGGAAGTACATAATAAAGATCACAGTGGAAATAATAGAGACAAAAAAAATAGAACATATCAATAGAAATAAAAGCTGGTTTTCCAAAAAGACAAGCCTTTAGCAAGACTACTAAGAAAAACAGTGAAGACCTATAAATCAGAAATGAAAGAAGAGAAATTCCAATGGACACTATAGAAATAGGATCCATAAGAGATTCTAATGAACAAGTATATGCTAACAAATTGGATAACCTAGAATAAATGGATAGGTTTCTAGAATCATATGACCTTTCAAGTCTGAACCAAAAAGAAATAAAAAATCTAAATAGACCAGTAATGAATGAGGAGGTTGAATGAGTAATCAAAAACCTTCCAACACAGAAAACCCCAGGACCACTTGGCTTCACTGGAAAATTCCACCTAACATCTAAAGAAGAATTATTTCACTTAGCATAATGTTCTCCAGATCCATCCATGCTGTCACAAAGTGTAGGAGCTCCTTCTTTCTTTCTGCTGCAAAGCATTCCATTGTGTAAATGTACCATGGTATAATAAGCCAGGCAGTGAAAGACAAATACATATGATCTCACCTATAACTGGAACCTAATCAACAAAACAAATAAGCAAGAAAAATATAACCAGAGACATTGAAATAAAGAACAAACTGACAGTAACTAGAGGGGAGGTAGGAAGAGATAATGTTGGGGGGAGAGGGAAGGTTGTTAAGGAACATGTATAAAGGACACACAGACAAAGCCAAAGGGGTGTAGGATCAAAGGTGGGAGGTGGGGATGACTGGGGTGGGGGGGAAGTGGTGGTGGGGAAAATGAAGACAACTTGAATAACAATAAAAAAGAAAGAAAAAAATAAAGAAGAATTAATGCTAATTATCTTCAAACTTTCCCCCAAAACTGAAGAGGTGGGAACACTTCCAAGCTCATTCTGAGTCCAGAATCACCCTGATACCAAAGCCAGATATGTATACCACAAGAAAATAAAATGGTATACCAATAATCCCAATGAACACAGATGCAAAATTCTCAACAAAATATTAGCAAACAAAACTCAAGAATCCATTAAAAGGATTATATACCATGACTAAGTGTGATTTATCCCTGGGATGCAGGGATGGTTCAAAATATGCAAATAAACAAATGTGATATGCCACATTAATAGAATGAAAGGTAACAATTATATGATCATCTCAATAGATACAGGAAGATCATTTGACAAAATACCACATCCTTTAAGGATAAAAAGAATCTCAACAGACTGGGTATAGAAGAAAAAAACCTCAACATAATAAAGGCCGTGTATGACAAACCTATAGACAACCATATACTCAAAGGAGGATAATTTAAAGCTTTTCCTCTAAGATCAAGCATAAGACTTGACTGGTGTAGCTCAGTGGATTGAGCATGGGCCTGTGAACAAAAGGGCCACCAGTTCAATTCCCAGTTAGGGCACATGCCTGGGTTGCCAGCCAGGTTGTACACAAGAGGCAACCACACATTGTTCCTCTCCGTCTCTTTCTCCTTCCCTTCCCCTCTCTAAAAAGAACAATACTTAAATAAGAATGTCACTCTTATGTAACATAGTACGGCAAGTCCTAGCTACAGAAATTAGGCAAGCCTAGCCGGATAGCTCAATTGGTTGGAGCATCATTCCAATGTGCCAGGATTGTGGATTCAGTTCCAGGTTGATGCACATGTGGGATCAACCAATGATCAACCAGTGAATATATGGATAGGTGGAACAATAGATTGATCTCTCTCTCCCCCCTCCCTCTCCCACTCTCTAAAATCAATAAATAATTATAAAAAATATAGAAATCAGGCAAGAGAGAGAAAAGGCATCCAAATCAGAAAGAACAAAGTAAAATTGTCACTATTTGCAGATGATAAGACATTATATATTGAAAACCTCAAAGACTCAACTCTGGGTATAAATAAATTCAATAATGCTGCAGGATAAAAAATTAATGCACAGAAATCAGTAGCATTTCTACACAGTAACAATGAAACATCTGAAAAAGAAACCAGTAAAAATATCCCATTTACAATAGCATTAAAAACAATAAAATACCTGTGACTAAATTTAACCAAGGATGTGAAAGATCTGTACAATGAAGACTACAAGACTTTGCTGAAAGAAATCAAAGAAGACATGAACAAATGGAGGAGCATTTCATGTTAATGTTGTTAAAATGTCTATGCTACCCAAGCCATCTATACATAACTCAATACATTCCCTATCTAAATCCCAGTAGCATTCTCCACAGAAACAGAAGCAATCCTAAAATTTGTATATAACCACAAAAAGACCCCAACTAGTCAAAGCAGTCATGGGGGCGGGGTGGAGAAAAGCAAAGCTGGAGGTATCATACTTCCTAATAATTCAAACTATACCACAAAGCTATAGTAATTAAACCAGTACAGTACTGGCATAAAGATAAACACACTGATCAGTGAAACAGAATAGAAAGCCCAGAATTTGAATCCCACATATATGGTCAAGTAAGATTTGATAAGGGAGCCAAGAACATTCACTGGGGAAAGGATAGTCTTTTCAAGAGATAGTGATGAAAAAACTGAATAAACACATGGAGAAATTTAAAAATCGGACCTTTATTTTATGCCACTCACAAAAATTAAATCAAAATGGATCAAAGACTCAAACATGAGATCAATAATCTTAAAACTCATAGAAGAAAACAAACATAAAAAAGAAGCTCCTAGACATTGGTCTTGGCAATTCTCTTTTTGGATATTACACCAAAAGCAGAAACAACAAAAATTCAACAAGTTCTTACTACATAAAACTTAAAAGTTTCTTCTGCACTGCAAAAGGAACAGTTGACATGATGAAAGGGCAACCTCTGGAAATGAAAAACGTTTGAAGCCATGTATTACATAAGAGATTAATATCCAAAATTTATAAATAATTTATACAATTCAATAACAAAAACAAAAAATCTGATTTAAAAATTGGCAGAGACTAAATATAAAATATTCAAAAAAAGACATCCAAATATCTTCACTATCAAGACACCACTATCATCAAGAAGACAGATGTCAGGTGCTGGTGAGGATGTGGTGAAAACAGAGCACTTGTGCCCTGTTAGTGGGATTACAAGCTGATAAAGAACAATATGGAGGTTCCTCATGCAAACTGGTGCAGCTGTGTGAAAAACACTATGGAGTTCCTTCAAAAAATAAAAATGGAACCACCTGTGATGCAGTGATCCCACTTCTGGTAATAAAGCCTAAAAATCCCAAAACACTGAGGACTTCTGGCCAAGATGGAGGCATAGGTAGACACACTGTGCCTCCTCACACAACCAAAAGGACAACAACAATTTAAAAAAAAAAAAACAGAACTGACAAAATCAAACTGTATGGAAGTCCAACAACCAAGGAGCTAAAGAAGACACATCATCCAGACCAGAAGGAGGGGCGGAGCAGTAGGAGGGGTGGAAACATGCAGCTGGGCAGAGAGGACTCACAGCAAGGTGGCAGCTGGTGGAACCAGTGAGGCATCGGATTGTGGAGCTGGAGCGGCGCATGCAAGCCTGCAGCTAGCGGGCAAGGCAGCCTCAGGCAGACTCGACCAGGTGGCGGATTGCAGACTGGGTGGTCCCACATTCTCACCCAGATAACCAGGAGAAACAACTGGGGACCAGGATGGACTGCACAACCCAGAGCCCCAGTGTGGGGAAACAAAGCCACAAACCACTGCTTGAAAACACCTGTGGCAACTGAGGCACTGGGAGAAACTCCCAGCCTCACAGGAGAAATTGTTGGAGAGACCTACAGGCTCCTAGAATGTACACAAAACCATCCACATGGAAATCAACACCAGAAGGGTCCAATCTGCTTGTGGGAAGTGAGGGAAGTGACTGAAATCTGGCTGAGAGCAGAGCAAGTGCCACTGTTCCCTCTCTGACCCTTTCCCCACATACAGTGTCACAACACAGTGATCTGGGTTGCCCTCCCCCCAGGTGAATAACTAAGGCTCTGCCCCTCACTACGTAACAGGCACGTCAAGACAAAAAAAAAAAAAAAGGCCCAAACAGAAGAACAGATCAAAGCTCCAGAAAAAATACAACTAAGTGATAAAGAGATAGCCAACCTATCAGATGCACAGTTCAAAACACTGGTAATCAGGATGCTCACAGAATTGGTTGAATTTGGTCACAAGTTAGATGAAAAAATGAAGGCTATGCTAAGTGAAATAAAGGGAAATGTACAGGGAACCAAAAGTGATGGGAAGGAAACTGGGACTCAAATCAATGGAGTGGACCAGAAGGAAGAAAGAAACATCCAACCAGAAAAGGATGAAGAAACAAGAATTCAAAAAAAAACGGGAAGAGGCTTAGGAACCTCCAGGGCATCTTTAAATGTTCCAAATCCGAATTATAGGGGTACCAGAAGAGCAGTAAGTGGAAAACTTATTTGAACAAATAATAAAGGTGAACTTCCCCAACCTGGCAAAGGAAATAGACTTCCAGGAAGTCCAGGAAGCTCAGAAAGTCCCAAAGAAGTTGGACCCAAGGAAGAACACACCAAGGCACATCGTAATTACATTACTCAAGATTAAACATAAGGAGAGAATCTTAAAAGCTGCAAGACAAAATGAGAGAGTTACCAAAAAGGAGTGCCCATAAGACTGTCAACTGATTTCTCAAAAAAGACCTTACAGGCAAGAAGGGGCTGGAAAGAAGTATTCCAAGTCATGAAAGACAAGGACCTACATCCCAGATTGCTCTATCCAGCAAAGCTATCATTTAGAATGGAAGGGCAGATAAAGTGCTTCTCACATAAGGTCAAGTTCAAGGAGTTCATCATCACCAAGCCCTTATTATATGAAATGTTAAAGGGATTTATCTAAGAAAAAAAGAAGATAAAAAGTATGAACAGTAAAATGACAGCAAGCTCACAGTCATTAACAACCACACCTAAAACAAAAACAAAAGCAAACTAAGCAAACAACTAGAACAGGAACAGAACCACAGAAATGGAGATCACATGGAGGTTTATCAACAGGGGAGTGGGAGGGGGAGAGAGGGGGAAAAGGTACAGAGAATAAGTAGCATAGATGGTAGGTAGAAAATAGAAAGGGGGAGGGTGAGAATAGTATAGGAAATGTAGAAGCCAAAAAACTTATATGTACAACCCATGGACATGAACTAAAGTAGGGAAATGTGAGTGGGAGGGGGTGAGCGGGCAGAGGGGAGTGAAGGGAGGAAAATGGGACAACTGTAATAGCATAATCAATAAAATATATTTAAAAAAAGAATCCCAAAACACCAATTCAAAAGAATATATGCATCCCTATGTTCACAGCAGCACCATTTACAATAGCCAAGATCTGGAAACAGCCCAAGTGCCCATCAGTAGATGAGTGGATAAAGCTATGGTACATCTACACAACAGAATACTATGAAGCTGTAAAAAAGAAGGAACTCTTACCTTTTGTGACAGCATACTTAGACCTGGGGATTATTACGCTAAGTGAAATAAGCCAGTGAAAGAAAGACAATACCATATGATCTCACTTATATGTGGAATCTAATGAACAAATTAAACAGATGAGCAAAATAGAAACATGGGCATAGAGACATGGAACAACAAACTGACAGCTGTCAGAGTGGTGGGGGAGGGGACACTGGATGAAAGAAGGTGAAGAGATTAGTCAAAAAATATGTATGCATAACCGATAGACAAAGACAACAGTGTGCTGATGTCCAGACAGAAGGGGGATTAGGGGCTACATGTAGGCAGGCAGAGTACAGGGAGAAATGGGACTATCTGTACTAGTGTCAACAATAAAAATCAAGAAAAAATATGGAGGTTCCTCAAAAAATTAAAAATAGAACTACATACAATCAAGCAATCCCAGACATATATACACTCCCATGTTTATTGTAGCATTATTCATGATAGCCAAGATAGGAAAACAACCTGTGTCCATCAATGGATGAGTGGCCGAAGAAGATGTGGTCAATGTATACAATGGAACAGTATTCAACCATGAGAAAAAGGAAATCTTAGCTATTTACAACAACAATAGATGTTGACATTATGCTAAGTGTTTTACATCAGAGACAAAAAGACAAACACTGTGTATCTCTTATATATGGAATATAAAAACAAATGAACACAAAAAAGAGAGTGGAATGGTGGCTACCGGGGGATGGGGCAGGAGAATAGGAGGATAGTTTAAGGGTACATACTTGCAACTAGTAGATAAATGAGTCCTGGGAATCAAATACAAGAATTGCAAGCAACAAAATTATATTTTAAAGTTGCTAAGTGACTAGAACTTAATTGTCCCTAGTACTAGAAGAAATGATAATTCTGTGATGTGACAAGAGTTGTTAGCCAACACTACAGTGGACATGATATTGCAATGTAAATGAATCAAATCAATATGTTGTACACCTTAGATTTATGCAGTTATATCTCAAAAACATATATTTCAAAAAATTATATAACTAAATAAAAGACAAATGCATAAAATGATAATTATAATACTGAACACAAAGTACATAAAGGCATAATTTTTGATACAACATAAAGGAGGCAACAGAATCAAAACAGAGTTTTGTATAGTGCTAAAACTCAGTTGGTATTAATTCAAACTTGATTGTTGTAAAATTAATGTATTAATAGTAACATCCAGGATAACCATTATGAAAAACCTAAAAATACAAAGAAGTAGAAATAAGAAGGGAATCAAAATGGTACAACAGATGATGTTCATCAGTAGATGAATTGTACATAACCACAATAGAATGTTAAGCACTAAAAAGAAATGAACTATCAAGCCATGAAAAGATATGGATATAACTTAAATGTATAATACTAACTGAAAGAAGCCAGTCTGAAAAAAGGCTGCATATTGTGTGATTCCAACTTTATGACATTCTGAAAAAGATAAAACTATGGAGACAATAAATAGGTGTTTGCCAGGGAACAGTGGGAAAGAGGGAAGAGTGAATAGGTGCAGCACAGGCAATTTGGAGAGCAATAAAACTATTGGTTGGAGCATCGTCCTGTGCACCAAAAGATGTGGGTTCACTCCCCAGTCACGGAACATACCTGGGTTGCAGGTTAGATCCTGGTCAGGATACATGTGGGACCAACTGATCCCATTTCTCACATTGATGTTTCTTTCTTTCTGGCTTTCTCTCTACGCACTCTTCCTCTCTCTCTCAAATTAATAAACATATTCTCAGGTAAGGATTCAAAAAAACTATTCTGTAACATATTATAATGGTAGATACATATATTATACATTTGTCTAAAACCATAGTACGTAGAACACAAAGAGCAAATCCTGATGTAAACTATAGATTCTGGTTGATAATCAGATGTCAATCCTGGTTAATAGATTGTAAAAACAAAATGTACCACACCAGTACAGATTGTTGGTGGGGAAGGCTATGGGTGTGGTAGGTAGGAAGAGTGAAGGGCTAGATGAAAACTCTGTACTTTCACTCAATTTTTCTGTGACATGAAAGGTGCTATAAAAAAATTAAGTCCATTAATTTTAAAAAATAAATTTAAAAAGGCAGCAAGTAAGCATTGAGATTTAAATACAAAAGAAAACCTGACTTCTAATAATGGAATGCAAATATTGTAAGGTTTAGGGCTGGGACACTTTATTTTCCCTTCAGTATCTAAACTCTTTTGGGTATGTATTTTGATCTTGATAAGATTTTCTCCTTTTTTGGACAAATATTTTAAATTTAGTCATTAATATCAGCCTCAAAAATGTTAATGATACAATATTTCTTTAAAACTTACACAAAAGAATTAAAACTCTTTAGTAATGGGCTCTTAGACAACTTTTAAATTATGATAATCTTACTTACTTTTAATTACCACATCAGGGATTTTGTTAAACATGCTCTGATTCAGTGTCTTCACTGATACATCTGCTCCAGTGTTATCTCTTGGATTGCTGATAAACCACTGTACCTTTTCTGCAACCTTTTAAAATATTTTGCTTTTATTGCATTTTTCCATTACCATTTATTCCCCTTGCACCCTCTTCCACCTCCACCCACTCCTCCCCCCAATCTTGTCCATGTCCAATAGTTAATAAAAAGAATTTTTGTGACTTTTGGCAAATAATTTCACATTTTATACCTTGTACTTTTTATGTAACAAATAAAGATGATAAATGGGGGGAAAAATGGTACACTAGAAAAAGATCGATCAATCAAAAAAAGGTAGAGTTGGAAAAATTCAGTATTAAAAAGGTAGCCAGTTAATATGATGCAGTAGGTGGATGCTCTGCTTGCCTTGTCCCATGAGCACATCAGAATTACAACTAAGTCACAGAACAATTAATCTGGAGAACTATGAGACTAGCTAAACAGAAGTCCTATAACTAAGGATATACAGAAGGTCATGTCAAGAATAGAACGAGGAGTGGAGACGCCAAACAGGCTGGCCTCACACCCACATGTGATGACCGAGAATTGGGAGGGTTATCAACTGCAGAAATGCCCCCTGAGGAGTGAGGGGGTCCAAGGCTCCCCATCCCAGGGCACCAGTGCCAAAAAGAAGCCCACAAAACATCCGTCTGTGAATATCAGCGGGGATTCCACATGTCCAGGTGAGATGGAGAGTCTCTGGAAACCATGGTGTCTTCTTAAAGGGCCCACACGTAGACTCCCACTCACAGGCACTCACCCTGGGCCCTGATGGAGGACAGCAAGTCAGAGGGTGCCGGTGACATATAGGGAGAAACCAAATTGTATGGCTTCAGGGTGAGGGCTGAAGGAATGAACAACATTGTCCCTATATTGAGCCCTCTTACTACAAAGCCAGAAGTTGGCACCATCTTTCTTGTGTTTAGCCCTTACTCCCACACAGCTAGATCTGAGCCTGCATTAGCCTGGTGAACACCATTCCACCCACTCCGATTACTCCCTGCGATACCACCATCCAACTTTGAGCACTGCCCCAGGTGTTTTTGGCAGCAGACAGCAAGACTCAGAGCTCGCTACAGTCTTCTACGACCGTAATTGTAAAAGCTAGAGATTAATTACAAGGAAAAAAACTGAAAAACACACAAACATGTGAAGACAAAATAACATACTACTAAACAAGGAATGAGTTAACAATGGGATCAAGGAAGAAATCAAAAGATATCTTGAAAAAATAAAAATGAAAATACAACTCAAAATGTATGGGATACAGGGAAAGCAGTCCTAAGAGAACAATTTATAGCAATACAGGCCTATCTCAAGAAATAAGGAAAATCTCAAAGAGATAATCTAATGTTACAGCTATTAAAAACAAAAAACTTTTAAAACTACAACAAACAAAGCCCCAACTGAGTAGAAGGAAGGAGATAATAAAGGTCAGGGTGAAAATAAATGAATAATAGTCTAAAAGAAAAAACAAGGGACTGAAGGCAGTGAGGTAGATGAGAACTGAACCCACTTACTGGTGCACCCAACTGGGACACCTAGCTGATCTGCTGAAGAACAGAGTAAACAGCCAATGGAATCCTAACTTTTATGAAACTTGAAAGCCAAAAATGTAGAGGACGTTGAAATCAGACAGTAAGGAAATTACACTGGGACAGTAAGGGCCTGTGGACCTGCATGGGGACCAAGGCTGCTGCAGTCCCTGACCTGGTGCCTTGCTGCCAGGAGCATTGGAGGAGAGCCAGATCAGCGACCTTAACTCCGCACCTCCCTCCCCTCCCCTACCAGAGCAGGGAAGGCAGCCCCACACCAGGAGACCTGGATGCTTGAAGTCCCAGGATAAGAGAGGGCAGGGGAAGAATAAAGATGCAGTGGGAGAAGCACAGAGACATTGTTCCCCCACTGGGACTGTGGTCACCAGCTAGGACATTACCAGAGAAATTGGGGAGCTGGGTGACATCTGGAGAAAGGAGAAGAGATGGGCCGTGAGGGACCTTGACCTGGATAGTCTCCAGACTGGTCAGAGAATTGGGATGTTTGAAAAGCCAGACACTTGTTAAGAAAGGTGGATGCAAACAAGAGGAATTTACTTAAAAAAAAAAAAAAGGCACTCAGCCACTGTTTAAGGAACTCTCACAGCAGCTGGGCCAACAAAGAGGGAGGACGAAGGGCATGATTTGTTCCAAATCAGGGCACCTCATGGACTAATCCAAGTGGGGCAGCAGGGGCTCAGAGGGGCAGCAGTCCCCAGAGAGGCTTACTGGTAATTTAATAGGGGAACTAAATGGCCCTGAAGGAACTTTGAAAGTATGCAGAACCCAGGCCAATAAAGAGAGAAGAGGTGGGGTGTGAGTTGCTCCTTATCAAGGCATCTCACAGTGGTGGATTAAATGCACAGCCTGGAGCAGATGGACAGTGGGGGCCCGGCAGTGTTCTGAAGGCCTGGGCTGGAGACTGGACACCTGTGAATATTGCAGCCCAGACCTAGCCCCCATCCTCACAAAACCTGGTCTGGAGACTGGACACCTGTGAATATTGCAGCCCAGACCTAGCCCCCGTCCTCACAAAACCACAGGAAAAGAAAAAGCTGAAGTCCAGCCCCCCTCTGCCTGTGGAATCCAGGAAGACCAGTAGAACTTGCTTAGCATGTTTGAAGTCAGCAGAAGGCTTCCGCTCCCCGCCGCCCCCCCCCCCCCGCCACTGTTTCTTTTCCCAAGTGTGAGACAATAAACTTGGAGCTGTGAAAAGACTAAAGAGGGATCCAGAGAGGGGTCACAAGGCTAATGCCAACAATTGAGAAACTGAGACAAATTTCACTTTGCTATTCTATAGAACTTGCATTTTATTGTTTATTTTTATTACTATATTTTTCGATATTTTTATTTCTTTTATTTGATTATTATTTTTTATTTCTCTTATTTCTGTTTAGTTTTCTTTAGTTTAATTGCATTGTTTGGCTGGTTTTTCTTGTTCTCTCTTTCATATTGTATTTTAATTTTTCTTCCTTCACTTCATTTGTATTCCAATAACACACTACTCTTGGTCTTGTGCTTTCTATTCATTTTATTCAGATCATATATTTCTTGCCATATTATTGTTGTTCCAATATTATTGTAAATAATTGTTGTTCCATATAATTGTAAATACTACACAGCACCCCTCCCTGGTCTTGGCCCATTTCACTATCTTCCTGAGCTTTATTACTGTTGTGGTTAACTCTATTCTCTCACATACTATGCCTAGTTTCTATCCTTTACTCTCAATATACCTCACCATCTAACCTCACACAAGCACTCTGTTTTCTGCATTCAGCTCACATTCCTTCTACCCTCTAATAAGAGTCTTATCTCTTTTTCACCTTTTATAAAAAGTGGCTAGTTGGGTGAAATATCACAGTTATCACTATACTTCTACAAAGGATCTCTTATCTGTTTTCTACTTATTGCTACTTTAAATCCCACAGAATACTTTCCCGCTGTCTTAATCCATTTTGCCTTTGCCCTGCCACTGATCACATACGAGATAAAGTAGGAGTTGTGAACACCAGTAAACCCACTGGAGGAGAGAACCCACCAGCAAAGAAACCAACAACAGATAAAACCCAAGTACAACAAGAAAGCCCACACAAACAGAAGAAAGGGAAACCCTAGAACAATCTAGGCAAGGATATCAAAGAGACCACACCACTAAATCCCATAGAACTCCTACCAGAAGTTCACCCTACAAAGACAGCTGGCAAAGCAGAGCATCAGGAAGCACAGAAACAAACAACAAGAGTCACCTAAAATGGGAACAAAAACAAAGAACCTGCAATCAAAAGGAATGGAAGACTCCCCACTAAAAGACCTAAATGAAATAGAGGCAAGGAGACTATCAGGTATAGAATTCAAAAGAATGGTTATAAGGATGCTCGAGGAACTCACAGACAACTACAAGGAACTGAGTGGGAACTAAGACACTATGAAAAAGGAAATAGAAACTATAAACAAGAACCAGGAAGAAATGAAGAATACAATTTCTGAAATAAAATAAAACACTAGAAAGAATTATAAGCAGGCTGGATAAAGCAGAGGACTGAATTAATGAGCTGGAAGACAAGGTGGGAAGAAACACCCAAGTAGAGTGTTTCTTCACCCGGGTAAAGAAAAAGACTAAAAAAATATGAAGTTAGCTTAAGGGAAGTACAAGACAACATGAAACACCATGACATTCGAATCAGAGGAATACCAGAAGGAGAAGAAAAGGAGCAGGGGATAGAAACCCTGTTTGAAAAAATAATGACAGGAAAATTTCCAAACCTAGAGAGGGGAAAAACCATGCAAGTTCAGGAAGGGCACAGAGACCCAATCAAGATAAAGCCAAAGAGGCCTACTCCAAGACACACCATAATTAAAATGCCAAGTTTTAAAGGCAAAGAAAGATCTTGAAAGCAGCAAGAGAGAAACCAAAGCTAACATACAAGGGAGCTCTGATAAAGCTAGCAGCTGATTTCTCAACAGACACACTTCAGACCAGGAGAGAATGGCAGAAAATATTCCAAGTAATGAAAAGCAAAGGCCTGTAACCAAGACTACTCTATCCAACAAGGCTCTTAATTACAATGGAAAGTGAAATAAGGAGTTTCCAAGACAAAAGAAGGCTGAAAAAATACACCTCCAACAAACCAGCACTACAAGATATGCTAAATGAACTTCTATAAGAAGAGGAAGGAAAAGAGTGAACAAGAAAGGAACACAGGTACAAAGGGGGGGAAAGGAATAAGTCCCTATCAATAATAACCTTAAATGTTAATGAATTAATACTCCAATCAAAAGACATAGGGTAACTGAAAGGATAAGAAAACATCACGTGCACATATGCTGCCTACAAGAGACCCACCTCAGAACAAAAGTCCTACACAGACTCAAATTGAAAGGTTGGAAAGAAATATTCGAAGCAAATGGACAGGAAAAAAAAATGGAGTAGCAATACTTATATCAGACAAAATAGACTTTGTAACAAAAGCCATAAAAAGAGACACTGAAGGACACTTCATAATACTCAAGGGAAGAACCCATCAAGAAGACATAAACATTGTACACATTATATGCACCCAACATAGGAGCAACCAAATATATAAGGAAAATATTGGAGGAATTCAAGAAAGATATAAACACCAACACACTTATACTAGGGGATTTTAACACCCCACTGTCAAGAACGAATAGATCTTCCAAACAAAATATCAACAAGAATATTGCGGCATTGAACAATGCTCTAAATCAAATGGACTTAACTGATGTATATAAAACCTTTCATCCGAAAGAAGCAAAGTACACATTCTTTTTAAATGCACATGGAACATTTTCAAAAATAGACCACATAATAGGACACACACAAAAAAGCCTCAACAAATTCAAGAAAACTGAAATCATATCAAGCATTTTCTTGGACCACAAGTGCCTGAAACTGGAAACCAACCTCAAGGAAACAACTCAAAAACACTGAAACTCGACTTCTGGCCAAGATGGAGGCCTAGGTAGACACACTGTGCCTCCTCGCACAACCAAGATAGGGACAACAACAATATAGAAGCAAAATAACAACCAGAACTGACAGAGAATTGAAGTGTATGGAAGTCGGACACCCAAGGATTTAAAAATAGACACTTTCATCCAGACCGGTAGGAGGGACAGAGTCGGGCAGCCAGGCGAGGGACACGGAGCGGAGAGCTGAGCACCTAGGGCGGCATGCAGGCCCGCAGCAGGCAGACCCTGGGTGCACAAGCAGCTGTGGCTGGTGGGCCCTGGCCAGGAGGTGGCAACCAGAAGACCCAGCGAGGCAGACATTGTGAAGCAAGGCACTGCACACAACTCAGGGTCCCAGCGCCGGGTGATAGAGCTTCGGGTCACTGACTGAGAAGGAAGGTCCCACAAGGTGCATAGGCCCACCCACACCGGAATTGGTGCCAGAGGGGCCCAGTTGGCTTGCGGAAAGTGGCAGAAGGGTCTGGGGTCCCACAGAGAGCAGAGCAAGCGCCATTGTTCCTTCTCGGACCCCGCCCTCACTTACAGGTCACAACCCAGCGACTGGGGTGCCCTGCCCTGGTGAACTCCTAAGGCCCCGCCCCTCACTACAGGAACTTGACAAGACCAAACAACAAAACAAAACAAAAAACAGCAAAAAAATGGCTCAAACAGAAGAAGAACTGAAAGCCCCAGAACCCATCCTTTTAAGTGACCAAGAGATAGCCAACCTATCAGATGCACAGTTCAAAGCACTGGTTATCAAGATACTCACAGAATTGGCTGATTTTGGTCACAAACTAGCAGAAAAAATGCAGGCTACAGTAAGTTTAATGAAGAAA